>OX940808.1:31268505-31974816 GCA_954870605.1 Acer campestre | reverse complement strand
TGCCGCTTTATGGGGAAAACTCTAAGACTAAAAGTTAGATGGTGCAGGTAGTTTGTAGATAGTTTTGATAAAACCATCTGGTTCTTTGGTATACTTCGTAATATATATTATAATATAATATAATATGTATTGTATATGATATATATATATGTATTATATATTATATATTATATATTAAATAATATATATATTATATATTATATAATATATATATTATATATTATATAATATATATAATAATATATTTATATAATATAATATAATACATATATATTAATATATTAATATTATATATATAATATAATATAATATAATATATATTATATATAATATATATTATATTATATATATTATACTATATTTTATATGTTTATATATCATTTTATATATCGTTTTGTATATTATAATAATATAATATAATACATATATATATATAATATTTATATACCATTAATTTAAATATAATAATAATATATATTTTTGGAATGGTGTTGAGGCATATGAGGGTATTTATGGAATACAAATTTTAGTTTGGAATGGAAGGGCTTCCATTGGTTTTTGGATGGAATACCCATTCAACCAAATGGTCAAATCCCTATTCCAATGGAATCACTATTCCATTACATTTTAACAAACCAAACAAATGGAATGACTTTCTTTCCATTCCATTCTATCCAACAAAACATGACATATAGCAGACTCGTGACATCAATTGTAATAAGCATGATTTGAAATACAACTCTCGCTATAGGGGAGATATTTCTCAGCACGCATCTTGCAATTTAATGAACAAATGTAAGACTCAGATTACTAATTTATATGGCTAATTGCATTATTAACGTATCTCTTGGTATGAAAAAAGAGGGTGCAAAATAAATAAACAATTTTTTTAAAAATTATTATTTTTGAATGTTTTAAAAGTACATTTATTAAATTTAAAATTTTACTTATCCAATATCGATTTGCCCAAAAACCGATATCTTCCTGTAAAATAAATCCATATCATGATTTTGTTTGGTGTTGAAAATAGGAATTAAAAGTTTAAAAAAATTATTAAAGATAAAAAAAAATTATATATTATGAATGTTTTAAAATATATAATACAATATAATATATATAATATATATAATATATATTATTATATTATTCGATGCGATTTCCTATATATATATATATATTATATTATATAAATATTATAAATATATATTATTTAATAAATATATAATATAAATTATTTAATATAATAATATAATATATATAATTAAATATTATAAATATTTGTATAATAAATATATAATATATATTATTTAATATATATAATATAATATATAATGGATTTTGTTTTCTTTGTCTTTTCTGTTTTTTTTTTTAATTATTAATTTAAATAATAAAATAGGTAAAATTGTGGGTTTAAATTCTGGTCAACGGTTAGAGTTAACGGAAGTCAACTATGGGCACTTTAGTTATATTCCAAAAATACCTTTATATGCCCCAACTCCATCAAAAAACCAATGGAATGCCCTTCCACTTCAAACTAAAATTTATGTTATCCGAAAATCGTTAAAAGGACGATAATCCAAATAACCACTCTAAAGGGGTCAAGATCGAGATTGATCCTGGCCGGAGGGGTATCAAGTGGTTCGATACCGACTAGGTCCCTGTCAATGCATGCATGATAAAGAATACGTGAAATTGAATTGGAATTCGTCTTATTGATCTCTCTTCTCCGTTACATGAATACACTGACCATAAATCTATTAAAACACTAGATTACATGAAGGTTTCGATTGAAAATAAGGATCATGGTAGCAATACGGATATTTCAGTCGGTAAATGGGATGATGGTGGAGATAAATCTGTGCCTGTCGATAAGTAGAGTCTCCGGTTCTTTCTCCTTTTCTTCCCCGGCGATGAATAAGTTGTTGTATATATAGGTCCTGTTTGCTTGCCATGCACTCCTACAATCTCGGACTAGGGTTTGGCCGCTTGCAGGATCCCTCCTTTTTAGGAAATAAAATCGGAGCTTTAATGCGCTGAATTCAGTCTTTCCTTCCCAGGAGGAGTCAATCACTCACCTTCCTAGTAGGACTCCTATTATAATGTCCTGCTCAAATTAGGACTCTTTGGCGGGAAGGAATATACCTCCTTTGTACGGTGACGTTTTACTGGCTCGTTGTGGAGATTTTAGTTCTTGACGTTTAGGTTGCTGCTTCCTGGTGCTCTTCTGTTCTAGCGGGTTGCCAATATCTAGTTAGCATCCTACTGATGGCAGTAGGGGGACATCTAGCCAGCTTTGTAGTAAGGTGGTCAGTAGAACTCCGTGTCGGGGTGTAGCGGGGTCCATAGGAAGCTGTATCGGGATGTAGCGGGGTCCATAGGAAGCCCGGTTATAGCCGTGCAGCGGGGTTCATAGGAAGCTGTATCGGGGTGCAGCAGGGTTCATAGGACGCCCGGTTATAGCCGGTCTTGATCTCGCTGTGAGTTCTAGTGAGTGTTTTTGGTTCTCGGTTTCTTTGTTGAGCTAAGATGCTTGGCGGGGTGGATCCCGCTGGTGGAGGTATGTGTTGGGGTTAACCGGGGTTCACTCTGTCATGGTATCCGGGTTGGGTACTGTTATAGCCTTCTTGTGTCGAGGTGGAAAATTCTTCTTTGGTCCTCCGCCAATTTTGGCGGTTAACAGAAGTCCCCCCTGACTTGGACACTGATACCTTGTCGGGGTCGGGGTCAGGACCTTTTTGTTTGCTTGAAGGATTTTCTACCTTATCCCCTTACTTTCTTTGTCTGACCGGGTTTCCACTTAAGAGCAGGAAATCCTTATTTTGTCCGTTATAACTGATTACATGTCAACTGTTGATTGGGCTTCCCCTTTCTTCAAAAAGAGCCGTTTTGGCGCGATTAATGCGGAAAACGCCTCAAACCCTCCTCCCGGTCACCGATTCCGGTTTCCAAGTAAGTAACCGTCATTCTTTCTTTATAAATAGACTGGTTTTACTGGTGATTATTTACTGTCTCTTAAACATTCAAACTCGCGATTGAATACAGGAACTTTCTGCTCTACCTTCTTCCTCCTTTCCCGCCGCAATCTTTCGAAGAAATCCTTTTTCTCTTCTTCTTCTATAATGGCCTCTTCTTCACAACTTCCTTCCTCTCAAGAAAAACTTGACGAACAAAACCCTCCAGTAACGGCGAACCCCGTTCATTCAGATCCCGCCCTCTCTCCCCAGTCTGACAATGCTGAGGCGATTGAGGCTGTAGCGGACTCCTTGACGTCAGAGGGGAAAAAACGGGGTCGAGAGGGGGATGCAACTGCTGAGAAAACCCCGCAGGCTCAGCGACGCCGCTTTACCCGAAACCCCCGAATTGGGTTGGGTTTTCATAATCAACCTGAAGACCCAGTCCTGGTTGGTGATGAAGTGGGCGCCTTTCAAACTGGTGGCCATGAGGAAAGTGAAGGACCTGATGTCGCGCTGGTCGGAGTTCAGACGGGATCCTTTGCCGCCTTTCGCGATAGTTGGGTTATTCCCGATTCTGTTTGTACCATGGATACGCTCCATCAACTACGGGAAGAGTACAAGATCCCGGAATACATCATTCTCTCCCTTCCTCCCCAAGGCTATGACGCGTACGCCCCGTCTCCAGACCGCTTGCTGATCCACAAAGCCGCTCTGGAGTGTGGAGTCCGGCTCCCACTGTACCCTACTCTTCGTCGAGCTCTCGTCGCGCTCGAATTGGCCCCTCTCCAACTCTCTCCGGGCTTCTGGAAGCACCTGACAGGGTTCTTGGTGCTCTGGAGGGAGCAGTGCGAGAAAGATCATATTGAGCGGGAACCGGGTTTGGACGAGCTCCGCTTCCTCTTCAACATTACGAGCATGGTGCCTCGGGGTCAGTTCTACCTGAGGGCATCGAATGATTTGAAGTTCGTCGTCCCAGGGGCGAATGTGAAGTATGCGGCGCCTTGGAAAGAGGAGTGGCTGGTGGTCGAGGGCGATTGGGGGCGTACTGCTCTTCTTGGGGGGTGTGAGTACCCCGTCCCTACCCAGTTTACCGCGAGGGACAAGTGGGCGAAGGGGACCTTGGCTCCTGAGTCCCGAGAGATTTTAACAAGGATCCTAAAGAGAGGGTATACCAACCTGCAGTTCCCCTCTTTGGATCCCTTTGAGGGAGCTCGCTTGGAACGGTACCTGAGGATCTCTCCCGCCTCTCCAGGTGAGTTAACCGCATCCTTCATCTCTGTTTCTTAATATTTACATTCCTTCTTTTGATTCTTATTGAACATCCTTTCTTCTGGCAGTATCAGCTCCCCTGATGGCCACGGGGCCTCTCCCTTCTTCGGGGGGTGAAGATAATACCCTGCTATCTCGTTCCTCCCTTATTCCTTCTCCCACTTCGGCTGCCAGGACTAGGTCGGGGTCCGTCCGAGAAGGATCCAACCCCACCCCACCTCCTGACTCTACTCCTGCTCCATCAGGGTCTAAAGCTAAGGCTCCAGCTCGCAACCTTTCTACTCCTCCCTCCCGTTCGAGGATCCCGGCGTTGCTAGCTAGGGCGGCTAGGGCCCGAAGCTCTGAAAGGCCGGCTCAGAAGAAGAAAGTCTCCACCACTGAAACCTCTTCTGCTCCTCCTCCTGTTGTAGCTCTTCCCGTGGATCCTGTGAGGGCCCCGTTGGAGGAAACAGTTGTCCACACTTCTACTATTGATGCTGGTGTAGCCTCAGGATCGGGGTCAGGGAATGATGCTTTTGACGAGGTGGTGCCTAGATTCGCGGCCATCTGCCCCGGTGGAGACTTGACAGATATGGCCAAGCTTCCTACAGGCATCTTAGTCACCAAGGGGGTTTCGGTTCTGGCTGAGGTAAACTTTTACTCCCTTCTTGCTACTTAATTTCTTCCTTCTGCCGGGTACTGACTCTCCTTCTTTTTGCAGGGTTTCAAGTTTGCCTTGGCCATGGAGAAACAGCTGCTGACATTGAAGAAAGCTCATATCGGCCTCCAAGCAAGGTTAGAGGAAACTCAGCAGGAGCTAGTCCAGGCCCAACAAAATGTGGCCCCTTTACTTCAAGAGGCTAGGGCATCAGAAGAAGCGAGCCAGGAGGGCTTGGTGATTATCAGACGCCTTGAGCGTTGCTTAGACATAGAAACCATCAAGTCCTTGCGCCGCAGAGAGGAGAGGGATCGCATAAAAGCTGAAAAGAGGCTGCTGTCAGATGAGAACCAGCTTCTACGGGATGCCTTAGAGGATTTGGAGGCCCACCAGGGGTCCTCTTTCGATGATGGTTATTTCGCTGCCTGCTATGAGGTAGCTACAGCTTTACCTCCTTCTTTCGACCTCAGGGCAACCTTGAACTGGGACCGGGAGCAAATTATGGCTAAGGCTGCCCGGTTAGCTGAAGGGAATCAAGAGGCTGAGGCCCCTCCACAGGAAATGGCTCATCCGGGTCAAGAAGCCGTTGTGGCTGCTGGGGTCCAACAAGATGGCGCGGAGGGAGCTGATCTAGATCCTTCTGCCATTGAAGAGCAAGTGGTGGATCCCGAATTGGCTACGGGAGTAGTTATTGTGGAGGAAGGTGATGGGCCAGCTAGATCCGAGGTCCTTATGGTTGAAGGAATTCAGTCTGGGTCTTCTGCCATGGAGGTGGTTCACAACGATGCAGCAACTGAGCCTTTGGGAGAAGGGGCAGCTGGCCAAGAAGAGCATCCAGAGGAGGAAAAAGAAGTTTAGTTTGGCCTCCCTTTATTGAAAATTTTTGTAGCCCGACTGGGGAATGGGGCACCCCGTTTATAAATATAACAGCTTTTCTGAATACTGTGTCTTGTTTACTTTGTACTTAGAAAACTCTCACTGCATATAAATTTGTTGATACTTGGAATCCTGTTTGAATACTTGGACCCTGATGAGTAATAAGGATGATGACTGGACCCCGATGGGTAATAGAGATAAACTATGTGCTTATAACCATAAGAACCAACGGGGTAAAAATCACATCTTCCTCTAATCGGACTCCCTTAAACATGCCATAATATAAAGTGTTATAGCAGTCATTCGAGAAATCCTACTTCTTATGAACAATTCGTCTTGCTGAGGATGGACTTCTAAGTTCCTTTCTGACTGCTGGTCCGCTGTCGGGGTAGCAAGCGGGAAAATAAAGAGTGAAGCATCCCGATGAGTTTCCCCGATGTTATTGTAGGTTTGTCCTGGGAGGCAACTAAGGCCACTTTAGCACCAGGCTTCTCAGAGGAGGGTATTCCCCGACCAAGGCAGCAGGAGGGCCCTTAGGCTATTTCCTGGTCTTGAGGCGCTTTAACAATGGAGATCCTCTTGGCGGGCTTGACCCAGTCCAAGGCATCAGGAGCGCCCTGAGGCTATTTCCTGGTCTCGAGGCGAAGTAAGGAATCAGGTACCCTGAGGCAGCCCGACTCTTACTGTAATCTGTCCTGGTAGGCAACTAAGGCCACTTTAGCACCAGGCTTCTCGGAGGAGGGTATTCCCCGACCAAGGCTATCCTGGTAGGCAACTAAGGCCACTTTAGCACCAGGCTTCTCAGAGGAGGGTATTCCCCGACCGAGGCAGCAGGAGGGCCCTTAGGCTATTTCTTGGTCTTGAGGCGCTTTAACAATGGAGATCCTCTTGGCGGGCTTGACCCAGTCCAAGGCATCAGGAGCGCCCTGAGGCTATTTCCTGGTCTCGAGGCGAAGTAAGGAATCAGGTACCCTGAGGCAGCCCGACTCTTACTGTAATCTGTCCTGGTAGGCAACTAAGGCCACTTTAGCACCAGGCTTCTCGGAGGAGGGTATTCCCCGACCAAGGCTATCCTGGTAGGCAACTAAGGCCACTTTAGCACCAGGCTTCTCAGAGGAGGGTATTCCCCGACCGAGGCAGCAGGAGGGCCCTTAGGCTATTTCCTGGTCTTGAGGCGCTTTAACAATGGAGATCCTCTTGGCGGGCTTGACCCAGTCCAAGGCATCAGGAGCGCCCTTAGGCTATTTCCTGGTCTTAAGGCGCTTTAATAATGGAGATCCTCTTAGCGGGGTCGGCCCCGTCTAAGGCATCAGGAGTACTATGTAGTCCCCCTGGTCTTTACTCAGTAACGGAGATCCTCCTAGAAGGTTTGATCCCGTCTAGGGCATCAGGAGCTTTAAGAAGCTCTCCTGGCCTTTAGGCGATTCCGTGATGATGATTCTGTAGGTGATACCAGTAGGAGATAATCGGGCATTGGAACACAGGAGAATCATATAGAAGAAAGAATTGCTTTTATTTAATTTCCCAAACGGTACAAATATAAACTCGGGGTGAGCATTCCGCTAGGTACAAGCACAGTTTCTTAAGGATAGAATTTTCGAAGGTGATCGGCATTCCATGTATGATCCACCGGGTAACCCTCCATGTCTTCGAGCTTGTAAGCACCACCCCGGAGTGATGCCTTAACCAAGTATGGGCCCTCCCAGTTAGGGGCTAATACCCCGTCAGACCTCCTTCTTGTATTCTGGGTCACCTTCCTGAGAACCAAGTCTCCTTCTTTGAAATTTCGGGTCCTCACCTTCTTGTTGAAGTGTCGGGCTATCTTGCTCTGGTATACGGCCACCTTCTGTGCGACCTTGCTTTGTTTTTCCTCCAGCAGGTCCAAGCTAGCTCTCAACTTGGCCTCATTATCTTCTGGCTCATAATTTTGAACCCGAAAAGATATGAGCTTATGTTCGATGGGCAAGACCGCTTCTGCCCCAAATACCAGGGAGTAGGGGGTCTCTCCGGTTGCTGTCCGCCTAGTTGTTCTGTAGGCCCAAAGTACATTGGGTAATTCTGCCACCCATAATCCTTTCTTCTGTTGGAGCTTTTTCTTTAGGAGCTTCTTAATGGTCTTGTTGGTTGCTTCGACCAGCCCGTTGGTTTGAGGATGGGCCACCGAAGCAAAACGGAGATTGATCCTCCGGTCTGCACAGAATTCTCGGAAGTTGGCATTGTCAAACTGTTTTCCCAAATCAGTTATGATGGCCATCGGGGTGCCGAATCGGCAGACTATGTGTTCCTTGACAAAGTTGGTGGTCTTTTCTTTGGTTATCCGGGTGAGTACCTTAGCTTCCACCCACCGAGTAAAGTAATCTATCGCCACTACTGCGTGCTTGGCTTGGCCGGGTGCAGTGGGAAGTGGCCCGATCAAGTCTAGTCCCCAGATGGCAAAGGGGTAGGGAGTGCTGATTGAGGAGAGCCTCTCTGGAGGGAGATGATGAAGGTTGGCTGTTTTCTGGCAAGCCTCGCAGGATCGCGCAACCTGCCTTGCGTCCTGGTGTATGGTCGGCCAGTAGTAGCCCATCCTGACTACCTGGTAAGCCAAAGTTTCCCCTGACACGTGGTTACCACAATCCCCAGAATGCACCTCACTGAGCGCCCAGTGCGCGTCATCGGGATGTAGACACCTGAGCAGAGGGAGAGATTTCCCCTTACGATATAGGTGTCCTTCTATCAAGCAGTACCGGGTAGCTGTTCTCTTGAGCCGACGGGCTTGATCCGGATCTGCTGGGAGAATGTCGCTTTGGAGATAGTCTGCTATTGGATCCATCCAACACGGGAGGCGGCTTACTGGGAGGACTTCTGCCTCTTTCGCTATGCTGGAGAAAGGAACCAATTGAAGGGGTACCCCTTTTGGTAAAGCGTGTCCCTCTCCTGTGGCAATCTTGGCTAAAACATCTGCGCGATGGTTTTTCTCCCTAGGCACTTGCTCTATTTTTACACCTTTGAACTTCTTCATAGCCTCCTGAACCTTAGCCAGATAGGCTATCATGTTGTCACCCTTCGCTTGGTATAATCCTGTCACCTGGTTGACCACTAGTTGTGAATCGCTCCTGATCTGAAGATACTCAGCCCCCAGAGCCCCTGCTACCTTCATTCCTGCTAGCAGAGCCTTGTATTCCGCTTCGTTGTTGGTAGCTCTGAATTCAAACCTGAAGCAATGACTTACTTCAATTCCTGCGGGGTCGATCAGGACGATCCCGGCTCCGCACCCCGACTGGTTCGATGCTCCATCCGTGTAAAGAATCCATATCTTGTTGTCTATGGGCCATTCCAGAAGGGCTTGATCCGGGTCTGGGTCTGCCGACACGCCTTGGTTCAGGGTCGGGCCAAACTCCACTATGAAGTCCGCCAGGGCTTGAGCTTTGATCGTGTTTCTCGCCTTGTACTTGATGTCGAACTGTGTGAGCTCTAGGGCCAACAGAACCAGTCTGCCTGAAACATCCGGTCTCTGGAGAAATTGTCTCAGAGGCTGATCTGTGACGACCGCGATGGTGTGGGCTTGAAAATAAGGCCGGAGCTTTCTGGATGTTGTTACTAAGGCATAGGCGAGTTTCTCTAGCAAGGCATAATTCTTCTCGGACTTTGTAAGAGCCCGACTCACGTAGTAGATTGGCCTCTGTACCCCGTCACTGCATTCTTTCACCAAGGCTCCACTAGTTGCTACTTCAGAAACTGCTAGGTAGAGTAGGAGTTCTTCACCCGGAATTGGTTTTACCAATAGCGGAGGGCTTGACAGGTATCCCTTTAGAGCCTGAAAGGCCTGCTCGCTCTGCTCATCCCACTTCATCTTTTTCCCCTGCTTGATGATTTTGAAAAAGGGGAGACATTTGTCGGTGGATCGGGATATGAACCGGTTCAAAGCCGCTATCCGCCCGGTTAAACCTTGCGCCTGCTTGAGGTTTGTAGGAGACTCGAGATCTAAAATGGCTTTGATCTTCTCCGGATTTGCCTCGATTCCCCTTTCATGCACCATGAATCCCAAGAATTTGCCTGCTGCTACCCCGAATGCACACTTAGCGGGGTTCAGCCTCATCTGGTTCTGCCTTAGTACCTGGAAGGTTTGGCGTAAGTCCCCTGCATGCTGTCCTGCTTCTGGAGATTTAGTGATCATGTCATCTATGTATACCTCCATGGACCTTCCTATCTGCTCCTTGAATAGCTTGTTCACCATGCGCTGGTAAGTGGCACCTGCATTTTTGAGTCCGAATGGCATTACCTTGTAACAGTAGAGACCTTGTCCTATGATGAAGCTAGTCTTGTCTTGATCTGAAGGATGCATCATGATTTGATTGTACCCTGAGAAAGCATCCATGAAACTTAGGAGCTTATTTCCTGCAGTGGAGTCAATGAGCTGGTCTATTTTTGGTAGAGGGAAGCTATCTTTGGGACAAGCCCGATTGAGATCGGTGTAGTCCACACAAATCCGCCACTTTCCATTGGATTTGGTTACCATGACCACGTTAGCAATCCACTCAGGGTACCGGGATTCCCTGATGAATCCGGCCTTTAGGAGCTTGTCAACTTCTTCTTGGACTGCGGCATTCCGTTCTGTGTTGAAGTGTCTTCTTTTCTGTTTCACTGGCTTGACAGTTGCATCCACTGCCAACCTATGGGAAGCCAGGCCAAGGGGAATGCCAGGCATCTCATCATGACTCCAAGCAAAGATATCGTTATATTCTCTGAGAAGCTCTATCAAGTTACTCTTCACCTCCGGGTCCAGACCTTCTCCCACTTTTACTGTCTTTGTTGGGTCCTCCCTCCGGATCTGGACTTCCTCTAGCTGCTCCACGGGGTTCCCACTGATGGTGTGAATCACCTGGATCTGCTGCATTAGATCCTTTTCTCCTTCTCTCCTCCTTTCCGCTGCTTCTTGCATCCCGCTTTGAACCTGCTTTCCTTCTTTGATGCTATCTCGTACCTGTTGTAAAAATTCGGTTAGGAGTCCTCCCCTTACCAATGCTTCTATCTGATTGCGGAGACTGTAGCATTCTGAGGTGTTGTGCCCCACGTCTTCATGGAAGTCGCAATACTTGTACTGATTCCTCCTGTCTACCGGGATTTTTATGGGAACCGGCTTTCTGAGTAGACCCTTGTCTCGAATGGCGAGATAGATAGTTTCCCGTGATGCATTGAGAGGGGTATAGTGGTTATATCCTTCTTCCTCTCTCGTTATTCTGGATACATCCTTCAAGGGGAGCTCTCTGGGGGGCGACCTCCTGACCGGGTACCTCTCTTGGTACGAAGGAATAGGAGGCGGCCTGTATGTCGACCGGTTTAGAGGTTGATTCTGAAACTTCCTAGCTGGGGCAGGTTTTGGGGCTTCCTTTTTAGGGCGTGGTGCTAACCGGGCTTCATCATGCTCAATCTTGATCCGGAGTTGTTCCTCAATGTCCACCTGTTCCAGAGCCCGATTGTAGGCTTCCTGGTACGTCTTAGGAGGATGCTTGGCGAAAGATCGGAACAGTCTGCCAGCCCACAAATTCCTCCGGAAATTTGCTAACGTTTCCTTCTCGTTGAACACACCCATCTGGACGACCTCTTTGTGGAATTTCTCCACATAAGATCTCAGAGTTTCACCTCGTTCTTGAACTACGTACTGCAGCAGGATAGGATCCTTGGGACGGGGTTTGATTCCCTGAAACCGTGCACAGAAAGCTTTGGTAAGTTTGGAGAAAGAATCAACACTACCTGGTGGCAATTTTCTGAACCATGTCTTGGCACAATCTGTTAGAGTTGAAGGGAACATCCTGCACATGGCTATCCTGGTTGCACTCTGGACCTCCATCTGGTGTACGAAGCTTTCCAGGTGGCTGACGGGGTCTTCTGTTCCGGAATATTTTTCTGAAGGCATCCTGAATTTGGGGGGTAGCCCCGCCTCCCTAACTCTCTTGGAGAATGGTGCATTCATCTCGCCCAAAGGATTCTTTTGGATCCCCTGATGCTTTCCCTTCTTTAACTGCTCCAACTCCTTCGCCATCCTCGTCATCTGGTCCTCCAGGCGCTGAGACTTCTTGGTTCCGGATCGAGCTACTGAAACTTCATTATCCGAAGATTCCGAATCGATGACTACCTCCTTCCGCTTAACCCTCTGATGCCTTTCCTTGGAAATCCTCCGAGATTTGGCACTTTCTTCAGAGTTGGGACGGGATTCCCTCTCCTTGGACCGCGGTCTTGGTGGGGATTGAATCTTCCTGGGAGGAACCTCAATCGCGGATTTTACCAGTCGTGGTCTGAGATCCGCCTGTCGGACTGGGAGAGGGGGGCCCAATCGGTCGAAGACTGGAGCCCGAGTGCTTGGTCTGACATCGTCCTGGATCCCGGCCGCTTCAAATGGGATTCCCTGGGCCATCATCTGGAGCCGGATCGCTTCTACGTAGGCTGCGGCGTGCTGTTCTAAGACATCTCGGTTGACCTCTTGCTCAGCAGGGTTTTGAGGGATAGGGTCTGCAGCCGGTGGGGGCACTGGTGGAGGATTCTCGCTCCTAATGCCCTTACCCCGTCTCTGAGCTCTTTCAGTGGAGGCAAGGGATTGGAGCCCTGATGGCTCGGGACGACCCTGGGAGGACCGGAGTCTCATTCCGAATATCTCTGGGTGGAAGTAGGCTGTTGCTAAACAATGGTTGGGAAAAAGGGTCCCCACAGACGGCGCCAAAAGTGTTATCCGAAAATCGTTAAAAGGACGATAATCCAAATAACCACTCTAAAGGGGTCAAGATCGAGATTGATCCTGGCCGGAGGGGTATCAAGTGGTTCGATACCGACTAGGTCCCTGTCAATGCATGCATGATAAAGAATACGTGAAATTGAATTGGAATTCGTCTTATTGATCTCTCTTCTCCGTTACATGAATACACTGACCATAAATCTATTAAAACACTAGATTACATGAAGGTTTCGATTGAAAATAAGGATCATGGTAGCAATACGGATATTTCAGTCGGTAAATGGGATGATGGTGGAGATAAATCTGTGCCTGTCGATAAGTAGAGTCTCCGGTTCTTTCTCCTTTTCTTCCCCGGCGATGAATAAGTTGTTGTATATATAGGTCCTGTTTGCTTGCCATGCACTCCTACAATCTCGGACTAGGGTTTGGCCGCTTGCAGGATCCCTCCTTTTTAGGAAATAAAATCGGAGCTTTAATGCGCTGAATTCAGTCTTTCCTTCCCAGGAGGAGTCAATCACTCACCTTCCTAGTAGGATTCCTATTATAATGTCCTGCTCAAATTAGGACTCTTTGGCGGGAAGGAATATACCTCCTTTGTACGGTGACGTTTTACTGGCTCGTTGTGGAGATTTTAGTTCTTGACGTTTAGGTTGCTGCTTCCTGGTTCTCTTCTGTTCTAGCGGGCTGCCAACATCTAGTTAGCATCCTACTGATGGCAGTAGGGGGACATCTAGCCAGCTTTGTAGTAAGGTGGTCAGTAGAACTCCGTGTCGGGGTGTAGCGGGGTCCATAGGAAGCTGTATCGGGATGTAGCGGGGTCCATAGGAAGCCCGGTTATAGCCGTGCAGCGGGGTTCATAGGAAGCTGTATCGGGGTGCAGCGGGGTTCATAGGACGCCCGGTTATAGCCGGTCTTGATCTTGCTGTGAGTTCTAGTGAGTGTTTTTGGTTCTCGGTTTCTTTGTTGAGCTAAGATGCTTGGCGGGGTGGATCCCGCTGGTGGAGGTATGTGTTGGGGTTAACCGGGGTTCACTCTGTCATGGTATCCGGGTTGGGTACTGTTATAGCCTTCTTGTGTCGAGGTGGAAAATTCTTCTTTGGTCCTCCGCCAATTTTGGCGGTTAACAATTTATATTTCAGAAATACCCTTATATGCCCCAACTCCATTACAAAAATACTCTCCTTTTAAAAAATGATATATTATTATTATATATTATATTAATGATATATAAATATATATTTTATATTATATTACATTATATTATATAATATAATATATATATTTATATTGTATAAATATATTATTATATGTATTATATGTATTATATAATATATATATATATTTATATAATATAAATATATTATTTATAATATATTATATATTATACATATTTATATATATATATGTATTATATATTAATATATATATATTATATACGTTTATATTTTATTATTATTATCCAAAATATATCATGTTATTATGAATGTTTTATAATTAGGGGTATTTTGGTCAAAATACAGTTAACTTCATTCCATTTCGTTGTTAACCAAACAAAATAATACTGATTCAGAGTCTAATTCTAAAGTTCCAACCAAACTAAAAACTTAATTTTCCTTTCCTTTTTTATTCTCATTCTCATTACCATTACACCATGTAACCAAACGTGACCATAGAGCATTGACCAATAACTCGACTATATATGTTTTTAAAAATATAATTTTATTAAAAGTTTCAATAAATATTTTTCAATATATATATCTGTTGTCGAAATTAAAATTTTGATTAGTCGAATAAATTTAAATTTATCTAATAAGGTTTTTATTTTTATTTATATATATATATATTATTATTTCTAACAACTCATATAGATTATATATAAATATTGTTCAATTAATAACATATCAAATGTTGTAGTCAAGTGGTAAAGACTTGCAACTATTGGCTTGAGATCTCAAGTTCAAGCCTTAGCAAGGACAATTGATTTTCATTATTAATTGGTGGTAGTCTGGTGGTCCGGCAGGGCATTGGAGGTCCGGTGGTTAGCCGGCCGGAGATGGAGAGGGTGGTGGGACGGTGGCCATAGGTGAAGGTGGTTTATAAAATACAAAAACTATTATTTAAATAAATGTTGACACTTTTTAAGTAAATATTAATTAAATATTATCAGGCTTTGTTGACAGTTAAAAACTATCATAAAAGGAAAAAAAAAAAAAAAAAAACTGTTTTTAACTTTTCTTGACACAGGCATCCTTAATAGTTTTAAAAACTGTCAATAAAATGGGTATTTTCTTGTAGTGCTTCTAACCAGGTATATATAACTGTTGCCTACTGAAAAGAATGAAGACAACAGTATGCAACCAAGCACTGGTCAACTTCCAACAAAGGAAAGACAAGATTGTTTTCTTAACAATCTTACTGAGTTGTTGGCAATTTCAAACAATATTCCTCAATCAAGATTTCATGGCAACTTCTAATTTCATGGTTACTAATAACTTATTTTACCGTTGACTATTATTAGGCTCTTATTAGCTTCCTAATTTATGTGATTTTGTTTTTAAAGCAAATCAAAAAATTGTGCAACAACTCTTTTTTATTATTCTCTAGGATTTACGACGGCTATTTTCCATTGTTTAGGTTTCTTGTGTAAGTATTTATACACTCTATTGTAATGACAAATTCAAGGAATGATATTATAAGTTTATTTTTAATATCTTTTGGTATCAGAGCCTCATGAGAACCCTCAATTTTTTTTTCTCTACCAAAATAATCAATTTGATACCTACCTCTTAAACGCCATGGCCAACAAAGAAACCCCTCACACTATTCAATCCTTTCACCAATGTTCAAGCCTCATTACCATTAAACTAAACACATCCAATTTTCTATTATGAAGGTCGTAGGTTTCGTCTCTGGTTCGTAGCCTTGGTCTGAGTCACCATCTTGAAGAAAACAGCAAACCAACAAGAGACAACAAGTGATGACGACAAGGTTCAACAGAACCCCCTTCATGATATTTGGATGCACAATGATGGCCTTTTAACCACATGGTTATTAGGAATCATAGGTGAGGAGGTGATGGGTATGCTTGAAGGGATGGACAATGCATATAAGGTATGGAAATCAATGGAAGAGAATATACTTCCTATAACTAAAGACAAAGAGGTACACCTCACTCAATCCTTTATGACTATACAAAAAGGGTCAATGTCTTTAGATTAATATATCAAAAATTTTAAGGCAATATGTGATAGTCTTGCTACTGTTCAGAAACTAGTTGATGAAGTTACTAAGGTTTTTCATCTAGCTAGAGGTTTGGGGTATGAGTATAGAGATTTTCAGTAGCTATGCTCTCCAAACCTCCATACCCTACTTATAATTAGTTTATTTGTCTCTTCAAAGTCATGAATAGATGTGGATTATTGAATCCAATGAAAGGAACACAAAAATAAATCATGAACAAGCCTTCCTTGGTTAGAGAGGACGAGGAAGGGGTCTTGGTGGTCGATTCAATTCAAGAGGAAGAGGCTTTGCACCTACTGGACATTGTGGTCTTGCTTCTTCAAGCCATGACTCTAACCTAAACAACACTCCCCAGTGGCATAACAACCAAAGACAACAAGGAAGAGAGCCTACTTTCACATGTCAAATTTGCGGGAAGGCCAATCATTCAGCCCTTGATTGTTGGAACAAGTTCGATCATTCTTACTAATCATAAGACATACCAAAAGCACTTGCTACCATGCAACTAAATAATGATATTGATCCCATCCTATATGCTGACTTTGGAGCTACAACACACATGGTGAATGATCCAGGTAAAATCCCTGTTATTGCTCCTTATAAAGGCAATGATTCTATATATGTAGGAAATGGAGAAAGTCTTAGAATTTCGTATATAGGTGAAGGAAAGATACATACAAAGCATGGAAATCTTGATCTCAAAAATGTATTAGTTGTTCTTGAAATTTAAAAGAATTTATTATCCATAGGACAACTAACTACAGATAATGCATGCTCGATTGAATTTTTTGCTAATGGCTTTGTGATTAAGGATCAACAGGGAAAGGCGATAACCAAGAGATGTAAAAAGGGAGGACTATATGCTCTTGAAGATGTTAGCCATCATGCACTTGCATCTATCCTCAAAGCTTCTTATGGAGTGTGGCACCAACGAATGGGACACCCCCATTCAAAGTTTTTAAAAGTTTTAACTAATAAGCAATTCATAGATATTGCAAATTGGAAGAAATTTGAATCAATTTGTATTAGTTGTTAAATGTGGAAGAGATGTAAACTTCCTTTTCATGCTTCTCAGTTTCCTTTGGACAAAATTCACTGTGATTTATGGGGTCCTGCCCTTATTTTATCTTGTCAAGAATTTAAATACTATGCAATTTGGATAGATGATTATACTCGTTATTCTTGGTTGTTTCCTTTAAAAAGAAAATCTGATTTTTTTGAATGCTTTCTCAAATTTCAAAAACAAATTGAAAATCTATTTGATCATCGAATCAAAAAATTTCAAAGCGATGGTGGTGGTGAATTTATCTCAAAATTTTTTGAAAACCATTTAAACAATTGTAGAATTTTTCACCAATTTTCTTGTCCCCATACTCCAGAACAAAATGGCCTAGCCGAAAGGAAACACGGACATATCGTGGAAACGGAATTGACCTTACTTTTCCAATCAAATCTTCCTTTAAAATATTGGGTTGATGCCTTTTCAACTAGCGTCTACCTAATAAACCGCATGCCTTCAAATGCTTTAAAAATGGAACCACCATATTCAAAATTATTTCAAAGAAATCCTAACTATGGATATTTGAGAATTTTTGGTTGTAGGTGTTTTCCATATCTGCGTGATTATGGAAAGAACAAATTTTCCAAGAAAACATATCCTTGTGTTTTTATAGGATATAGTCCTATACACAAAGGGTATCGTTGTCTTGATCCAAAAACAAATAGGGTATATATTTCTAGACATGTAGTCTTTGATTAGAGTATATTTCCCTATGCTACTAACATGGAAAGTGCATAAGAGCACAATCCAAAAATTGTTTCTTTTCCAGATTCGGAAGCATGGTTAAAAAGGACCAACATCCTTCACCAAAATGAAGATAATAAAATAAAGGTCATAGATAACTACAAGGACAACAGCCAATATAATAGTAATAACATTGTCAATCTTAGTGACTATGAAGACGACAACAACAATGACAATGAACAGTTTGAGCCCACTGACATCCCTACGACAGTTACTGTTGAGGAAGGAGCACCCATGGCTCCCCTTGAGCTCGTCGACAACCCTTTGGCAATTACAATTGAGGAAAGAGCATCCAAGTCTCCCCTTGAGAAAGGAAAACCAGAAAAACACAATGAAATAAATAATTCCCCTTTTGATTTATATGATCAACTCATTGTTGACTTGAATGTATCTAATGCAGGAAAACTTAGAGGTAGCTCACTACAGGAACATCATATGATAACAAGAAGGCAACTCAACTCAAATCCTGCCCTTGATCCTAAGCTCAATTCAGAAATACAACATCTTCGAGAAAGCAAACATCATAAAGCACTCACTTCCATACAAGAACCAAAAACATACAGAGCAGCTCTTACTAATCCACATTGGCACACAACCATGAAAGAGGAATTAAAGCTCTTGATGACAATCACACCTGGGAGTTGGTACCTAGGCCACATAACATTAACATTGTTGGTTCAAAATGGATTTTCAAAACCAAACTAAAGGAAGCTGGCACATTAGATAAACTCAAAGCTCACTTCGTTTCCCATGGATACTCCCAAGTAGAAGGCCTTGACTACAAAGAAACATACAGCCCGGTAGTCAAACCAACCACGATTAGACTCGCTCTTGCCATTGCAGTGTCATCAAAATGGAATATGAGACAACTAGACGTGAAAAATGCCTTCCTTTATGGATACCTCAAAGAGACAGTCTACATGGAACAGCCACCTGGGTTTAAGGATGAGAAACCTGCCCTCACATGTGTGCAAGTTAAAACGCTCTCTCTATGGGTTAAAACAAGCACCAAGAGCATGGTTTGACAGACTGTCTCATTTTTTATTACATCTTGGTTTTTATTGCAGCAAGTCTGATTCATCTTTATTTATTTGTCATAAAAATAACACTACTACACTAATGTTAACATATGTCGATGATGTAGTGATTACAGGGAACAATCACACATATATTGATGATCTCGTCAAATAACTAAGTTTAGAGTTTGGTTTAAAAGATTTGGGAAAGCTTCACTATTTTCTAGGCTTGGAAGTTCGCTACTTTGAAAAAGGAATCTTTATCTCCCAAACAAAGTATACAAAGGATCTCCTTCAAAGAGCAGGATTACAGGAGAGCTCTCACTTCAACACTCTTATGGCTCTAAAAACCCAACCAACACCATAAGACAATAATGCAATAGGAGCCACCGAATATAGAACTCAAGTTGGAGCACTCCAATACCTCATATATACTAGGCCCGACATAGTCCAAGTAGTGAACAAAGTGTGTCAACATCTCCAAACACCAAATGAAGGAGACATGAAAGCAGTCAAAAGAATCTTGCACTACCTTAAAGGAACTCTACACTATGGTCTAACTTTTCTAACCCAAAGTACTCACAAGTTGTATGCTTTTTGTGATACAGATTGGGGAGGATGTCAAGAAACAAGATGAAGCACATCTAGGTCATGTATATTTCTAGGAGCTAATTGCATCTCATGGACATCTAAGAAACAACCTACGGTCTCTAGATCGAGTTTCGAAGCTGAATATCGCTCCATGGCATCAGCCACGACAGAGCTCACTTGGATCACCTTTCTTCTTTGTGACATTGGCATCAAATTGGATCAACCTCCAGAACTATTTTGTGATAACCTAAGTGCTCTACACATGTCAATGAATCCAATATTCCATACTTGCACAAAACACATCGAAATGGACTATAACTTTGTAAGAGAGAAAGTAGCAGTTGGGTCTTTAATCACTAGGTTTGTTCCTTCCACAAATCAGCTAGTTGATATCTTCGCAAAGCCTTTACCTCAGCTACCTTTTAGAAATTTTCGAGACAAACTTGGAATACACTCACTTGCTACCTCCAGCTTGAGGAAGGATGGAAAGAATGAAGACAACAGTATGCAACCAAGCACTGGTCAACTCCCAACAAAGGAAAGACAATATTGTTTCCTAGACAATATTGTTTCCTTAACAATCTTGCTGAGTTGTTGGCAGTTTCAAACAATATTCCCTAATCAAGATTTCATGGCAAATTCTGATTTCATGGTTACTAATAACTTATTTTACTGTTGACTATTATTAGGCTCTTATTAGCTTCCTAATTTATCTGATTTTGTTTTTAAAGAAAATCAGAAAATTGTGCAACAGCTCTTTTTTATTATTCTCTAGGATTTACAACGACTATTTTCCATTGTTTAGGTTTCTCGTGTAAGTATTTATACACTGTATTGTAATGACAGATTCAAGGAATTATATTATAAGTTTATTTTTAATATATTCTACTTCCTAGTCCAACATGGTTTTCCATTGATATTAATTATTAATTGTTTTTTTTTTTTTTTTTTTTAACTTTTCAATTTTTTTAAAAAGGTTCAAGCGTGAACCCACCCTAGCCCAACCCAAGGTCCATCTCTATCTCCACTGGTCCAGAACTCAATCGAAAGAGATATGGGTCTCCTTCGATGGAGATCAAACTCCATTGATGGATCTATACAAATGTGTCAAAATCGGTTATCGTTGATTTTGATATGCCAACAATATTTGATGAAGAGGTGTTCAAGAAAGAGCATGACAACAACTCAAATTTTGAGGATTGTTTTTACAATTATCACTTGTTTCATCATTCCACGGCATCTTCAATTTATTAGCTGCTCAAAAAATTAATGATTGAGGCATTTGTTCTGTTTTATTGGGGTGATTAGATGGATGTTGTGATGAAAATTGAAAAATTTATAGTTCGTTGTCTACAATCATGTCTATTGGCACTTAAACATTTTCTAAAAGTTCATGGAATTAAAGATCCTGAAATTCGAGGACGAATTTTTTCATCATTAGAGGTAATGATGCAAGAGATATTATTATAAATATTTTTGAAGATTTTCAATTTTAAAAATATACCTTAAATTAATACATATTATTATATTGTCATTTATTATATATTTATTTAAGTAGTTAATTATTTTATTATTTGATTTTCTTAAATTAAATCTAATGTTAGGTTTTTAGTTTGTGTTGGCATATATTCCATATCAAAACATTGTTCATCTTGTATTGTTTAGTGGTTGTATTGATGATGATTCAAAGCTTCAAAGAAAGACTCAACTACAATGCATGCAAGATGGTGGCTTGATAAGGGGAATTAGCCTTATTGCTCATCAAAGGTATAATTGACCTCATTCCTCTTACAAGGCATAGACACACACTCACAAATCATTCATAAGTGTCCCTGCATCGTTGTGCACCATTTATAAAACACATTCAAATATTTTTGTATGCTCATGCATTGAACTCAAATGCTCATACATTTTAGAGTTGGTTGCATGTTCTAAGACTATGTCTAGGAAATGACATTCATATGTGAACTTGTGTTTGTATGTTTGTGTTTCTTGTGTTTTGGACTTGTACTTGATCTTAATTGATTCCTTAGGGAGTCCCGGTCATTTCGGTTACTCATTCATTTAGTTTCGAGTCCAAACAATGTAGCTACGCTACTTTTCGTTCTCATTCGTTGAGTTGTGTTCGTCATCGTTTTCCGACATGAATTCTCAACCATTTGTCAAAGTTTTGTAGTCATCTTTGTGCATGAGGGAGTCATGATTCGTAATCTGAAAACGGATTCAAAATCAGAGTTCGGAGGCTCGAATACGGTCGAAGAACGTGCGAGGTGCACGAGAGGAGCAGCCATGGCCGTTGGCCTTGGCTAGGCCACCCCGTGTGGAGGCCGCGTGCCACACGGCCAGACCACCCCTCTGGTCTTGTGTGCCACATGTGCGCCACATGGCCTAGGGGTGATGTGGCCTATTCTAATTGGTCAAAATTCCTCTTCTCTATCCTTCCTTTTAAATACCTCCATCTCCCTCCATTTGTTTTTAAGAAGAAAAAGTTTGAAATCCCATCTAGAATTTTCTCTTTACAATTTTCTCAACTTCCAAACACCATAACTTTCTCATACGAATTCGGAATTGAGTGATTCAAGTTGAAGATTGTTCGTAATCGAGTCTTCTACCTTTTCCAAGTGATCTTGTAGCTGTTTGATTGATTTTCGGAGTGATCTACTCAGAAAACCGAACCAGCTCGTGAAATCAAGGTAGAGTTCATATCTTGGTGATTTCATCTTTTTAAACCTTCAATTTGCTTGGGGTTTCTTCTTCTATATGCATGTGTATGTATAGTGAATGCTATTGAGAAAGATAACTTCACAATTAATCTAATTGAAAAGTCTAATTAGAGACATATGTGGACTAGATTCTTGGATTCTTTGTTTTTCACATGACTGAGAGTTATATTGTGATTAGATTGACATCTAGGATTATTTGAGACTTGATTGATTCATTTTATGATTAATAATCTTTGAAATGTTTCTTTGATTCTTGATTGATGATATCTAGGATTAGAGCCTTTGTATGTGTTTTTAGAGAAATTTAGGATTGAATTGTTTTTAACAATATCTCCTATCTCTAAATCTTTGGCTAGAATACTTGTTGAATACATTTTGTGATTCTAGCATTTTTGTATGTATGTTTATAATATCTTGAACTTGTGCCTCATGTATATGAATTGTTCAAGAGTTATTTGAGTGAATGAATCTAGAATTTTATGTGTTAGTTTATTTCACATGCTCTAGGTTTTCATTCATGTTTTTGCATCTAGATTTCTATTGCTTGTGTTTTCACATCTATAGATCTAGTTGTTCCATGGAATGTATTGATCACATGTTCTATGTTGTTTTGATTGTTTGCATCATTTGCATTCACATGATCACACTAGAAAGTCCTTGTAAAAGGCATGAAGTCTTGGTTAGAGTCAGGATGACTCAGATAGCAAAGCAAGAAGTCTTGTCTAGAGTCTTGAGGACTTGGATAGACAAGCAAGGAGTCATGGCTAGAGTCGGGAGGACTTGGATAGTCATGCAAGGGAGGCTCTCTAGAGGCAAGTGTGCCTTGGATAGAGAGTTGACTTATATATTGGTAGGCCCGGATGTTTGGTTAGACATAGAGTCCGATAGAGCGGGGTACATGGGATATGTATGCACTCTTGAGGAATTTCTAATCTACCAATGATGTTGGCTAGGTATGATTTCCAATATGTGGTGGTTTCGCATCATTGAGGGATTTTGTATCTTCCAATAGGGATTGGGTAGACATAGACTCCACATGGGTTGGTGATCTAGGATTGGTCACTTTGTGGAATTTCTAATTTACTTTCCAATATATATAGTACCCAATGGTTGTAATTCAACCCGTGGATGTTTCCTCCTTGGAGGTTTTACCATGTTAAAAAGTTCCTTGTGTTAATTCTTTCTATCTCTATCTTTTATATTTGTTTTTGTGTATGTTGTTATCTTGTGACATATCAATTACTTGTGAAGTATATTGGAACAAGATATTATAAAGTGTGATTTGTAAATCAATTCTTTTGATCATAATTGTAATTACATTTCTTTTGTATATTGTTTAGAATTTTGTGTATAGTGATATTTGTATATACTTGTAATGATTGAACATATATTGATATACAAGTATTCTTGTTAATTGGTTTTATATTTTCTTTATACCTCATACAACTTGTTGATACTTAGACAATGTATGAATGATCACATGTTAACTTGTCTTGGTATGATTCCGTGTTTTTATGTTGTATGTAAGGCTACCTTGAGGGACAAACATAAGTTTCTTCAAGGGAATGGAATTAGGCGAAAAACCTATTCAATCCCCCCCCCCCCCCCCCCCCCCCCCCCCCTCCTCCTAGGTACGTCTGAAGCAATTTAACCTTGTTTGTATATTTTCATCTAAGATAGGTTCCTTTTTAATTATAAATAAAAGCTATTGTAGCCCTTAGAAGAGACTTGTTATGATTGGAATTTTATGAATGAATTTACTTAACATTTTAGTTTATTCGATTTTACTATTTGATGTATTTGTAGTGAATCAACATCATCTAGTTCTTGTTTCGCTTTTTGTATTCTTAAGAATCAACATATTTGGTTTCTGGTATTCCAAGAATTAATGGATTCAAAATACTTATCTGATGTGTAAAATCATGTTATAAAAACCTAACTCGCAAGTGTACGAATCGTGAGATAAGTACAGCGACAAGTAGGGATCGTTCCCACGAGGAAAAGTGATTTATTGACTAAAACTAATTCTAATTAAAGCTAAGCAAGTAATAGTAACCAAGAGATTTGAGATTGATTGATTGATTTGATATTAAAACTATATTAAACTAAGAAAGCAGTTAACAAGAATATGTGAATGTGATCAAAAGGTGAGAGAACTAGGTCATCAATGCTCCCCAACTACGTTTACTCAATGCTTCGAATTGACTTTTACAAAGAATGTTAATCAAGTTAAGGGTTCGTTCTTAAATTATGTATAATTAGTGCTATGTGGTCCTGGAATAAATCAAGTACTCTCTACTGCAGTCATTAACAAAACCTGCGTATAAACTAAAGCAGAAAATACATCAACTATACACCAAGTATTCTCAATCATAGTCATTAGCAAAACCTGCGTATAAACTATAACCTAAAACCCACAAAGCACACAATCAAGTATTCTCAATCACAGTCATTAGCAAAACCTGCGTATAAACTATGATTGAGAATCCATTAAGCATAAGAACAAGAGAACCAAAAATTACGTGCGATATCCTGCTACGATAAAATTCATTCATTCAATTGCATATCGGCTGAGAATGGTGAAACCCACGCGCATCTCAACCTTTAACATATCAAACCCTAGATTCAAGTGGAGCACAAACCATGCATCGACAAGAGGAAATCACAAATTGAATGAATCGAAACTTGAATTAAGAAAATATAGTCAATTCTAACAAAGAGTATTCATAGAGGTTCACATTGAATCCCTAGTATGGATTTAGTTACACATAGATGAAATAAAAAGACAAGAGATAGAAAAGATAAAACCCATTGAGGCCGTCAATGAATTCTTCAAATCTTCAATGATGAGTCTTCTTCGTCTTGCAAACCCCTGATGTGTAAAGATGGATGATGGTGATGGGGGACGGCCCCCTTTGGTGGCTTGGGGCCTCCCTTGGATGGCTCTCCCGAAATTAGGGTTCAAAGGGGCTTAAATAGGTGTAGATGCTAAGCCAAGTGCTTAAACAACATGGAAATCACTTCCCTTTTAGAACTCTACTTTTTTGGGATTCTATTTCTTTCATAATCCATCCAATTTGATTACTTATTGAAAGAGGATAAGGATTAGATGTCTAATTGCTTTCCAAGACTCTCACACATGTCCAAGAAGGTAATATTTCCCGTTCCGACAACTTGCGAAACAAATCCCGAAAGTATTCGCGGATTTAATAACTGACTGATCTGACCTTCGGGCACTAAAATGGGCGTAACTTCTTCTAGAAAATTCAGATTTCCAAGCTGTAAATTGGGTTAGAAACTAGACTTCTGGGGCTTTAAATACATAGGTGGCCTACAATATGGATCATCTACACTGTCGGGCTACAGCTGGGTAGGTAAGTTGCCTACCCCGCGGAAAATATAAGGCCACACTTCTGGAGTTGACCGCTAGGTAGTACTGCAAGGTGGGTGCGTGCCTAGGGGGCTGTAAATTGGATGATGCACCTATGGACTTTGACTCAAGATGTTCCGCTTGATGTATATTTGCCTGGGCCGCGGTAATTGGCCAAATTGCCCCATTTTCTCTGAAATACTTCAAATACAATACTTGGATCCAACAACCTGAAAATGCTCAAACACACAAATTAAAACTCTAAAAGACTCAAGAAACAAGCAATTGATTGGAGGAATGGGGATCAAAAACATATACAATAAATGACCTATCATTATCCCTTATGTTTATCAATTGTTGTCTGCGTTGATCCTTCCGCTTCATTAGGAATCTTTGGCTTCGTAGTTTTATCAGCAGTCTGGTTATTGGAGATCTTATTCTCTAGCTCTTTAATCATTCATGTTAATGTGATTTTTGTTGTTTCTCTTTGAATATGTTTATCAGGATTCAGGACTCTCAGGACTCTCAGGACTCTTACGTATATAATCCAACTCCAACTCAGACTTGAAGTCCAACTCCACCTCAAACTTGGAGTCCCATACCAATCCATCTCTTCCTTAGACTTGAAGACTTTGTCTTTGTCATTATCCTATACTGATTCACTTGTTGTAATTATCCTTTATAGTTATCAGGTTAATAGTTTAATAGAAGTAGAATAGAAGTAGATGTCAGTTGAAGTCTTTGTTATTATATCATGCTGCTTTACTTTATTCTTATCACTTGTTGTATTTATTCTTTAGCTAATAGTTATTAGTTTAAGTACTTTAATAGCTTTAGATTTCCTTTACTGTGATGCACGACCTGTGTAATTATATATAATTGTAAATCAAGCATTAATAAAATACACAATAGCAGAATAATTGTTCTACAACATCTCTTCTCATTCAAACATTAATATGGTATCAGAGCACATCTGCTTCTAATTTTTTTTATCCCGTTTTTTTTTTCAGTCTTATTTCCTTTCGCAAATTGTAACCATGACTGACCCAAAGGATTCTAGTTCAACAAATCTAACTTATGATTCACAAGGATCCAACGATCTTTTCTCTGTTCAAGGACCCAATGATCCCTTCTTCGTTCATCACCTAGATAATCCCACAGCTGTTCTAGTCTCTCCAATTTGTCAGGGGACAACTACAACACTGGAACTCTGACAGGTATTGCACCACAAGCAAATCTGACAGGTATTTCCCTCTCATGTTCCTATAAATCCGTATGGATCATTGACTCAGGAGCGACAAATCATGTGAGCTCATCTTTGAATTTGTTCTCTAGTTATTCTACTTGCTCTAAACATTCCACACTTAAACTCTCGAATGAAATGGACCATTTAATTACTCATGTAGGAACTGTCACTCTTTCACCGACATTATGTCTCAAAAATGTCTTATTTGTTCCCATTTTTCAATTCAATTTAATTTCCAATTGTGAACTTGTCAAGACCCGAAAAATTTCTATCTCTTTTTCTAATGATGAATGTGTGTTTTAGGACCTGTTATCGAAGAAGAAGATTGGATTGGGATGCCTACATGAGGGATTCTACCATCTTCAAAATTCTGCAACTATCTGCTTTTTTCAAAATTCAGCTCAAAATAAATTGTGGCATTGCCGATTAGGACATGCTTCACCTAGTTGTTTACAACTAATAATGTTCTCTTTTTTTTCCGATTGGGTGTTTTTTTTCTCAATGGGTCTTGACTATTGCCCAAACAAGTTTTTATGACGCATATTTAGAGTTGGAGTTTATAGTAGGGTTGACTTCGTTTTTCCTTTTGGATGCCCTTCGTTACCTTTTTCTTTTCTTTTCTTTTTTCTTTTGAGCTGTATTTTTCTTGTATTTTCTTTCTTTTATAATATTTTTCCCATTAGTGAGTTGCTGAGCAATGGTTAGCTTGGAGTGCCAACATAGCTGGGTTGTCGTTGGCGGTGCTTGTATTAGGATTTAGCTTATATTCCTAAAGTTAGTCAAACAAATCCAATTGCTTATAAGAGTTTGATTCCTTGTTTAGGAAAAACTTGTTAAGGAATTTCCTTGATTAAGAAAGACTTATTAAGGGATTTCCTACTTCTTATGAGTTTCTAATTACTTAGGGATCAAAAATGTTTCCCTATAATGTAGGTTTATTCTTTTGTTGGATAACACTTGGAGAGACCAGAGAGATACTAGGGAACATTAGAGAGTGTGTGAATCCAAGGAGTGAGACCCCAAGGAATATATGGGGGAAACTCGGGAGGAGATCAACGCAATATATAGGGGGTGCACTCATGGGGGACCTGGAAAGAGCTGTGAGTTGAAGGTTAAGATGTAAGCTCGATTGTGAGCTTGGGTTCGGTAATGCTCAATAGTAATTGGGTTTTGGTGTTAAAGAAAGAATATTAGAATTGTGTAGTTATAACAATTTTTACATAGTGATATATTTATTTTGTCGTCCTAACGGCCATGGTTTTTCCACGTAAAATTCTTGTGTTTTGTGATTGGATTCTCTCTTCTAATTTTTCTGTTAATATACGTTATTTGTTATGTGGTGAATATTAGGTATGTACTTCCGCACGTCACTTTTCCCAATAACTTGTTGCTCTTCTCATGGATGGGTTTTACTTTGAAAAAAAAAAAAAAAAAAAGCATGCTTACACGTTAAAATTGTAAAATGCTTACATGCTAAGGGCTTGTTTGGTTGAGCTTTTGAAAAATCTCTATTGGTAAAAGATCTACTTGTAGTAGATCTATTAGAAATAGAGTTTTTGAAAAAAAAATATATATAATTGTTTGGTTGGTAATGAAACAAATACTCGGTGTGTTCTAATATATTAATCTACAGGGTTGGGGGATGAATAGATTTTAACAATTTTACCCAATTTTTGCGTTAAGTCAATATTACGAAAATGCCCCAAATTAGTCAAAATAACAAATCAAGCATATAAGTGCGGAAATTAAAAAATGCTTGATTTTTACATAGAAACCAACAATAGGGAAAAACCATGGGTTGGTAAGTGTGCCACACTCGAACCTCGAATCCACTAATTGTGACAGCATATACAACCTAATCCCGGTTTGACGGCCTAATCCCGGCCAATATCCCGCTACCACTACCCATAGGCCTGTAAAAGTGGATCTAGTCCAATTTGTTTATGTGACCACCTAATCCCGGTGTACGGCCTAATCCTAGTCTATCACACAAGACTTACTTCTCCGAAGAGATCAAACCCTAAGTGAATATGCAATGATATTCAAATGTGCAATTAATGCTAGGGTACACTAAATGCTTATCTAGGATTATATGATGTTAATAAAAACAATTCTAGATATAAAAATAGCTATATGACATGACATACAACTTTAGCTATGTAGAGGATAACCAATCATATATACAATAGTTATCAAAAAACAATATCAATAATTTTAATGAGATTAATTAGCTAGATGGAAAATTAGCATTAAGGCCTAGCTATCACAAAATAACCCAATCAACACATAATCTCAATCATGTATGTATAAATTAATCTAAACACATACAAGTAATAAATGAGATAAAATTGATAAGTATAAACACTAAAATTAGATGAGATTAGTGTTCAACAAATCATACCATGTGTGTTGAAGAAGACCCATGCATTAGCATACACTAGATGATCATAGATGATACTTAGATGATGGTTTATACATGTGGAAATAGGTTTAAAGAAATAAAGATGTGATCTTTAAGTTTTTTCTCTCAAGTCTCTCTAAAATATCTCTCTAGGGTTCTTGGGATTAGAAACTTAGTTTGGGAACCAGAGATAAGGATGTATTTATAGAGACTAAAAATAGGGTAGGTGAAAAGACAAGTTTACCTTTGAAAACACACGATCGGCGGTTCAATATGCGGTCGGGGCCGTAGATTGTAACTGCTGAATTGAAACCCGAGAACCCTGGTTTCATTTGGCGCTTTCACTTGGCCGGTACATAACCGCTGATAATAACCGCCGTTTTGGACCCAAGACTTATTTCAATCAGGTCTTGATCGGCAGTTTCTAACAGCGGCTAGGTCGTTGATATCAACCTCCGTTTCACCAAAAATGGTGAATCTAAAAGAGAAGCCAAGGGCATCTCCACCGGCGATCATCGTGCTAAACTATGCACACCAACGTGCACATACAGACGTTTCCGAACATCCTTCGGGAAACAAATTACACCACACTTAAAGCTAACAAACATGAAGTGCAAGTGTGGGAATTGAATGCCTCCTAATGCCTATCATGTCATGGCATTATCATAGAACAAGATGCAATCAATTCAATATGCATGAATAGAATTCATGACTTTGCATCCTAATGCCTAAACATATCTTGGCATTTTAATAACCTAGATGCAATCAAATAAAATATGCAAGAAGAGATGTTCAAGAACATGCATGCACTCATATAAAAACACACAACATACAAGTATTAAAGATATGCATGAGTTGTGTGTGTGTGCAACTAGATCTTTTCAAAGCAAGTAAGCACTAGAATTTACCTTTGTTGCTTCTTCTCTTGAGGTCTTGAGAAGGTCATTAGATGATCACCAATTCCTAGGCTACCTTTACATCAACCTAACATGTGGTTTGTCCACAAAACAAGACAATCAACAAATGAGAATCCTTACAGGTAGACATTTTTTTTTTTTATAAAAAAAAAGCCTATTTTGAGAAGCATCTCTCTATGAGCTTTTGCCTAGTAGAGGTTTAAACTCTACTAGCCTTTACTCAATTTAAAATAGACAATCTCAAAAGCTTACCCAAACAACTCTAAAAAAAACTCAAATAGATGTTTATAGACATTTTGAGGTAGTAAAAAGCTCAACCAAACAAACACTAAATATGATTACACCCCAAAATGTAGAATTTCGTTCTTCATTAATGACTTTCTCTTTCTTCCAATTTTTGTAGTAACTTTCTCTCCATATCTTGCAAATTTCTCTTTCTAGTTTCCAACTTTCTCTTTCTTTCAATTTTCAATTTAACATGTTATATTTTTATCCACAAAAAGAAAATATGGACTAAAACAATAAAATTATTGAGAATGGATCAATTTAAGCTTCCCAATAATCAATGACTATTAATGGAAAAACGCCTAAATTTTAACATGATCATTAAACGAACAGTGGGGCTTGATTCTACATTTCAACCTTTGAAATTCTTTTATACGACTGTGATATATTTAATATAAAACAATTTTCATTATCAATATTTTTTCTCAAACAAAGAATGGTGTAAACTAAACAAAAAACTCTTTCTTTTTTTTTTTTGAAAAGAAAAACTCTTAAAAAAAAAAAAAGAAGTAGAAAATTGTAGAATGCTATAATGAAAAAATTGATTTTAGCTTTCCATTTGATTATCTAATTAGAAATGCAAATTCCCAAACTAGATAAGGACTATATAAGGGGTGGAATTGGAAGTCCAGAGTTGGAGGGGTCAAATGATAAAAACTTAAAATTTATAGAATTAAAATGTAAAATGCATAATTTTTTACAGCTTTTTATAATTTTTTCTAAACTATAAACTTTTTTTTTTCAGTGGGCCAGCCCCCCAGCTCCCTATCCTTCACATAATGGTCCGTCCTTATATAGGTATTGTGATTTGTGAGTCTATCATAATAGGTCCGTTGTTTTAATTTTGGTAAGAACTTTGATGTAATCACATCGTTTATTGTAATAATCTTTCATATAGTGGAATCTCTTTTCTGTCATTACGACAATTTTGGTTTTTTCCTTGCCTTAGAGTTTTTCACGTAAAATCTTAATATTGTTCATTATTCATTTTTATTTTATTCATCATACCTTACATTCACGTAGCAGGAATGTGCTTTGATTATAAGCTTCTCAACCAATCTAAGCATCGACTTGCCTACATGTCATTGTTGGCAAACGATTCGCCTATGAACAAAAAATCACCATCAACAACAATAAAATCGGGATTTGAAGGAGGATAACACAACTCAAATCCACAACCTTTTGGTTTATGTTTGAGATGCATACCACAAAATAAACCTAATCTCAACTTGTTTAAAATTAGTTTTAGTGACCTGATTTTAAAATTAATTTAAAATAAATTAAAAAAAAAAACTACAATAAATATTATTTTAAAATACACGACAAACCTCATCACTTCCTCAAATATTTTAAAATTAATTTATAATATAATACATTAAAAAAAAAAAAAAAAAAAACTACAATAAACATTATTTTAGTTGGAACTTGGAAGAGAGTTGTTCTTCGTCTTGAGTGCGGACGTCTTCAATTTATTTTATCGTTATTTTTGTTTTGGATACGGACGCCTTCAATTTATTTTATCGTTATTTTGGTCTTGGATACAAACCTCTTTAATTTATTTTACGGTCGTCTCCATTTTATTTTACAGACATAGGCAGTAGGTTAGTCGTTTCGATATAGTCCCACGATACAGATTGTTTAGATTACTCTTGATTGTTCTTGATCTCGTGGCATGGACGTTTGTCTTTTTTTTTTGGGACCTATTATAATATGTCGGAACTAGGAGGGACTCGTCAAACCCAAAACTTCTTGAATGTAGATATGAGAGGATTATTGCTAAACCAATCTCGTCTTGACACGGACGTCTACCACTCTACCTTTTATTTTGTGAACAAACTAGTTGTTCAGATTGTTGTATATAGTTGGGTTTTAGACTAATTATCCATGTTGCTGTATCAATTGGTTCGATTAACCTAAATAATTATTTAGGTTGAGTTTGAACGAAAATCATGTACCTAAATGTTTGAAGTGGATTTTATTTTCTTCATTCAACATTTGAGATAAGAGACATGTTATACATGCTATATTTCAATCCAAACCAAACCAAACCAATGTGATTTTCCAAACCGATTCAAACCAACCGATTCAAACCAAAGGTCGGATTGGTTTGGATAGATTTATCGGTTTAGATTTAAACTCATAATCATTTTTTTTTTTTTTGTATTATATTATATAAAATATTTAAATAAAAAAATCACAATAGAAAATAGTAATTATATATATATAAAGGAAATAAATAAACTTCAAAAAGCATAAAGTAATTGGTAAAAGTAATAAAACCTAGATTAAATAGAAAACGTAGGTGAATTTTAAATCTTTAGTTTTACTTTCTAAAATATTTGGTTTGGTTTGGGTTGGTGAATTATTTCACGCAACCTCAAACTAAACCACATTTAATCGACCACCCATTTTTTATATTTATAATCGAACCAACCCAAACTCGATGGGTTGGGTTAGTCAGTTTAGTTCGGTTTGATAGTTTTTTACACACCCCTAGTTATACATGATCCGATCTTGTTTCGATCTTGTTTCGATACCACTTACAACTATTCATATCCAATCACGACTACATTTAGATAGAAAAAAATTTATATGGATTTATACACTGATCACTTTCACGCATGGAGGAAACTAAGATCTCATCCTCGTATAGGAGGAGGAGATCAGAGGAGATCGGTCCTCTACCAGCACGGAGGATCCACTGCCCATGGAGGGTTTTGTTTTCTTGCCATTTTTGTAATTCTTGAAACATTCAACTTATTTAAACTTTAAAATATATACACAAGCAAGATAATCATATGTTAAGGCGATAAGTAGGAATTGCCAAAAGATGTTTGGCCCTGCTGATGACAAGACCAAAGTGCTCTGCCATGTCCAATTCAGTTGACACCATCCCACCAGGAAGCTTCCAATCGAAGCAATGCATAAGTTGTGCTAACACTAACCTGACTACAGTGAGACCCAATTGCATTCCAGGGCAGCTTCTGCGGCCAGAACCGAAAGGGATGAGCTCAAAATCGTGTCCACGAAGATCAATATTACTTCCCATAAATCTTTCAGGGTAAAACTTGTCAGGATTATTCCAGGCATTTGTATCTCTTCCAACTGCAAACGTGTTAATGAAAATACGTGATTTTTCAGGAATATGGAAACCATTAACAGTGCAGTCTTTCCTAGATTCATGGACTAAGAGTGGAGCCACAGGATGAATCCTGAAAGTTTCCTTAATAACCATGTCCAAGTATTTCAAGTTATGCAAATCCGATTCTTCAACCATTCTGTCTTTTCCAACAACATTTTCGATTTCGTTTTGTACTTTCTTCATTACTCTTGGATGCTTCATGAGTTCTGAGAGTGTCCATTCAATACTTGCTGCTGAAGTGTCCATTGCAGCTGCAAGCATATCCTGATAACAAAAAAAAAAAAAAAAAAAAAAAAAAAAAAAATATTCACATTCGAAACAATTATCAAACTAAAATATTTGTGAATTGGATTTACATTTCTTCATAATTCTTACCAAGAGTATGGCTTTGATATTATCTCGCTCCATACCATACTCAGTTTGATTTTCTGATCCCATGAGGCTCAGCATGAGATCAACAAAGTCTTTGGTTCTGTTTTCATCCCGGGCTTGAACATGTTCATCAATGACCTTCTCCAAAAATTCATCAAACACCTTGGCTGTAGTCTTCATGCGCTTTGTCAGACCCTGAAGATCAAGTGAAGCAATTTGAGGAATGTAATCAGCCAAGTTAAAAGTTGCTGATAATTCCATAATTTCTTCAATCATAGCTTTAAAGCCTCTCTTATCAAACTCATTGTCCATATATTTCTTCCCAAACAACATTCTACAAGTCATATCTGCATTGAGAGATCCAACTTTGGCACTTATATCAACAACAGTACCCGAAGCCTCTTTCACGTACTCAATCAAAAGATCAAGCTCTTCGTTTCTGATAGACATGAAAGAATTGATCTTGACATTGCTAAGCAGTTCTAGAGTACACATTTTTCGGACGTTTCGCCAGTAAGACCCGTATGGAGCCATGATCATGTTCTTTTGGTTATAAGAAATATACTTGGAAGCCTCAAGAGGTGGTCTGCTAGCAAAAACAAGGTCATGGGTTCTCAAGAACTGCTCGGCCGCTTGTGGCGATGAAACAACAATACTAGGCTTCAATCCCAAGCGTAAGTGCATGATGGAGCCATATTTTTGGGCAAGTTTATGGAGATCTCTGTGAGGATATTTTCCCAACAAATGAAGACATCCGAAAATCGGAAACCCTCTTGGACCAGGAGGTAATCTCTTAGCTTTTGCATTTCTTTTCCACAAAAATGCTTGAATCAAGAAGAGAAATGAAACAACTCCAAGTGTGGTCCATGTCCAAGACATGATCATGATGATTCTAAGACACAGATATTTGGTATTAGCTAGTGCTTGTCCTTATATAAATCAGAGAAGGATTCAAGTCTTAAATGACATCAGAACAGGCCGCCATTTTTGAATACACTGAAAAAACCTAAGATAAGCATAGAATATTAGAATTCTACCAAGTAACAACATCCTGTTTGAATTTCAAATATGGTTGGTATTTGGTACACTCCTTGACTACGAAATTCACATCTGTCAATGAGGCAGCACAATTATTTAACCCACAAGATGTTTGACCTTGGAAGTTAACAGAGCAAAGTGCTCTGTCATGTCCAATTCACCTGGTAACATACCATCAGGTAACTATGCATCAATCGTGCTAGCATCAGGAAAAACAAGAACAAATGTAGAATCATCGGAAAGACAACACAACATATATTATAAACAAATGTCAACAGACATGGAAACATTCATGACAACAACCCAAAATATGAATATATATATATATATTTATAATGAATTCAAATATATATAGTTCCTTAGTTGACACAACTTTCAATTGACTAGACTAGAAGTTCAATTTTGTGCTCTTCAACTCAAACCAGAAAAACTTACCAAATTCAATCAATTCTAAGAGTGTTTTTCACTTGGTCAAACAATTCTAATGTAAAATCACCTAACTTAATCGGAGGGCAGAGTGCACAAATTTAGAATCTATATAACAAAAATTACTAACCCTACTCGAAGGTGGCAACCGGCAGCGACTGGCGACGGAAAGTGTGATTTTTCAACGACAGCGAGAGGCGAGCAGAGCGTGAATTGAACAAAGAGAGGAGGCGTGAGCTTAAAGTCGTTTCCACGAAGATCAATATGTCATGCCCTAGGCATTTTAATTGGATTGTTGATATATTTTGGGTTGATTTTGCAGGTTTGAAGGTTGCTGGAAAATAGAGTGAAGAATATATTTGAAGAACATTGAAGAAGGATTGAAGATAAGGTTGAGATGAGAAAGAAATGTAGAGAGAGAAATTAGTTAGGAAAATATTGTTTTATTGATTGATTTCAAATGCTGTTAAGGACTCTTTTTTTTTTTTTTTTTTTTGGGGCCCTTGCAAATATAGCCCATCCCAATTCCCAACAATGATTTTTAGGAAATAGCTCATTGGGAAAAAAAGTGCATATGTAGCCTTTCTTGATATTGACTTTCTAGGAAATAGCCCTTGTAAGACAATAATGCCCTTCACAATTAAACCGTGCAAAATGACTCAATTACCCTCTTACATTGTGTAAGGACGAAATTGCCCTTCTCTTCTTCTCCTTCAGTTGACTGAAGAAAACCAAAACTTTCAGAAATTTCGTCTTCTCCATCCTTCTCTTGTCGACTGGAATTGTCTCCATCAAAGTTGGGTCAGTCATTCTTCCTTGGCTCTTCTTCTCCATCGTTCTCCTGTCGACTGGAATCCACTCCATCGAAGTTGGGTCCTCTCCGCTGGAATCTTTCTACCGACCGTAATCTCGACGGCGACGGCGACCGGAATGTTGACAGTGCCGCCACCTCCTTCAATCGAGCTTCACTGTCAAGTTTGAAATCAAGCTTCACTGTAAGTCCCGTCATCACACTTAAGTTTCCCATGTTATTGAATCTCTCGGTTTTTTGTTGTTGCCTTGTTTAAATTTGAGACGTTTTTGATAGAATGACGGATTGATTGTTTCCCATGGTTTTGGATTTGTTGCCCATGAATTGGGGTTTTTGTATGTAGTATTTTTGGGTTTAGTTAAGGTGTTTGATAAAATGCCACATTAAGCTCTTAAGAGGGGCAGTATTATTGTAGTTAAGGTATTTAGTTATGTTGGGTGCACACATCGTCCTCACTATCACATGAATAACTGGAAGAAAATGCACTCTGGTGAATAGTGTTGTATGGTTTGTTTTCACATTTATTGTGTTGTATGGTTTGGTGGGGAAAAGGTTTAGGTAATTTGTATGTGATTTTCTGAGGGTTGATGGTGTATGGATGATTGTTTGTGTTGATCGGTGCTGAACCAAAAGAGGTTTCGCTATTGTTGTTGGTTGATGGTGTATGTATATTTGTTTGTGTTGATCTGTGTTGGTTGTTGATGGTGTATGTATATTTGTTTGTGTTTGTGTTGGTGTATGGTGTATGTATATGGTTGACCAAAACAGGCCCCTGTTATTGATCCCATTTGATTTTGCTTTTGTTATTGGCTGCTGTTATTGATTGTTTGTGGAAATTGGAAACATAAGATGAGCTAAGCCCGGGAGGAATGTGTAGGCCTGAGAGGAATGTTTTAGGCCTGGGAACCATTCGTAGGCCTAAAAGAATTGTTCCTAGGCCCTGACCTGATTTGAATGACAGTAATTGTTGTTGTTATAACTATTATTGACTGAATTATTTTTATTTTTTTTCAGGGTCTAAGGATACCATGTCTTGGGTGTTAGTTCAGTGCAGTGAGCATTCGAAGCATAACGCATTGACAAGTCCTATTTCGTTTTCCATACGTCTAACTTAAAAAGACAAGGGAGCATACGAGGAATTGGTGGAAACGATATACCAGCGGACAGGGGTTAGTAGAGACCAAATTCAGTTGAAGCTAACTTCGCATGTGGAAACGGGGGATGATAAACTTACATTGTCTATTGTGAGTGACGACGATGTACAGTTTGTGATTATGCATAAGGAAAAAGGTTGGGCCAGAATTGATGTTGAATTTGTCAACAAACATGAATTTCGATCTCCACCAAATCAAATACAATCAGAATGTACAGTCTCTCCTGTTAAACACACCGATATTCCACGGTCTCCGGGCAGTACTCCTAACTTTAAATCAGTTAGTGGCAGCAATAATCCGGTTGCTTCACCCGGATTTACATCAGCATGAAATGAACAACCGACGCCAGCATCTACTACCAAGCATGTAGTTGTGGATAGTTCTGAAAACATAGATAGTTCATGAAGGTCTGATAGTTCTAAAACCAGTGATACAGAAGATGAGAGTGCTGATGATGGTGGGCTAGCGGCAAGAGTTCCTGTAACAAAAGAACGAGGGGTGAGTGGAACAGCCAACAGTTCTTCACCGTCCTTGAACACACGATGGACAGTATCAGGTTCAGATCTTTACTCAATACCAGCCGTTCGATCAGTGGATGTGTTTCAAAATCCAGGGGACCAAGGTCCATTATACAAAGGACAGATGTTCAAGGACAAGCCTACATTGAAGAGTGCTGTAGGGTCGTATGCATTTAGAGAGAGGTTTGAGCACAGGATTTCACGATCTTCCAATACACGATTCACTGCGCAATGTAGTCAGAGAAGTTGTGGATGGGTTCTTCGTGCATGGAAGTCGAATAGGGGGACTTATTGGCATGTGAAGGCGTTTGTTAATGAGCACACATGTGAGAGAAATGACAACTACAACGTTGAATTCAAACGTGTAAGTGCTGCTGTGATAGGGGATTTGTATGCAAGTAAATATCGTGATCCCGGGCGCATAATCCGTCCTAAAGATATAGTTTTTGAGATGATGGACCAGCATGGCATACACCTCTCGTACAACAAAGCCTACAGGTCCAAGGAGCACGCTTTGAGTCAGGTATTCGGTGATCCTTGGGAATCCTTTCAGAGGTTGCCGTCTTATTTTTATGTTTTGGAACAAGCGAACCCCGGGACTGTGACAAAGATCAAGACCGACACGAGAAACCGGTTGAAATATGCATTCATGGCAATTGGAGCCTCTATAGAGGGGTTCAATTCTGTTATTAGGCCGGTTATATGCATTGATGCTACCCACTTGAAGGCTAGGACTAGGGGTGTTTTGTTAGTTGCGGTGTGCAAAGATGGAAACGGGATGATATACCCTTTGGCATTTGGGTTTGCAAACTCTGAATGCACAAAGTCTTGGACTTGGTTTTTGAAGAAACTCCGTAAAGGGATCCAAAATCCGGACCGTGTGATGTTAGTATCGGATCGGCACAATGGTATATTCAATGCAATGGAAGCCATATTCCCAGATGCCACACATGGGATTTGTGTGTACCACATGGCACAAAATCTGAAAAGATTTTGCAAGCAGAGGGATGATGTGATGATTCTTTACTATTGTGCTGCGTATGCATACCTTATGGAGGACTTTGACCGTTTCATGGGTGAGTTGAAACAAACTTCTCCTAAGGTTTACGATGAGCTCCTGGCCGTTGGGGTAGAGAAGTTTTCACGTGTACATAGTCCTAGACTAAGGACCTCTTTTATGACCACCAACATTGCCGAGTCAATGAATTCTTGTCTACTTTCGGTCCGAAAATTGCCTATCACAGCAATGGCGGAATGTATCAGAGATTTGTTGCAAAGGTGGTTCTACGATCGTCGAAAAAATGCACATGAAATGTCTACATACTTGACAACGTTTGCAGACGAACACATCAAAGATCGTTTAGATACAGCGAATAAGTCTGAGATTCACCCCATTCACCATAAAACATTTAATGTAGATGACAAATGGATTCCTAGAATCATCGACCTTGAAAACAGTTCTTGCTCATGCCGTGAATGGGATTTAGATGAGTTGCCGTGTTGTCATGCAATGGCGGTTGCTAGGTATGGTTCCCGGTCTTTTAAGTATGTACATTTATCTGTTATGGGTTATTTTACAAACTTGAATTTGTGTTTGTTGGTGTGTTATGGCCTAGGTTCAAAGGTATGTCAATCAACTCAATGGCTTCTGACCGTTACACAACAGGATATCTTAAACATGCTTATGAAATGGTTGTAAACCCTGTTCCGGATCCTGAATCTTGGGACATTCCTGATGCAATCCGGAACCGTATTGTATTGCCATGGAAGAAAAAAAAAGCTGCCAGGAAGACCAAAGAAGTTGAGGATACCATCCGCCGGGGAGAAAAGAAAAATAAAGTTACAATCTTGTTCAAAGTGTGGAAATAAAGGACACAATAAATCAGCTTGTCCAGAACCATCGTCCAGCACAAGCAAACCAGCCAAAAAACCCCAATCATGTGGCATATGTAAGAAAGAAGGTCACAATAGACTGAAGTGTCTGGACAAGCCACTCGACCCTACCTTCACTGACATGAACGAAGGGAATGTCGCTGGGCCTACAGTCTAAGTGTCTTGGGTGGGTGCTGAACCAAAACAGTTATTGGCTGCTGATATTGCTGTTTTTATTGACTGGGGCTGCTGTTATTGCTCTTGAAACAGAATATGAGTGAAGCCCGTGAGTAATGTTTTAGGCCTGGGAACGGTTCCTAGGCCCAAACATTGTTGTTCCTGGGCCTGTAAATTGTTTCCCAGGCTCAGTTGTCTGTTGTTGCCACGTCATCAGTTGCCATGGTGTATTGAATTTTGATTAAAATAATTTTTAAAAAAATTTGTATTATATCGTGGCCCCCATATTTTCGTATTCGAAGGAAACCTCTTAAGCCTGGGAACGGTTCTTAGGAACAGCATAATTGGTTCCTAGGCCTGAAAATCGTTTCCCAGCCTCAGTTGACCTTGGACATATTTAATCGCCACGTCATCTGTCTTCCTCGGTTGTGGTGCTCAAAACAACGAACTAAGCCCAGGAACCGGTACTTTAAGACTAGGAATTACTACTAGGCCCATGGCGTATTTAATATTGATTTAAATTATTATTATTAAAAATTTGTATTATTTTTCCAATTGCATAGGATGTTATTTACAAGCGGTGTGCACCCATCGGAATCGATTTAGGAAGTGTAAATGTAACGCGGGATATCGATTCAACAACGTGATCAACTTACATGTTTTCGAAAGAACTCTTAGGCACTTAGGGGTTTATGTTTCAAAGGGTTATTTACTAAAGGTGTGTAATGGGTAGGGACGTACTTGCTTGACCGTCAGATGATCTCGAAAATCCACGTACATATTTCCATTGATACCCCTTCATCGTTGGACCGTGCCGATCGTTGATATTATATCGTGGCCCCCATATTTTCGTATTCGAAGGAAACCTCTTAAGCCTGGGAACGGTTCTCAGGAACAGCATAATTGGTTCCTAGGCCTGAAAATCGTTTCCCAGCCTCAGTTGACCTTGCACATATTTAATCACCACGTCATCTGTCTTCCTCGGTTGTGGTGCTCAAAACAACGATCTAAGCGTAGTGGATCCCACGTCATCAACCCGGTAGTGGATCCCACGTCATCAGCATGGTAGACGATCCCACCAAATCTTCTTCTTCTGATTACAGGCTGTCTCCCACCCTTTATTTTGCCTTAGTCAAACACTTATATCGATACACCCTTCTTACTGATGTGAATCCTTCATCTAGTCCCATCTTCATCTTCTTCTCTCATTTATATCGATAGAAATCCTTCATCTTCTCCCATCGTCCTTCTTCCTTCATCTTATTCTCAGAACTAACATCTCCTTCTACCATCACAAAACCTTTTTTTCGAACACCAATGGGGAAGAATTCTGTTTATGTGGTTTTCATAGGAAGGAAAACCGGTGTGTTCAGTTCTTGGCCTGAATGTCACGATCAAGTTGTTGGTTTTCCAGGAGCATCTTACAAGAAGTTTAACTCAACCGAGGAGGCATATGAAGCGATAAGTAGACGTGCCGTGCATTCAAGCCCTTCATGTTCTGAATCTTCTTTCAATGTTACAGAGAAAGTATCTGAGAAACAAGGAAGTACTGGTGTCATGTTGTTTATATTTCTACTGGTGTTTGTTTTGGGAGTTATAGTGGGCAAGATCATTGGACACATATGTTTTTGATGTTTATTCTGTTGGGTGTTGCTTTATTTATTAATATAAACCGGTTTTTATTGAGTTCTGATTGAACGAATATATATACTGACAGTCTTTGAAATGGGTGTGAACGTAATCGAAAACAAACAGGCAACTTCCATTAACTTTGTTTAAACAAACAAAAACCATAACAGCATGTGAGAACAAAAAACCAAAAAAAAAAAAAAAAAACAGAACATAAATATTGAATTTTTTTTTTGTTCAGGGTGATGGTGGAACGTTGAAGTCCATCAACCTCTTCTGCAAATGTTCAATAACTTGGTGGAGTCCGTTGATTTCGTTCTCCTTTGCTTCACTGTCAACCCTGGAGTAGATGATTTCAGCCTCTAGATTCTGAAATTTCCCCATCAAAACAGTATAATCATCACTTAGCCGTTTGAAATTTTCACGCTCCTTGATGACGGTCTCCTCCGCCAGTGCAACCTGTTGACGCATTACTTCCAAACAGGCATTCATCCTCTCCATTTCACTGAACCTGCTGTTTGCTGCCATTTCTGTGTAAAAATGAAAAATCAACTGATGAAACAAATAACAACCGAGGAAGATTGAGTAACTTTTGGAGGAAGATTGGGTGTTTATATAGTCACCTCATTAGCCTCAATAATCAATGAAATGAACCATTGCAACCAATGAACCGATGAACCGTTGTAGCTCCCTAAATGAAATGAAATGAACGGCGGCGGGTACACTAACCAATGTCACCTTCAATGAAATGAACCGGTGTAATGAAAAGCCACAAATTTATTGCAACCAGTCTCATGCAGGCCTGGGAACATGTGTCATAGGCCTGAGAACAATTCTCCTATGCATGGGAACAAGTCATTAATTCCTTCATTAAAAATTGCAACTACCGTGGGCCTGGGAACAATTGTCCTAGGCCTGGGAACACGTCCTTAAGTCCTTAGCAAGTCCTTAGCACTAGTAGCCACTAACATGTGTGGGCCTGGGAACAATTCGCCTATGCCTGGAAACAACTCTCCTAGGCCTACAGTCCTTAGCTTTCAGATCAACTCTCCATGTCCACTAATCCTTACTCGTGGGAAACAATTCTCGTAGGCCTGGGAACAATTGTCCTAGGCCTGGGACTGGGAACACGTCCTTAAGTCCTTAGCAAGTCCGTAGCACTGGTAGCCACTAACATGTGTGGGCCTGGGAACAATTCTCCTATGCCTGGAAACAACTTTCCTAGGCCTACAGTCCTTAGCTTTCAGATCAACTCTCCATGTCCATTAGTCCTTACTCGTGGGAAACGGTTCTTGTAGGCTTGGGAACAATTATGTAGGCCTAGGAGAGTTGTTCCCAGGCCTAACAGATTTTTTCCAACAATCCTAAACAAAATACTATCGTGGGCCTGGGAACAATTCTCCTTTGCCTGGAAACAACTCTCCTAGGCCTACAGTCCTTACCCTAGGAACAAGTATATATTTATTTTTATATATATCCCCATATATAAATATGCATCTAGTGTGAATTAGTCTCTCATTACAGCATGTGACATTAATTTCAAGATCATCTAATGCATCAAAGTTATTGGATAAATACATCAAGTAACAACGATGGTGACTGGGAACATTGTTGGTGACTACAATTACCGTAAGCCTGGGAACAGTCATTAACACTTCAAGAGTTATTCCCAGGCCTAACAGATTTTTTCTAACAATCCTAAACAAAATACATCAAAATACTATCCTAACAGATTTCCCAACAATTCTGAACTAAAGAAAACATTCTGAACAAATTACATGATTCCTAAGCTGTACATGATTCCTAAGCTGTAGAAGTCTATGGGGAGTTACGGAGTTGACCATTTGTGTAAATGTCAATTGCAATGGCCTTTCTGATGTTTTTGATATTCTTCTGTCCAAAAACACTTTTCTATGGAGTTGGTACTCCAGCCATAATCAACTCGGCATACTTCATTAAAAAGGCACCACAACTGTTTCTGTTTAAATGATGGGAAATGTCATACATTAGTATTTGTAGGAAAGTAAATAAAGTGCAGAAAAAGTAAATAAATCTGTCAAACATACCCATCATCTTGTTGTGGAATGTGATCACTATGCATGCTTTCAGCTGTGAATGGGGTCCCATGAGGATCCATCTTCATATGTTCGTAGTACCCTGCATGCTTCAACACAGATGGAAACAGGTAAAGCAGGCCTCGAATATCCTTCAGCCGAGGACTATATCCGCTCCTCCGTTCATTCAACGAGTCATAAACCCATACTTTTCCTTCCTTCAGAATTACATGGCATAACAGCCAATGATCATCATTAACGTGGCACGGAATGAGCACCTGTTTGTAGAAGCGATGCAAATTATTTCGGGAATTAGATAAGATAATGACAACACAACATCATTTCCAACAACTTACTGAATCCAACTGCCACCAAGGTTCAGGGTACAGAAGTTGACTCCCTGTAACATGTCTCAAGATGTCTGAACTGGGCTAGTAATTTAAAGGAAGGAATTCTGGGTACTCTTCCCAGACATTGACAGCTTTTGGAGAGGGATCACTGGTCTTCTTGACCTTTTTTTTTCGATCTTTTTTGGCTTGAGGAGAAGGAGGAGAATTAGTTTCTATTGGCTGACTTCTTTCCTGGTCTTCCTTCAATTCTCGGGCTATGTCCCTCTGGGTGTCCAGCAGTTTCATTTCATCTGCCCACATCTTGCTTATGCTTGGCTGTCATCAAAAAATACATTCATGAACACTTTTTCATAAACATGCAAAAACACATTTTCAAAAACTGTTTCACATACTGTATCAGATAACTACGGTGATACTTACGAAGAAACATGTGTTCACAAATCCAATATTCTACGCATAGTTCAGCTCACTGCTCGATCGCCTCCTCCATAGGATATCAAAGTATGAATGAATGTGCTGTGTATATGCAGTGATGTATGTTACAAAATAAGTTACAGAAAGGGTTAATAACCAGGAAGAAATAGATAGTCCCCTAGTTAAATTATGTTACCAATTTCGAAATCCACGTTTCGACGTTGACCAGGTCTTTAAAATGTTGACGCGTCATTGGAATGATTTGACCTGTATAAATACTATTTAAAAATAGATACATAACATTAGTATAGATATTAAAAAATGAATACAACAGATCACAGGAATGGAATATTACCTAACTTGGTCGTTGTTCTTCAGGAAAGAAGTGAACTCAACTAGGTCTATATCTTCCTCGTTTGCCTTTGATTTCTTTGTTTTCTTTGGCATCAGATCTGTGTATGGGTCATCGAGATACCTTGACCGCTTTCGACCCCTTTGTTTGTCAACGTCTCGATATTCAACATTCGGGTCCGCCTTAGTAAGTGCCACAACACTACTGGGGAAGTTCTGGCCTAGGAAAAACACCGGGGATGGGTATTCTTCCAAGTTAAGGATAGATTTATCCCCCGAGTCCTACAAGCCAATTAAATATGTAGTAAAGTACAAACCATTGCTATACTCATATGCATCACAAAAACACTATTATAGAAATGTTCACTAAATCCTAACAGAATTGTTCCCAGGCCGAACACAATTGTTCCCAGGCCTCGACCATATACATAACATAAACACTCTTAAAGAAATGTTCCCAGGCGTAAGGGAATTGTTCCCAAACCCCTAACACAATCCTTTCCCAGGCCGAACATAATTGTTCCCAGGCCTCGACCATATACTAACATAAACACTATTATCCTTAGTTATAGATATAAATGACAAAACCACTATTATATTTATAGAATGTACCTCGAGCATCACATCACCCTCGGTTGCAGTAGACCCAACAGCCAAAAGAGCCTCAACAACATCCTCATGTTTGTCAACATCTTGCTTCTGAGTCACTTCTTCAACATCCTCCTGAGCAGCAGCCACATCACAAGCATCATCCTTAACACCAGCATTATCACCAGCATTCCTCCTCACATCACAAGCATCCTCCTCAACACCAGCATTATCACCAGCATTCTCCTCACCAGCACCCTCCTGCACACCAGCAGCCTTATCAACACAATCCTCCTACACACCAGCAGCCTTTTGCACAGCAGCAACCTTATCAACACAATCCTCCTGCACACCAGCAACCTTATCAACACAATCCTCCTGCACACCAGTAGCCTCCTGCACACCAGTAACCTTATCAACACCAGCATTCTCCACACCAGCAGCCTCCTGCACACCAGCAACCTTATCAACACAATCCTCCTACACACCAGCAGCCTTATCACCAGACTTATCAACACCAACATCCACATCATCAATAGACTGATCACCACCAATAGCCTTATCATCGACGGCCTTATAACCACCAAGACCCTCCTCATCAGTAGCCTTATCAACAACAACATTGGCCTCATCAGAAATCTTGTCATCACCAACAGCAGCAGCATCTTTATGACCACCCTTCTAAACATCAACAATTCAACATCAATAAATTAGTGGTATTATTAACGACTACAGTATTATATATAAATAATAATATGTTTTTCAACAACTTTATGCATCTAACCTTCATCTCATTTCTAATCTTTGCAAATTCATCTTTACAAAAGTGAACAATACGTTGCTCGCTATCAGCTATAGCAACACGTAACTCTGCATATAATTCTGGGATTGTGGAAGGCACCTGAATTATGCAATAATTAATACTACAATACATACAAGAATAGCTTACTATAAGTCTAAAACCAAATAGTGTAGATGGAATCATACCTTAGAATTCCCATCGGGGAATAGACGCTTCTTCGAAGGGGGGGAATATTCACCCGAAAATGTACTTCCAGTTTTCCTCACTGAGCCTCCTATCTCCTGCTTCTTAATAGAAGTGTCAATCCCATCACTGTCATTTACTTCATCGTCATCACCACCAACAACCTCTTCTTCCACTTTACTTGGAGGTGGAGGAAGAGCCAACTTCTCTCTCTTCTTTGAAGTTAGTGGATGACACACGCGTTTCAAGTTCAATGACTTGAAGTAATCTGTACCCTTTTCATACTTTTCAACTCCCCAATCAAATAAAACCATCTGCATATTGTGAACTATCAATTATTACTGAATTTCCAGAGATAATTATCCCTATATAGCTAAAAAGAAAGGGTCATTGAGTACACACCTGGGAGTTGAATGTTGATTCAATATCCTGAATCCTTTCATCAAATGCCCATCTACTGAACCGGGGATACCCCGTACCAACTCTCTGTCCGACCAAACCATCAAAACGAATTATCCTCTCCATGGCCCATACCTATACAATTTCAACTAACTAATATCAATATAGGAAACATAATAACAATTCAACAAAGTATGAAACGGGAAACACAGTAACAGTTTTGCTATGCTGAAAATATGCTGTATTAGTTTCATTTAAACCTTACCTGAAGTGCTAGAGGGAACCCGGACAAATTGTAGGTATAATACTTCGATTTCTTATCTTTCTTCTCTTGCACACTCTTCTCTTCCACTCTCTTCTCTTCCACTTTCTTCAGCTTCCCTTTCCCTTTCCCTTTCCCTTTCACTTCTACTAACTTCTTGTTCTTCTTCTTGTTCTTTTTCTTTTTGTCTTCTTGTTGTTCTTGTTGTTCTTCTTGTTCTTCTAAGTCTTCTTCTTCTTCTACTGCATTCTTCATTTTCTGCAGCTTCCCCTTCTTGTCTTCCTTCTTTGCTTGACCTCTCAGATTGAGCAGCCGTATATTCAATACACCCTTCAGAAAATAAAATGTTAAACTGAAAATGTAAGAACCCCATGGAAAATTTTTGAATTCTTCTTCCTGTTCGATTAATGTAAACAGCCACCCTAGGATGGCTGTGGTCCGTCCGTCATCCGTGCCAAAGAATTGGCTCACCATGTATATATTCAACATCTTGTACGCATCTTCACTCTCTTCGGACGTCATTTTCCTCAATGTGGCGTACAATACCTTAGCAGTCGGCCTTTTTCCATTGAACATTCTTCTAAGCATCGAATCCTCTGGTACTTTGTTGTTGTTAGCAAAACCTTGGGGCAGCTGTCCCATATTCAACCCGCTGCATAAACAGAATTCCTCTTGGCCGAAACGGGCTTGCGAATTCCCCAACCCAAACCACATCTCATCTTCTCTTTGTCCTTTGGGGAGAATTATTTCTCTTTTCAAAATATTGTGAATAAGATGCCCGTAAAGTGTCAACGGTTTTGTCAACTTCAAATATATGCCGAAGGGGCCCTCCTCGAATTTTTTTTCCAACCTAAATTTCTGTAGGACCTCCTTCAAGTTTGTCATGAAATATTGGCTACTCCCACTATTTACTCTAGCAGGAACCCAGCTCTCATGGTATAGGAACCGCCACATATTTGGATTCGAATTTTTCCTCGGCATCTAAACAAAGAAAACAAAAGGAAAACATCAGTCCCAGGCTTATGAAAATAAGTCCTAGGCTCAAAATTATGCATTTATCATCAGTCCAAGGCTCAAAGATTACATGCATTCTCATTCAACATCAGCAGCTGATTCCTAGGCTCACAAAATACATACATACTTGCTAAGAAATAAAAAAAAAAAAATACATGCATCCAGTCCTAGGCTCACACATTACATGCATACATTCACAGCAGCTGATTCCTAGGCTCATTGCATCCAGTCCTAGGCTCAAAATTATGCATTTATCATCAGTCCAAGGCTCAAAGATTACATGCATTCTCATTCAACATCAGCAGCTGATTCCTAGGCTCACAAAATACATACATACTTGCTAAAAATTTTTTTTTAAAAAAAATACATGCATCCAGTCCTAGACTCACACATTACATGCATACATTCACAGCAGCTGATTCCGAGGCTCATTGCATCCAGTCCTAGGCTCAAAATTATGCATTTATCATCAGTCCAAGGCTCAAAGATTACATGCATTCTCATTCAATATCAGCAGCTGATTCCTAGGCTCACAAAATACATACATACTTGCTAAGAAATAAAATAAAAAAAATACATGCATCCAGTCCTAGGCTCACACATTACATGCATACATTCACAGCAGCTGATTCCTAGGCTCATTGCATCCAGTCCTAGGCTTATTTATATAAATCAATCCTAGGCACACAAATTACATGCATCAATAATGCTTTTCTTCACTACATGCAAAATAAGTCTTTACTGTCTGCAAACGTTTTTCTTCCCTCCCAATACCCAAAACAAAACATTTCCAGTGTAGTTCACAGCAATCAATCAATAATGCTTGCCCTTCAAACATAACACACACGCTCCAAATACACATACAAACACGTCAAAAACACAAACAACAGAACAATCTACCATCCCAAAACACATACACGAACAAACTCCAACAAAAACCCCAAACCACAATTTCCAACAAATTAGTACCTTCAAAGGAATTTGCGTTTTCTAGGGTTTGGGTGCTTCCATAAATGCCGATGGCGACGGCGACGAGGAGAACGACGAACTTCTGCTTATCCTTCCTCTCTCAATTTCTGGTTTCTTGTTGACTGGGTTTACGATTTCTTTGTTATTGTCTGGGTTTGGGTGCTTCCTTCAATGCCGACGCCGACGTGAGGGCGACAACACCAACCTTGTGCTTCTCCTTTCTCTCTCTATTTCTAGTTTGAAGTTGTCTGAGTTTGCGGTTTCACACAGAGCAGAGTTTCGAGTTTTGGGTTTGCGATTTCACAGAACAGAGTTTCTGCGACGGCGACTAGGGCAACGGCGACCTTCAACGCAACGGCGACCTTCTTCTGCTTTGCTTCTCCTTCCTCTCACTTTGGGTTTTCTGGTTGTTCTTGTTCTGACCATTTGTATTATCACAGAGCAGAGTTTTTGTGGGATTTTCAGAGGGAAATTTAGTCACTTTGTGGGGAATCAGAATGGGAGGGTAATTTAGTAAATGTGATCAAGTTTTATTTGTTCAAACATTGAGCGAGGGCATTTCGGGTATTTCAACTTGAGGGCCACTTAAGGGCATAAGGGTAAATGGGGTTGGGAAAGCGGCTAAATCAGCAATTTTTTTACCAAGGGGCTATTTTCTAGAAACACATTGTTGGGAAAGGCTATTTTCGCTAATTTACCCTTTTTTTTTTTGAAACAAAACACAAAGCATTACACAGCAGAGAAACTAAGAGTAAGGCTGGGATCCAACCACAGAAGCTCCTTACCGGAGGAGAAGGCTAACGAAGCTAGGTTATGTGCCAAGGAGTTCCCATTTTTGGAGGAGGCTTGACTCTTACAAATCCTAACTAACGAAAATAAAGCCCTGATATCATTGAAAATGAAATGAGAATCGCCAAAGTTCGGAACCAAACTATTGAGAGAAAGGACAGCTGAAGGGGACGAAAGTTCAGCAACCTCCACAGACAGATTGAGGCGATAGGCCAAGAGAAGACCTTCCCGCAGTGACAGAAAATGCCTCATATTTGAGGAGAACATACCCTTAAAACTTGAGAAAGACAAGGCAAGGACTTTCCCTTTACAATCCTGAATTGCAGATCCTATACCAATAGAACCAGCCCCCTTCCGAAAAGCCACAGCAGAGTTGAGCTTCAACTTCCCCGGAGGAGGGGCAATCCAATCATCACCAGGAGTAACCACAGGGATAGGTGAAGGAGCAAAGATAGAGCAATTAGTATTTGTGAATTCCTCCAACACCGAGAGAGCCCTCTCGGCCACTAAATGGGGCACCCCTTTTTTTCCCCCATTGACCACCACATTCCTGTCATTCCACACAGCCCAGACAACAACACCAAACTGCCTAAAACTAGTAGAGTCCAGCAAATCCATCAGATGAAAAAACACGTCCTGCACTGTACCAAAAGTTCTAGAGAAAATTAAACTACCAAACTGAGTGCCTTGCTAGAATTTCTTGATCTCGTTACAGTCAAAGAGGACATGAAGAGCAGATTCCACCTTAGTTGCACATATACCACAGTGAGGATCAGCCACCACCCTTCTCTTCTACAGATTATCCAGAGTGGGGAGAGCATTCAGACACACACGCCAGAGGAAGATCTTGATCTTAGGTAGGATATTTAGGCTCCACAAGAGATGCCACCATTTATTTCTGCCGGGAGAAGACAAAGCTTCGGCTTGCGACCAGGTCTGAAGAGCAAAATTGTAACCACTCTTAACAGTATATTCCCCCTTCTTATCAAAGTGTCATCTGAGAAAATCCTTACCCCCTTTCCAACTGACAGGAATGGAAAGAATCTCATCCCTATCAACCGGCAACAAAATTCTGTTAATAAGTTCTTGATTCCAGCACTTTCGATTCCTGTCCATTAAATCTGAAACAAAAAGGTTCGAACCCAGATCAAAGGTAATAATCTTGAAAGAACTAGGGCGGGGAATCCATTTATCTCTGAACACCTGAATACTTTTGCCGTCTCCCACATTCCAACAAAGGCCTTTAGATAAGAGATCCCTACCCCACACTAGACTTCTCCAAATATGCGAGCACCCGGACCTAATAGGGGCCGACAGGAACTCACCCTGCTTAAAATATTTGGCTCTTAAGACTTGGGCAGCTAGAGAATCCGAAAGAGAGAGAATGCGCCAAGCCTGTTTGGCCAGAAGGGCCTGATTGAACAAAGACAGGTCTTTAAACCCCAAACCCCCATGAGATTTCGGCAGACACATTCTCTTCCAACTAATCCAACTAATTTTTCGTTTCCCACCCCTTTGACCCCACCAAAACTTCGAAATCATTCCACTGAGCTTGTTACAGAGACCAATTGGAATTTTAAACAAACTCATAGAATAGGTTGGGATGGCTTGAGAAACAGCCTTAATTAGTACCTCCTTGCCCCCATGGGAAAAAGAATTCCCCTACCAGCCCTTGAACCTCTTCCGCACCCTCTCTTTGATCTCATTGAACAAGACTTTTTTGTTCCTCCCCACAATGGTAGGGAGTCCCAAGTATTTGTCATGGGAATTGCAGATAACAATACCAAGGATACTTTGGATATCACTCTTCAGCGAGGTCTGAACTTTAGGACTAAAAGAGATAATAGACTTATTAAAATTGATACACTGCCCCGAACCCCTCTTGTAGGTTGCCAGAATACGTTTAACACTCTCACCACTCGCCTTGGTCGCCTTACAAAAAATCATGCTGTCATTCGCGAAGAGAAGATGGCTAATAAGGGGATTCCCCCTACAGCTCCTGACACCCAGGGTGCGACCATTCCTTTCCGCTTTCGAAATTAACCCGGAAAGAGATTCAGCACAGAAGAGAAAGAGGTAAGGGGAGAGAGGGCATCCCTATCTTAGTCCCCTGGAAGGAGAAATAGAACAGACTGAAGAACCATTAAGCTAAAAGGAGAGGGTATAGGTGGAAATGCAATCCATGATTAAGTTGATCCAACTGACCGGAAATCCCATCTTCTCCAAGATTTTCAGTAGAAAAGCCCACTCAACTCGATCGTAGGCTTTACTCATATCAAGTTTGAGAGCCATCAATCCTTTCTTCTCAGATTTCTGCCGACCCATAGAGTGGAGAATTTCAAAAGCCACAATTACATTGTCATAGATCTGTCTATCTTGGATAAAAACAGATTGATACTGTGAGATAATAGAGGGCAAAATATTCTTCAACCTAGCTACCATCACTTTAGTTACAACCTTATATATTACAGAGCACAGGGAAATGGGACGGAAGTCTTGTATTTTAACCGGTTGAGAAAGCTTAGGGATAAGCACCACATTTGTGTCGTTAAAAGCCTTCATAGAGCACTGGCCATTTAAGATCTTCAGGCAGACTCTGGTAACTTCGGGACCAATCAAACCCCACTCCATTTGGAAGTAAATGGCCCGAAAGCCATCCGGACCTGGAGCTTTGTTAGGACCCAGATTGAAGACAGCCAATCTAACCTCTTCAGCAGTAAAAACCGAGCTTAAGGCTGCTACCATATCGGCCGACAGTTTTGAGTTAATCTCCTTTGAAGCTTTTTGAATATCTTCAGGAGAAGGAGAAGAAGAGCAGAAAATGGAGGAGAAGAAGTCACTAACCACTTTCGAAAGGCCCTCCTTTGTGTCCTGAGAGTGACCATTATCATCAATCAGACAAGAGATGTAGTTTTTCTTTTTCCTGGCTGTTGCTTTGGCATGGAAAAATTTCGAGTTTCAATCACCCGCCTGGAGCCAATCTACTCTGGATCGCTGCTTCTAGAACATTTCCTCCTTCTCTAAAAGCCCTTCCCGCACCGATTCAAGAATTTTGATTTGCTCCATCAAGCCTGATTGCCAGTTGAAACATACAGACAGTCAATTTCTGAACCTTCCTTTACTCCAACCACTAAGCTTGAAGGCACATCTATTAAATTTCAGGCTAAGATTTTTAATCAGATCAGAGGACACCACTTCATTCCAATCCGAATTAACCACATTACTGAAATCAGGTGTTAAGGACTCTCCATATAAAGGAAATTGCAAGCACACGCATAAAGAACTCTTAGGAAATAATTCCCCATAACTGACTTATACTAACTAGGATACGACCATATGGGAAATGATTCCCCACATTAAGACACATTATTTATTATGGACTCACACTAAATCCCTAATTTTATCCCTAAATTTCCGAATCATTACATTCTCTTTCCAATTTCCCTTGAAAACATCCTTGTCCTCAAGGATGGAAGCTTGGTATACTGGCCCAATTTGCTAAGGAACTTAAATGGAAAATTAATTGCAAGAAAGGCCCAATTGTCCAAAGAACTTAAATGGGAGACCAATTGCAATAGTGGCCCAAATTTATTGGTGGCCCAAATCGCCAAAAGCTGAAAGAATTGATAATTGCAAATACTGTTAGGATTATGCTCAATAGCAAGAGTGTAATAATGTAATTAACAATTTTTACTGTTAGGCAGATCACTATCTACTGTGACAACAGTGGAGCAGTGGCTAAATCAAAAGAACCAAGAAGTCACAAGAGAGGTAAACACATTGAAAGAAAATATCATCTTTTAAGGGAGATTGTTCAAAGATGTGACGTGACGATTACCAAAATCGCGTTAGCAGAAAATCTAGCAGATCCATTCACAAAGGCTCTACCTCAGAAGAGTTTCGATGGGCACCTAGAGAATATGGGCTTGAGAGATATGACACATTTGCTATAGCGCAAGTGGGAGATTGTTAGGATTATGCTCAATAGCAAAGTGTAATAATGTAATTAACAATCTTTTTCATATTAATAAAGTGATTTCTGTTTTTAAACAAATCTTATAGCATTTATAGTTTAATAATTGTCAAAGTAAATAATCATAAGGTCTAAAGACTATGAGAAAAGAAGAATTGTTCATACATCTGGATATGTATGTGGTAGACACAATTCTTTAGTTAGTCTTGAATATTGTTCACAACTTAAGTTAAAGGTTGGGCACCTTTATCTTGTTAAAGTTGTAGAATTCTTTTGCTAGCATTTGAGTGGGATCAAATGAGATATGATGAGTCTAAAATCATCGGAGTGTCTTCGAGCAAAAGAATCTAGTGCACTGGGTGCATTGAACAGGATCACAATGAAATACTTTATCTATAACCGTCAGTAGATAAAAGTAATTTCATTATCAGGACAATCGGAGAGTCTATCTTAATCCTGAGATAAATGATGGACTTATGGTTGCAGGTGATATCATTTGAGCTATCAATGAGTACGATTATATAGCATAGTCTATCCTCGATAGTTTGGTGATATTCATTTGTTAATCGATAGAGGACTTCATTTATAGATATGGACATCGTGGCTCCATTTAACAAATGAGAGTATAATATCATCATATGGATGTTTTGAGGTAATTGGATATTAAATCTCAACGTTGAGTTTTCAATAGTGTCTATTGAAAACATGGCTTCTGGACAAGTCAAAATATCCAAGTTCAAAACGTGGTCATATGAGTAAATATGGTAACTTGGAGAGTTATAGGCGGTCTATGAACTCTTGGCGATTACTGATATTAATCACGAGGATACACTATCTCCAATATGATTGTCTAGGGTATGAATGAGGAAACATCTTCCTTTTCTGTCTTTATTTAAGAGTTCAATTTTAGCTCTTTAGTGGAATGAGTTAAAATTAATGGATCGGACCTAAGTGAATCATTTGTTGATTGTGATTAGGTTATGTCTATTGAAGTTTAAATTTAGATAGCCCGCCAAGATCCCCAATCCACACGGACTTGCATGGATCACTTGATATATTCTACCGGACCAATTTAGGGTCCATCTATAATTGCATTTAATATATTAAGAATATAATTTGCACATTATTTATGTAATGGGCTGCTCAATTATATTTATATATTAATGGATGACATGTGGGCTTGTTTCTTTTAGTAAGAATGGGTCTAGTTCACATGTGGGCTTTTTATTTAAAGTCCTATGGATTAAATGAAATAAGAAAAATAATATTTGGCCCAATATATTATATGGGGCGGCAAGGTGTCTTAATAGCCTTAAATATTATTTTGTTTTCATTGTTTAATTAAATAAGAATTAATTAATTTATTAATTAATTGTTTAATTAAGAAACAAATCTTTTCTGATTAGGAAATATGATTCCTATTGGTATATTATTGATAGTAGTGTACTTAAATTAAAAGACTTGTTTGACAAGGAAATAAATAATTAATTTTATTTATTTAATCAAATAAGAAGTCTTTTTATTTTAGTCAAATAAGGAATAAAAGATTTATGAGTTGGATTAGGGTTTGAACTCTTAGAAAGTGAATTAGGGTGCAACTATAACTCCTATATTTTTGGAGTGAAAATTGCGGAAACCCTAGTCCTTTTTGGTGAAAGAATTCGGCCACCCTTAAAAGGAAAAGAAGAGAATTTCGGCCAAAAGGTTAATTGGTGCAGAAATTTTATTTTCTTCTTCTTCTTCTCAACTCATAGATAGAGAGCTTTTATTCTACTAAAAACAAAAGGAACATAGATTATTCTTTGATGGTATATTGTTTGCTTATTCTTCAATAAGCTTGTGTATACTACATCGATCTAGGTTTACGCGAGTTTCGATCATAAGATTGAGAACTCAAAAGTGACCGGAATAATTTTAGGTTTCTTTAGATTGTTTTTGGGACTAACGAATCAAGAAAAGTTTGTTATATCCGATCTCAGGTTTGCAATTCAAAGAAAGGGAGACCACTCTCCTAGGTGATCCACGTTCGTGCTAGGATTGAAGATCTTGCGGATTACCATCGACGTAAGTCAATCGGATCACGCGACAGGAGGTATTAATCTTTTGTTATTTATTATATATCTTTAATTAATCAAAAGGGTTTAAGGTTCATAAAAATGGAAAAATTTTAAAAGCTACTCAAACTATTTTTTTTTAGTCTCGCTTCCGCTGCGGGTATATTTTTCCCTACAAATACGGCCCAATCAGCCAATTTGTGTGTCTGACCCAGTTCGCCAAATGGTGATCCAACTAGCCCAATTCTGGAAGCACTAAAACAGCACCGTTTTGATATAGGGTTTGGAGTCACCCCATTAAAAACCTTGTTTCCTTTCTCTTCTTTTAACCGTAGCTTGACCAAAAATCCCGAAATGTCACTTTTTGAGATCCCTAGTTCTTGTTGAGGTTTTTGCCCTAAAGATTGTAATTTATAAATGTGAATGAAACATTAATAAAAAAAGAGTAGTTTATTCATTATATATACCTGTCTCATACATTTATATCATGTGTACTTAACATCTAAGATTACCAGATGTAATCTCTAACTGAGTATATGAGTGTCATATACAGAGGTATTCAGTTTGAGATGAGCAATCTAAAGAGTCCGTAGATAGCAAATAGAGTTGGGTACTTTATTTGTGGTTAATCTACAGTTGTGGTCCGTTTCGTAATGTACGATGGTCTTAACCTAGGCTATTCATATGATGATATGAGAATTGAGACAGCTTATATGATGTGATCATATAGGACTGGGTCATGATCTATATGAATCTCTCACTACACTAAGATCCGTTAAAAGATGAGATTCATATATATCAAAAAATGATGGCTATATATGGGTGATCTTAATCATGAGTGTCTTATCGACTTCTTCAAGTTAGATCGTGGTTTTTGATATACATGAGTGAGATTTGAGTTGCATTCCCGGTCAATAACTTCGTATGTCAAAATCTTGGTTTGGCTTGTGGCTAGAAAGGTTTGTACACAATATAGGAATCCACTCATTCTTGCAAGAAGTAGATAGTAGTTCACTTAAGGGTTGATTCGGGGCTTGAACAATATGAGCGCTCTCCTAATTCCGTAGGGAATGTAGGATTTATTGTTCATTAGAGAATCAATAGTACTTAATGGAAACACATAATTAAAGGGGTATAACGGACGTTATGACCCAACTCTAATTATGAACTACTTGTAGAGGATCATACCATATGCAATAGTTGTATCGATGAACAACTGTAATTTCATGTAATACATCTATAGTTGGGAGAGTGCAATCTCGGGTTTTTAGTGGAATAACTCTGAGGTTAATAATCATGAAATATTAATTAAATAGTTTAATTAATTATTTCTAAGTATTATTGGAGCTCAAAACTGTGGGTCCATTAGGTCTCCTTGTTAGCCCGATTGATTAAAGGTAACAACGGTCACGGTTAATTAATTGGATTGTCCCATTAATTGTGTTATGAAAGTGACACATATTTATTCAGGGATTAATTGAATAATGAGATTATTTAATTAATATATTAATAATTAAATTAATTAAATAATTAGATTATTTAATTAATGAATTAATAATTATGAATTATTAATTAATTATTAAATGGAGGTTTCATGTTCAAATCATAACTGAGCCATAAAATAATTGGATTATTTTATTCTTAGTTAAGTATAGTGTTTAAGTTTAAGTCAACTAGGGTTATGTGGGAGTTAGAATCCTACTCTACCTAGGACACTTAAATACTAATTATCTTTTGAATATATAGAGATATGTTTGGAAAGAGATAATGTTCTAGTTTGAAAAATATATAAAGATATATTTAATATAAATAGATATTATATAATAAACTGATAAAGGTATCACCGTATCAGTAATTTAATTTTTGAACCTAATTTGTATTAGATACAAACAACACGCAAAAAAGAAAGAAAGTAAAGGGTGTGCGGCCACTTAAAAAAAATAAAGGTTTTTTTTTTTTGTTTTTTTTGTTTTTTTTTTTTTTTTTGCTTCTTGTTCTTCACTTTAGGTTCCTTGAAGATCATGATGTGTCCACACACAGTTACCGGATCACGGGACATAGCGAGGAAGACGTGGTGGTTCAAACGGAATAAAGCTTAAAGAAACGAAGGAGTTAGTCTACAAGGGTATGACCTAATTCTCTTTATGTATTCTTATATATTGTATACGGTTTACAAGTTGCCTAATTTTTTTTTAAAACCTATTTTTTGCTGCACAATGTAAATCCGGGTTCCTACAATTGGTATCAGAGCTAATTATACAATATATTAGAATAATAGTTTCTTTTTCATAGTTTTATTCTTGATTTGCATGTATGATATGTGCAGGCACTTTCTAAAGATAGTATGATGTTTATATTTTTTTTATAAACATGGTTGATCGTTAATTGTATGGTACAATGGGTTTAGGGTTCGTTTTAAAGGTTGTAATATTAATGTAATATTAATCCCGGGATATAATTTTAATATTTTATTTTAATTTTCTGCTGTATTTTCTTTGCTGTAAATTTTCTGTTATGTATTTTATTGTAAAATATGTACGAATAAATTAGTCAAAGAAGACAAAGAAATCGGGCGTGTGTTGGACACACAAATGTGCACAAGACACAAGGCACACTCATGAAGTGGAAAGCTAGACCCTAAATCTGTGGTTTGCTTGTTTGTAGGATATTCCAAGGAGACTTGAGGTGGATACTTTTATGGTCCTTAAGAGAACAAAGTATTTGTATTGACAAATGCAACGTTTTTTGAGGATAACTATATTAGTGATCATAAACCTCGTAACAAGATTGTATTAAATGAAATAGAGCCTGGTACGACTAGTGCTCAATCAACAATAGTTGTTGATCCATCGACATCCGATAGTCAGATGATTCCTAGTCAGGATACACTACCACCTAGACGTAGTGGGAGGGTTGTAAGACAACCTAAACGCTTTTTAGGTATAGGTGAAGGATGGGATGTCGTCTTTACTGATAGTGTGGATGATCCATTGACATTTAAGAATATTGGAAGATCCTGACAAAGAGGAATGGCTTAAAGCCATGAATCTTGAGATGGAGTCCATTTACTCTAACTTAGTCTGGGAACTTGTAGACTTACCGGATGGGGTAAAACCCATAGGGTGTAAGTGGATCTACAAGAGAAAGAGAGGATTAGATGGGAAGGTAGAGACCTTCAAGGCAAGGCTAGTGGCCAAGAGTTATACCCAGAAAGAGAGGGTCAATTATGAAGAGACTTTCTTGCCAGTAGCCATGTTTAAGTCTATTCGGATTCTCTTATCCATTGCTGCCTATTTCGATTATGAAATTTGGCAAATGGATGTCAAGACTGCATTCTTGAATGACAATCTTGATGAGAGCATCTACATGATGCAACCAGAGGGATTCGTGTCTCCATATCAAGAGCAAAAAGTTTGCAAGTTACAAAGATTCATTTATGGACTTAAGCAAGCATCTAGATCTTGGAATATAAGGTTTGATGATGTGATCAAGACTTATGTCTTAGAGCAAAACGTTGATGAGTCTTGTGTCTACAAGCGTATCATTGACAAGAAGGTAGTTTTCTTAGTTCTTTATGTATATGATATCCTACTAATTAGGAATGATGTAGGGTATTATCGGAAGTAAAGGGTTGGCTGGCTGGCCAATTCCAAATGAAAGATTTGAGAGAGGCAAGTTATGTTCTAGGGATCCAACTTAAAAGGGATCGTAAGAACAAACTCATAGCATTGTCTCAGGTATCGTATATCGATAAGATTCTAGTGTAATTTTCGATGCAAAACTCTAAGAAAGGTAATTTACCTTCTAGACATGGAGTTCACTTGTCTAAGGAACAGTGTCCTAAAACACCTCAAGAAGTTAAGGATATGAGACATGTTCCTTATGCATCAGCAATAGGTAGTCTTATGTATGCTATGTTATACACGAGACCGAACATCTGCTTCGCAATGGGAGTAACCAGCAGATACCAATCCAATCCAGTATTAGATCATTGGGTTACTATCAAGACTATTATCAAGTATCTTTGGAGAACAAGAAACTATATGCTAGTGTATTTGGACAGGATTTGATCCCGTTAGGATATACAGATTTTAATTTTCAGTTAGACATGGATTCTAGGAAATCCATGTCTGGATCAATATTAACCCTCGGTGGTGGAGCCATTGTGTAAAGGAATGTTAAGCTATCTGTTAACCGTAAATTCGCTCTGGGTAAGGAATTTCAATTAACACCCTCAAACTGCTACCTAGTAAGCTGCAGCGGGGTAGGTACCTCTAGGTACCATGGTTTGTATGAGTAAAAATGTCTGGAGTAAGATGCAGTAGATAGGAGAAAAAGTCATCCCGCCCATCGGGCTTCAAACATATGGGGAAAATATGGTGCTTAGGGTTCCCATGGTTGGAGTAAGGGCTCTGATCCCTCTTTGTAACCCCGTATCCCGTACTCGGTACTCAGTACCCCGTATCCTGTCCCTCATACCCTGTATCCCGAATCCTGCATCCCGCATCCCACATCCTGTACTCTTTTCTAGATCTCCATTGTGATTCCCCGACCCGATAGCAAGCAAGCAAGCAAGCAAGTAGGATATGGGATAGGAGCTCTTCAATGATAAACTTACATACATGTGTAATAAAATAGATACGAGGGAGAGAATGACAAGTCTTTTTGATAGAAGGTGGACTGGCCTAGAGGGAAAAAGCATCACGCATGATCATATGCTGAAAAAACCCTTAGGTTGTATCCGGTGGAGAGAGATCATTTATATATTTATCAATAAGGCGTGCTCCATGGAGCTTACACAAGTAGGAGAATCACACAACATAAGTGCTCCGGAGAGCTTACAATAATAGGTGGGCATAGGCCCTTTTCTCTAATCAGTAGAAAAGAAAAAGAGAAGGAAGCCTTGTTTGTTGGGGAAGAAGCTGCATATCTTTCTGGGAAAAAGGAGGAGCTCCCCTTCTCAAATGTCATGTCATCTCATGTATATATAGGTCTTATTTCTTGTTGTTCACTTCCTTAAATCCAATGACCTAGCAATTTACGGGGCATTCCACGTTGATAGGCGAGAAGATCGTGGGATTGATTCCCCAAAATCAAGTGATTCCTTTTAGAACTGAAAGAGTTGACTCCACTTTAATATAGGACTCTTGAATGGCGGGAACAAGGCAATTTCCTTGTTTACTTAAACACTGCCGTATTCAGTCTATTATTTATAACTTGATCTTGGTGTGGTCTAGCTCTTCCTTGGTAATCTGATAGATGGTGCATTACGACCTCCTTTGTTGATGTCTTTTATGCTAGGTGGTCGGGAGGAGTTTGGAGGATCAGTCACAGGGTACGGGGTACTACGGGGTACCGCGAGGTACTGCAGGGTACCGTGGGGTACCGGGTTACCACAGGGTACTGCGGGGTACCGCAGGGTACTGCGGGGTATCGTAGGGTACCGGGGTACCGTGGGGTATTGCTGGGTATTGCGGGGTACTGCAGGGTTTACGGGGTGCTGCGGGGTCCTACCGGGTCCGCGGGGTACTGTCGGGTACTGCCGGGTCCAGCGGGGGTGCTGCGGGGTCTAGCAGGGTACTGCAGGGTACTGCCGGGTCCAACGGGGTACTCGAGACCTTGACTTCCATATTTCTTGGTACCTAGGGAACTAGGAGACCTCGATCTAGACCTTGATAAATAGATAAGTGTGTTGATCTTGGTTCCTTTCCGAGGTAGCTAGATGCTCCTTGTGGCATCCCTCTACTTGGCAAGGATGGGAAATTCTTCCTTGGACCCCTGCCAAAAAAGGCGGTTAACACTATCTTATATTCATATGGGGATATAAGAATGGAGGCGCCTTATATGATGTGATCATATAGGACTGGACCATGATCTATATGAATTTCTCACCAATATCCGTTACAAGATGAGATTCATATATATCAAAAAAATGATGGCTATATATGAGTGATCTTAATCCTGAGTGTCTTATCGACTCCTTCAAGTTAGATCGTGGTTTTTGATATACTATGGGTGAGATCGGAGTTGCATTCCTGGTCAATAACTTCGTATGTTGGAATCACGGTTTGGCTTGTGGCTGTGAAGGTTTGTATACAATAGAGGAATCCACTCCTTCCTGCGATAAGTAGATAGTAGTTCCCTTAAGGGTTGATTTGAGGCTTGAACAATATGAGCGCTCTCCTAATTCTGTAAGGAATGTAGGATTTATTATTCATTAGAGAATCAATGGTACTTAATGACGTAATAAGAGGGGTATAACGGACATTATGACTCAGCTCTAATTATGAACTACTTGTGGAGGATCATACCATATTCAAGAACTATATCGATGGACAATTGTAATTTCGGTTTGTGTAATACATCTACAGTTGGGAGAGTCAAGCCTTAGGTTTTTAGTGAAATAACTCTGAGGTTAATAACCATGAAATATTAATTAAATAGTTTAATTAATTATTTCTAAGTATTATTAGAGCTCAAAATTATGGGTCTATTAGGTCCTCTTGCTAGCTCAATTGATTAAAGGTAACAAGGGTCACAATTAATTAATTGGATTGTCCAATTAATTATGTTACAAAAGTGACACGTATTTATTCATGGATTAATTGAATAATGAGATTATTTAATTAATATATTAATAATTAAATTAAATAAATAATTAGATTATTTAATTAATGAATTAATAATTATGAATTATTAATTAATTATTAAATGGATCCTTTCTATTACACTCTTGCTAGTGAGCATAATCCTAACAATATCCCACTTGCACTATAGCAAATATGTCATATGTCTCATTCCTATGTTCTCTAGGTGCCCATTAGAACTCTTCTATGGTAGAGCCTTTGTGAAAGGATCCGTTAGATTTTCTGCTGACGCGATTTTGGTAATCGTCACGTCACCCCTATGCACAATCTCCCTTAAAAGATGATACATCTTTTCAATGTGTTTTCCTCTCTTATGTCTTCTTGGTTCTCTCAAATTAGCTACTGCTCCACTATTGTCATAGTAGATAGTGATATGTTTATTCGCACTATGAACCACTTCTAAGTCAATTAAGAATTGGCGGAGCCAAACAGCCTTTTTGGCAGCTTCGCATGCGGCAACATACTCAGCTTTCATGGTGGAATCAGCAATACAGGATTGTTTGATACTCTTCCATATGACTGCTCCTCCTCCAAGAGTAAACACAGATCCTGATGTGGATTTTATAGAGTCAGAATCTGATCAGAAATCAGAATCTGTATACCTTACGGGAATCAAATCCCCTCAAGAGCATACAAGCATATTGTCTCTCGTTCTCTTGAGATACTTGAAAATATGCTTGACTGCCGTCCAGTGATTAGGACCAAGTTTCGAGAAACCTGCTAATTATGCCAACAACAAAACAAATATCTGGTCTAGTGTAAAGCATTGCATACATGAGACTTCCAATTGCCAAGGCATATGGAATCCTACTCATGAATTGCTCTTCATGCTCATTCTTAGGAACTTGTTCCTTAGAAAGTTTGATTACATGCCTGAAAGGTAACATGCCTGAAAGGTAACATACCTTTCTTGGAATCTTGCATGGAAAACCTAGACAAGATTTTATCTATGTATGAAACTTGGGATAGTGTAATCGTTCTATTCTTTCTATCCCTTATTACTTGGATACCAAGAATATAACTTGCTTCTCCTAAGTCCTTCATATCAAATTGTTTTGCTCACCATTCTTTTACTGATGTCAATACACCTATATCGTTTCCGATTAGTAGTATATCATCAACATAAAGAATTAGGAAAACCAACTTGTCGCCTTTGATCCTTTTGTATACTAAAGGTTCGTCAAGGTTCGTCAAGGTTCTAAACAAATCCAAAACTGTTCACAGCTTGATCGAACCTTATGTTCTAGGATCTGGATGCTTGCTTTAATCCATATATGGATTTTTGCAACTTGCATACCCTTTCCACTTGGTCTTTTTCAATGAATCCTTATAGTTGCATCATATAGATGCTTTCATCAAAACTTTCATTAAGAAAAGCTATCTTGACGTCTATTTGTCAAATCTCTAGATCTAAAGATGCCGCAATGGATAAGAGCATCCTAATGGATTTAAGCATGGCCACAGAAGAGATGGTTTCCTTGTAATCGATACCTTCTTTCTGTGTGTAACCTTTAGCTACCAATCTAACTTTAAAGGTTTCCACCTTTCCATCCATACCTCATTTCCTCTTGTATACCCACTTGCACCCAATTGGTTTTATCCCCTTAGGCAAGTCTACAAGGGACCAGACTTTATTATTGAACATGGACTCAATCTCAGATTGCACTACCTTTTGCCAATGTCAACTATTAACATCCTCCATTGCTTCCTTATATGTGTAGGGATCATCGTCGTCTGGGAGATTCTCCACTGATTCTCCCAGATCGATGTATCTCTCGGGTTGTCTATTACCCTCCCACTACAACGAGGAATTGTAGGTTGTTGATCTTGTGATGGTACGAAACTTACAATTAGGCTAGGTTGTGAAACCTCTTGTGGAATTGTATCTCTTGACATCTCATTCAAGACAATTCTACTTTTAGGTATAAACTCATTCATATAGTCATTTTCTAGAAATTTAGCATTTGTTGAAACAAATACTTTAAGGTCTAAAGGACTATAGAAATAATATCCTTTAGTTCCTTTTGGTACTGCACAAATATGCATGTTTTCGTACAGGACTCCATCTTTTCTATCTTTCCTTTTAACACATGCACAGGATAACCATATATCCTTAAGTGTTGTAAACTAGGCTTTCGCCCAGTCCACAATTCATGCGGTGTTTGAGGAACCGACTTAAATGGTACATCATTTAGAATGTATATTGTAGTTTGTAAAGTAAATCCCCAAAAAGAAATATGAAGCATTGAATAACTCAACATAGACCTAACCATGTTCTAAAGAGTTCTGTTTCTTCTTTCTGCCACCCCAAATTATTGAGGTGTACCTGGTGCATAAAACTAAGAAATGATCCTATTGTCAATAAGATATTGCTGAAACTCACTAGATAGATATTTTCCACCACGATCAAATCTCAAGATTTTTATGTGTTTCTCAAGCTGTTTTTCCACATCAGTTTTAAATGCTTTGAACATGTCAAAAGCATCCGATTTATGTCTCATGAGATACACATAACTAAATCTCGAGTAATCATCTGTGAAAGTGATGAAGTACTCATATTTACCTCTAGCTTGAATGCTCATAGGACCATACACATCAATATGTATTAATCCTAAACATTCAATGGCTCTTGTGCCTTTGGTCGTGAACGACCTTTTGGTCATTTTACCTTCCAAACAAAATTCACAAGTTGGTAGATCATCAACCTTTAAGTCACTTAAAGGTCCATCACTAACCAATCTTTTAATCCTATTAAGGTTAATATGACCTAGGCGCAAATGCCATAGGTAGGTTTCATCTTTTGATAATTTTACTCTTTTATGATTAAGTTGTGTTAATTCTGTGTCTAACAAGTGAGAGATATTTCTATGTAAATAGAATAGACCATTTCCAATGTACCTTTGCAAACATATTTGTCATCCTTACTAATAATAATTTTTTTATTAAAAGTAACCGATAATTCAAATTTATTTAAACAAGAAACTGAAATTAAATTTCTCTTGAATTGAGGCACATAATAAATGTCTATCAAATCTAAATGCCTACTAAAATCTAGATTAATTCTAATATCTCCCACTGCACTAGCAAACACCAACGCTCCGTTGCCTAAACGCAAGTTGATTTCATTCTTATTCAGCCCTCTCCTTTCTTGTAACCCCCGTAAGGAATAACAAACATGATTAATGACTCTAGAGTCTATGATCCAAGAATATGTAGAATTTGCCAGAAAACATGTTTCAAGATAATTCACATTACCTTGTTCCTTCTTATTTTGAGACTTTGGACAATTACTTTTCCAATGTCTCTTTTTACCACAAATGAAGCACTTCCTTTTGATCTTGGTTACTTTCTTGGTCTCCTTCTTGGTAGGCCCAAGTTGTTTTTTCTTCCGTTGTTCCTTGACCTTCTGATGGGTCTTAACAGTAGCAAATTTACCAACCATATGAATCTCTTCTAGAGACATCATCATATCAGCAACAGACCCCATTCCTTCATGCTGCTGTTGCAACACGTCGAAGATGGTAACCATAATGTAGCATTTGGCCATCTCATCAGAGATCTTCCACTACTCATACTCATCTCTTTGCATCACATTAGATTCATTAGTAGGAGCAGGTGGTTTTAGGAGTAGTCTGAACAAATTTATGTTTTTTAGCTTTGCAGCAACAACCCAATTTTCCTTTTCCATGTGACATAATTATCACTAGTTAAATTATTATCTTTTAGGATGTTGATTAGGGATGAGATCATGATTTCTTAATAAAACAAAATATATATATGAGTAAATAATCATGATAAAGCACTTTCGAATATTTATCTTGAATTAAATAGATAATTCAATCGTAAAATTCAACGTTGATCCAACACCCATAAAGTCACATCTCTTTTGAGAGTTCGCATCATTTACTGGTTGGACTAGGTCCCACCTAACTGTTAACATAACAACCAGCGTTTTCAATTTTAACTTTGTGATTTTATTGACAAGACCTCTTGGGAGGATATCAATAAAACCACATTGAATGTGTTACCAAGATTTTGACTCTCAATATTTTCCCTCATGAAAATCCTTCCTTTGAGAGTAGATCTCGTTTGAGTCAATTGTCTAGTCTATCATTGTAAGAAAGTATCTCACTAAATTCCATTCATAGATGCCCCTTGGGGGGATTACCAATAAAATATAAAGCTCGACTAACCTTGTCATAGGTGTTGCAAGACACCTTCTCCCACTCAATTATTTAAGGCGTGTGATTAAATTCTATAGAATGATTTACTAAGTTATCTAGATGACAATTATATACCTAAATCATTCAATGCATGTTCATACCAAAAAAGATATATGAGTGACACTCCTATTCTATATGACATGTCATCAAACAATAATAAATATTGTAATATTTACGTAAAATAAATAGCCACAATTTTGGTCCATCATAGAAAAGCAAGTAAATTACAATTGTTGGAAATACAAAATATTCCTTCTTGGCAAACAAGTCTTCAAGCGGCTATCATCCACTCGCTCTCCCCTCGGCTGCCACCTTTAGGCGTGCACACCCCTTGGGTCCATAAAGGGCTGCCGTGCGCAGCCCATTACTCCCAAAGGGCTGCCATGTGCAGCCCATGACACATAAGTAGCTGCCGTGCGCAGCCCATGATCCCAACAAGCGTAGCTACGCGCTAACTTGCGTGCACACTCGTTGCTATGGTGCACACTATATCAAGCTTGTTTCGATTGCTTTCAATTCTTCAAATTTTCGAATCTTCGATGCTTGAATATATTACAACTTTATTTAAACAATAAAAATACTGCAGTTTTTTTTTTTTTTTTAATCACTGCAGTATTTTAATACATTAAAAAACTGCACTCAATTTTAATACAATTAAAAAAAACTGCACTTAATTTTAATACACTAAAAATTAAAAAAACTTAGCAACTACCAAGAAGGAATTATGGTGATAATAGACCACCCAACTTGTTACAATTTTGAAAAAAAAATTACATTGAAATTATAGGACCAAAATTGAGCAATAACCATTCATATAAAAATAATAACATATATAAATCCATACATTTCAATGTAATTATATATGAGAATACCTAGAGTGCCATCTCTTTCTAAACATCCATAATCACAATAAAAAGAAATAGATTCACATATATACACGTTAATTAATTAAAGGGAACAACCAAGGCTCTGATACCAATTGTAGGGAAAAATTACACACGGCGGAAGCGAAAAAATAGTTTAGTAAAATTTAAAATTTTTCCATAAGTTGAACCTTAACCCCTTAATTAATTAACATATATGATTAAAAGTATCATACGTTTGTCGCGTGATCCGATTGACGTTGCGTCGATGGTAATCCGTAAGATCTTCCAATCTAATCACGAACGCGAATCACCTAGGAGCTTGGTCTCCCTTCTCTTTGAATTGTGTACCTGGGGATGGATAACAAAAGCTTTTTCTTTTTCGTTAGTCACAATAAGTTCCAAGAGATTACAAAGAATGTTCCGGTCACTTTTGAATTCACAATCGTTAGATCGAAACTCGCATGAACCTTATTCGAAATTATGCATAAAACCTTTTGATATAAAAGTTACTAATGCACTATCGAAATAAGAACAATCTCTTCTCACTTTTCCTCTTGGCCGAATCCTCACACTATTGTCTAGAGTTGGATTTAATTTTCAAGCAAAAGAAATTAATTCTCTAACAAGCCTTTTTAGGGTTAGCCAAATTCTATACAAAGAATATGTATATATAGTGGCCGCAAATCACTTGCCTGCCATATCAATATATATATATATATGTTTGCATGAATTCTTCTTGACATATCATATATCATATCCCGCATGAATTCTTCTTCCTATATATATTATATATGCCGCAATTAGCTTGCCATATATATTATATATTTATATTCCATTTGAATTCTTCTTCCCTATATAAATTATATATGCCGCAATCAACTTGCCATATATATTATATATTTGAATTGCAATCCGATTTCAACTTGCCATGTATATAATATCCAAACTCTAATCCAACTCTTTAGTGTTTAATCCTATTATGACTTTATAAAAGATTTCCTTATTTGACTAGATAAATAAATCCCTTATTTATCTACTTATCAAATAAAATCTTTTATATTTATTATACTACTACCAATAGTATAACACTAGAAAGCATATTTCATAGTTAGAAAAAGAATTAAATAATCAATCAATCAATCAATTAGTTAATTTCCATTTAATCAAATAATAAAATAAAATAATATTTCAGACTATTAAAATAGCCTTGCCGCCCATACTAAATAAATGGGCCAAATATTATTTTTCTATTTTATTAAATCCATTGGACCTTTAATTAAAATGCCCACATGTGAATTAGACCCATTCTTACTAAAAGAAACAAGTCCACATGCCTTAATACAATTCTAGATGGACCCATAATTAGTCCGGTAGAATTTATCAAGTGATCCATGCAAGTCCGTGTGGATTGGGGATCTTGGCGGGCTTATCTAAATTTAAACTTCAATAGACATAACCCAATCTCAATCAACAAATGATTCACTTAGGTTCAATCTATTAATTTTAGTTCATTCCACTAAAGAACTAAAATTGCACTATTAAATAAAGATAGAATAAGTAAATGATTCTCATTTATACCCTAGACAATCTTATTAGAGATAATGAATCCATGTGAAGAATATCAGTAATTGCCAAGAGCTCATAGACCGTCTATAGCTCTCCAAGTTCATATTTACTCATATGACCAAACTTTGAACTTGGATATATATATTATGACTTGTCCAGAAGTCATCTTTCAATAGTCACTATCGAAAACTCAACGTTAAGATTTAATATCCAATACCTCAAAACATCCATATGATGATATTCTACTCTCATTTAATAAATGGAGCCACGATATCCATATATATATATAAATGAAGTCCTCTATATATATTAGCAAATGAATACCACCAAACTTTCGAGGATAGAATATACTATATAATCGTACTCATTGGTAGCTCAAATGATAACACTTGTAACCCTAAGTCCATCATTTCTCTCAAGATTAAGATAGACTCTCCAATTGTCCTGATAATGAAATAACTTTTATTTATTGACGGTTCTAGATAAAGTATTTCATTGTGATCATGTTCAATACACCCAGTGCACTAGATTCTTTTACTCGAAGACCGTACGATGATTTTAGACTCATCATAACACATTTGTTCCCACTCAAATGCTAGCAAAAGAATTCTACAACTTTAACAAGATAAAGGTGCCCAACCTTTAACTTAAGTTGTGAACATTATTCAATACTAACTAAAGAATTGTGTCTACCTCATACATATCCAGATATACGAACAATTCTTCTTTTCTCATAGTCTTTTAACCTTATGATTATTTACTTTGACAATTATAATTATAAATGCTACAAGATTTTGTTAAAACGAAATCACTTTATTAATATGATAAGATTGTCAAATACAATATTACACTCTTGCTATTGAGCATAATCCTAACAACAATCTCCTCCTTTGGCTATTTCGTGACAAAACCATCACTCACATGATCCTCAAAACAAAATTGAAGCTACGGGATAACAATGATATTCTACATTACAAAGAAATATTACAAAGTAAAAACTTCAAGTCTTCAATCTCTTGTAGAATTTTCAATCCTTCAAAAAAAAAATTACACTTTCCAAAGCAAGTATAAGTGAGATGATCAAGTGATAATTAAAACAAGCATTTGCATTTAAGTAATTTAAGCACAACATCATGCAAAGTATCATGCAATGTATGTTTATGCAATGCTCCCCCTCATTGGGTTACTCCCCCTCAATTTGTAATCTTCCCAATATGCATAATTGCTACTATAATAACAACTCCCCTTACCACATTTTACTCCCCATTTTTGTCATGATATAGGCAAATGAGTAGTCCCCAATCGTGTCACTTTTAGCAAAGAGAGATAGTAGCATACACGAAATTTGCATTATCATATAAACCACTTTATGCAACTCAATTAATTGGAGAGAAACAAGGAGATTTATTTTATGAAAATGTGTGAATTAAAAATGTTTTGCATACAAGACATGTAGCATTCAAGTCCAAATTACAATGGCATTTGGCAAAGCAAATGACAAAGGTTTTTAATAGAATTCAAACCAATTTAACCATTTGTCATGAGAGAAGCAAGGATATAGAGATTTCATTGATTTTAATTTGAGAGCAACTATATCTAACTTTATAAGTGAAGCATGACATGAGCGACTTTTTTACATCCTATTTGATTTTTTTGGGTAAGATACCCGTATGATTGTAACCATGCTTAACTAATAAAGAAAGAAAGACATTTGGATTGTAAAATCCTTTGAACGGATACAAAATCCTTTATTCATTTTGAGTCTCATAAGCTTTTTCACACATTGTTTTGCATTTAAGAATTGCAATCATCAATTCATGCTTTTTCATGTGAGCATGTTATATGAATTTCATGCTTTTCATATGTCATTAGCATGTCATTAAGAATCATCATGTCATGGAGATAACTATAGGTCATTCAAATCATACTTCCTATGTAAATCTCCTAGTCTAAAAATGCATGTTTGAACATAAATATGACATTGATTGTAATACAAGCACGATTCACACTTATTGAATAGAAAACATATATACATATGTTCAACCAAGCTTACTCAAGCAATTAAGAAGGAAGCATAAGATATTTCAAATTTTTGCATGTCACAAGTATACAAAATACCTCTCTTTGCTTGAGTTCCCCATATGGGATCAATTACCAAAATTATCACTCCACGAGACAAATCCTAATAGATCTATTAAGTGTTTTAAATCATGTAGCATCTAAGGGTTTAGTAAATAAGTCTGCTAGTTGATCTTAGTACCTACATGTTCAAGTACTATGCATTTATTCTCAACTAGTTCTCTTATGAAATGATGGCAGATGTCAATATGCTTAGTTCTAGAATGTTGTATCGGATTCTTGGAAATATTAACAGCACTCACATTATCACAAAAGAGAGTGATTGTACCTTGGTTGAATTTGTAGTCTACTAGCATTTGTTTCATCCAAAGGAGTTGTGAGCATGTGATCGGGATGAAGAGAGGAGTAGCAGGATGATGAAGCACCTTTATCGGAGCAAGACAAGGAGTGGGAAGCCTGGATCCCGAAGCAACTCTAGCACCAACACCAGAAGTAAGGGAAGGAACTGGAGAAGAAGGAGGAAGGAGACCCGGGCGTTTTGGCCCTGAAGAAAAAGGAGAAGTGGGTAGAAGATGAGCTGCAGAGACTATAAGAAGAAGGACCAATAAAAAAAAAGAAAAAAAAAGAAAGGGGAATACAAGGGAGATCGAGCTACATACTCGGATAAGCTACAGAGATCCTGAGGTATCGATCCAGCCAGGTTCCCTCATAGGCGTCCTGGGTAGGGAACTCTATGTTTGTGTAATTTCTTTCCAAGATCCTCTTGAGGATTCCTCGAGACTCCATAGAGAGAACCCCCTTACCCCACTTGTCCCTCATGGTGAACTGAGTAGGAACTGGGTATTCAGTACCCCGACAAAGGCCGAGTGGCCCCAGTCCCCTTCGACCATTATCCACTCCTCCTTCCAAGGCAGAGCATATTTGGTGTTCGCTCCAGGTATGACGAACTTCATCTGGTTGGATGCCCTCAGGTAGAACTAGCCACGGGGTACCAGGTTTGCTGTCTGGAAGATATATCGGAGCTCGTCGAAGCCCGGTTCCCTCTCTACCTTGACCCTATCACATTGCTCCTTCCAAAGCACAAGGAACCCCGTCAGATGCTTCCAAAACCCTGGTGAGATTTGTAGTGGGGCCAGCTCCAAGACGATGAGTGCCCTGCAAAGGGTGGGGTGAAGGGGGAGCCTGACCTCGCATTCGAAAGTTGCTGCATTAATTAAGAGCACGCCGGGAGGTGGGGTGTACACGTCGTAACCTCGGTGGAGGGGAGAGGGTGATAGAATCTAGAATATGATACTCCCACCTTAGTCGAGACAGGGTATCAATTGTGCAGGCTGAATCCGGGATGATCCAGCCGTTGTGAAATGAAGAAAAAGGGCCAGCAAGTATGCCTACTAAAGTGAGGGCCGAGATTTTTCCCCCATCATCCCCGATGTCATCATCGTCCTCTTCGTCGACTATTTGAACCTGGTTTTCATGATCGTCGTTGAAACCCGACCCATTTCTAAGACTTTCACATGTACGATGATTGCGTTATTTTCTACACAAAGTGTAGCCCCTTTCCGTATCCTTTAGTGTATGTTTCTCGGGTAAAACCGGGGTTTTAATGTTTCATTTGAGGTTTTTGTAGGTTTTTCTGATAGCAGGGGTGTTTTGGCTCTAACTGGAGAACTTTGGGCAAAAAGCGCAAATATGGAAAGTTTTGGGGGCTTGGATCAGAAGCGCCGCGGTTGGAGTACAAGCGGCAAGGAGGCGATAGAGATCCTCCAAAGCTGCCGCTCATGAAGTGCCGCGGTCGTGCAGCAGCGGCAGAGTGGCGACAGAAACCCCTCAGGGTTGTCGCGGTCCAAGTGCCGAGGTTGGTAGACCGCGGCAAAGGCGCGACAGAAACTTCCTTTGCCTGCTGCGGTCGATCTGCCGCGGTTGTCCAACCGTGAAAATGGCAACCGCGGCAGAGCGCCCTTTCGAATTCCAGAGGGCATTTTGGTCATTTTTAGGCCTCCTATAAGTATCCCTTCTAGGTCATTTCAGAACCAGACCTCCCCAGCTCGAATTACTTGGCTCTTTCCTACACAAATCACCAACCCATCTCTTACAAACCCACCAAAATCCCACCTTTCCCTAAGATCCAAACACACCAATCCCACCTCTCTTCCATAGCCATCATCACTTCACCTTTTGAGCAAGAAGAAGGATAGAAAGAGAAGAAGATCGAAAGAAGAAGAAGCTCTCCATATAGTTTTTTCTAGACTCTTTCTCTTTTATTCTTATTTGTAGCCATGTATTTCTTATTTCACATCTATTGTATGGTTACTAGTTGTAATATGATGAGCTAAACTCATAGTGCTAGGATTTGATGAAACCCCACCTTTGACTATACACTTAAATGAATTGATTCTTGTTTTTCCCTTATGTGCAAGATTGTTGTTTGTATGGGTATCTTTATGTTCTTAATGTTTTTCAATTGATTGATCTCCTCTTGAATGACTTTTGTGGTATGCTATGCACTAACCGGAGACGCATGCCACGTGTTAGATAAAATGCTCCCCTATGCATGCTTAGAAAAGTAGACCTACTTAGGCTAGCGTATAGAACTCATTTAGTACACCAAAGTCCGTAATGAACTCATTCGTACATTCCGGGTAATCGAAGGATAGGCTTAGGTATGCTTTGAGTGTGACTCACTCTACTTGACCAAGATTGTGGGTCAATAGAAGGGTGTACGAGTATATGAATTGCATGAGTATGTTTGGGGTTATACAATCGAGTCTAACTTGAAAGTCAATCTAAGGGTGGGGTGTAGTCAAGTCCTAGCATATTTCTCTCCATTATCACATTCGTGTTTTATTTTGAGTTTTTCATTTCATTGCTTTAGTATTAGTTTTAAATCAAGATAGTTTACTTTGTTTGTTTTGAACTACCATCATTATTGATTGTTTGAATAGCAATTTGACTAATCAATTTCGGTAATCGATCACTCGATTCCTTGGGAACGAACTTTACTTTCCGTTGTGCTACTCTCCGACCTCGTTCTATTTCGAGTGTCACTTGAGTGATAGCCATACAACACCGTTGAGATGGATTGCCACCGTCAGTAATCTCGCCCTCCTCACAACCCCTCTTGCTCCCCATCGATGATTGAGAAGGCTCCTCCGAATTGACCTTTCCCATGTCGAGAAGGATATCCAAACTATCTGGGGAATCAGCTGTGATAGGTTGAGGGTCTGTAGAAGGAGAATGAGGACCTTGGGAAGTTGCAAGAAGATCGGATGGAGTTGCCATTTAGGAAGGAAGTAAGAAATTTGGAAGACTTCTGGAAAGAAGGAAAGATTTTAAAGAGAGGAAGCTAGGGTTTCTTTCTTCTAGATTTTGAAAATTTGAAAGTAGCGTGATGAGAGAAGGAGGTTCACGAGGTTATTTGTAGTGAAGGTTAACAGCCCGGAAACCAGGATTGGTGATCGGAAGAGTGCAGGAGACGGTTTCGAGGAAACCATACCAAAAAATGGCCCATTCAAGTATGAGAACCATACTTGATTTGACACGTGGACTGCCCAATTAATGCTAGCGTGAAAAAGAGGGATTCATGTACTAAAGGAGGACTCCGCCCATGAAATTGGAAGCTAGCCAGGCAGAGGAAGGAAAACTTTTCATGTATCCGGATATCCTGACTCCAACCACAGCAAGGTATATGTGTTCAAGTCATGGGGGACTTCTGTTAACCGTCAAAAAGGGCAGGGGTTCAAAGAAGAATTTTCCGTCTACATAAACGGAGAATCCGGGTAGAAGAAAGAGTGTCCCGGTACCCCGCCACTAAAATACGTCCTCCACTGATCCAGATCGGGGTCGAAACCTCCTAAAAACTACAAGATACCAGAGAACGCAGAAGCCAAGTTACCAGACCTTAGTACCCCACCATCACACCAACCTGGTATCTCGATACGCTGGTATCCACGTACCTCGATATATGTATACGGAGTATAAACGAGCAGGAAACGGGTACCAATGTATCCCGATCCCACCTAGATCAGTTAAATCAACAGTAAGTATGAAACAAATTATGGTGTGTTCAATATTAATCTAGAGGGGGGGTGAATAGATTTTACCCAATTTTACCAAATTTTCGTTAATGGTCAAGATTACGAAAATACCCTCCACTAGTCAAAATACAATAGCAAGTGTAATATGGTGCGGAAATTAAAAGACACTTGATATTTACGTGGAAACCCTCACGGGAAAAACCACGGGCTATGTAAGTGAGCCACACTTGAACCTCGAATCCACTAAATGTGTAAAACGATTACAACCTAATCCCGGAAGTAATCACACACCTACCTAATCCCGGTATAAGTGAACCTAGTCCCAATGCTTGTGATTTATGCAACCTAATCCCGGAAGCAACACAAGACTTAGTTCTCAATGAAGAGAAAACAACCTAAGTGAATATATGAAATACTCAAAATGCAACAAGAGCAAGGCAACTCTATATGCTTACCTAGAATGATGATATATCAATGAAATCAATCCTAGATATTAAAAGCTAAATGACATATCATAAAGCTTAGCTAGATGTTATCAATCACAAAACAATCCTAGCTATCAAACAATGTCAACATGTCCAAACATGTGAACTCAATTAGTTGTAGAGAATTTCTAACAACATAATTGTCAATTAAATCCACAAGAACATTCAATTAAGCTTGACTAGATAAATAAACATTAATCTATCAACCTAATCATCAACCAATTGTACAAGAATGTTCTAGGGTTAGCTATTTAGGGAAAATCATCCTAATCATGTAAGCTACCACAAACAAAACCCAATCATGTCATAACTTCACTAAATATGCAATAAGAGTGAAGATTTGCTAAACTAAGCAATAAAAGACATGTCTTGACTAAGATAGAACAATAAATGAAGATGTTGAGTTTGTTCTACTTACCAAGTCATAAATGAAGAAGACCCATGGAAGATTGATGCATGAAACATGTTAGATGCACATGGGTTTTGGGTTTGGAGAGTTAAAGAAGCAAGATTGAAGCTTTCTCTCTCTAGGGTTTGAGTTTCTCACTCTAAGGTCTGATTTTGAGCTCTTGAAAACGAGCAAGGAAGAAGATGATACTTATATAGGACCCCTAGATGAAATGACGTCGTTTTGAAAAATTTGCAACAGACCGCCCGATTCTGCGCCCTTGTTCTGCGCCCTTGGCCGCAGAACAAGGGCGCAAAAATGCACCTGACAAATTTTGCGGACCCTAAACGCAAAAACCAAGGGCGCAGAAAAGAGGATAGAGAGTATGAATTCTGATCCTTGTTCTGCGCCCTTATTTCTGCGGCCTTGACCGCAGAACAGGGCGCAAAAACGCACCTGATGGAGTTTCCTAAAAAGAAAAATATGATGTGTAATTCCAAGCAAGATGCACCCATATGGACAAGAATGAAGAGAGATTAAATGAGCAATTCATGCATACACACAATAAAGACACAACACATTCAAGAATAAGAATTATGCAAGTGTTGTGTGTGTGTGCATCTATTTCTCTTCATTACAAGAAACACTAAGAATTATACCTTTGGAGTGCTTCTTCCCTTGAGGTCTTGAAAAGGGCCTTTGAACATGATCTTCAATCACCTAACTACCTTTACAATTCAAACCCCCAATATGTGGTTTGTCTACGAAATAAGCCAATCAACAATGGGAATCCTTACAATCTCCCCCTTTGGCTATTTCGTGACAAAACCACCACTCACATTGATCCTCACAAGATAAATGAAACTTCGGGAAATTCTACATTACAAAGTACAAAGAGATAAGAAAATAAAACTTCAAGTCTTCAATCTCTTGTAGAATAACCAAACCTTCAAAACAATTAGAATACACTTCCAAAGCAAGTGTATGTGAGATGATCAAGTGAAAGAAAAACAAGCATTTGCATATGAATCTTTTAACCACAATATCATGCAATGTATGAGTATGCAATGCTCCCCCTCAAAGGTTACTCTCTCTCAAACTTCTCCCCAAAGCATACACAATGCTCCCCCTATATCTCTCAAGACTTCTCCCCCTTTTTGTCATGAGATAGGCAAAGGAGCTCCCCCTATTGGATTGCTTTAGCAAAGAGAGCTATTTGCACAAAAGGCATTTGCATAATCATATAAACGAACTTTATGCAATTCAAGAATTGAGAGAGATTCAAGGAGATTTTATTCACAGAAAAGTGTGTGTGTGTAAAAATTGCTTAGCATGTAATACAAGCACTATTGAGCTCATGCATAAGAATCAATCAAAGCAACAATCAACAGGTTTTCCAAATGAAGTCAAACCAATTAGAGCCCTGTTGTTATGACAAGAAGATATATATCCAAGCATTTGTGTGCAGAGTGTACTAATCACATCAAAAAATATATCATCTTTTCTACATTGCAAGACACATCATCAATCAACAATTTTGAGGTCTTTATTAAGCAATGCTTCACACACATCATCAAACACATTTCAACTTTTCTGTTTTTCTCCTTTATCCTAGAAAGCATGTATTTCTGTTTATCATGCTAATGTAACTCTCTTGAAGGCTTTCACTCGGTTTCAAATGAGTAGCCATTTCCTACATTGGGCGGCTGCACGTCATATTGCCAGTAGCCCTTTTTCAAGAGAGAGCTTAAGAATGCATATCAAAGAATCATGAACATGGAGAATAATTTGAGGTCAATCACATGTACTAACAAGTAGAACATTCCTCAAATGGATAAGCACACTCAAGCAAAAATAGAAATCATGCAGTACATGCTAGGCAACCGTGCAAGGTGTTATTAAAAACATTATTAAAGCATTAATCAATGTTATTCACCAAGCATTCTCAAACAATCATAAAAGAGCATAAAAGAAGTTAACTTTTTGCATATGACAATTCATGCAAGTTTGCTCTCTTTGCTTGAGCTCCCCTTATAGGGGTCAAATACTAGAACTCATCACTCCACAAGACATATTCCAATAGATCTACTAAGAGTTTTAAATCGAGTAGCATCTAGAGGTTTTGTAAACAAGTCGGCTAGTTGATCATTTGTACCTACATGCTCAAGTACAATGCATTTATTTTCAACTAGTTCTCTAATGAAATGATGACGGATGTCAATATGCTTAGTTCTAGAATGTTGAACCGGATTCTTGGAAATATTAATAGCACTCATGTTATCACAAAAGAGAGTGAGTGTACCTTGGTTGAATCCGTAGTCTACTAGCATTTGCTTCATCCATAGGAGTTGTGTGCATCCACTCCCCGCGGCTATGTACTCGGCCTCCGCCGTGGACAAGGAAATTGAGTTTTGCTTCTTGCAAAACCAAGAAACAAGATTGTTTCCAAGGAAAAAGCAACCGCCCGATGTACTTTTCCTATCATCACAATTTCCGGCCCAATCCGCGTCACTAAAGCCTACAAGACTAGCATTAGTGTCAAATGAGTACCAAATCCCATAGTTAGAAGTCCCATTCACAAATCGAATGATTCTCTTGACGCAAGAGAGATGGGACTCCTTGGGATCGGATTGGTACCTAGCACACACACCCACACTAAAGGATATGTCGGGCCTACTTGCGGTCAAATAAAGCAAGCTTCCTATCATACCCCTATAAAGTGTTTGTTCTACACTTTTACCACTAGCATCTTTGCTTAGTTTCAAAGTGGTGCTCATGGGTGTGTTACAATGTTTGGCTTTCTCAAGACCAAACTTCTTCACTAGGTTTTTGGCATATTTGGCTTGGGATATGAAGATCCCATCACTTAATTGCCTAATTTGCAAACCTAGGAAGTAACTAAGCTCACCAACAAGGCTCATCTCAAATTCATGAGACATAACATCAACAAATTGTTGGACTTTGGTGTTGTTGGTGGATCCAAACACTATATCATCAACATATATTTGAGCTATAAAAAGCTCATCATTGTCTTTCTTGATGAATAGTGTCTTGTCAACACTACCTCTTGTGTAGTCATTGTTGACAAGAAATTGAGTGAGGCGCTCATACCAAGCCCTCGGTGCTTGTTTCAACCCATAAAGAGCCTTCTTGAGGCGATAGACATGGTTGGGGTGGTGTGCATCCACAAACCCCTTGGGTTGCTCAACAAACACTTCCTCTTGCAAGAAGCCATTGAGGAAGGCACTCTTAACGTCCATTTGGTGCAATTTGAACTTGTGCACACAAGAGATGGACAAGAGAAGCCTAATGGACTCTAGGCGGGCAACGGGAGCAAAAGTCTCCTCAAAGTCGATACCCTCAATTTGAGAGTACCCTTGTGCAACAAGTCTAGCCTTGTTACGCACTACGTTGCCATCCTCATCGGATTTGTTCCTATATATCCATTTTGTGCCTATGACATTAGTGGTCTTAGGCCTAGGAACTAGAGTCCAAACCTCATTCCTTTCGAATTGGTTTAGCTCTTCTTGCATGGCAAGAACCCAAAACTCATCATTTAGAGCTTCATCAATCTTTTTGGGTTCTATTTGAGAGGTGTAGCATGTGAAGCTAATAAGATTAGCTATTTGCCTTCTAGTCCTAACACCCTCATTCACATCTCCAATAACATCCTCTTTGTTATGGAGTCTTCTAACCCATGGAGCGGGTTCATTAGAGTCCAAGTTAGGAACTCTATCAATAGGTTGTGTGTCATTTTCAACAACATTGGATGTCCCCACATTAGGAGTCACAACAACCTTCTCCAAAGGAGAATCATCACTAAGAATAACCTCCTCCTCATGATTACTACACTTGAGCCTTTCATCATCAAATACAACATTAGATGATTCCATAACACTTAGAGTTTTCTTATTGAAAACTCTATAGGCTCTACTATTCAAGGCATAGCCAATAAAGATACCTTCATCACTCTTAGCATCAAATTTGCCAAGTTGATCTCGGTCATTTAAAATGTAGCATTTGCTTCCAAATGTGTGGAAGTAGCTAACATTTGGCCTCTTGCCTTTCCATAACTCATAGGAGGTATTCCTAGTACCGGGCCTTAGGAAAACTCTATTTCCTATGTAGCAAGCCGTGTTGATGGCTTCGGCCCATAAATTCCTAGACACATTGTTGCTAAGCAACATCACACGGGCCATCTCTTGAAGGACCCTATTTTTCCTCTCAACAACTCCATTTTGTTGAGGTGTTCTAGGAGCCGAAAACTCATGGGAGATACCTATACTATCACAATAGGTTTCAAAAGAAGCATTCTCAAATTCCCTCCCATGGTCACTTCTAATCCGTTTTATGCTTTTAATGTTAGAATTCATTTCATTTTGAAGTTTAGTACAAAGCATTTTAAACTTATCAAAAGTTTCGGATTTTTCTCTAAGAAAATATGTCCATGTGAACCTAGAGAAATCATCTACACAAACAAAAATGTATCTCTTTCCACCCAAGCTCTCGGTTTGCATAGGACCCATAAGATCCATATGGAGAAGCTCTAGAGGCTCCTTGGTGGAGAGATACTTGCCCTTTTTATGCATGCTTTTAGTTTGTTTTCCTTGTTGACAAGGTCCACAAATACCATTGGCTTTCTTCCCAAGCTTAGGGAGGCCACGCACACATTCAAACTTTCCAAGGGTCCGTAGATCCCGAAAGTTCATGTGGCCAAGTCTTTCATGCCACAACTCAATTTGCTCATCCTTGGACACATTGTTTGAGACTATTCTAGCTTCAAGACAATAGCAATTGTCGCTAGATCTCATACCTTTCAATAAGGTTTGTCCATCGGGCTTTAAGATAGAGCAATTCTCTTTGTTAAACAAGACGGAATATCCTTCATCACTAAGATGAGAAATGCTAATCAAATTGGCTTTCAAGCCATCAACAAGTAAAGCATTGGATAAGGAGGGCAATCCGGGAACGGAGATGGTTCCTTTCCCTATGAAATTCCTTTTGGATCCATCACCAAAGGTGACATTTCCTCCTTCCTCCATAACAAGAGTCTCGAAGAAACTCTTGTTTCCCGTCATGTGCCTAGAGCACCCACTATCAAGATACCAAAGATTAGAAGAATTTGCCTTCAAGGCAATTTGTGCAACATGGCAAACATTTTCATTCTTTCTAATCCATTTAAGAACAACATTTTCTTTCTTAATGGTCTTTGGTACATGGGCTCTAGATGTCCTAGGATCATGCAAATTAGTCATATCATTCCTAGGAACATGCATCTTGGCTCTAGTCTTTCTCTTCTCAATCATGCTTCTAGTTCTACACATTTTAATATATCGAAAGCAATTTGGTCTTATGTGACCATTAAAACCACAAAAGTGACAAATTGGAATGAATTGAGGAATCATACCTTGTCTTTGAGCTTGCATGGAAGTCTTCCTATGTCTTTGTGGTTGAGAGGGTTCAATCCATCTTCTTTGTTGAACCGGTCTATCTTGCTTCCCTTTTTGAGCCAATAGATGAGGAATGTTGGCTTGAGGTTGTCTCCTTGGTGCAACCTTCACTTGTGCACTTTTTGAGCTTTGTCCTAGATCTATTTTCTTCCTAGGAGTATGCACCGGAGAAGCTTCTATGTTGCCCAAGCTCTTAACAAACACGGTCTTCTTAGAGGAGGTGGTCTCTTGACAATCTTCAAACCCAAGACCTCTCTTGTCACATGGACTCTTTCCAACACCAAGCATGTGATCTAATTTTTTGGTGCTAGAGTCCATCCTAGTAAGTGACTTCTTAGCTTCAACAAGCTCCCTCTTCAAACCTTCTTCATTCCTCCTAGATAAAGCTAACTCCTCTTTTAGCTTATCTTCTCTCTTCTTAAGTTTTTCCACTTCTTCACTTAGGAGATCATTGTGAGATGAAAGCTCAAGATTTTCTTCTCTCAACATCTTGATCTTCTTAGTGGTTTTCATCTCTAAGCTCCTAAACTCCTTAAGATATTCAACTAACACTTCTTTCTCCACATATCCATTTGTGGAGTTAGCATCGGAGTCATCTTCACTAGAGTCACTTTCCCTTTGACTCTCTTCCTCTTTTTCACTACCCCTTTTGCTCTTGTGAGAAGAGGCAAAAGCTAGGAAGTTAGCCATGATGTCTTCATCATCCGAAGAATCATCATCTTCATTGGAGTCATCACTACTTCCACTCCAAGTGGCGGCCATCACTTTTCCCTTCTTCTTTTCCTTGTGATTAGCACATTCGGGAGCAAAGTGACCAATCCCGCCACACTCAAAGCAACGGACCCCTTTCCTTTCGGTCCTCTCTTGCCTTGGTTCAAACTTCTTGAAGGGAACCTTTTTCTTGTCTTGGCCTCTAAAACCAAATCCCTTCTTTCCAAACTTCATAACCTTGTTGAATCTTTTCACAAACAAGGCCATGTCTTCATCCGAGTCATTCTTCACCTCCTTTTCATCCTTAGAAGCTTTCAAAGCAATACCCTTTTGCTTTTTAGGAGGAGTAGTGCTAGGACCCTTCCTAGACTCATAGGCTAGAAGTCTTCCAATGACTTCACTCGGCTTCATATCCTTATATCCACTATTTTCTTCTAAAGCCGTCACCTTTGACTCAAACCTATCCGGTAAGGATCTCATAATCTTTTGTTTAATCCTCCTATCCGAATAAGGATCACCAAGTTGATGACTTTGGTTGACTATGTCCATCAACTTGATCTCGAAGTCGTTGAAGCACTCATTCTCCTCCATCTTGAGCATCTCAAATTGAGTTTGGAGAACTTGAAGCTTGGAGTCCTTCACAACTTCGGTTCCCTCATGAGCAACTTCTAGGATTGTCCATGCCTCCTTAGCAACCCTAGTGTTTTGAATCAACTTGTATTGATTCTCATCCATGGCACATAGGATGGCATGCATAGCCTTCCTATTCCATTTTGACGCCTCAAATTCTTGTGCACTCCATTGTGCCTTAGGCTTCAAAACTTCTTCTCCTCCACCCGTAGGAGTCATCATGGGAAGATCATATCCATCTTCAACCGACATCCATGCTCGGTCATGAAGTTGACATATGTAGGATTCCATCTTCCCTTTCCATGAGGAGTAATTCAATCCGGTGAGAAGAGGAGGACGTGTGCTAGAAGCCCCCTCGTTGCTACCACCGTTTCCACTCATTGTGTTTATGAATGAAATGAAATGAATGCACAATGTATGAATGAACAAAAATCACACAAATGCAAAACACACCAAAATGAGCAAGGATCACCTATGTATATCTAGGAACCCGCTCTGATACCAATTGAAACAAATTATGGTGTGTTCAATATTAATCTAGAGGGGGGGTGAATAGATTTTACCCAATTTTACCAAATTTTCGTTAATGGTCAAGATTACGAAAATACCCTCCACTAGTCAAAATACAATAGCAAGTGTAATATGGTGCGGAAATTAAAAGACACTTGATATTTACGTGGAAACCCTCACGGGAAAAACCACGGGCTATGTAAGTGAGCCACACTTGAACCTCGAATCCACTAAATGTGTAAAACGATTACAACCTAATCCCGGAAGTAATCACACACCTACCTAATCCCGGTATAAGTGAACCTAGTCCCAATGCTTGTGATTTATGCAACCTAATCCCGGAAGCAACACAAGACTTAGTTCTCAATGAAGAGAAAACAACCTAAGTGAATATATGAAATACTCAAAATGCAACAAGAGCAAGGCAACTCTATATGCTTACCTAGAATGATGATATATCAATGAAATCAATCCTAGATATTAAAAGCTAAATGACATATCATAAAGCTTAGCTAGATGTTATCAATCACAAAACAATCCTAGCTATCAAACAATGTCAACATGCCCAAATATGTGAACTCAATTAGTTGTAGAGAATTTCTAACAATATAATTGTCAATTAAATCCACAAGAACATTCAATTAAGCTTGACTAGATAAATAAACATTAATCTATCAACCTAATCATCAACCAATTGTACAAGAATGTTCTAGGGTTAGCTATTTAGGGAAAATCATCCTAATCATGTAAGCTACCACAAACAAAACCCAATCATGTTATAACTTCACTAAATATGCAATAAGAGTGAAGATTTGCTAAACTAAGCAATAAAAGACATGTCTTGACTAAGATAGAACAATAAATGAAGATGTTGAGTTTGTTCTACTTACCAAGTCATAAATGAAGAAGACCCATGGAAGATTGATGCATGAAACATGTTAGATGCACATGGGTTTTGGGTTTGGAGAGTTAAAGAAGCAAGATTGAAGCTTTCTCTCTCTAGGGTTTGAGTTTCTCACTCTAAGGTCTGATTTTGAGCTCTTGAAAACGAGCAAGGAAGAAGATGATACTTATATAGGACCCCTAGATGAAATGACGTCGTTTTGAAAAATTTGCAACAGACCGCCCGATTCTGCGCCCTTGTTCTGCGCCCTTGGCCGCAGAACAAGGGCGCAAAAATGCACCTGACAAATTTTGCGGCCCCTAAACGCAAAAACCAAGGGCGCAGAAAAGAGGATAGAGAGTATGAATTCTGATCCTTGTTCTGCGCCCTTATTTCTGCGGCCTTGACCGCAGAACAGGGCGCAAAAACGCACCTGATGGAGTTTCCTAAAAAGAAAAATATGATGTGTAATTCCAAGCAAGATGCACCCATATGGACAAGAATGAAGAGAGATTAAATGAGCAATTCATGCATACACACAATAAAGACACAACACATTCAAGAATAAGAATTATGCAAGTGTTGTGTGTGTGTGCATCTATTTCTCTTCATTACAAGAAACACTAAGAATTATACCTTTGGAGTGCTTCTTCCCTTGAGGTCTTGAAAAGGGCCTTTGAACATGATCTTCAATCACCTAACTACCCTTACAATTCAAACCCCCAATATGTGGTTTGTCTACGAAATAAGCCAATCAACAATGGGAATCCTTACAAAGTACCAGGACAAAATCAAGCCACGTAGAATGACAGTAAAACGCCATCGTTTTGATAAACAAGGAAGTTAATTCTTTCCCGCCACTAGAGAGTTATATTTGAAAGAGGAGTCAACTCTGTCAAATTCCGCCAAGTAAGGGATCACTTGATTCCTAAAATGAAGGTGCCTACCTCTTCCCCAATCACCATGGAAATTCCCAAAAATCTCTGGTCACTAGACCTAAATTAGAGGAGTGCTCAGCAAACACCGGGACTATATATACAACATGATATTATACAGAAAAGGGACCGTAACTTGCAAGGTAAAAACCCTACTGTGTATTTTTCTACTTATTAACATCCACGAGAGCTACACCACCATCACCATCTAAATTGAATCTTCATCATCATTGCTTTAGATTACCCCCATTGTATTTCTTTATTCGTTTACGATCAATAAAAAAGCATAATGTATGACCCTATTAGACAAGCTGTTTCCATTCACCATATTTATGATACTTAGCATCTTTTACTGTGAACCTAAAGGTATCGAACTACCTGATACTTCTCTGGCTGAGATCTACTCCGATCCCAGTCACTTGATTTGTTAATTGGAAATCTACCCCAGTGACAATTTTCGGTTAACAATTTTATATTTACAAACAATCTTTATGATTTATCTCACTTGTAAATAAATTTTTTTTTTATTTTAAAAAAAACCGAAACCGAAACCACAAAACCATCGGTTTGAAGCCGTGTACCAAACCGAATTTCTGGTTTCGGTTTCTGTTTTTGTTGGCCACCAAACTGAAACTGCCGGTTTCGGTCCGAAATTGAATCGAGACTGAACCATGGCCACCATTACATTTAAGTGTATGTTTGGTATGGCTTTTGAAATGATCAAAAGTGTTTTTTTAATGCTAGAAGCTATTTTGATTTTATTTTTTTTTAATTGTTTGGCAAAACTTAAAACAGATTTTTTAATATATGAATTATTTCAATTACCCTTTTAAAAAGTCATTTTATGTCTATTTGGAGAAGCTTAAAATTTGGGCTTTTCCAAAAAGCTTTTTTTAAGCTTTTTTTTTTTTTTTTTTTTTTTTTTTTTTTTTTTTTTTTTTAAACACATGAATTGTCCTAACTACCCTTTATAAATTTTAGATATTCCACCATAACTCTTTTATTATAAATACATTGTTAACACCTTTTTTTGTAATTCACTCAACCAAAAACTATTTCTAAAAATACATTATCAATATCTTTTTTGTAATTTATGCAACAAAAAGTCTTTTTTATTAGAAGCTCTACTAAAAAAGATCTATTCTAAAAGCTCTACTTGAAAAGCCATAACAAACACACTCTAAAACGTATGGCTTCTTTGTCTACGTAGCGCAATCACGCCCACACAAGTGAACCAAATAATTGCCACGTACACAAAGTGATAAAAGGACATTTTAGGTTTTTTGTACACGTATTAGTGTGAACAGGCAGTTCTTTTTTCACTAAATTACTGCAAACAAAATGTCAAAATCCAAACATTATTTCCATATTCAACAATCACCCGTCAATATTTTAGATTCGAGTAGCACTATCTTATACTCATATGTGAAGATGCAAAACATTTTAGGGGCTCAACTGGCTGAAGCCTAGTTTGGCATTTGAAAAAAAATATTATTACAATTTTACCCTTATAACTATATTATATTACAATATTTCAATATATTTAGATTCTTGTATTATAAATTATCATATCAGGTATACCTGAGGATACTATCTTACGGTTTCACTAATTCTCGTTGTCTATCGAGAATCAGTGTAAAAAAATTTACACTATTTCTCGGTAATAAGAATTAGTGAAACCACACGATAATATCATCAAGTATACCTTACCTAACCTGATATCTGCTGTTTTTGTATATCACTATTATCTCTACCGGTCTACCCTACCCGGTTTTTATCTTTTATTTCTTTCTATTCTCTACGGACTTCGGTCTACGGTTGTTGTGTTTTTGCTCTTTTGTGTTATGTGTTTTCATTGTGTTTCTATGCCCCATTTTAGATTTCCTTGTAACTTTCTAATCATATTTCCAATGTACAATCTTATAAATTATTTGTTATTTCCTTATGTATTATTTTATTATTTTGTTAGGATGAGCTTGTTTTATTAAAACTGATTTATGATTAATTTGATTTAGTTAAATTTGTCTGTGATTTGTTAATCGATAGAATAATAGAACATACTAACACAATTAATTTTGTATGAACTTGTTAATTCACAGGTCTTTTCTCTGATGTTACGATAAATTTGGGATTTGAGGAATTAGGATACGACTTGAAGTCAGAGAAAGAAAATTATTTTATATTGGAGTTATCCAAATGTTAAATATGACAGTTCAGAGGTGGTACCCAAAACTTGACCTCATCTTAATTAAGTTTGGTAGCTTGCCCGGTTTGGTGTCTGTTCGTATCATCAACGCAAACAACTTTGTCGAAAACGTAAATAAACAATTAAACAAAAACAAAACATAGACTTTCAATCACTTTCGATCGAAAATGATTTTTGAAAATTATCTTAGGAATGTTCATATTTGAGACGCCCCCTGTATATGTATGTATCTCGAGAAATGGCCGCATTTTAATGGGACCATAATCAACTTTGATTTAGACTTGTATAATATAATTTAAAGGGTTAATATTAAAAATCTCCCCTTATCTTTGAACTATTGGATGCATAGTTATAAATGCGTTTATTTAAAAAACCTTTCCTATGAACTAACACCGTTAGTATTCCGTTTGTGTTGACTGAACTTGACTATTAAAAAATCTAAAATAACAAAATTACAAATGAGTATTTGCTTGGATTTATAAAATAAAATAAAAACAAATAAATACATAAATAAATACACATTTTGGTATATTTTCAATGCTTTTGGTTCATTTGTAATTTTGTTATTTTTAGGGATAAAATTGTCCACAATAACTTCTCCTTTACAAGTTAATATTCTTGCTTTTTATATCATTTTATTAATTTATTTGGTAAAAGTATGACGGTATAATAGTCAATTCATACAACTAAATTTAAATAGAGACATTTTAGACTTTTTAATGGTCAAACTCAGTAAATACAAATGGAATGCTAACGGTGTTAGTCCATAGGGAAGGTTTCTAAAATAAAAACATTTGTAAATATACATTCAATAATAGTGCAAGGGTGAGGGGAGGTTTTTAATATTAAACTTAATTTAAAAGTTTATGTGTGATACACGATACATAATCGAAGATAATTTTTGAAAATTAATGAATAAAACGTGTTTTCTTTTTTTGGATACGAAATTAAACTCACCCAACTCTTATTTTTGATCATACAAAATTGTCTTCGGGCGTAAAACCATATCCTTCAATATAGTTACATTAGTGCGTACGGATCAGAACGGGACCGATATATATATAAAGTGGAAATGCTGAGAAATGTCACCTTTTTAAAGGGAGTTGGTGACATTGTCAGTCGTTTAATAAGTTAAGTTTAAAAGGCACCTATTATGGTGAACTACCAAAATTGCCCTTAGATTTGAGTTTATGTTAGTTATTCTCTTTGTACTTTTCTCTCTCCACTAGTGTTAACTTAGTAACTCTCTCTCTCTGTGCAAATAAAAGTTCAACGTTGCCTCGACTTTCTTCTTTAACTTATAAACCACCGACGTGCTTCAGTTCAATAAGGTAATATTTTTTCCCAATTCTTCTTTGAATTTGTTCACATTTTCATTTGTTCCTTTTCATATGTTATCCGAGTATTTTTTTTAGATCTCCGAGCCTTTTAAAGCCTTTTCCGAGCCTTTTCATGCCTTTCCCGAGCCTTTTCATGTAATGTCTTCCTGAGCCTTTTGAAGCCTTTCTCGAGCCTTTTTATGTAATGTCTTTCCCGAGCCTTTTGAAGCCTTTCCCGAGCCTTTTGACCCAATGTCTTCCCCGACCCTTTTGAAGCCTTCCCCGACCCTTTTCATGTAATGTCTTCCCTGAGCCTTTTCATGTAATGTCTTCCCCGAGCCTTTTGAAGCCTTTCTTGAGCCTTTCCATGTAATGTTTTCCCTGAGCCTTTCCATGTCTTCTCCGAGCCTTTCCAATATCCTCATCCGAGCCTTTGTGAATGTAATATATGAAAGAAAATATTTTGTAGTCATGAGTTTTTATTAATGGTTTGTGATGATTAATTTGATAGCATCATGAATCGGGTTAGAATAGTAATATCTTACAACGGTTGATGGGAGCAGTTACCCAACGGAAGTCAGAGGTTTGTTGGATTCGATAACCAGGGAATGTATGTGTCAAGGAATATGACTTACGAAGAATTGGTGGTGATCGTGCATACCATTGTCAAGTATGATGTAAACAAATTCAATGTTGATCTAGCATCAATATCAATCGTTCCTAGCAGTACATGTCACACATTTATAAGAAATGACGATGATGTTTAGTTTATGCTAGGGGAAGATCGGGTGATCCCTCAAGTATGTGTCAGTCTAACAGAGAGGACAACTAGAGATGTGATAGGGAATGATATTCCTCCTCCTGAAAATACCCAACAATTTGGATCATGTTTCGGTAGCAACCAAGTGTTCACCCAAAGGAGTGCCATCGAAGGTGGGGAAAACGTGTGTTCCCTTATGCAACCTATACCATATGTTGCTGGCATTTTGGTGAAAATATGAAGAAGCGATTCCACAGAAAGGATGTTGCCGACATAATGGATGCAGCAGCTAGGTCGTACAATGAAATGAAGTATAATCGCCACATGGAGGAGTTACGTAAGCTGCACAAGGGTGCATTCGATTATGCCATTACTGTTGGTCCACACAAGTGGTCCCGCATACACTGTCCTCAAAGAAGGTACAGGCTGATGACCACAAATGTTGCAGAGTAAATAAACTCATGCCTAAAATTCACACGGAAACTGCCACTGATGACACTGGCAGAGTTCATTAGGAATATGCTACAAAAGTGGTTTCACGATCGTCATGCAGCTACACAGTCCATGCGTCAATGATTGACCAACGCTGCACATCTTGTGATTTGGAAACGTGTCGAGAAGTGCAGTTATATGACCGTAAATCCAGTTGACTGGAACATATTCTCCGTCAAACACAAGGGAGAACAGTGGACAGTTAACTTAGCTCAGAAGACTTGCACATGCAACAAATTCCAAATGGACTTATTTCCATGCTCACATGCACTCGTAGTGGTAAGGTACATGAAAAGTTATAGTCATACCGTTTATATTACCGTTTGGGTAAATCTCACTATTTTTATTGTTGCAAGGAGCGAAACTTGAATTTCACATCTCTGTGTTCGGACTACTGCAAGAGAGAAACACTTATTGGTGCATACTCGGTTCCTATTATGCCTGTTGGCCATCCTTCTTCATGGGTAGTGCCATCTGACATAGCAGCGCGGGTGGTTTTAAATCCAAAGTCGAAGAGACAATCAGGTCGCCCGATGGAGGGTCGACATGCCTCATCTTCGGAGAGGACAACTACACAATCGTGTAGAAGATGTGGACAACCAGGATATAATAGCAGGAGGTGTTCCAACCCTTCTATGGCTAATGAAGGTCCCAGCAAAATTGTCCTTGAGGAATACCGTCACAGGTGGAACATCTGTTATCAGATTGGACACAAACAAACATGTTCTGAGAAGGACTCTACCGTTGAATGAATGGAGCCCGTTGAGGATGGTGATCAAAAAAGAGCTTTTGATTGCTAATGTCTTCCAACATCGTTCAGACTTTGGGAACCACGCTCGATACGGTTGTTTTATGGTTTTTGTATAATTTAGTTCTTCGTTTAATGTCATCATGGATCCTTTGTTATAGTTTTTGTTACAGTTTATGGATTTGAATGTAGGAACTGTATGTTCAACTTTTAATTAAAAACGCTTCAAATAGTAAAAAAAAATCATTTCATTACTCAAATGTTATGTACAAAAACTAAATCAAATGTTATGTACATAAACTATCTGGGAACCCACTCCTTCAAGTTAACAAAAACCTCCATAACCATCTTCTCCCGGATGGTGGGCATATCGTTTTCCATCCAGTTGAACGTATCCCTGTTGGCCGCGAGGTACTCTGTCAACCTCAACGTATGGGCACCACAGTTACCCCTACAATTCACCACATCAAATACGTTAGAAGGGAATGTTATTAAAACCAATTGAAAGGGCTTAAGTTTTTGAGACAGTCATACCCTTTATCCTGTTGGGGGCACACAGTCTACGGACACATAAAAAAAAGTGAATGGCCTATTCTTCTCCCGGTACGTCATATCACCCCTCCGTCTGTGACCAAGAAAGTCCACCGTATACAGCATCGAAGGTAAAAAATACCTCAAGCAAGCGAGCTGCATTTTCCTATGGCGAATTGGGACCTCCTGTCTAAACGGATCAAACAAGTAAATATGCCCTGCTGTGAGGTCGATGCTGGCCACGGCCCAATGTGTATGCCCAAGGTTGCAGGGAATCATAACCTGAAGGTTTTTGAACAAAGTCTTATCAGTGTCAACTTCATTTATTATAGAAATTGAAACCATGTAAAATAAACACTTACGGCGTCAACATTGTGCCATGGTATACATCCTGGCGGGAGCAATCCACGTACGACCGTAAGGTCATCTTCATACCGCTCCTGCTTAACAATAGACCAACGTTTACATGGTCCGCTAGCCCCAGTTCCCATCATTTTCTCCCACCGGTAAAGTAGGTATGACTGTATGAAAAGTTGTGTTAATATTAACAACAAGTCAATGCATAACCTAATGTTATACCATATTATTTAAACACTTACATAGAACTGTGAATCTAGTATGTTGATCCTCACACCGTAGACACTGGAGTATGTTCGCTGACGCTTCAGAAGAATATGCAAGTACACGTTTATGTGCTGAAAATATGCACATTTTGTATTGTTAGGATTTGACCATTTATGAAACAATATATACAGATAGTTACGGTGAAGTACGTACCGTATCCTCCAACTCCATGAAGTTGGTTTGAAACCGGTGGAACCAAGGGGCAGCAACTAGTTCGGGTAGATCCACATCACGTCTGCATAATTGGTGAAGAAGTTAGATAACCAAGTGAATTTTACTCAGGTCTTTCAAAATACAATAAAAAGATTGTAACATTTACGATTTTACTTACAATTCCCTAGTCGAGTTCCTCTTGTAGGTTTGGTACGACTCAAGGTGTTCACCATCTACCAATGCGTTGGGCACCCATACATGTGGTGGCGGTGGCATCATCCTTGGTCTCTTCGGCCGACATGGGTCAGTGTATGGGGTGCGTTGCTGCCATCCTAGCTTGCGAACCTAGACCTAACGCCCAACGGGTGGGGGACTCCGATCTGAATGGCTGCGCTGTGAGGAGGAATCGTGCCCCAGTGGATCCCTTGCAGGGGTGCTCTGTATAGAGGAACTGGGTCCCCGTGGATCACTTGTAGGGGTGTGCTGGGAGGAGGTACCCAGAAGATCTACTGTAGGGGTGTGCTGAGCGGTGGTACCCAGAACATCTGCTACAGGTGTGAGCTCAGCTGGGGTGGACCCTAGGGGTGGTCCGTGACTGTGGAACTCTCTCCCTGTAGATTGAATGGAGAGGTGCACTGGAGTAGGATCGAGCGGAGGGTTCCGCTATAAGGAGGCACACTGGTCTGGTAAAACCTAAGGTACCGGCTCTATCTCCATAAGTGTTGTCCCTATAGCACCGATACCACCAGTAACCTCTTCACGTGGTGTCACACCAGCCCGCTGCTGATCATGCCTGCTCTTTGGGTTTGCCCTGTCCTGATGACTACTAGACTCGTCTTTGGGACTGAAGTCTCGGTCTCGGTCATCGATTGGTGGGTTATCGAATGATGGACCTGAACTACGAGGCTACGGCGTCGGCGTCGAACCCTAAAGACCCCGAATCAAATCCATCAACTCCTTATGCTGTCGGTCTCGTTTCTCATCAGTCTTGCGCACTTCATCCAGTAGCTGTTGGAACGCATCCATCAGTTCAGTATACCCACGGTCGTGAAATGATTTCAAACTCTATCAGTACTAAAACAAGCACTCTATTGAAATTAAATAATGCGGTTCTGTTATTTTGACGTACCTGAGGATGCCCTTCAACGCCACCTACTGAATCAGCTTCAGGTCGAGGCTGTCTGGGCAAAGTGAATCAGACACGCCTACGCTTCCTTAAGGGTCTCCCACTACGACCTTACTGGTCTAAAACATCCATATCACTGGGTCTGGAATACCGACCCTCCTCCTTACTAGGTTCGGAATACAGACCCTTTTCCTCACTGGGTCCGGAGTACCGACCCTCATCGTCACTGGGGTCGGTAGCCCTATGTCGTTCAGGATCCGGATGGTGAACACGTATATCAGCTGCATCAGAATCATACAGACTGCCGCCCAGGTCTATGCCTTCGTAGTACCATTGATCCATCTCAACAGCCGTTGGCACCAATTCAGTTCACGCAAACATCTGAAATCGGAGTTACATTAGTGTAATTGTGTACATACTAATAATAGAACATATTAACAACAATAATATTACCCTTTTGGTGAAAATGGAATCCAGATTTTCCCCCCTCGGTCGCTTATTCAACTCCCATTTCAGAATACGTGTGTAGGGAGGGGCGGCTAGATCTTTCCTCCTGAGGGGCCCACATTTTTTATTGCGAAGTTCGGGGATAACCTCAAAAGCAAATATCTGCATAATAGATAAGTACGATAATAAGTAACAACATCAATCAAATAAATAAAAAAATCAATTAAAGTACAACTTTAAATTTTAAATTCTCACCAACAGTGCGTGCGGTACACCATATAAGTTGTATGTCTCGACGGTGTGTACATCAGTGCCCTTTTCTTACTGCTTTTGTTCGAACCACTACCGTCGACCATCCAACGCATGCTTGAAACTATGTATGGACCGCCTATACACGTGTGCGCTCCACTGGAATGCATCAAAAGCGTCCAAGTCCTCAACCAGGCGAAACTGCCATGATGGGACTTTATCTCTCTTGTCCATCCCCATCAGTATCCAGTTGAGCATAAACAATAAGTACAACTTTACTGCATCGTACTGCTGGACAAAAACACCACTCCGCACCACTACTCTCAGCTCTTCAAACTCAATGTCTCGACCCTCAAAGTACCGCTCGTGTATGCCATTATCTACCATAGCATCGCTCGCCGTGTCAGGAATCACTCCGAACTTCAATCCGGTGATTAGGCAGAACTAAACCTTCGAGAACCGGACTTCTTTGTTGCCTAACAAAAATCTCATTTCATCTTCTGGGCCATCGTGATGTAACTCACGCAAAAGCAGCCGATGGACAATCCCAGTAGAAAAATGAATCTCCCGATGCATATGAAGGAAATGACCAAAACACGACTCGGTATGCCGACGTCGGTCTTCGATCTTCAGATCGTTAGGTACACTATCAAGGGCGTTGTCGATATCTTTAAGGTCATCAAAATTGTCATACCTTGTAAGTTTTCCCTTGTACCATGTTCCCACTGGAGTTTTAAGCAAATTCTTTAGCTGTTTCTTTGTCTGCATATTCACAGAAAACACAGAAAACAAACATATAAGTTCATTAAAAGGCTCGAATAAAAAGGCACGGGCAGTGTATGAAAGTCTTGGGTAGCGTTTCAAAAGGCTCGGGAAGTGTATGAAAATGCTCAGGTTGAGTATCAAAAGGCTCGGGTTCAATATCAAAAGTCTCGGGTGGTTTATTAAAAGGCTCGAGTAGTGTATTATAAGGCTCGGGTAGAGTATCAAAAGGCTTAGAATGTGTAACAATTCATTAAAAGGCTCGGGTAGTGTATGGAAAGGCTCATGTAACGTATGAAAAGGCTCAGGTAACGTATGAAAAGGCTCAAGTAGCATATGAAAAGCTTGGTTAACGTATTAAAAGGCTCGGGTAGTGTATTAAAAGGCTTGGGTAACGTATTAAAAGGCTCGAATAACGTATTAAATGGCTCGGGTGGTGTATTAAAAGGCTCGGAGAATCAAAATTCAACTAACCTAATCATAAATAATTAAAAGGCTCGGATATAATTGCAAAAGGCTCGAACACTCACGAAAAGGCTCGGAGCTAGTGTAAAAAGGCTCGAAGATTTGAAAAAGTTTGGGGACTGTTATAAAGGCTCGGTAACATTTTAAAAAGCTTGGTTACAGTTATAAAAGGCTCGGGGAGAGTTATAAAAGGCTCGGGGAGAGTTATAAAAGGCTCGGGGAGAGTTATAAAAGGCTTGAGAAGAGTTATAAAAGGCTCGGGGAGAGTTATAAAAGGCTTGGAAATGTTTTAAAAAGGCTCGGAAACCCAGAACATCATCGTCTACAAAACTTCATTTTTCAGAAACCTAAACCCTAACCTAACCTACCTGAGCCTTTTCAAACAAAACTAATCAACAAAAGCAAATCAAATAAAACCTAATCTATATCATCAAAATGGCAGGCAACATCAAACATCTCAAAGGATCGGGGAAGAAAACTAACCGTAGAACCACTTCGCCGCTGAACTCTGTTAGATGCCATCACTGTAGCTTCGTCGCCGGTCAACTTTCCGTCGGATTTTGGTCGCCTTTAGGTCTGAGTGCCGCCTGGTTTTCTCTCTCTTGGGTTTTTCTCTCAACGTTTGAAAATGAAACAAAGCGACAAAAAAGAGTATTTTTGTCTGGTCACCCAAATTGGTGCCTTTTAAACTTAAATTACTAAACCACTGACAGTCTTACAAAAGGCGCCTCATATAGTGACAAATTTTTTTTGAACCCTATATATAAATGTTTACATCAATGCGCATTTATATAGATTAATATGGATTCCATCATTGTATCCCTAGATACAAAGTTTACTTTGCAGCCATTTTAATCCAATTAGTCAAAATTTTAATCCAATTAATCCATTAACTCATTACCAACTTCAAGATTTCGAGTAAATTAGTAATTACGTTCTTATTCTCTGTTATTTATTTATTTATTTATTTATAATTTTTGTTTTTAGTAAATGAGTGGTTCTATTGGCACACCTATCTATTTATGCCCCTTATTTTTTAATTATTTAGTTTTTTTATTTTTCCTTTATCAAAATTACTAAAAGAGACATACAATTTAAGAAAAAAATATTTTATAAAGCAAATCTAATAAAACCCCACATTCCTTTTCAAAAAAAAAAAAAAAAAAAAAAAAAAAAAAAAAAAAACCGAACGTTCTTTTAATTAATTTCTTGAAAAAAAAAATAAAAAATTCTTAACTCTTAAACCCTAAAATTTGCATCTTAGATACATACAAAATATTATGGAAGAGTCTGAAAACGGTATCAAACATATAGAAGAATTGTCGGAGAATGATATCAAACATCTGGAAGAATTGTCTGAGAATGATATCAAACATCTGGAAGAATTGTCTGAGAATGATATTAATCATACGAAGCATCTACAAGAATTGTCTGACAATGATAACAAGTATCTGCAAGAATTGTCGGAGAATGGTATCAAACATCTGGAAGCAATTCCTTCTCTAGAAGTAAGTTTGATGTTTACTTTTTATACTGTTAAAATTTAATATATATATATATATAAATGTGTGAATTTTTTTTTTCGATTTCATTATTGTTAACTAAAACAATATGTTCTGGTTATCATTGTGGGATTGTTGGGTGGTCATTTTGTTTGGTAGGCAACCTTTTCTTTCGGGCTTTGTTTTGCCATGTTTCTTCTTTGTTTTGTTGCCTGTTGTATCAGGTTTGATTAATACAATTTGTTGATTCCTCTGTTGTTTGGTTGATGTAAGGTTGCTCGGGTGTGGGCTCTTTGCTCTGTTTCTGCTGTCTGTTTTCTTTCTTCTATTTAGGGTCGCCTGCTGCTTGGTTTTGGCTTGGTTGTTGTTCTTGTGCTATTTTATGTTTCAATATACTGCCTTTCAAAAAAAAAAAAAAAAAAAAAAAAAAAAAAGACATTTTGCTTCAGCTGTTAACTATATTTTATGTACACTATATTATTATTTTTTCTATTATGTTTAGTTTCATAAAGGGGAGAAAATTGCTATCCCTTTTTATTGCTCTGATTTTTGGCCTCACTACAGTTTATGCACCCAAATTCCATTTAATTGTTTCACACACATGTATTTGATATTCAAACAACCATAAGCCCATCATGATTGCTTTCAAAAAAATTAATCTTCTATATTGAACATCAAATATTAAAATCTGATAGTACTAAAGTTTGTATCATTCATTGACTTATTTTTCATGTGGTGACTTTTTAAGGATGAAAGTTTCAGTCATAATAACTTTGAGGAGAATCAACTATTCTTTGTGGACAACACTAATGCATTTACAACTGATATGGCATGTTATTTATAAGTTTTTACTTGTTAAGTACTGTTTTTAAAGCTTACTTTTTTTTTTTGAACACTTACTTTTTTTTTTTAATTGTAAAATATATAGGTGTTTAATAGTAGAGTAGAATTAATTGAATGGACATGTGCTACTAGAAAGAGATTTGGATTTGTCATTGTTATACGAAAATCAGAAGTAAATGTTAGTAGAAGGAAACCAAGAATACGTTTTGCAAGTGAAAGGAGTGGTACCTATAAGCATAAAATTAGTGAATGTCAGGAAAAAAAGAGGTCAAAAGCAACTGGAACAAAGAAGTGCAACTGTCCTTTTTTGTTGAAAGGGAAAAAGTTAGCAAGTGATGATAACTAGGCATTAAAAGTGATTGATAGGCTACATAATCATCCAGCTGCACAACATCTTGAAGGCCACTCATTTGCTGGGAGATTCACCAAAGAAGAGGTCAATATGTTGATTGATATGTCAAAAAGTGAGGTGAAACCGAAAAATATTTTGCATACATTATAGAATAGAGATATTCATAATGTCAGCACAATGAAAATGATATACAATGCACGCTATAAATATAAGGTTGTGGAGCAAGCCAGTAGATCACAAATGCAACAATTTATGAGTAAGTTAAATGAGCATAACTACATTTATTACCAACTATTACATCCACTTTATCTCACCCATCTTACTTTTACCAACCACTTTCAACATACCCCTAATTACTAACTATCGATCAAACCCCCTCACCTGCCTCAATGTTGTTGTTTCTGGAAATCATTTTGCTGTTGAAGTATTTTTAAACTTTACTCATTCATGGCCTTGTGAAGGACAAGCCAGGAAGCAAACAACAATTGATAGGAAATAGAGGTATGTGTTACATTGTGTCTTTGTTGTAATAACCATTTACTCAATCAGACCCAGCCATCAATCTGTCATACTTCTAGGCTTGAATTTATAATGAAATAAAAAAAAAAAATCATCTACAACATGTTATAATAATGCCTCTGCATTAATTTGCGTCACCATGCATGTTGAATTTTAAAAAAATAACAAATTAGGGGTTGTGGGAAATGCATCTGTATCAAATGTTTGACTTTGCATATTATATATATATATAATTCACACCATGTTTTGGCTATTATTCACACATGAAGATGACTACCAATTCAAAGTTTGGTAGAATCTCCAAGTCTAATTATGATTTGAATACAACTAGCTCTTGTCAATGGGATTATACTAACACAAGCCATGACAAGTACACATATTGTGGTTATTCGTTCAACACCAATGATTAAGAACCTACAATTGATCCTTCGTTTCTGACTGATCATACTCCCTCAACCTAACACGTATGTACTTTAGACAATACGACTACTATCGAAGTTGAACCAACATTGTCAGAATTAGATGACCCGACTAAACTTACTAGTTTTAAACCTAGTGATGTAATTGGCAAGGAGTTTGCTTCTGTCAAAGATGCTGAAGCATTTTATAAGAACTACTCACTGTTTCTTAGGTTTAGCATTAGGAAGGATGAAATGAGGCATGATAGACACGGTATGATTACAATACGTAGGTGGGTTTGCTCAAAGCAAGGGTACAGAAAACAAAAGTATATTGATAATCCAGACAAAAAATGTGAACCTAGAGGTCAAACTCGAGAAGGATGTCGTGCAGCGCAGAAAATTAAAATCGAACAAAATAGTATGATGTGGGTTGTGAGAGATTTTGTTATAGAACACACACACAAATTGTCACCACATAATCACATTCAATTCCTACGATCACATTGTAGTGTCAAAGATTCAGAAATTGCGTAATTACACTCATGGCGAGCCGTTGGTGTTAAAACTGCCCAAGTGATGGACCATCTTGTGGACCAATCTGGTAGCTATTCAAATGTTAGCCACACGAAGAAAGACTTGCAGAACCGATTTGATTCAGTTCGTAGGTCTGAGATTCAAACATCTGATGCTGATTCTGTTATATCTTACTTGACTGCAAAATCAGCAATGAATCCAAAATTCTTCTTTGATTACACCTTGGAAGAACATGACCAATTCGACAACTTGTTTTGGGCTGATTCGATGTCACGTTCTAACTATGCCTTTTTTGGTGATGTGTTAGCTTTTGATGCAACATACAGAACAAATGTATATCGGAGACCCCTTGTAATGCTTGTTGGCATCAATCACCACTATAGTACCACGACTTTTGGTTTTGGGTTGCTAGGTGATGAAACCTTGGAGACATACACTTGGTTGTTGCGGAAATTTTTGGTAGCAATGCATAGTAAGATGCCAAAATCGGTGGATACAGATGGTGACAAGGCTATGCACAAGGCAATAAAGACAGTGATGCCTGAAATCGTTCATTGATTATGTTATTGGCATCTAGAGTGAAATGTTTAGACAAATGTGCAAGATGGCAACTTCACTCGTGCATTTTACAATTGCATGTTGAATTTTATGACAGAAGATGAGTTTGATATGCAATGGTTTAGCATGGTTGAAAATTTTGGATTGAACAACAATGAGTGGGTGAGTGCAATGTATTCCAAACGAAAGTAGTGGGCGAAAACTTTTCTTCGAGATAGCTTCTTTGGTGGAATGCGAAGCACACAACATTGTGAGAGTATGAATTTGTAACTTAATCGATTTGTTAATTGTAGATTGAAGATGTATGAGTTCATGAAAAACATTGATAGGGCATTAGACCGCATTCGAAATACAGAAACATTTAATGATTATCAATGTAGTACCACTGCACCGGTATATAGTACTCATTTGTTGGGACTACAGAAACATGCTACTGAAAAATACACAAAAAATGTATTTTTCCTTGTACGGGATGAAGTTCGAGAAGAGGCATCACTTAGCATAGTAAATTGTGTGAAAGATGTGGATAACTACACTTATAGATTCAAGATGCAAATCGAATTTCGACATCTTGATTCATACCATCGGTAAATCATATTCACTACTCATGCAAAATGTTTGAGACAGTCGGTCTTCCATGTAGCCACTCTTTTAGTGTAATGAAAGTCATGGACATGCAACATATACCATCATCACTTATATTGGATCGATGGACCACCCGTGCAAAAGACATTTCGGACATCGAGTACTCATGTGAGGCAATGCCTACACCAATCATGGAAAAGGCCAAGTATGGATCATTGAGTTCTAAATGCAACAAAATGTGTTATTTTGCATCAAAGTCTAATGATGGATTCAAAGAGGCCAAAGGAGAGATTGATAAATTGACATTACGCATGCAAAATTTAATGCCATCTTCTCCTATTCATTCATAAAATAAGGTGGGTGTGCAACATGTGCATAATGTCAAAGATCATTCCGTAGTAGGAACAAAAGGTTCTGTTCGACGCAAGAAAAATGCCAGTGTGAAGCAACATAAATGTGGCAAATGTGGCAAATGTGGCGAATGTGGGCAACCTGGGCACATTGCCAAGACATGCCATGCCAACGTACAAACCAACAATAGTACTATGTCAAGCAATGTTGTACACATGTTCGAAACAAATTTGACACAAAACAATGGCACGAGTTATGGTAGTCCTTCCACAGGTCCATCGTATTCATTCACATTCCCAGTTAATGATGATTGTGGAGGAGCCACGAACCATGATTTCAAATGTGCTAATATAGGTTTCGATCCTTCATCATCAACATTTGACATGCATGGATATCGTTGGTGGGGGACAACACAACGTTGATATCATAAGTTTGTAGGCCACTGCTATGAGCTATTTTTATTTTGTTTGATATTACTTTTACCTTAAAATCCATGTACTCCCAACACTTTTGAATCCTCTTTATCTTATGGTAACCTACTAAAGCCTACAGCTTGTTGTGGATGTATTTTTGTTGTATTGACTAATGAATTAGCTCAAGTTTAGGTTGGATATAAATGAATGTTATTGAAAGTAGATGATAATGTAAGTGTTGCATTTTGTTCCATTTGGAACCTAACATCTTCACCTCAATATATGGTGAACATTTAAAATGTAAAATGGTGAGTCTAACCTCGCAATTCTTACATTCTGTTCTTCTCATACATCGATCTTATTCCATTGTTATAAAGCGTGTTTCATACAAATTAATTGCTGCAATGTTCATACTAGTAAGTAAGCATAAAGTGGAACAGTCAGTAGACATGCTACTTCCATTTATCACATCCAAGAATGTATTCATGAGTGCTAACTACTTTTATGTCATCGTATGCACTAGGCTCTATTTGCCTCTATAAATATTAACATCAAAGAATTGATAATGAATAAAAGTAATTACATCCAACATAAATTTACACGGTGGACAAAATAACAAAAAATAGGCGACCTAATTCTTCAACATGGTCTCCCACCCTTCACAACATGACCTATACACCCAATGCCATTTATTTAAGGAAAACACACATTTGATAATGGATAACAGATAGAAAATTATTAGGCAGAAAAACAAGTGCGGAATTGATATTAATTACATAGAAAATGTTAATGAATTAGATGGTATTCATGTGGACTACTTACTTTTGGTTACTATGACAAAATCTTCACTACTTTCACTCGATGGCTCAACCTTACTGGGGGAAGAGGTCTCTTACTTCCGATAGTATTCAATTGTGCATGTTGTATGGCATTTTGTTTTAATTCGTTAAGACGAGTATTTATATAAAATGTTGCCAGTTGACGTGCCAACAGGAGGCATTGATCTTTCGAGTTGTACTACAACAATAGTAGAATATTTAATTAAATCACATGACCTTAATAGAAAATTATAACGATATATTGTATCATCACTTACACTTGGAGTGATTTCACTGTTAAAAGCGAAAGAACAGTCATTCAAGAACATACAGACAAAAATCCCACAGTCTTACTTATTTGGTTGTCTGGGACCCAAAGGAGACTCTATCGAGAAACTTTTAAATGAAAATGACGGTCCGAACACACTATTTCTTTCTGTCTCCAATATATAATCCAATGAAATCAACTGAAACACGATCAAATGTTCAAGAAAACATAATAAATTCATAAACAAGTACTGTAAATGAATTTGGTAGAATATATACATATATAAAGAATTTGGCACAAATTTAATTTATCTTTTACCAATCTTTGAACTTGCTTCACCCTACTTTGGTCGTTTTTCCTACGACTTGGTAGGGAGTCCCAAATCCGAACCTTATGTTTCTTAATTTTCACAAGTGTAGTGAACCAATGACCCTTCAGATTGTTAATTGGAATATAAATATGAAAAACATAATTGTAGATGAAGATACAAGATATTATTTATCTTAACAATAATATTGTTTACATGCAAGATGTACCTATTGTAGCATTTGGATGAAATGTATACATGATAACCAAACTCAAAAGTCAAAAGTTATGTTCAAACGTATACTAATTGATGCTAGGTAATGAGAAAGGTACGCACCAGTTCACATCGATCCAAATCGTACATATAGTCTTCTTTGAAGGAACTGTGTATCTCAGCCAATTAGCCTATTCTACCATCTTTACTAGTCAGTGAAATGTACTGTTGCTGGCATAGATGGAAGGAAATTAGTTAAGAAAATACAAAGGCACAACAGGATCAATAGTAGTGCTTGGGTAAGTTTTAGTTAACGATATATATGTATAAATCATAAGTTATGTTCAAGGAAAAAAACTGTTACCGCAAATTGTGTGGGCAAATACCAATACAGAGATGCTCGTTTTCTTCTAGCAGTGCGTGTGTTGTTATCAACAACCAAACTAATGATCTGCACATGTAAAGAACATAAATTGATAGAGTGTAATAGGAAAATTACTATAGTTCATAGTTAAATAATGCTACAGAAGACAATAAACTTTTTTCAGTAGAAGGATCAAACAAAAACATAGGGTACAACCTCACTATCAACCCATTCTGTTGGCGCAAGGGTTCGGAAACTTTTACGGCTCACAATTATTTGAGATTGTTAAAGTAACAATAATATATGACTACATTCTTTATAGTATCTTAGCATCAATAAAATACATGTTTATTACACTACATACCTTAGCAGTACCATAATACCCTTGTTGACGTAACTGTTTCATACATTTATTTATGTTCAGGGCTGTCCAACTTACAACTGGTAAGGATTTTTTTCTACAATGGGTGGTTGCCAATCTATAATATGAAAGTAAAAAAGCTACCAAAAAAAAAAATGTTCAAAATCAAGCACAAACGGATGCACATACTAACAATTCAAATAATACAATATATAAGAAGATTAATATGCACCTGAAGAAAAAGAAGACAATTAGTAATGTATTTGGACCTTTTAGAGTTAAACTTCTCTATTCCAATAACAAATTGATCGAAGCACAACGTTGCCCAATTTTTTCCCCTGATATTATTGACATCACCTAAAACATTCAGGTACCTTGAATCAACATACTCTCTTGCAGCCGGTGCAAGGACAGTACCCAATATATACAAACAGAATGTGATCTTGAAATCATCTTCTGCTGTTTTCATATTCTTAAGTTGTTGTTGAATGTATGGGAGTTTGATGTCGCGATTAGTAATAGAGAACTTACTTCTCCAAACATCATTAACATCTCCATCAACATGCACTATATCTCCTCCATCAGAAATTCCCATGATATGCGAAAAAACTGAAAGGTCTAACTTGAACCTCTTGCCATGCAATTCAATTGACAAGTTCGTTGTGTCGAACTTGCTCACTAGCCAACCACAAAGGTCACGTCGAAGACGTCCACATTTTAACATCAGCAGGTTTGAGAAACCTAAATCTCGGACTGCATCCTATTGCAAATCAGACAATATTGACACAATTTCACAAAAACACACCGGAGTACACCGAGTGTCAAATGGAGGAACCTTGTTATCCTCAGCTGCTTCCTCGAGATGATCCTTTTCATCCATAATGTCTTCCTTAGGCATTTTGTATTTACATTTCTTATCCATGGAGAGAGTATTCCATGTATCACGTATCTCATTCATAGACTGATAAACAATGATGGAGAAAATGTTATTCTATGAAACTAACAATTGAAGTTCATGTGATATATTAATATTGAAAACTAGTAATATAGATAGTTGTAAATGACAAACCTTTTTATTCCCATTTGCAATTTTTATTTGATGCTCTTGTTTGCTACAAAAATTGCAAAGCACAAAGCATTTAACATCTAAATAAAAGTGTTCAATAACCATTTCTTTGAAAAAATTCATTAATTCTTGGAAGACAAATAATAACAAAGGTAAGTGCAGTGTTAGTGCGGCATGTGCTAAATAGGAAATTATATATATGAAATTGACTAATAATCACTTATTCTGGTTTTCGTTGATTGCTTCATTTCTACACAAAGTGTAGCCCCCTTTCCGTATCGTTTTGAGTACGTTTCTCGGGTAAAACCGGGTTTTTAATGTTTCATTTGAGGTTTTTGCAGGTTTTTCTAATAGCAGGGGTGTTTCAGCTCTAAATGAAATTCTTTGGGCAATTTGCGCAAATATGGAAAGTCTGGGGGTTTTGATCAGAGCACCGCGGTTGGTGCACAAGCGGCAATGAGGCGATAGAAATCCTTCAAAGTTGCCGTGTGCAACAAGCGGCAACAAAGCGACAGAAACTCCTCAGAGTTCAACAGCGGCAGCAAGGCGACAAAAACTTCTAAGCTTGCCGCGGTTGTCCAACCGCGGTAATGCGACCTTTCGTATCCTAGAGGGCAGTTTGGTCATTTTAGGGCCCATTATAAATACCCCTTTTAGGTCTTTCAGCCAGACACCTTCCCTAGCTTGAAATATTGCAGAAAGTTTCCATCTTGGCTCATCCCTTCACACATCACCATCCCATCCCTTACAACCCACCAAAATCCTACCTTTCCCTAAGATCCAAACACACCAATCCCACCTCTTTTCCATAGCCATCATCACTTCACCTTTTGAGCAAGAAGAAGGATAGAAAGAGAAGAAGATTCAAAGAAGAAGAGGAAGCTCTCCACATAGTTTTCTCTATACTCTTTCTCTTTTATTCTTTATTATAGCCATGTACTCATTATTTCATATTTCTTGTATGGTTACTAGTTGTAATATGATGAGCTAAACAAACCCCACCTTTGACTATACATTTAAATGAATTGATTCTTGTTTATCCCCTATGTGCAATATTGTTGTTTGTATGGGTATTTTATTGTACTTAATGCTTTTCAATTGATTGATCTCCTTTTGAATGATTTTTGTGGTATGTTATGTACTAACCGGAGACTAGAGATGCACATTTCCCCCCGGGACCCCAATTTTCCCCATCCTCATCCCCATTTGGGGATTTTTTTGGGGGGAAAATGGGGAAATGGGGGGGATGGGGATGATTTTCATCCCCAAATTGAAATGGGGATGGGGAGGGGGGGAGGTCCCCCATCCCCATTTCCCCATTTCCCCCAATTATATATAATAATATAAATATAATTATAAATTTATAATATATATATATATATTTTATTCTTTGAAAACCTAACTCCCTAACCCTAAGTATATATACAACTTTTCTCATTTTTAACTTCAATACCTGATACCTAAAATCTAAACCTAAAGGTGCTCTCATCCTCTCAAGTCTCAAAAATCAACATCATCGATTCACCAACCATTTACTTCTCCATCGAGGCCACTCCTTCTCCGACGACAGCCACTCCGTCGACGGCCACTCCCTCACCGACGACGGCCACTCCTTCTGTTGCTCCGTCTGCTGCTTTAGTTCAGATCTTCACCATCTGCTGCTCCTTCGATGACCACTCCTTCTCTGACGAGATCAACTCTTCTCTCCACCTCAGTTTCAATTCAGATCAGCTGTTGCTTCTTTGAGTTCTCTCCAGTCTCCACATCATGTCTCAAAGCAAACAAAAACAAAAGCAAGGTAGAGATTTCTATTTTGTTAGTTTTCTTTTCTTTGATCTATCCATTTTAGTGTTTCTTGTTAATTCTTATTTGAATCTTCATCGTTGACTTATCATCTGAGTTGTTTCTTTTGATTTTGATTGTAATAAAACCCTGATTCGTTTTGATATAAACAGATATGGTCAACTTGTAAATTGTAAATTCACCATCTATAGCTCTTGTGAATGAATCCATCTTTTAGTTAATTAACTTTGTATAATGCCAAACTCAACCCTCGCTAATCTCAGATTGTTGGATTCTCCATTTGATTTGATGTGATGTGCAATCTTGCTATATTATCTGTTCCTGTCCTAATTATGTAGTGAATAATGAATACAAGACAGATTTCAATTTTGTTGTTTAAATTACAAATCTTAGATTGTTTTTTGTTGAGTGAATCAACGATCTTTGGTTTTAAATTTTGTTGATTCACTATTTCTTTTAAGTGAAACGAATCAGGGCTGTTTTTAAGCTTGTTGTTTGCAGCTTCCAGGGGGTTGTGTTTTTTTTTTTATATATATATATGGAGATGACACTGCTTGCTTGCTTCCCTTCCTCTTTTTTTTTCTCTCCTCCAACATTACTCACGTGTTTTTTATATTTTGTTTTATTTTGTATCATTTCTTCTCTGTTTCTGCTGGTTTTTTTTTTTTTTTTTACATGACTGATGTTACTGCTTCTCTGTTTTATTTTTGTTGCTACTGCTTCGTTTTATTTTTGTTGCTACTGCTTCGTTTACATGGTTGCTACTGTTCTTCATTTATTTTATTTTGTTTCACTGATTCTGTTGCTGATGCTTCTCTATTTTGTTATGTTTTATTTTGTTTTTTTAGTTTCTTGACAGATCTGTTTTCAATCTACATTTTTAGGTGAAATTTCTCCTCAGCCAGAAGTGAATTCAAATAACGTGGACCATGTGGTTAATGTTGAAAAAAGCAGCAGTCAAATTCGCTCTGATGACCAGGTACCTGAACGAAAACGAAAGTTTAGGTCTAGTATTTGGGAACATTATGATTTTAGTTCTGTAAATGGTAAGGAAAAGGCTATTTGCAAGTATTGCAAACATGCATATGCTGTTGGGTCAGGTACAAAGGGTTTAATTGACCATCAAAAAACATGTAAGATGAGGTTTGGGCAAAGATCAATAGAGGTATATCAGAACCAAAGTCATTTGTCAGGAAAAAGGGCAATAGGGAATAGTGGGAGTTCTTGTCTAACCTTAGCAGCTCAACACTTTGATTATAATGTATCTAGGATTGAGCTTTCTAGGATGATCTTGATGCATGACTATCCTATTAAAATGGTTGAACATCAAGGGTTTAGAGATTATACTAGATCATTGCAGCCATTATTTAAGCCCATAAGTAGGACTACTGCTAGAAGGGATATTATGAGTATGTATGAGTTAGAGAGGGCAAGTTTATTGACTATGTTGGGGAAGATTCCGGGTAGGAATGCCATTACTTCAGATTTGTGGACAGCTAGCAATCAAAAGAGGGGTTACATGATTGTCACGTCACATTTCATTGATGAATCATGGCAACTACAAAGTCGACTTTTGAGGTAATCAAACTTGTGGTTATTTTATATTTTGTACAGCCATACCTATTTGTTTGATGTGTTTTTTTTTTTTAGATCTTAATTTATCTAAAATTTAATTTGTTAGGTTTATGTATGTGCCATGCCCTCACAATGCTGAAAACCTTTCGACTGCATTAATGAATAGTTTGTTGGATTGGAATATTGATAGGAAATTATCTACATTGACTCTAGACAATTGTTCCACAAATAATAGCATGATTGATATATTGTTGGGTAGATTGTCTCCTAGTTCATTGATCATGAATGGACGTTTGTTTCACATGCGATGTGCTGCATATATTTTAAATTTGATTGTGAAAAGTGGGTTGGATGTTATTGAATTTGGGATTGAAAGGATTCGTGATAGTGTTGCTTTTTGGACGGCAACCCCAAAAAGAATAGAGAAATTTGAGGAGGCTGCAAATTTTTTGAATATTGGTTGTGAGAAAAGGTTAATGCTTGATTGCAAAACCCGTTGGAATTCAACTTATTTGATGCTTAGTGTTGCTTTGAATTATAGAGAAGTGTTTTATCGTTTAAACCAACATGAGTCTCAATATAAAATTAGGATTGAAGAGAGTGATTGGGTGTTGGCTAAAGAAATGTGTGATAAATTGAAAATATTTTTTAGTGTAACGAAAATGTTTTCCGGATCAAAATATCCCACAAGCAATCTCTTCTTTCCTAAAATTTGTGAGATTAAAATATCATTGAGAAAGTGGGAAACTTCTAGTTGTGTTGAGATAAGTAGCATGGCATCAAATATGGTTGCAAAGTTTGATAAATATTGGAATGATGTACATGGGGTGCTAGCTATGGCAAGCCTTTTGGATCCTAGATTTAAATTAAAACTCCCCCAATATTTTTTTCCTCTCATTTATGGACAAGATAAAGGTTTAGATGAGGTTAAAAAAGTGCGCAAACTTTGTGAAGAAATATTTCTAGAGTATCAAGTAAAGGTTGGTGAAAAACGTTCTAAAGAGATGAAGGCTATTTGTAATTCAGAATTTAATCCTGATGATGAGATGAATTCATTGAATGGTTTCTTTTCTTGGAACTCTGAAAGTAATGATGGTAATGAAAAATCTGAACTTGATTGTTATTTGGAAGAAAAAACTTTACCTGGGAGTCGTGAATTTGATGTTTTGAGTTGGTGGAAGCTTATTGGGATTAAATATCCTATAATGTCTGAGATTGCTAGAGACATATTAGCTATTCCAATTTCGACTGTTGCTTCAGAGTCCTCATTTAGTACCGGTGGTAGGATTGTAAGTACACAACGTAATAGACTTCTACCATCAACTTTGGAGGCAATTATGTGTACTCAAAATTGGCTATGGGCTGGGAAAAAAGGTATGGTAAAACATTAAACATTCCATTTTATTTAATTTTTTAATTATATAATAGTATTAGTGTATTACTTTTAATTGTTTCCTCTTTTATTTTATTATTTAGGTAATATTATTGATGGTGTTGGTGACATTGATGTTGATGATGACAATGATAATGAAGATAATGAGGTAGTTAATAGATTCTTACTTAGAAATTCATGTCATCATGTGTTTACTTCATCTAATCATCTAACATCTTCTTGTATTGTACATTTGTTTAATTGTTTGTAGCCTGGCTGTTCTGGTGCAACAAATGCTTCAAAGTGAAGGGTGGAGAATGAAGATTTTTCTAAGTACTTGACAAGGAATTAGTTGTTATTGTAATGCACTTGTGAATTTCAAGACACTTTATTTTGTATTTGTAATGCACCAATGAATTTTATTTTATATTTGCAATGGAATGTTTGATTTTTCAGTTTAATTTGTTATTTTTATTCAAATGGGGAAATGGGGAAACAGGGGAACGGGGAAACGGGGAAAAACGGGGAAAAACTGGGAAAATTTGGAATTGGGGATGGGGATGGATATAGGTCCCCCCAAAATTCCCCATCCCCATTTTCCCCAAATGGGGAAATGGGGGAAGGGTCTAGGTAGTGGGGATGGGGATGGGGGGACCTATACCTATCTCCATTCCCCAAACGTGCATCTCTACCGGAGACGTATGCCACGTGTTCGATAAAATGCTCCCCTATGCATGCTTAGAAAAGTAGACCTACTTAGGCTAGCGTATAGGACTCATTTAGTACACCAATGTCCATAATGAACTCATTCGTACATTCCCGGTAATCGAAAAATAAGCTTGGGTATGTTTTGAGTGTGACTTACTCTACTTAACCAAGATTGTGGGTCAATATAAGGGTGTACGAGTATATAAGTTACATGAGCACGTTTGGGGGTGAATAATCGAGTCTAACTAGGAAGTCAATACAAGGGTGGGGTGTAGTCAAGTCCTAGCACATTTCTCTCCATTATCACATTTGAGTTTAATTTCGTGTTATTTCTTTCATTGCTTTAGCATTAGTCTTTAATCAAGTTAGTTTACCTTGTTTATTTTGATAACCATCATTATTGATTGTTTGAATAGCAAATGGGTTAGTCAATTTCGGTAATCGATCACTCGATTCCTTGGGAACGAACTTTACTTTCTATTGTGCTACTCTCCAACCTCATTCTATTTCGAGTGTCACTTGAGTGATAGCCAATCGTAATCAAGGAATGGATCTATATTGGAGTTATTATAATAGTAAATGCAATTGCTTTGAATAAGAGATTCAAATACCCGAAAATTAGACTTGTAGATTAGTCATAGATGAAGTATCCTATACTGTGATTGGAATTTTATTATCAAAGAAAGTTTATATAAAATCAAATTATTATATGATTTTTCTTTAATTTGTCTTCCAAAATAGTAATGGTTTGACAATGATTTCATATCTGAACGCTTAAGAGAAAAAGGTAATTTATAATTACTTTTCCATAAAACTAAAGGTCAATGCAGATCCTTTCATAAGTCAACACTAGAAATATTAATGAAGGGATGCTAACTTACTGGAAATTTATCCAAGCCATTCTGTCAAGCTTTGGATTCACACAAATTGTGGATTGAGTACCACCTTCATCAAGGGTAGTTTGCTCACCGCCAATCTCTCTCCTCTTGCAAATAGAATTCACCATTTTAAACTGCATTAAACAATTTTATCAAAATGAAGTATAAGATGTAAAAAACCATTTTTTAAAATAGTATGTACACGACCATTTAATAATGTAATTGTATGGAGAAATATACATGAACATACAAAAGTAAGGAAAAAAAATAATGAAATATGAATTATGTTAAGATAACATAAAAATATTTGTTAGGAGAATATTCATCAACATCAGAGAGTTGAAAATTCATGAACCATCACCACGTTAAGTAGAAAAAAAATAATAAAGAAACCGACAATTTTTATATCAAACAGTATGCCTCAGCAAAATTCAGAACTATCTATAAACAAGCAGCAACAAGAAGAAGCAACATCAACACATATTCTACAATCAGCTGCAGGAACAGAAACAATGCAATCATGAAGGGATTCAAAATTATTGACTTTCCAAAAATAAAGAGGTATGCCTCAGAAAAAATCAGAACTATCTACAATCAATAAACAACCAATAACAACAAGAATCAATATCAACACACATTGCATTCTACAATCAGCTGAAATAATTTGCGCAAAGCAAACTTGTATTATCATCATCATCATCATCATCATCAATCAGTTGGTTTGTATTTAATTTTTACTTGACAGGCAACAAACTGAATCTCTAATATGATGATGGAGACCGGAGAGTAGTTCAAGACACCGGCTGGTGTGTTGATTTGAATAGATATTCACAACCTCTGTCCTCTGATATTGCAATCAAAATCAACATCATCATATTTACTTAATTATATAAACTGAGAAGCAGTATCTTACAACTAATTAGTTAAATGGGCTACTTAATATTTAATTAAAGCCATCAATTTTTTTCTTTTTTTTACAACCGTGTACAAATCACAACAACAACAGGATTTGGCTATTTGGCTAGTTGACAACAATCTGGCTATTGAAATACGTACAAAGATCAGCATAGGATAGAATCTCGATCTGTACTTAGTGGCAGTCAATGAGTTGATACTATGATTGTATTGTACACACATGAGCATGTATATGATAGAGTCTTATGTTTTGTTAGTGTGTGTAGTACTGCCCTACTTTTTACCACAATGCCTTTATCTAACTAAAACTAGAGGAAATCAGATAAAATAATCTTGAAAGTATGTTATGGTAGAAACTCAAAATCACAAGAAATCTCAAAATACAGATAAAACGATGAAAAGACCAGATCATTCTAGTGTAATATGTGACCAAAATCAAGCAAAGCTTCATAATCAAGCCTCAAAGGAACAACCAACAAGCATTGATATAGAAATCCATCAGCAAATAAAATGCATATTCTAGCATCTAATCAAGAATATTTAATAGATATAACAGCAACTACTTAAAAACCCAAAAAATCAGTTCCCTAAACTACTAAGAACATTGATGTTGTTAAGATATTTGTGCTAGTTAACGGTCATTTTAGCAAGTAAGTAACTACCAAACTTTTAGTAAACCTTCAAATCATCAAAATCTCCATATCTACTTCTAATATCAGAATGTTTGAGGTTGCTTTCAAGTGTTCGAGCTATTATGAGCCACTTACTATGAAGAGATAATAGATTCAAATGCGAAGAGAATTAGCAACATTATATGTCGTTTGCCTAAACTAAAGGCCATGCAACAATAGACCCACTTGAGATAAACCAAGACAAAATACCACTAAACATTGTTGTGCAAGGATGGCTGAAGTATACACATTCCTTATGTGCCAGGGTTTTAGAAACAATGCATTTATAGGACATACTAAATGAGTTCCAGAAAGGCCATAGCCATATGGCAGTTGTATTAAAGAATCAAAGTGACAAAAGGAGCTAGCCAATGAAAATTCAACTCATGGTAAGCATCGACTCTATGCTCTGGCATGCCTTACATAAAGTCCGTGGTCAATATTTCGTTTCCAAAAATCCGGTTCCCCAGTAGTTAAAAAAGAAAATGAATTTAGAGGGGGGTGAGGGTGGACATTGATGGTGAAACACATCTCAAAGAGAAATGTTTGAAGACCAAAAGATCACTCAAGAAGCTGAATAGTTTCTCCTATGATGCAAATCTGCATAGAGGAGCCTCTATGACCAAAAAAATGGGGTAGAGACTTCCACTCAGAAGTTTCTTCCATTTGAATAAAATGATAAGTTATGTGTACTTTATTTTTGTTTATTTAGGAAGGTAACAGGATTTTAGACTCAAACATGCAAAAAGCAATAAAGAAGGAAAGAATGTTACTTATACTTTCTATAACACAATAATTTCAAGCAAGCTCAGCATTTTGAATGATTATTTTACTATATAAAACCATAATAAAGAACCTCACCTTCAAGAGCTTCAAATGACCTTTCAGATCCTAGTAGTTTATTTGCAATTAGTTGATCTGCCCCAAAACCCTCTCCTGATGCAAGCTAGAAATGTGAAAAAAATCATGATCATCATATGAAAGACCTGTAAACTTGCATAAATGAAGGATAGGTTTTATCAGATGGACATGCGAATTTTTTTTATTAATTTTGTTTCAGCATTATAGGCACATTTATTAATCGGGAATATAAATTAAAGGAAATCAAGTTATATAGGAAAAGAAATTATGAAAGGAAAATTGAGTCCAAAATGTGTGTGTGTGTGTGTGTGTGTGAGAGAGAGAGAGAGAGAGAGAGAGAGAGATGTGGGGAGGGAATTAAACTCCCTTTCTGGCAGGATAATTCCTAACATTTTTTGGTAAGCACTAATCACACATCAAGAATTCAGTTCCTTTTCACTCATTAAGATTCTTGATTAGTAAATGCACCATAACAAAAAAGGTTGTTTCAGTCTTTCAGATAAACAAAAGGTGCTAACCATAATGTATGGTTCAACTTCTTTGTAGCACCCAAAAGAATTTATAGCAGAAACCAAAGTCATTATGCGAAAATCTGTATGATGTCATGTAATGGTATTCTAAAAATAGTACTGTATGTATATAGTTGTTAGGTTTCGTTACTTCCATCTAAACCATTCTATTAGATTTTTCTTACTTTATTTTTTTTATGTGGTTTTGATAATTAGAACCATTATAGAGGATTTTAGAGCACAGAGAAACTCTAACATCAATCACAACTAAATGGAAACCAAAATTATTCGAAATGAAACATAATTTTAGTAGCAAGCATGGTTTACATGTGATGTTTGACTTCACTAGTTTAAAATAATTAATTTCTCTTCATATAAATCAATGACATCCCAGGGCAAAAAATTGTTAAAATAGTAACTTGCAAATGGTATATATAAACAAGATTGCGATAAACCGAAATCCTAACCATGAAAAGCGAATGATTACATATCATTCTAGCCGCTCCTGAAACAACAAAATTAATTGTTTTCTTCTAGGCTTTAGTCTCCTCTTCCTATGAAGACAATTTGACAAAGATTGATTAGTTGTTCTAAACATGGAATAAATCAAATAACAAAGATAAAGATAAAATGGTCATGGAGCAAATATATAATATTATCCTAAACTTAAAGGAACCAATACAAATGTCTAGAGTTTAGTTTAAGTAAATTTGTCTTGTCTTTTAGATATACTAATTTCTCTATCAAAATTGTAAGATTCAGGATCCAACAGTAAACAATTTCAACATTATCTTTCTCAATCCAACAACTGTTTTTAAAATAAAAATTAATACAAAATCAGTGAAGCAATGAAGTGCAAATCATCAAACAACTTCCACGCACTCGTATCAAAAAGTTAAAATCCTCCCACTATGTCAAAAGTCTCATCAATCATGATTAATGACACGCATCCTCAATAATTCTATCCTTGGAATTAATCAACATAAACCCGTAAATGTAATATAGCATACATATGATACATATATATATATATATATAACATTGTAAAAAGGGACTACTTACAGCCTTCAGATCATAAGTTAGGCCGAAAACACCATAGCAATCGACTTGGCGCTTCAACTGCAATTGGGGCTTCAACTTGATCGATACACAAAAACAAGCAAAACCCACTTCACATAACTGATTAAGGGAACATACAATTGTTGGAATATAGACTGGGAAGAGAAGTTGAGAAAAGAGAGACCGATAGGCTTTTTTGGGTGAGGATTAGGGATTTGGAGTGCTGGAAAGAAAGGATGGAATGTCAGGTTCGACTTTGTTTCATTCTTACCGACCATTAATTGACGGTGTTGAAATTGACTTGGCGGAGGTGTAAGGCGGTGGATATGGCAGAGATGCAGATGAATGATGCTTGTTTTTGTTTCATTGAAACTCGGCGGTGTAGAAATCGTCTTGGTGGAGCAGCCGTCGATCAACTTGACACAATGGGAGGCTGGGATCGATGTAAAATGCGGTGGATATGGTAGAGAAGCAGATGATTAGGGATTATGATTTGGGATTGGTGGAGAGAGACGAGAGAATCAAACGTTGTTTTTTTTCAGTTGAACCGGCGGTAATAGGTTTCCGGTTTCTTTTTGTTTTTCATTGATAAATTGTTTATTTACTCCCTAAATAATCTCAACCATAGATATAAATAATGGTTCATCTGATGGCTACAATTTTACCAAAAAAATCACTGCATCATGAAGTGATTTTTTTTAACTGTATAGTAGCCAAATCCAGTTTGGGAACCCTAAAGCTGCCTTTTCATTTTAGTCAAATTTCAATGATTTTTATTTATTTATTAATTCTCCAAAAAAATTCTAATGAAATTCAATTATGTGTACAGATTAATATACACAACATTGAATTTGAACAATCAATTAGATAGAGATATTATTGAGGTGGAAATTGCTAAAAATTACCACATACAATATGCAAATTTTGTTTTTAACCATAAACAAAATTTTAATTGTTAATAACCATGTTTTTTGTAAAATTAATTCCCACGTATAAAAACAACCCCAAATAAGCTATCTCTTTATTTCTCTTTTTTTCTTTCTCTCTCCTCTGCTCTCTCTCTCTCTCCCCCTGATCTCTCTCCTCACTGGCATGGTTTAAGGGTCACCGAGCGCTGACGAAGGCGTCACCGAGCGTCGGCGTGCGTTTAGGCCACATCTGGCAATGGTTCGTGCTACGGGATGGCGTTGGTTTGTGTGCTACTACTTTGTCGATGACGGGATGGTGATGGGTGACGAAATCGATCCCCACTCCACTGACGATGTGGTCTGAAAAAAAAAAAAAAAAAAAAAAAAAAAAAAAAAAAAAAAAAAAAAAAAAAAAAACCTAATTTGAGGAAGAAGAAGAACAAGGGGAAAATTTCAATTTAGTCCAGATTTCAAGTTTGGACATTTCACTTTAGGCATGATTTCAAGTTTTGACATTTTAATTTAGTCATGATTTCAAGTTTGGATACTTCAATTTAGTAGTGATTTCAAGTTTGCTTCGAGGTTTAAAAAAAAAATAAATTATTTTCAGGGGTACTCTGGTAATTTATGGACATATACTGAATTTTTTTTTTTTAAATAAGTGGTTATTAACAATTAAAGTTTCAAAAGTGGTTACTAACAAAAGTTTAATAATTCCAATGGTTAGTTTTGGTTTTCTCTCTGACTATTATGAGACCTTGTGTGTAGTGGTGTCAAAGTGGGCTAGCACGGCCCATTTGTGTCTGGCCGAAGAATCTCATTTTTGAAAATGAGCTCAACCTGGCACGGCACAGCAATTTGTCGTGTATGCTAGGCTCGGCCCATTTTTATAAACAGGGGGCCCAACACGTGCGGATGTGCTGGGCCGATGAGCCGGGCCAGCCTGCGGCCCGACCCACTTTTTTGTTTTTTTAATAAAAAAAAAATTAATTTGTCAAAAATGACATCATAGAGTATGAACATCAGAAAGTATTGGGTTGTGGCCTATAACCCTTGTCCAAGTAAGTATGTATTCCTTTGCTTTTTCCTCATTTTTATATAGGTTATGTCTTTTTTCATTTCTCTTATTTATCCGATGTGGATGTGAGATTGAATTTCTATTTCCATTCATTGATATAACATAATGATATTCTCTTGAGTCATTTTTAAAAAAAATATATATATAGAAAACATGGAGAGGGTTGGGAGGTCTATTAAAATTAAATAATGGTTTTGTAAAAAAAACAAAAAAACAAAAAAACAAAAAAAACAAAAATCAAATAAGCCATCTATTGATATTATGCAATAATTTTCATCTTTTCCATCTATGAACAAAAATCATATATATATATATGTGTGTGTGTATATATATGTATATATATATTATTATAAGTTCGTTCTTGGTTTATGTAGTTTTGTCTACATGGATTATAATTTGCAGCAGGATATACCCTTGTCTTGTGCCATGTATTCTTGATTTTTGTCTGCTAACTTGTGTGATTCTATGATAATTTGGATTCACATATGTTTTTTTTAGTTTACCCGTATAATAGAAGTTATATCTCTGATATCAGTGAATAATTTGTCTCAAAAATATATATATTATTATAATATATATATATATGTAAATAAGTCATTAAATCTCATTCACATATTATTCTTCCCTAATCTTGGTCATAGTAATTGCTTATAACCATAGTTGTATTCAATCTCACATCCCACATCGAATAAATAAGAGCATTGAAGAGATGTCTAACATATATAAAAGGAAGGAAAGGCAAATGAAAACTTACTTACATAAACAAGGGTTATGGTTCAATACTTTACAATATCATTTCTCTTTTAAACATTTTATTTTTATAAATAAAGTTTTTTTTTGAATACTTTTTAAAAAATAATTTGGCGGACCCAACGTACCGACACGTCAAGCTGGGCCGACACACCATGCCCCGATCTAGGGCCTAGCACGTGCTAGGCATGTGGGCCGTGCTTGGCCTGGCACACCCCACATGCGAGAGAGTGTTTAATTAAGGGGGAGTAACCCGTTGAGGGGGAGTAACCCGTTGAGGGGGAGCAACCCGTTGAGGGGGAGCATTGTATTGCACATTTATAGCATGTTGTTGCTTATTTTATTCAATGCAAATGCTTATTTTTATCTCACTTGATCACCTCACATACACTTGTGTTGGAAAGTGCAGTTCTTATTTTGCAAGGATGTTTATTCTACAAGAAGTATAGATATGCATGAGTTATGTGTGTGTGCAACTAAGATCTCTTCAATGCAAGCAAGCACAAGTGATTCACCTTTGAAGTGCTTATCATCTTGAGGTCTTGAGAGGGCCTTTGTTGTGCTTGATCACCAACAATTATGCGCCTAAGCTACCTTTACAATTCAAACCCCAATTGTGGTTTGTCTATAAAATAAGCCAATCAAAACTTGAGGAACTTACTGTAAAATTTATGCATTTGTGATTCATTTTACCTTGATGGGTTTGTTGTGTTGTATAGATTTGAATAACCTTTGCTAGGTTAACATGGAGAACAAATAGGAATCAAGGGAGAAGATAAAGGAGCTAAACACAAAGGTGGTTCAACAAGATGCAAAAATCAAGAACTTGGAAGAAATCATTTCTCCAAGCAAAACATCCACCTCCAAATGTGATATCATCAAATTGTTCAATGTTCTTTGGTGGCATAAGTGGCTAGCAAAGCTTTTCTGATATCAAGGTATCTCTTCTCTTTTCCTTTTGGCTTCATTTTATGTCAAAAAGGGGGAGAAATATGATATTGTTTTAGCATATCTTCTTTGTGTATTTATCAAGTATTGAACTTCATATGGCATGTAATATCTTGGATGGATATGCATGTATTTAGGGAGAGCATACATGTATCCATTTTGAACTTAATTGTCATATTCCATGTTGAACTTAAATGCCATATTTTTGTCAAGTATATTGTCATATATTCTCTTGGATATTCTTATGCAGTCAAGTTTATTTTAGGTGATATTAAGAGAAGCTCAAGTGAAAAAGTTCAAAATTTGTTGAAGATTAGTCTAGGTGATTAACTCATTGTAATGTGAGAGTGAGTTTTTGTGACCAATCTTCATGTTGTATGTTTTAGTATTTTGTATAGGTGTTTTGACATAGAATTTGCCAAAATGGGAGATTGTTAGGTTTTTGGTTTATATTGGCATTATTCTATATCAAAACATCATTTCTATTGTATTGTTTAGTTGTCTAGGATTCAGTTTATCAAGCGTCAAGAGAAGATGGACAACAGTTCAAGCAAAATGAAGCCTTCTTGTGAGGAAAGCGTTATTGACTACAAAGGTACTAAGACCTCTTTCCTCTTACAAGGCTTAGACGCACACATACACAATTCATTCATAAGTGTCCCTGCATCGTAATGCCAAATTAGTATAACACATTCACATGTTTTAGTATGCTCATGCATTGATCTCATATTGACATACATTATAGAAATGCATATACAAGGACTATGTCTAGGAAATTGTATACTTGTGTAATTTTGTGTTTATTTGTTTGTGTGTATGTGAGTTGGACTTGAATATGCTCTTAAATAATTTCTTGTTGAGTTTCAGTCGTTTCGGATACCCACTCATTAGATTTCGAGTTCAAACTAAGAAGTTATGAAACTTTATGTTCCTTTACAATGCGTTGTCTTTGTTTTCGTATATCATGTCAAGTTCATATCCAATTGTCAAAGTTTCATAGTCATCCTCATGTCTTAGTGAGTTATAGTTCGTAATTCGGAAACGGATTTGAATTCCGAGTTCGGAGGCCAAAGGACAATAGAAGAACGCGAGGAAAGTGCAAAGAGAAGAACGAAAGGTTGAAAGACCAACCTGGGGAGACTACTCAGGGAGGCACGTGGCCACCACGGGGAGGTTGAGACAGCCAAGGCTGGCCTCCCAAGGTAGGTCCCACACCCTTTTTTTTTCCCTCCCATATCATTTAAATATTCCCTCTCTCTCACTTTATCATTGTCTAGACGAAAAATTGTGCAGAAATTTTCTCTCCAACTTTCGCATCTTCGAAATACCATAACTTTCTCATTCGGACTCCAAATTGAGTGATTCATATTGGAGAATCTTCATAACCAAGTCTCATACCTTATTCAAAAGAGTTTGCAGTTGTTTGATCGATTTTTGTGGTGGTTCTACTGTCAAAACTGAACCAGCTTGGGATTTCAAGGTATTTAACCAAACTTTATGATTTCATCTTTTATGATATTCAATTACCTTGGGTTTTTTTCGTCTTCTATATGTATGTGTATGTTTGATGAAAGCTATTGAGAAGGATAGCTTCATATCAAAGCTAATCAAGTCTAATCAGAGACAAATGTGACCTAGTTTTCTATGGTTATAGTATTTCACATGTTTCACATGTTTAAGAGTTGTGTTATGGTTAGCTTGATATTTAGGGTTATTTCTGACTTGATTGATCTATTTTATGATTAATAACCTTGTCTTGTGCTTGAACATTTAATTGAATAAATCTTGGATTAGCACATTTGATTTAGTGTTTAGAGCTATCTAGGATTTAATTGATTATGAAACAAATTACCGTGTGTTCAATATTAATCTAGAGGGGGGGGAGGGGGGGGGGGTGAATAGATTTTAACAAGTTTTACCCAATTTTCGTGTAAGGTCAAGATTACGAAAATACCCCTGATAGACAATACAAATATAACAAGCGTAATAAGGTGCATAAATTAAATAACACTTGATATTTACGTGGAAACCCTCACGGGAAAAACCACGGGCTAATAAGTGAGCCACACTCGAAACTCGAATCCACTAAATGTGAGAAAGATTACAACCTAATCCCAGAAGTAAACACACACCTACCTAATCCCGGTATAAGTGAACCTAGTCCTATTGCTTGTAATTTAAGCAACCTAATCCCGAAAGCAACACAAGACTTAGTTCTCAATGAAGAGAATGCAACCTATGTGAATATGTGAAATACTCAAAATGCAACAAGAGCTAGGTAAACCAAATATGCTTATCTATGATGATGATATATCAAATAAAACAATCTTAGATATCAAAAGCTAAATGACATATCATAAAGCTTAGCTAATCAAGATTAAGCAAAACCTAGATAGCTATCACAATACAACACTCAATCATGTCATCACAAATAATCTCTATCTTGTATCTAACATATGATCAAAAAACATACAAGTGAATAAAGAGATGACTTGATATGAATAACACTAAAATTAGATGAGATTAGTGAAGAACATACCAAAAACGATGTGATGATGCAAAACCATACATGGATGAATCCTAAATGGTCATGGATGATTCTATATGAACTTTGATGAACAAAGGAAATGCTTTGAGTGTTTAAAGGTGAGTTCTTGGGAATTTTTCTCTTGAAAAAATATTCTAAGTGAAAAATATGATATTTGGAACTCTTTGAACAACATAAAATCATAGAGTTATATATATAGGGGTCATAAGTGAAGTGAGGTCGTTTTGAAAAAACGCATCAGGTATGCCTTGTACGTTGGTGACCTGCGCTGGTCGACCAGCGCAAGACACAAAAAAATGCATAGGCACTGGAGGACAAGCGTTGAGGAAGGGCACCACACTAGCGACAATCCACTGGACGAGTTGCGCTGGTGAGGGCTGCGCTGGACGTCCAGCGCATGACCAGCGGTAGACCACTGGGCGATCTGCGCTGGTCTTGCGCGTGACGACCAACGCACAGCTCACTTCCTTCAACCTCACAAGAAAATGCAAGTGAAGAAGGGTGAGGAAAATGCATCCTAATTTTAACATGATGTATCATTAAAAAACACAAAATGTAATCAATTTAACACATGCAAGAAGAGAGATTAAATAAACACTAATGCACACACATAATAAAGACACAATACATTCAAGAATAAGAATTATGCAAGTGTTATGTATGTGTGCAACTACTTCTCTTCATATGCAAGAAACACTAAGAAATATACATTTTGTGCTTCTTCTCTTGAGGTCCTGAGGGCCTAATCTACCTTTGCATCAAAACCCCCAAATGTGGTTTGTCTACGAAATAAGCCAATCAATAATTAGAGACCTTATAGATTATTCATTACATCCTTACTCTAAATACTTGCTAGAATAATCATAGTTCATATTTTGTGATTCTAGCATTTTTGGTGTATATTTCTAATATCTTGAATATGTGCTTCATATATATGATTCATTCAAGTATTAGCTTTGTGAATGAAACTAGAAATTACATGTATTAGGTGTTTCACATGCTCTAGGTTTCGAATTCATGTTTTTGTTTTTTTTATGACTAGACAATATTTGACTTGTGTGCTCACATGACTAAGTCTATGTCTACATGAAGTGTACATGATCCATGCATTTCATATGTTCATGCATCATCTTGTGTGATTGCATCTCTTGGATTCTAAATTGGAATATCATACATTGTGTGCTCATTGTCTAATTATAGTTTCCATAGCTAATATTGATCATATGTCCTATGTTGATTGTGCTTGCATCATTTGCATCACATAGATCACTTGCCTTGTACAAGGTGGAAGTTTTAGCTAAGGGTGTGAGGCTCTAATAAGTCCAAGCAAGGGAAGTCTTGGCTAAGAGGTGTGAGGCCTCTAATTAAGTCCGAGCAAAGTCTTGTCTAGGGGTGTGAGGCTTCGGTTAGATAAGCAAGGGAAGTCTTGGCTTGGGGTTTGAGGCTCCTATAAGTCCGAGCAAGAAAAGTCTCTTGTTGTTGAGTGATTCTTCAACATAGAGATAGGGAAGTCTTGCCGTGAGGTGTAAGGTCTCTTGTAAGTCCGAGCATGGATATTATCTAGAGGCATGTGATGTGTCTCGATTAGAGAATAGGCAAGTTTCTTTATCGTAGGAATAAATAGGAGGGATATCCAATAGATTGTGATACATGAGAGTTGGTCACATTTGAAGGTGTACTCTTGTTTAACTAGTGAAAAATATTTTGCCAGTGGTTATGGATTCAACCCATGGATGTTTCCTCTTCGGAGGTTTACCACATTAAAAATATTGTGTGTCAAGTTTCTCTTTCCTTATCTCTTTGATATTTGTTGAATCAAAATTTGTCTCTTGTATCTTTGTAAGTGTTTGAACATTGTATCTTAAGATATTCTATACCAAGTTGTAAAGCTCTACTTAATGAATTTACATTGTAATATTCAAAGTACAACTTGTGGAATTTGCTTTGCATTGAACATACTTTAATATAAGATACATTGTCTCTTATTATATGTTGTGTAGACTAAGGGTGGTGAATCAAGCATACATGTGATTATTGTTTTCTCAAAACAATCATATTAAAGGTTAATTTGTATGCTCACCAAGGTTTTGACAAAAGAATCGAAAGAGTTTTAAAAATTAGAGTGTCAACCTATTCACCCCCTCTAGGTTGGTTAGTATAACCTTGTAGGTGTTTTCAGAACCCAAAACCAACCCATTATATTATTGGTTTTAATGGGTTGACCCATTTACAACCTGATCCAATAAACTAGACCCGTCAACCGCTATTTTCAAATGGGTTTCCATCGTTTGAAATTTTGCCAGGTCTAATGGGTAGTGTTAACACCTAGAAAATGGGTAAAATGTAATTATAAACCTCTTCATTTATTACATCTGATTTTATTGTTTTTGGTAAATCATAAAATACCAATTTTAGCCTACTTTTAATTTTTTGGTAGTGCTTTTGATCTACACAGCTGCCTTGTTTAGTTTTTTTTTTTTTTTTTTTCTTTCATTCATTTCATTAAATTCAAATAGTTAAATGTAAAATCTATGAAAATAAATTCCGTCAAAAGTTCTGCAATAGTTAAAACTAAAACTGAAGTAAAAGTAGATGTCTTAGTTCTACACTCAAATAGTTGTCTTAGTTAATTAATTTATTTTTTATACAATAAACTCAAATAGTTAAATTTAAAATTCAGCAAAATAAATTCATTAGAACACAATAAAAAATGATGTGCTTTTCTTATAACCAATTGATGGAATGGATAATTTCACAAGTTTAACTATGGTGGTAGACAAGTTCTAATGTGAACGTAGAATATAAATCATATTGTTCTACCGAATTTGTTTTTAGTAAGAACAAATATAAAAAGTATAAAAAATTACCTTATTATCTTTTACAAGAACTATGACCATAGTTAGAGTTAAAATGAACAAGGGTAAAGACCATTAATCTTCCGGGGTTTTAATTCTGTTGTTGCTACAGAGTTTTAATTAAAATTGTTTATATCCATACTTAAACACTACCCAAAATTTGAAGGTAGGGTAAAATTGACATTTTAAGACTTACAAAAAAACAATATAATCAGATGTAATAAATGAAGAGGTTCATAATTGTATTTTAGTTATTTTCTAGGTGTTAAGATGTGCTCTTGATAAATTATATTATAATCGAATGAATCTTTATACACAAGTGAACTAAATTTTAGTATAGAAACGGCGGGTGAGGAAGGCAACAAAACTGACATTGTTATTTTATCTTTTTCATTGAATTTTCTTTATGTCACCACTCACCAAGCTAACAACATTTTATTATTATTATTATTTTGTTTTTCCCCTTAATTTTCTTTATGCAACAACTCACGGGAGAATCTTTACTTGGATAGAGCTTCTTACAAATGTGATTCCACTCTTGTCATATTCATGGATGTCTAGATCATTTAGACTATTTTGAACTTGATTTTAGGATTTGTATATTTTGTTTGAAGATTTGATTTATCATTTACTTGTGGTGGTGACAACCAAAGACCCCAAGAGAATCTAATGACCCATTCATTGATCATCTTTATAAACTCAAATTCAGCTTCAACAACGCAACACAGAGCACACAGGCAAGAAGAATAAATACATAAATATAATGGAAGTCACCAACAGGTACATAACAATAAAGGCTCACATAGATGGTGCACCAAAAGAGTCTGATTTTGAGCTCAAAGATGCTGCTCTTCCTCTCAGGGTTGACACTGATACGAATCTCGTTATCGTTAAGAATCTCTACGTATCCATCGATCCTTACCAGCTGAACCGCATAAAGAGTTTCAGCTCCTCACAGACTGCAATAAACTTCGCAGCTGCCGTTCCTCCTGGCGAGGTATATATGCATAACATATTCTTTGATTTAACAGAGAATGTAATTTTACGAGTACTCTTTTGGATTGACAGGGTATCGATGCTTATGGTGTGGGCAAAGTGGTTGTTTCTGGGAATCCAGAATTTGAGAAGGATGATTTGGTTGTGGGACTCATCAGTTGGGGAGACTACACTGTGGTCAAACCAGGTGTATTATTAAGAAAGTTTGATCCTTTGGGACTTCCCTTGTCTTACCAAGTTGGGATTCTTGGTAATAAATACATAATCGAACTTTTATAGTCATCGTAATCATAATAATTATCAGGTACGGGATCTCGCGAGGAAAAACGTATAGAATCCTGTACCTGAAAACTTCCGGTGTTTTTGCATTAGAAGATTGAATTTTGAGCAATTTGTTTGTTTGTTCTAATTGCAGGATTCAGTGGACTGACAGCCTATGCTGGATTGTTTGATATATGTAAACCTAAGAAAGGAGAGAAAGTGTTTGTGTCTGCTGCTTCTGGATCGGTTGGAAACTTAGTCGGACAGTATGCAAAACTATTCGGCTGCTATGTCGTTGGCTCTGCCGGAAGCAAAGAAAAGGTCACTTTCTGGGATCAATTCCTGACCTTTGATTGTGTAGTTGAATTAATAGAGTACTTATCTCAACTTCAATTGATATAGGTAGCATTACTAAAGGAGAAGCTTGGTTTTGACGATGCATTCAATTACAAGGAAGAAACTGACTTAAAGGCAACTCTCAAGAGGTAAGAATTCCAATTCAAGAATGAATTCAATAATCAAATTGCGTTATGTTTACAACCTGACGGTCTTATCACTCTTACAGGTACTTCCCGGATGGAATCGATATATATTTTGACAACGTGGGAGCAGAAATGCAAGAAGCAGCAGTGGCTAACATGAAAGCTTTCGGTAGAGTAGCCGTTTGTGGGGTAATCTCTGAGTATACGGACGCTGGAAAGCGGGCTGCACCGGATATGCTAGATGTTGTGTACAAGAGAATTAAGATACAGGGCTTTCTGGCAGCGGATCACATGAATGTGTATCAAGATTTCCTTCAGAAAACCTGCGATCAGCTTAGTACTGGTGAAATTCAGGCACTTGAAGATATCTCGGATGGGGTGGAGAGCATTCCTTCGGCTTTTGTTGGACTGTTTCGTGGTGATAACATCGGAAAGAAGATTGTTCGAATCGCTGAAGAGTAATTTAATCAATGATAGTTTATTTCAACTATTTATCTGAAACAAGAGATAAAATACCATTAGATTGGATGATGAATCCAGCGTTATGTTGGGGATAATCCCTGTATACCGATGAACGCGGAACGCCGTGCCTAGTATATGCCCATAACTCATAGCAAATAATAACGTCAATAAGCAGAAAAATAGATGAGAGAAAATAAAACAATTACAACACAAGATATACGTGGAAAACCCAAAAGGGGTAAAAAACCACGGGCCGTCAGGACGACAGAGAAAATTCCACTATATGATAAATTGTTAAAACCATATACTCCAGGATTCTCTCTCACACCAAACCCAAACTCCACTCACAAGATCCTCACCAAGAACCCCACAATATCCCCTAGGTCTCCCCTAAATATCACTCACGGATCTCTAACTAGATCCACCGATATTCCCTTGGATCCCTCCTCGGATATTCCCTTGGGTCTCCCTGGATCTCACTCACACTCTCTGATATTTACATGGTGTTCTTTTTGCTCCACAGCCTTTTAAAACTAATAATATAAATATTAGGACTATTTATACTAGTTACAGGGAGTTTAAGATAAAAGGAAATCCTACTCTTAAACATACAAGACTTACTTGTTCCACATAAATACTATTTCCTTTTATGACAAGTCTTCTTGTAGGGAGTAAATCCTTTTCCTTCAAGCACAAGAACTTCCAGAAACAAACTACTTCCTTTTCCGCTGAAGATTTCCCGTTTCACGTATGCTTATTGACTACGATTCGGGTCACGGTTGTACACCCGCTTCCTAAACCGTGTTGAACTTGACCACTCAGAAGACCGTGATCCATGCGCCAAACCTTGTCAAACCACTGTGGACAGCTGCCGGACCGCTGCCACTACCGCTGCCAAAGTGGCAGCTGCGCGGCAGCGGTTTGAGTTGTCCGTCGCTTTGTTCTTCATGTCTTTTTCAATCTCCCTAAAACACCACCATTCAAAACTTCCAAACATATCCCACGTCTCCAGGAAGCTCCACATCAGTTGAGTCTTTGTTTGGTTCACATTAGTTCATTTGAGAATACAAGCCAAAACTAACAATTCTCCCCTTTGGCTAGAATTCTCAAAACCTTTGTCCACAGCCACAATTCTCATCACCGAGAATCACCATACCCCACCACAAGGTATAACCACTTAGGAACGAATCATCCTAAGATTTTCCTTCAACACATTTTTTTTTTTTGTTCGTTGTTCCGGCACCATGTCGAAATAACCTGCTGAAATTATGGTGCAACTCCTCAAGTCAGATTTTCAGGGAGTTTGTCAGCCATCGACATCTTTGTCCACCATACACCTTGCATCACTTTCTGAACAATGCCTTGTGCACAATTATGGACCACTAGCAGCAACATATCCTCTTCCATGGCCAGTGGGGAAAACTGCCAAAAGGATAAACATGTCCTTACATCACCCAACCCAGTGAAAGACCTTCTGTCCTTGCATCACATACCTGGTGAAAGACTGCTACTAGAAATTGGGAGTGCTTTGCCGGATAAGCCACACACCATACCACAGAGAGATTTTTTTTTTTTTTTTAGTAGTCAGGAGTTTTTTTTTTTTTTTTTTTTTTTTTTTTTTTAATAGTCAATCAGCTCCTTGTGTAACCCATATTGAATCTCCATGACTTGTACTTGTCACCACAAGCCAAACTTCTCCTCCATCAAATTCTTCCTTTCATCAAACCCTAACGAGTTCGAAACCGCCTTCAAGAGGTATCTCCTTTGCTAAACCATACTAGACAACCATGATCATCATTATCCCAATGCCACCAAGTACTCCATACGATCTCTCGTAAAGACTTGTCACCGCTATCGCCAAACCATATGGCTCTGATACCAATTGTTGGGGATAATCCCTGTATACCGATGAACGCGGAACGCCGTGCCTAGTATATACCCATAACTCATAACAATTAATAACGTCAATAAGCAGAAAAATAGATGAGAGAAAATAAAACAATCACAACACAAGATATACGTGGAAAACCCAAAACGGGTAAAAAACCACGGGCCGTCAGGACGACAGAGAAAATTCCACTATATGATAAATTGTTACAACCATATACTCCAGAATTCTCTCTCACACCAAACCCAAACTCCACTCACAAGATCCTCACCAAGAACCCCACAATATCCCCTAGGTCTCCCCTAAATATCACTCACGGATCTCTTACTAGATTCACCGATATTCCCTTGGATCCCTCCTCGAATATTCCCTTGGATCCCTCCTCGGATATTCCCTTGGGTCTCCCCGGATCTCACTCACACTCTCTGATGTTTACATGGTGTTCTTTTTGCTCCACGGCCTTTTAAAACTAATAACATAAATATTAGGACTATTTATACTAGTTACAGGGAGTTTAAGATAAAAGGAAATCCTACTCCTAAACGTACAAGACTTACTTGTTCCACATAAATACTATTTCCTTTTATGACAAGTCTTCTTGTAGGGAGTAAATCCTTTTCCTTCAAGCACAAGAACTTCCAGAAACAAACTACTTCCTTTTCCGCTGAAGATTTCCCGTTTCACGTATGCTTATTGACTACGATTCGGGTCACGGTTGTACACCCGCTTCCTAAACCGTGTTGAACTTGACCACTCAGAAGACCGTGATCCATGCGCCAAACCTTGTCAAACCACTGCGGACAGCTGCCGGACCGCTGCCACTACCGCTGCCAAAGTGGCAGCTGCGCGGCAGCGGTTTGAGCTGTCCGTCGCTTTGTTCTTCATGTCTTTTTCAATCTCCCTAAAACACCACCATTCAAAACTTCCAAACGTATCCCACGTCTCCAGGAAGCTCCACATCAGTTGAGTCTTTGTTTGGTTCACATTAGTTCATTTGAGAATACAAGCCAAAACTAACACATTATTGATTTTCTTGCACTAACAACATTTTTATATGATTTCAAATTTACAAAATTAATTATATTTAAACTATTATTTTAGTTGAATTTTTGTAGATAATTGAGGGACTATCTAATGAACTTATTTTTGAGCTAATTACATAGAAAGATTAAAACCTTATCATCATACCATTTGTAGTTTTGATCAGTCATACCCTGTTTTGCTTTGTCTTTTTAAGCCAAAAATTTAAATAATAACATAATTCATAAAGAGTTGGATTAATGACCCTTTCAAAAATTCAAATTATATTTACATGTATATCAATATGAATGCTTATTAGGAACAAGAAGTGGTATATATGTAACTTAAATACTGAAGTTCAAAACAAAGAACAAATTATGGAAGTTGAGGTGCCAAAGCAGCACAATAGATTGTTATATTAAAGATACAAAACAAAGAACAAATGTAAGCCAAAACATCCCACATTAGATGTTTGGATGAAGATTAAAAATAGGCTGTACTTCTGAAAGAAAAGTCTGAAGATCGATCATCAATTTAGGAAAGGAACCATATTTATATATTCTTATGCTTCCAGCAGCAGAAGCAGGAGCACCACCACCATTGAAGACAGCAAACCTGTGCGGAGAATGATAGTCTTCAAATACCAGAGTATCACACAGATTCAAAGGACAACATCAGCAACCAATTATATATATTGAAACAAATAACACGGTGTGATCAAATATATATCTAGAGGGGGGGTGAATAGATTTTAACGTTATTACGAAAATACCCCTATCTAGTCAACAAATGTAACAAGTGTAATATGATGCGGAATTGTAAAAGACACTTGATATTTACGTGGAAACCCTCACGGGAAAAACCACGGGCTGTATAGTGCGCCACACTCGAACCTCGAATCCACTAAATGTGTTAAACGATTACAACCTACTCCCGGTATATAATCACACACCTACCTAATCCCGGTATAAGTGGACCTAGTCCAATTGCTTGTGTGACCACCTAATCCCGGTGTCCGACCTAATCCTGGTCTATCACAACAAGACTTCAATTGCTTGCGATCTAAGCAACCTAATCCCGGAAGCTACACGCAAGACTTACTTCTCAATGAAGAGATTACAACCTATGTGAATATATGATGATATTCAATGAGCAAATAAAGCTAGGTAACCTTAGATGCTTATCTAGGATGATTAGATAACAATAAATGCAATCCTAGATGTCAATGGCTAAATGACATGTCAAATAGCTTAGCAAATCATAGATAAAATAACCTAGATGTTGCTATCAAAATACAACACACAAACATGTCAACACAACAATCTCTATTTTGTATCTAGAATATATTCTAAGAGCATACAAATAATATAAGAGATTTCTTTGATAAATAAAACACTAAGCTTAGATGAGATTAGTGAAGAACATACCAAAGCAAGTGTGTTGACCAAAACCCATGCAAGCAAGCATCCTAACTATGCTAGAAAATGCTAGATGATATTTAGATGCATATGAGAAAGGTTTTGAGTGTGTAAAAATGAGTTCTTGATTTCTTTTCTCTCAAGTTTCTCTTTTTGAACTTTAGGGTTCTTTAGAATCAGAGAACTAAGTTAGAGAAATGAGAAAATATGATATATATAGTCATCAAGAACAGGGCATGTGAAAAGACAAAATTGCCCCTGAAATCGCTCAATCGGCGGTTTCATTCTGCGGTCGGGGCTGCAGAATCTGACCGTCGAATTGAACCCGAGAAAGAAACCGACCTAAAATATCTAATTCGGCGGTTTCATTCGGCGGCCTGGCCGCCGATCATGACCGCAGAATTCAACCCGAGAACAGGGGAGAAAACGGCGGTTTCATTCGGTGGTTTAGAAACCGCTAGAAACCGCCGAGTAAACCACAGAACACAACCCGAGAATAATAAATGCATCAGGTGTGAAACGGCGGTTACAGATCGGCGGCCAGACCGCCGATCTAACCGCAGAATCAGACCAGAGACCTCTGGTCCAAAACGGCGGTTTCATTCGGCTGCCAGGGCTGCCGATTAAACCGCCGATTCACCAAAAGTGGTGAATCCAAGGAGAAAGCCAAGGCTATCACCTAGAGCGGTCTTCGCGCAAAACCAAGCACATAATCGTGCAAGCGCGGACGTTTCCGAACATATTCGGGAAACGAATTACAAGACACAAACAAACACACAACAAAATATAATCAAACAAAGTGCAAGTGTGAAATGTGACAAGTGAAGAGAATGCACACATATGCAAGTATGCTAAGTGTGTGTGTGCTTCTAGATCTCTTCAAAGAAAACTAAGCACAAGAAATATACCTTGGAGTGCTTGTCACCTTGAGGTCTTGAATAGGGCCTTTGTTGTTGGTCTTCCATCACCTAATCTACCCTTACAATTCAAACCCCAACTTGTGGTTTGTTCATGAAATAAGCCAATCAATAATGGGAATCCTTACATATATACTAAAACTTGAGATGAAATTGCACTGTTTATGTGAACAGTGAAATTGAGGGGATTTCAATTTATTTACAAAAATGTCATTGATGTGTTGTTAAAAAAAAAAAAAAAAAGGGTGTACTCTCACCACCTCCCTCACTCTCTTTTTTTCTACCCACCCACCGTCCTCTCTTTCTCTCAATCTCTTTCCATCTTTTTTTTTTTTTTGAATAAATCTCTCCATCTTTTTTAATACTAACCAACTTTAATATATTTCTATGTAAATTATTAATTAGTTATCATTTTTTTTTCTTAATCATTCGAAAATAAATAACTAATGTAATATGAAAATTATATATAAGATAAAATCTCAACCATCAAAACTTTCTAATATACCATCACCCAATGTGGCTTGGTGATTAGAATGCTCATTCAGCTTAACAATGTCTCAGATTCAAGTCATCTCATAGCATGTGATATATATATATATATATATATAATATAGCACATTTTAAAGAGTGGCTTTTGGAATTAGCATCACTTTAATAACTCGAGTTTAAATAGCACCAAAGATTGATTTTGGACAAAAATACCCCCACTTTTCAATAATTATCTCTTATTAGTCCCTTTTTTATTTTATTTTTCAAAAACCTCCATCGATGGAGTTCAAAGCTCCATCAATGGAGGAGCTCCAAAAATCGGAGCCTTCATCGTCTTTGTTGAGCAGCTTCACGAGTTTCCGTCATTGCCTAGAAACGGCATTATCTTCGTTGGTTCGCGCAATAAAATCCGGTGACAAAATTAGCTTGAAACGAAGGCACAACGAAATTAGACGAGTAGTCTCCAAAGACAAAATCGAGCCTTCATCACTTCTTCTCGCTGGATTTCGTTGATTGAGTAGCTATTTTGGAGACAAAGGCTCGAGTAGGCGAGTAGCCTTCTCGCTGGACAAAATTTGAAATTAGATAAGAAACTATTCGACGAACACTCGAGAAGTTGAAATCTAGAGAAAAAATCAAGCCTTCATCGTCGATCTGGAAACAGTGTCATCCTCCATTGATGGATGAAGAAGATGACCTAAATATTTTTTTAAAAAAATTCTTATTTTTACTCTGTAAATTTCAAATTTGTAAAAATACCCCATAAGTCTCGAATTATCAAAATAAGTATCGAATTTGCCTAAGTAAGTCTCAGATTTATAGAATAAGTCTCGAATTTTACCCAATAAGTCTCAGATTTACAAAATAAGTCTCGATTTGCGAGAAAAGAAAATTATGAGGGAAAAAACGAAGTGAGGAAATTTTTGTCTCAAACCGAATGATACTCACTTTCTTGGTGTTCCCATCCTTGAAGGTTTCCAACATTGTTGTCGAACCATACAATGCAACCCTCTTTGTTCACCAGTTGGTTGAAAATGTAGATGAATGTATGGTTTTGGACAATAAAGCCCTATATGATATTTGCTTCCGGACACTAAAGCTCACAACTCCAAGCTATAAGCTTATCATTATCTTTCTCTTTGTTACGAGACTTTTGTGGAATATTTTCATAGTTGTCAACTGATGGAGTGATTTTTATAACGTTTGGATGTTTGATATTTTGATTTAGTGCTGGCAAAACGGGCCGGGCCCTGACGGGCGGCCCGGCCCGACCCGTTTCGTTAGCAGGCCCGGGCCAGCCCGGCCTGCTAGCTTAATAGGCCAGGCCCAAGCCCATTAAGCTAGTGGGCCAGGCTGGGCCCCATGTGTGGAGTTCACGGGTCGGGCCCGGTAAGGCCCGCCAGGCCCGCGGACTCTAAAAAAAATTGCAAAATTGGATTCTGGCGGGCCTTAATGGGCCGGCCCATGCGCCCGGCCCACGGGCGGCCTGTCAGGCCCGCCAGAATTCAAATTCAAATTTATTTATTTTTTTCAAAATTTGAATTTGAGGGGTTGCTTTTGTAATTGGCCAGGTGGCCGTTGGTGACTGTTGTGGGGGTGGAAAAAAAATCCAAAACTTTAAAAAATTACACTTTTTTAAATCTTTTACAATTTTTTCCAATTATACCCTAACCTAACATTTTCCTATAAATACTCCCATCACTCTCACCTCATTCTCTACATTTTCTCTACTTCCCTACTCTCTTATTCTCTCTATTCTCTACAATCTCCAACATCTCTCACTCACTCTTTCAACAATTTTGTAATTTATTTTATTTATTTAATATATTATTTATATACTATATACTATACACTATACACTATAAACTATACATTATTTATTATATATTTACATACCTCCCACTCTCTAGTCTCTACATATTCTAAGGCTCTTACTCAAAGGTATTGTCTTGTTTTTTTTTTTTAATTAACTTTCATTTGTTATTTAACTATTAACTATTATTAATATGTTTATAACTAATGTTATTATTTGTTATGTTGTTAGGTATTCAATATTTCAATTGATTAATTAATTCCACACTCTCAAGTCTCAACTCTCAACTTTCAAGCCTCCAATTTAAGGTTAGTATGTCTACTTCTCTACTTTTGTTATTAATAACTTTTTATATAGTAATTATTATTATTTAGTGATTAGTATGTGTGTAGTTATTAGTTAATATTGTTGTTAGTAATATGTTAATTTTATGTTTTTTTATTGTGAGTTTAACAACAAAATAATAATTAAAAAAATTAATTCCTAATTTTTTTCAAAATTTTCGAAATTATTATTATATTACAAAGATTATGTTTTGTTTTTTGTTTTTTTTTTTTTTTTTTTGGTAGAGTTTAAGAAGAAAATAATAATTTAGACAAATTAATTCCGAAATTTTTTAAATTTTTTTGAAATTAATAATATATTAGAATGATTATGTTAATGTTTTTTGTAGAGTTTAAGAAGAAAATAATAATGTAAAAAAATTAATTCCGAAATTTTTTAATTTTTTTTTGAAATTAATAATATATTAAAATGATTAAGTTAATGTTTTTTGTAGAGTTTTAAGAAGAAAATAATAATTTAGACAAATTAATTCTGAATTTTTTTTAAATTTTTTTTTAAATTAATAATATATTAGAATGATTATGTATTATGTTTATGTTTTTTTGTAGAGTTGAAGAAATAAGAAGAAAATAATAATTTAGAAAAATCAATTCCGAATTTTTTAAAAAGTTTTTGAAATTAATAATTTATTAGAATGATTATGTTAATGTTTTTTGTAGAGTTTAAGAAGAAAATAATAATGTAAAAAAATTAATTCCGAAATTTTTTAATTTTTTTTTGAAATTAATAATATATTAAAATGATTAAGTAAATGTTTTTTTCTAGAGTTTTAAGAAGAAAATAATAATTTAGACAAATTAATTCTGAATTTTTTTTAAATTTTTTTTTAAATTAATAATATATTAGAATGATTATGTATTATGTTTATGTTTTTTTGTAGAGTTGAAGAAATAAGAAGAAAATAATAATTTAGAAAAATCAATTCCGAATTTTTTAAAAAGCTTTTGAAATTAATAATTTATTAGAATGATTATGTTAATGTTTTTTGTAGAGTTTAAGAAGAAAATAATAATGTAAAAAAATTAATTCCGAAATTTTTTAATTTTTTTTTGAAATTAATAATATATTAAAATGATTAAGTAAATGTTTTTTTCTAGAGTTTTAAGAAGAAAATAATAATTTAGACAAATTAATTCTGAATTTTTTTTAAATTTTTTTTTAAATTAATAATATATTAGAATGATTATGTATTATGTTTATGTTTTTTTGTAGAGTTGAAGAAATAAGAAGAAAATAATAATTTAGAAAAATCAATTCCGAATTTTTTAAAAAGTTTTTGAAATTAATAATATATTAGAATGATTATGTTAATGTTTTTTGTAGAGTTTAAGAAGAAAATAATAATGTAAAAAAATTAATTCCGAATTTTTTAAATTTTTGTTTTTGAAATTAATAATATATTAGAATGATTATGTTAATGTTTTTTGTAGAGTTTTAAGAAGAAAATAATAATTTTAAAAAATTAATTCCAACTTTTTTTAAAAGTTTTTGAAATTAATAATATATTAGAATGATTATGTTATGTTTTTTTGACATCATAATCATGTCTCGAAACCAAAGATGCACACATAATGTTTGATATTATAATTCCAACATTGAAAATTATATTAATTTTCAATGTTGGAATTATAATATCAAATATTATGTTTGCGCACATATAGTTGCATACTGAGTACTCTATTCACAAAATTCTCAAAGTTACGAGTCATACTAATTAACGAATGTCCAGAGATTCTTCCATCTAGATGACAATATGACAGAACACATGTTTTAACCAGTGTTTTGTCATTGAGATAGAAGAAATCTCTCGATGTTCGTTTACAATCTTAATTTCGATGATTAATTGATTATGATTATAAACTTGGTACCGACGAGTCACTTTGAGAATTTATTAATTTGATGGACAAAGTACTCAGTATTTGTCAATGCAAATTTTGATGAATATGTTTTTTTTTAGAAAAATTAATTCCAATTTTTTTTTAATTGTTGAAATTAATAATATATTAGAATGATTATGTTTTTTTTTTAAGAGTTTAATAACAAAACAATAATTAAAAAAAAATTACTATTTTAATTGTGTAAATGTATAATTTTTATTTTTATGTTTAATTTTTTATTTGTATATAAATGTATAATTGTATCTGTGACATTTAATCATTTATTTAATTATAATCTTAGGAAAATGAATCCTGGAGACTTGAACCTGAACCCCGGTGACTATTTACCGGAGGAGGAGATCAACCGATTATTCAATGAGTTCCATCTCGATCTCGATCCCCCTAGTAGTATGGGTGCGGGACCTTCTTCCTCGACACTGAATTCAAGTAAGAAGAGGAAGAAGAAATCGGAGGTGTGGGATTGCTTCAACGCTGTAATGATAAAGAATATAGATGGTTGTGAAGTTGAGCGTGCCCAATGTAAGTATTGTCAATCTCTACTCACCAGTTCAGGTAAGGGAACTAGTCATCTCAAGAGACATAGAGACAAATGCATGGCTTCCCATGGGCAAGTCAATACAACTTGACAAACCCAACTACAACGGAACCCAGATGGTTCTGTGAGTACATGGCAGTATGACCCTGACCGGGTTAGAGAGCAGGCGGTGTTGTACTGTGCTGCAATTGACCAACCCATAGGTTTTCAAGATAACCCTCATTTTCAATATTTTATTAATAATGCTTTTAACCCCCAATATGTCCATGTTTCTAGAAACACAGTTAGGAGCGATTTGATCCGTACTTTTCAAAAACGTAGGACTGAATTGATTTATGAATTGCAAAATATTTCTTTTTCAATTGCATTAACGTCCGACATCTGGAGTGGACGATCAAAACAAGATTATTTATGTGTCACTGGACACTATGTAGACACCCAATGGATTTTACAAAAAAAGCTCCTTGGTTTTCATGTCATGGATTATTCACACACTGCACAAAATATTTTTCAGGTTATTATGTTCATTATACAAGATTATGGCATTCAGAACCGCATCATGTCAATTACTTTGGATAATGCATCTGCTAACTCCAAAGCTATAGAATTTTTCGTTAATTCTAACATCCCTAATATCGCGGGAAATTTTTTCCACGCCCGTTGTGCATGTCACATTATAAACTTGATTGTAAAATCAGGTTTAAAGCAGTTGGAAAGTCAAATCGACAATATTAGGTGGGCTTTGGGTTGGATTATGGAATCTAACCAAAGAATTGCTGAGTTTGCCAGATTTTGTAGATCAAAGGATCTAATACCCCGTAAGTTCCAAACAGATATGCCGATAAGGTGGAACTCAACATATTCAATGTTGAAATCTGCTTTACCATATTCTTCAGAAATTACTAGTTTTTATAACTTGAACACCGCCAATGACATCGGACGTGAAAAACTCACAGATGGTGATTGGTATGTGGCCACTGTTTTTGTTGAATTTTTACAAGTTTTTTATGATGCTACTGTAGAATTTTCCAGGGTTTATTACCCCACATCTCCTCTTGCACTTCATAAACTTTATGACATGGCTGATTTACTTAGACAATATATTGACAATGTGATGGTAGCTTCTGCTGTTGCTGCTATGCAAACAAAATATATAAAATATTGGGGGAAAATTCCTCTTTTGTATGCCTTTGGTATTGTTATAGATCCTAGGTTCAAATTTAATGGTTTAGAATTTTTTTCTACTACTTTGGGTGAGGCTCTAGGATTAAGTGAAACGGATGTAGCTGAACATCTTAGTACACTGAAATCTCAAATGTTCGAGATTTTTTCTATTTATGAGAACAGGTACAGTGACGGAACAGCGGAACCGGCGCCTTCTCAGCAACAATCCCAACAACAATCGAAGCTCATGAATTTTTTTTTCAACAAGGCCACAAGGCCCATAACTTCTCACGCTTCAGGAAGTTCGAGTCCAAGTCAAAGTCAAAGTCAAGCTCAACGAAAACACGTGGAGCTGAACCGATATCTGAGTACAGAGTACTCCATCACGGATAACGATGACTTCACAACCAATGATCTTCTGAAATGGTGGCGCGGCAAGAGAAACAGCTTCCCTATTCTATTGAGATTAGCATGTGACGTCCTTGCTATCCCGATTTCAACAGTTTCATTTGAGCAGGTGTTCAGCACAGCCGGACGAATTCTAGAAGACAGAAGATGTTCATTGGCCGCTGATGCCGTCGAAGCATTAACATGCCTTAAGGATTGGCAAAATGCAAGATTCAGATGACAACATCAACTTGAAAATGAAGAACTCATGGATGACTTCTCCACCATGACCATTGAAGAGAGTTCTGGTAGAAACCAGCAGACGAGCTAATGTAATTGTAAATACTTAATTTTTTAATTTATTTTTTTTCCGATTGCACTCTTTTTCCCTTACCAAGTTTTTATCCCATTGGGTTTTTCTTGGTAAGGTTTTTAACGAGGCAATCATGATTTGTAATTTATACTTTTCAACACAAATTTAATACGAAATTACAAAAATATTATTCATTGAAAACTAATTAAGTGTTGTATGAAATGAAGAATGTTATATTTCATATTAAAATTATTACATTAATAATTACACAACATTATTAGTTTATTACAATGTATTAAAAAAATGTTTTTAAAAAAAAATCGAAGCCCGTTGGGCTCGGCCTATCCCATAACAGGCTTGGGCCCAGGCCAGGCTCACCATTTCACCTAATGGGCCCGCCCCGCCCGTTAAGCGAAACGGGCCTAACAGGCCGAGCCGGCCCGTTTTGCCAGCATTATTTTGATTTGCTGTTTACTGAGAATTTTTTGATATATGTGGTGTGCTCATCTTAATCTGTTTATAGGGATAATTACCTTGGTGACCACCCATTTGGTTATTACCTATCAAAATGGCTATTTTGACAAATGGGTTCAAAAATTAAATAGCACTTGTTGGGGGAGGGTTTGTGCAAATAGCACCACATTAATAAGTCATGTTTTAATAGCACCAAAATAGGTGATAAGACCAAAATACCCCCACTTACTCTTTTCCTTTTTATTTTTTTTTCTCGAAAATTCGAGACTTATTTATGATTTTTTCGAGACTTATTCATGAGTTTTCGAGACTTATTCATGCGTTTTTCGAGACTTATTCCTGCGTTTCGAGACTTATTCTGTCGACCTCCATTAATGGCGACAGTGACGATCCGACGACTAGGCTAATCGACTCCGGAGATAGTTGGATCTGGAAGATTGAACGATGCCGAGTTCGTTGGCGCTATCAGTTTCATCAGATTCATGACGGATCGTCATAAATCGGACGATGAAGATTCGCGATGGTTTGGGTTTTGCTTCGTTTCTCTCTCTACACAACTCGAAAATGAAAACGAACACTTTGGTTACAATGATTGGCACTCGACGAACGTTTTCCCAGTGGTTTTACCGGTCAACTCGTCGGTTGGCGATGGCACCTCCATTGAAGCTCCATCAATGGAGGTTTGGGAAAAAGGAAGAAGAAGGTGAAGGACACCCAAGAGAAAAGAAAAGAAAAGAAGCTGGGGGGTATTTTTGTCCAAATTCCATTTTTGGTGCTAATAAAACATGAGTTAGTAATGTGGTGATAGTTGCACAACTTCAAATTTCAAAAGTGCTATTTTGTCCCATTTCCTCTTTGACAAATAGTGTGATGGAAATGGTCATTGTTTGCCAAAATAGTCATTTTGAAACAAATTTCCAATCTAATGACCATTTTGATAGAGTTTAACTAAATAGATATCCACCAAAATAATTATATCTTATTTATATTTGTCAAATCACATGATGTGTTCATAGAATTATTGTGACAGCGTCCTAGCGGTTGGTTGTTTCAAATGGTTTATTTACTTTTTAAATTTTTTTAATGAATAATTATTCTCTCTCTGTCTGAAAGAGAAACAAAAAAAACAAAGATAAAAAAGATGATTTAGATGAGAGATGAGTTGATTGTTGAGAGAAAAAAAATTGTTTGGTAGAGATAGTGGATGGTCAAGAGTTGAAGAAGAGATAGAGGACGATGGATTTACATTTGAAAATATATTTGCATTTTATTTTTGATTAATATATTTTTTATATTTTAATTTTGTTTGTTTCATAATTTAGATCAATAAATTTATTAAAATTGAAAATAATATATAAAACGGTATAATACTCCCGCAGCAGAGCGCGGGCCATTTTACTAGTAAAATACTATAAATGGCATAGCTCACTACTCAGTGTTAGAGTGCTTAAATACTATTGTTATTGTTGGACCCTTTCCTACTGGTTTAAACTTTTGGGTCTGATGGTTACTAGCATGTTATCACAGCCAAGTTTGACCTAGGAATCCTGGTTTGAGTCCCCACACATGAGGGGGTTTAATGGTTACTAACACTCAGAAACAGAGTTTTAACAAAACAAAGAATAATAAAGCACAACTTACATTACTAATTACTTGGTAATTGGGAGGATTTTCTTCATACGTACTGATTGGCAGGCACTCTACAACACAATCATGCACAAAGAATGCAATGAAAAAAAAAAAAAAAAAAATTAAGATATATGGAACTTCACCTAGTCTGATGAAGCAATCAAGTTACAGTGAATACTGAATACATTGATCCAGATTACTAGTCTGATGTAAAGTTAGAGTTGACTTGGCAAATCGTACTTGGTGTATATGTTTAATGCTCTCCTTAAATCAAATCGTACTTAGTTTCTCTGGTTTTTAGCTTTCTTCGTTTTGACATTTTTACAGTTACTAGCCTTTACTTAAGCACCAAAGGAATCAAAATGGTACTAAATAGCATAATTTCAGTAGGTACAGAGTTGACAATATCATACAAACTAATGATTTGTTTTCTATACTTGGACATTTCCCGGCTTTTCTACTGTTTATCAAACGCTTAAAATGAGAATAGCTGCCAAAACCCAACAACCTTAATAGTCAATATGATTTACAAGTCAGTAAAGATTCAAAATATTATGAACCCTTAACCATATATATAGCTTTGATAAATAAAGCATAAGGCTAAGTACTGCATAAATATATTCAGATAGGGTTCAAAAATTAAATAGCACTTTTTGGGGAAGGGCTTGTGCAAATAGCACCACATTAATAAGTCATGTTTTAATAGCACCAAAATAGGTGATGAGACCAAAATACCCCCACTTACTCTTTTCCTTTGCTTTTTTTTTTTTCTCGAAAATTCGAGACTTATTGTGACATTTTCGAGACTTATTGATGCGTTTCGAGACTTAATCCCAGTTTGTTGTTTTTTTTTTTTTTTTCCTCGAAAATTCGAGACTTATTGTGACATTTTCGAGACTTATTGATGCGTTTCGAGACTTAATCCCAGTTTGTTCGAGACTTATTCTGTTCGACCTCCATCAATGGTGACAGTGCCGACGACGGCGCTGGTTGACTCCGGAGATAGTCGGATCTGGAAGATTGGACGACGTCGAGTTCATTGGTGCCATCGGTTTCGTCAAATTCGCGACGGATCGTCGCAGATCTGACGATGAAGGTTCGAAAACTATTCGGGTTTGGCTTCGTTTCTCTCTCCATACAGCTCGAAATTGAAAATGGATATTTCCGTTACAATCGGTGGCGCACGACGGACGTTTTGCCGGTGGTTTTGTCCATCAACTCGCCGGTCGACGGTGACACCTCCATTGAAGCTCCATCAATGGAGGTTTGGGGAAAAAGAAGAAGAAAGAAGATGAAGGATAGAAAAGAGAAAAGAAAAGAAGCTGAGGGGTATTTTTGTCCAAATTCCATTTTTAGTGCTATTAAAACATGAGTTATTAAAGTGGTTGTAGTTACACAAATCCATTTTGAAAAAGTGCTATATACCCCTATTTCCTCTATTCAGATATCTCATTCACATTTTTTCTTCAACGATTTTTACAATTCAATTTTTTAAATGTCAAGTGGAAGTGGAGACGGTTCAAGGCGTTCCATTTCGACGAAAGGTAAGGGACGTATGTTGATATTGCTGGAGCGGGACAATTTCGGTTATGACAACACCGCCTATCATGAGTTTTTGCAAGCCCAAGTCTATGCTAAATCCATAAACTATCCTCATCCCAATCATACTCCTCTCCGAACCCGATCCCGATGCCACCCCTAATGACACGTCGTTGAGGTGTATCAAAATATTTGAATTTTACATTCAACCTCGCAAGTGCACGAGTCAAGAGACTAGTATAGAGTGCAAGCAAGGGTATCATTCCGCAAGAAGGTGGAATCCGTCAACCGTCGCTAGCTTAGCTTATTTGGAAAATACGAATTGAGGTGTGTGTGTGTGTGTGTGTGTGTGTGTGCATTAAATGTAAATATTGCAATGAAAAGATAAATTATGTATAAAAGTATTTACAAAGATAGAATGGATGTGAGAGATGTGGCATATAAATGATTACACTAAGTAAGTGACTCAACAATAGCAATCACACAATTTCATACAAACATGCATCGTCAATGTTGAAAGCCGTATTCATTTAATCCTCGCCAATATTCTCTCTCGAGTAACAAAGGCTATACTCACATGAACTAGCAACCTATCAATGGATGGTTACCTGAACTGCACATGAGTTCATTAAGAACCATGAGACACATATAGCGACTTTACATGCAAAAGCCTCGTGTATCTCTACCTTACCCTGCATATAGTGACCAATCTACTCATGCACATTGTGTGCTTCACCTCTCGGTCCTTCACACAACAACCAAGGTTCATTCAAGTGGTGGCTAACCACTCAAAAGCATTAAGCACTACAAATGACCACTCAACCATCAACAAACATATTTAAAAAAAGAGACAACAATGCTAGGTTTACATCAAATCCCTAATGAATGAAAATACACATCAAAGATGAGACAAAAACACAAAGAAAGAAATACAAAATAGATAGAAAGGAGACCCCATCCGTAAACGGGAATCGAACACCGGGTTTTCTTGGTTGTCAATCCGATATGTACTCACCACTATACTATTACGATGGTCTCCAATCTCATGAATGCTCAACTCTCTCATAGAGAAAGCCCTCTCCTTATCTCTCAAATCTCCCTAAGATGGATGGCTAAAAATGGGACAAGCTCACCAAACAATAATGTGCAAATAGTTAATTGTTATCATTTAGAACATTCAATTCGAGTTAAGGGTTCATTCTCTTGATTAAGGAATTCACCAAAATCAATTCATCACCCAACCCAAGCCATGGGATGAGCAATTGTGCCTTAATAAAAAGACTCATTAAGCACAAGAATATGGAACCCAAGCCTAATCTAGCATGTGAATGCATAATCGACCAAGCTTTTCCCACTCTTTGGAGCTAATACTCAAACACTCAAATCATTCTAAACATGGCATTTTGGTTCATTCATCAACATACAAACAATCATGGGAAGCTAAATTACACTACTCCTAATCTAAATTACTCCACTCCTAATCTCATTCATGCATATATATCGATTTTTACCATCCACACACATGAATATTATAATAAGAGGGAAAATTATGGATTTGGCAAAGAGTAGAACAAAACCCAAAGAATTTAAGAAACATTCATACATATATTGCACAAGTGTAGGTTGAAAAAATTCCCAAATTGGTGATTACATCCAAGAAAACAAGAAATATAAAAAGAAGTGAGTTTAAAGGAGACAACTCTTGAAGACACTCCTCCAAACTCTCCTTGATTTCCTAGCCCGTTTTTGGTCCAAAGATCACTCCATTCTTCTTGTAATCTACTCCTAGATGGGTGGATGTAGTGTAAAAAGGGTGGTGGGGATGTATTGTGAGCTCCCATGGAGGAAAATCCTCCATGGGAGCTTGAAGCTCTCACTTATTTAGGGAAGAAGATGGAGAAGATGAAGAAAGGTGTGAGGTTCGGTTTTAGGGTGTGGGAGGTGTAGAAGTTCTAGAAAAATGAGACAAAATTGGGGTATTTATAGTTGGAGGAGGCTGAGGGCAGAAATGAGGGTGAAAGGACAAGAATGCCCTTCATAAGTGGTTGATTTTGGGGGCTTCGCCTGTGAGTTTCCAAAAGTGCGCACAGTTACAAAAACGGGAATAACTTTCTCCACAGACATTGGAATTGTGTTCTTGAAGAACCTTTGGAAAGAAGACTTCTGGATCTTTTCAAAAATGGGTAGCAGAAAATGTAGTTCATTTAGAAGAGAGAGATATGGCCCCCGCAATATAGGCGTACTGCACAAACCCTTTTCCATTTCAACCCTTTTAACTTCCAAAACTCATCAATTAAACTCATATACCTTATTTATAGCAAATAACCTACACAAACCTCACAAAACACATTAAATACAAAAATACACTCATAAACGAGTATAAACGATAGGAAATGGGGACCTCAAATAGGTGTAAATATGGTCCGATCAATACCCCCAAACCTATCTTTTGCTCGTCCTTGACAAAACAAAAGCGAAAAACAAAAAAATATGAAAACTAAAAACTAGGCTAGTCCACTTCTATAGGAAACACAATGACACTTAGCATGTGTCACAAACCTTTAAACCACTAGGCGATCCCTAGAGGAGGAGTTATAGTCTCCTGAGGGTTTACAGCTACGACACCCACAAACTTATACTCTGCAAGATAAGTTGAGATGCAATCCAAACATACCAAATAAATAGTACATGCATGCTAGTATCTCAAATATACCAATTAATAACAATGCATCACGCAATGCAAGCATGCCAATACTTAAGATGTTTTCGGTTTACAAAATAACTACGCTCGAATGCCCAAGATAAAATTCGCCTCGACTCTAATCCTCACCAGATTTCAGTCATATTTTTCCACTCAGAACCTAGGCGATCACTCTCTATCAAACACATGCAATTTGAAAGTTATGTTCATGGGATCAAATATGTATCGCATATGAATATTTTAAATGAAACTTAATTTCTGAAAATCGATCTCATGGAAGGAATTGAAATGCCATGAACGTGGAAAGAGCATGCATTGACTCATATTCCCAATATAGACTTCCTAAGAGATCAAATGGGCTTTTCCTCACTTATATTGTTGCCAAGTGGATTTGTGGTGGTGATGTATGGGATGGAATATATGGTGGGAGTGGGAAGGATAAAGCTATTAACTATGCCAAGGTGTTTACACAGTACATTACAACAAAATTAGCTCTATTACACTTTACACTACAAGCATCTAGGCTATAAAATTTACATTGCACATTTGTGCTACATTTGTACTCATATTTAAGAGTAACTTTATAATTGAAGAACTTGAAGGCTTAAGTGTTTATAATTCACACTTATTCTTTTTTCTTTCTTTCTTTCTTTCTTTCTTTCTTTCTTTCTTTCTTTTTGAAAGCCTTTGCCTAGCACAATTTGCATACATTTGCCTAAGTACACGCTTTTGCAAAAATTAGAGCTTTACTATACATAACTTCTATTAAGCTATACACCTCAACATGATCAATAACTAGGGAATGGATGGGGCTGTAGTGTTTGGCCTCAATTTGCAATGAATATATGGGTGTGGGAGTGTTTAGGCTATGTTAGTAGTTTCGCACACACTCAAGCCCAAAATCATTTCTAAAAGTCCATCTAACAAGGGAATACAAATCTCAACAAGCAGTCTACATTATTTTAGTTCTATGGCAATAAATGCAAAATGTATGTATAATGAGATCACAATTAAGAAAAAATCGAAGAGTGTTTAAAGAGTAGAAACAAAATATACTCTCAATTTCGCTATTTAGGCTAAGTGTAGCTCACAGGTAGTCTCCACTATTTTCCTAGGCTAAACAAGCAAGAAATCTCATCCACCTCAACATTAAAAGATTGGCACTGTACAAGCAAATTTAAGCAACGCACGGAGCTAAAAGCATACAATGCATATCTCTACCAGCACACAAAGGAAAGCAACTCAACATGGAGGCCAAAGATTTCAAAAACTGTCGAAATTTAAAGTCGTCCAATGTCCACTTTCTGGTACATATCTTTAAAATAAATTGAAATAATTTCTCAACAATTTTACACCATAGATTAGACATATAAATACACACTTTTCATTTAGAAAGTATTTCAAAATTCGAATGGGAAAAGTGTGAAAATGGACGATGAAAACAGTGAAAGCGCAATTTTGAAAAACAGGGCATCGCCCATTACCTTTGGTTGAAGAAATGCTCATAACTTTTGATCCACAACCCAGAATTTTATGTTCTTTATATATTCGAAAATAGCACGAAAAATAGAACAACGCAACGTGGGCGAAAAAATTAATTTCCTCACCAATGAGTACAGTTTTAATGAAACATTTGCCTCAAAAATATTCAAAGCAGGGCAGTTTTGCAGAGATTTGAAAATTTTCTAAAACAAACACCCTAAAAATCCTAAGATCTAAGCACAACACATATCCACTCTTAGATCTAAACATAAATAAAAATCACAAAAATTAGCAAAGCATTATACCCTTGAAGCGCAAGCCCTCGTGAGTGGTTATTGGAACCAACCAAGCCTCCACGAAGCTCTCTTCAGTTGTGTGGTCCATCCAACCTGTAAATTTCTTTTCTAGCACAAAACAACTCAAAGAAAATCAAATGCATATGCTTTAAACAAAAATAAGAAAAATAACACGACTTACATCCCCAAACCTAACCTAAACATTGTCGACCACACAATGAAAAGCATGAGTAAAAGGGATCAACATAGCCTCCGAACTCTGATTTCGAATCCGTTTTTGGATTACGAATCGTGACTCCATCACGCACAACGATGACTATGAAATTTTGACAAAAGGTTGAAAATTCATCTCAAAAAACGAAGACGAACACAACTCAACGAATTAGAACGAAAAGTAACGTAGCTACATCGTTTGGACTCGAAATCAAATGTATGAGTAACCGAAATGACCGGGACTCAATAAGGAATCATAAGAGATCATGTTCAAGTCCAAAAATAATAAAATGTAAACATATAAGCACAATGTCACACATGTATGCCGTTTCCTAGACATAGTCTTATAACATGCAATTCTACAATGTATGAGAATTTGAGTTCAACGCATGAGCATGTAAAAACATGTGAATGTGCTATATAAATGTTGCATAATGATGTAGGGACACAAATAAATGATTTTTGTGTGTGTGCCTTAACACCATGCAAGAGGAAGAAGAAACTTTATACCTTAGCATCCAAGTACGCGCTTTTCCTCTTTTAGATGATATTTGTACAAGATGTTGCTTCTTCACCTTTGAAGTTACTTTCTTTAAGAATCACCAAAGCAACAACTAATACAAATATAGAGAGTTTTGTAATGGAATCAAACCAATACAAATAAAGGATCTTACAAAGATATTTTTGGTAATATATTAATTGTATAAGGTTAATTGTGAGAGTAGCTATGAATGTGTTAATTATGACTTATTACATAAGTGAAAAGCCAAAAATATTTAATTTTTTTTTTTTTATCAAAGATATATATCTTAAAATAAGATATAAATTGAAAAGACAAACAAACTTGTTTATCTTAGTACCGGTTTGATATTGCTTTCGAGAAGTTAAAATCAATTTTTTTCATAATTTTGACTTAAAATAATGTTTGGTAAAACTTCCAAAAGTGATTAATTGATAATTTGACAAGTTTTGAGAGTAATTTTGAGAAGTAGGTGGAGGGTTACTTTTTGAAAGTGATTATAGAATAATCTATTTCAGCATTTAATAAATCTTTTAAAATATCATTATTATCCTTATGAAATTAAATTAAAATCATTTATATTCCTTATTTCATCTTAAAATTAAATATTCTAATTAAACATTGATTTGATTTATAAAATCTTTTAAAAATATTTTTATTATTCTTATGGAATTTTTTTTTTCTAATTTAAATATTCTACTTAAATATTGATTTAATATATATAATTAATGAAAAAAAAATAAAATAAGGTTCTAAAATCATGTCTATTTCAGTCATTGTAACTAATTTCAGTACTTTTCAAATAAAATTACCGAATATATATATATATACTGTTTTTGAGCTATACAGTAGTTTTAAAAGTATAATTAACCAAATATCTATTGATTAACTTTATAACTGATTATTTCTTTAGCACAGCTAATAGTGATTATTATTAAAGTTATAGCAATACCAAACTGACCCTTAATTTAAGTTATAAGAGCTAATAAGACTTTTATTGAAACAAACAAATACGCTCTTAGTTTTGAACTATACTTTTCTTCAAGATAAAAAAATAAAAAATAAATAATAAATAAATAAATAAATAAATAAGTTTTGAAACTATTTTGATTTGATATTTGAATGCTGTTATTTTGCAGCTTCCAATGGTCGATGATGGTGTACCAGCTTTCAGAAAAAGCAGATTTGAAGGAAGCAACAGAAGAAGATATCTGAAAAGCCAAATCTTGATAAAGTAATTGACTTTAGCTGCAATGTTGGAGCATTTGGTTCAATTTATTAGTCTATGGTTTATCATTGCTTGAGTACTCATTAATGCCTTACCGATTAATTCTGGTTGTGTTAGCCTTAACTTTGTCTATTTTGGTGATAAATTTTGTCAATTTCCGTTGGTTTTCTGGAGCACTTGATATGTTATACGACATGGGTTTATAAGACAGGAGTTGTATGTTGTATGTTAGTTTGGTTTTTGTTGACCAATCACATCATTATTATCTATACTTGATTTTATCTGTGTCAGTTATTATATATCACTTAACATTTTAATGTAGTAAAAATTATTATTAGGTATAGCATTGAGAGGTACATCATGTCAATCTCATATTTATATTTTATTTTTGACTTGGAAGATGGATTTGAAATTGGAATCTCAATTTCATTAGGTGTCGTTACCACCGAAGTGAGAAAATGAAATTAATTATTAATAAGCAACAGAATTTTCGAAAAAAAAAATCATTCTACTTTGAATTTTCGGTTTGAGTAATATGGATTTTTTTTTACAAAAATAAAAAATAAAAATAAAAATTGAGGAAATTGTTAAATATAATCCTGTAAAATTATTAAGAATAATTTTCAATCACAATATTATTATTTTTGTTAAATATGATATATAAATATATTTATTTAATAAAGTCAAATAAATACCAACTTGTATTGTCCCATTTGTTACTATAATGTGGAAACAAACAGTAGCCACGACAATAGGGGCACTCTGGTCATTTGAACATCTTGTTCCGTCTTGTCCCAGCTATACCAAACGCATAATAGTACAATTAACAATTCTATCCCAGACATTCCAAACACAATACGGAATAACTGTCCCATCCCGTCCCATCCCCGTACCAAGGGTGCGTTTGGCATGGAGACGGGACGGGATAGGACAAGACGAGACAGGACAAGACAGGATAGGTTGTTCTGTATTGTGTTTAGAAGGTCTGGGACAGAACTATTAACTGTACTATTATGTGTTTGGTATGGCTGGGATAAGAGGAGACAAGAGGTTTAAATGACCAGAGTGCCCCTATTATGCTGTCTAATGTTTGTTACCGCATAATAATGATAATGGGACAGAACATGTCAATATTTATTTGATTTTATTAAATAGATATATTTATATTACATATTTAACAAAAATAATAATGTTGTGATTGAAAAATATTCTTAAGTAATAATTTCATAGGATTATTTTTGACAATTTTCTTATTTTTATTTTTTTTAGTAAAACAAAATCCATATTACCAAAACTAATTTTATTTATTTATTTATTATTATTATTATTATTATTATTATTTGCTGATATCTATGCCTGTATAAATATTCTGTCAATGTGGGAAAAAAAAATCTGCTTCAAGGAAAATGCTTGCGATTCTTATATCAATATCATGAGTAATTTGATCACAATACAGGAAAATCTGGCCAAATATCCCAACCGCATAAACACATGGGTTGCTGTTTGAACCCCTAAAGTACATATAACTGCCCGGTTTTATTTTTCCTGATGAAATTAACATTGAAGCAACTCTGCAACATGAGTTTCCTAGACTAACAATGTAAAACTTCAACAAAATTTTACAAATTACAAGCAGCCAGACACTATACTTGATTATTTGTGATTGTGAATTATAACCACCGCTTATTACTCCTTCGCAGCATCAACCCCGGATGGGGTTTCCTTAGACTGAATGGCTGCACTTTCCAATGGACCATCTTCAACAGGCTTTGCAACATCTCCTTTCTTCTCTGCTGCAGATTCACCATCCGCCACTGGAACTTCTTCCTTCTTGATGCTTCCAACCAACAATGAAGGTCGAGAATAACCCTAGAAACAAAAGGGCTCTGATACCATGAAGATTATTTGAAAATATTCTTCTGTGTTATTCTCTGGTAGAAGACAGAGATTAAATACAGGACTTGGGGCTAAGCAACAGTGAAGACTAATTAATTATAGCAGCTAACACCCAACTAATTACTGCACAACTTTACAACTACAATTAATTACTGCACTACTACACAATTCTAACAATGTCAAAACAGCAAAACAATGGGAATTATAAGAGGCAATATCAGAGAAGCAAGAATTATAATTTTTTACGGGCTCTAATCGATTTCCAAACTGATTTCAACAGCCAATCAAGGTAAATGAATCAAGGGTCCAGAAATAAAAAATTGATGCTAATTATTGTGATTATAACTGAAATCCCAAAATCCCAAAATCCCAAAATCCAAAATCCAAAACACCAAACACAAAAAGAGAGAGAGAAAGAAACCTAAACCACCAGATCGGCTCGAATCAAAAGAGGTCAAACTAAGAGAGAGAGAGAGAGAGAGAGAGAGAGAGAGAGAGAGAGAAAGAAGAGAGTTGCGACGGCAAAATCATACCTGGTTCAACGATGTACGCATGCGACAACAACCAATTTGGCGGTGAGTTGCGGCAGCAACGGAAGGTGATTGGCTTGGCCGGAAACAACGATCGGGTTGGAGAGAACTCAGAGAAGAGAGAGAGAGAAGGGAAAATAGGCTAGGGTTTAATTTAAAAAGGTTTGTAATTTTTAAAATACTTGAAGGGTAATTTGGTCTTTTTGATGCTTGTCCCATGCCATGGGACAAGTTGTCCAAGGGTCTTGGGTGGAGCAGAAATTGGTGATTTTTGTCCCACCTTGTCCTCTTCTGTCCCATGCTTAAGTCGCGCCAAACATGAGACAAAAACAAATTGTCCCACGTTGTCTTGCCCCGTCCCGCGTACCAAACACACCCTAAAGGAACGACTAAATAACAATCAATCTAAGCAAAGGAATCTGATGCAAGAGCTGGAAGATAGATTATGTAGTCTACTTCCTGAAAAGGTTCATATTCAAAGTAAAAAATCTTGTTTCAGAATTATATTATAATGAAGCAATTTATCATTAATTATATAAATTAAACATATATGAATATGATCTTTATTGCCAATAAAACAGGCAATTAATCATTAACCATATAAAAATTAACATATTTGAATATGATCTTTATTGACATAGCAAGAATCATATGAGATGAATTTAGTTACATATACAAATCATAAAATCAACTTTTCATTAAGTAGAAAAGGATCACCTGTTTGGAGTAAAAAAATTGAAGACTAATAGCTTGGTAGTAAAAGTAGAAGTGCCATTTGCAGTCAGATTATCCACTAGTTTCAATCTATCCATAGAAAAATATAAAAAGAAAAAGTGTTTATTTCAAGTAACCTAGGTCATAGGTGCTCTCTTTGTTTTGACTAGCACCAAACAAGAAATAGAAGTTGAGAATTTTAGGGTTTTATTTACTTTAGGATTAATTCTGTACAAAATAGCCCTAATATATATACATATTAGGCACTAACAAACTGCTTAGTCTAAGGAATTTGTTTCCTCCTTAAAGAAGGAAATTAATAACAAATCACCTAAAAATAGGAAATCTAGAAATACATCATAATTAATTATCAAGATCCCTAGAAAACAGTAACAATACCTCCAACACTCCCCCTCAAGCTGGGTTGTATATGTTTATCATACCCAGCTTGCTACACAAACCTTCAAAAACAACTCTAGGAACCGGCTTGGTGAGTATGTCTGCATTCTGCAATGATGAGGAAATATAGATAGGCTCAACTATCCCTCCTATGTTTTCCTTGATGAAATGCTTGTCAATTTCAATATGTTTGGTTCGGTCATGCTGAACCGGGTTCTTGGCAATGCTTATTGTTGACTGGCTATCACTTAATAGCTTGATTGAACCATCTATAGGAATCTTTAACTCAACTAGCAATCGTTTTAGCCATATTCCTTCACAAAACCCTTGAGCCATGGCTTTGAACTCGGCCTCAGCACTACTTCTCGCCACAACTGACTGCTTTTTACTCCTCCAAGTTGTTAAATTACCCCAGACATAAGTACACAACCCCGAGGTAGATCTCCTATCAATTATAGATCCAGCCCAATCTGCATCTAAGTATACTTCAACTCCTGTTGCTGCATTCTTCTTAAAAAATAGTCCCTTACCGGGGGTCATTTTGAGGTATCTTAGAATCCTCTGAACTGCTGTCATATGTTCCTCAGTAGAATTATTCATGTACTGACTTACAGCACTCACCGAGAAGGCAATATCAGGCCTTGTATGAGAAAGATAGATCAACTTCCCTACAAGTCCTTGATACCTCCCCTTTTCAATAGGAGTACCATCTTGAATTGACCCAAGTTTAGTAGTAGAGTCCATTGGTGTGTCAGCTGGTTTGCAATCAAGCATGGTAATGTCTTTCAGTAGGTCTAACACATACTTCCTTTATGAGACAAGAATTCCTTTCTTCGATCTAGCTATCTCCATCCCAAGGAAGTACTTAAGGTTTCCTAGATCTTTGATCTCGAACTCTTTTGCAAGAACCTTTTTAATTCTAGGTATCTCCTCTTCATAGTCCCCTATGAGCACAATATCGTCCACATAGACTATTAACACTGTCATCTTACCAACAAAAGAATATTTTATGAACATTGTGTGATCTGCCTGTCCTTGAGTGTACCCATGATGTTTTAGCACCTTAGAAAATCTCTCAAACCATGCTCTTGGAGATTGTTTGAGACCATACAACGATCTCTTCAACCTGCACACCTTTCCTCTATTAGCAGCATTTTCAGTTCTAGGAGGAATCTCCATATACACCTCTTCTTCTAGATTACCATTTAAAAATGCATTCTTGACATATAGTTGGTAGAGGGGCCAGTCAAGATTTGCTGCTAGAGATAATAGAACTCAGATAGAATTCAACTTTGCCATAGGTGCAAAAGTTTCCTGATAGTCAATGCCATATGACTGGTAAACCCTTTAGCAACCAACCTTGCTTTAAACCTCTCACTGCTGCCGTCAACTTTGGTTTTCATAGTGAAGACCCATTTGCAACCAACTGGCTTCTTTCCTCTTGGCAAATCACATAGTTCCCAGGTTCGGTTCTTTTCTAGGGCTTTCAATTCTTCTTCTACGGCCTTCTTTCTTTCTGCTACTGACAATGCTTCTTGCACACTATTGGGAATGTGCATGTCTGAGATTTTTGCAATGAAGGACCTATACCCTTGAGACAGCCCATCATAACTGACATACTTGCTAACAGGATATAACAGCCTACTCCTACAGTCTCTCACCCCTTTTCGAATTGCAATAGGCAAATCACCATTAGTTTGTGCACTCTCAGGACTTGTGCACTCTCAGGACCTGTACTGTTAGAAGAATCTCTATCTTCAGCCTGTGTATAAATTTCATGAGACTTGGACTCAGGTTCAGATGTTTGAAGTGGTATAGGTTGTGTCTGAACCTCTGTTTCCTTCTGTTTTCCCTGTCTCCTTTGATAAACAATTATGTTTTGATCATCAACAGTAAATGTAGGTTTCTTAGGCTCACTAACAGAAGGGTTGTTATCCTAATTAGTCTGATTAGATTGATCAACACTAGGATGGTCTAACAAGTCTGATTTAGGCTGACTAGGTTGACTAGGGGGCTGTTTAGGACTGACACTAGGGCTGTCAAGAAATTCAATATCATGAGGAGTCAAAAACATATCATCCATCAAACACTCCAGTGTTGATGATGAAGTCAAAGTAGGTTTCTCAGATCCCAAAAATTGATATTCACCTAAATTCTCCCCCTGAAGAGCAGTTTTATGAAAATATGGAGTTGTCTCAAAGAAAGTGACATCCATGCTATGATAAAACTTATTATTTTCAATGCAAAAGCACTTGTAACCTTTGTGATGTGAAGAATAACCGAGAATACACCTCTGACAGACCTATTATCCAATTTACCTCTTGTGTGTTTGTGAAGATGGATACAAACAGTACACCCAAATATTTTTTGTGGTAAATTAGACATGAGGCGACAGTGAGGATAAACTTCAAGAAGTTTTTGAGTTGAAGTGGAAAAATTCAAAACTTTGGAAGGGAGCCTATTTATTAATTAGGCTGCTGTAAGAACAGCATCACCCCAAAAACATTTTGGCATGTTTGCAGAAAATAACAAAGATCGAGCAACTTCAAGGATGTGTTGATTCTTTCGCTCAGCAATTCCATTTTGTTGTGGGGTATCAACACATGAGCTTTGGTGAATGATACCCTCGCTCAAAAGGTAACTGCAAAGGGTAGAATTAAAGAACTCCTTGCCATTATCGGTTCTTAAAATCTGAATTTTAGAATTAAATTGGGTTTGAATCATGGTATTAAAAGTTTGGAAAATTTGAGAGACCTCAGATTTTTGTTTCATGAGAAATATCCAAGTGAGTCGAGTATGATCATCAATAAATGAAACAAACCATCGAGCATTAGTGATATTAGTAGTCTGTGATGGTCCCCAAACATCACTATGCACCATAGAGAATGGCTTGGTTGATTTATAAATCTGATTTGGAAAACTGGTACGAGAATGTTTAGAGAATTGACAAATGTCACATTGGAAATCACTAGGATTTTTATTACTGAACAATGATGGAAACAGCTTAGCAAGATAAATAAAGTTCGGGTGGCCTAGTCTATAGTGCCATAACATAACATCCTGACTTGGACTAGACACTCTAACAGACTAATTGTTGCTAACACTGTTGACATAAGAACTACTACTTCCTGCTATTGATACTTTATATATTGGAGAGGGTTGAACTTCTAGAAAATAGTCCTGCATAGCCTTTAGCCACTGCCAATCATCTTCCCCGAGAGCAAATCCTGAAAAACACAAGCATTCGATCGAAAATCAACCGCACAATTCAAATCCTTAATGAGTTTACTTACTGATAAGAGATTGCAGTTTAATTTACGCACATACAAGACTAAATTCAAAGTCAAATCAATAGAAATAATTACGGAACCAATCCCCATTACTTTAGACAAGGATCCATCTGCTATTCGTACATGAGGACTATTGCTATAAGCTGAAAACTGATTGAAAATTTTCTATTACCGGTCACGTGATCTGATGCTCCGGAATCCACAATCCATGAATGAGTTGGGTTTTGATTTGCAGCTAGTGCAGTAACGAAATTACCTTTTTGTGCAACTGTCCCCGAACCTATTACCATTTAGTTGGGCTGTCCCTGAGTACGGAGTTTCTGCAATGCTTCCAATTGTTCCTTGCTGAATGGTTCAGCCACAGAGGAGGATGATAGGTTGGCTTTGCTATCTCGTTCCTTGGCTGGTTTCTACAATCCGTCAGTTTCCCGTGAATTTTCTAGCACTTGTCCTTGATATGGCCAGGTTTTCGGCAGTGATCACACCATGGCCGGCCTCCTTTTCGTGGCTCCGAAGTACTACGGGCTGCCAAAGCTGAAGCTTCACCTCCAGCTTCCTTTGGTTCTTTTGGTTCAGCCCCCATCATTAAGGTCCTGCGACTCTCTTCACGTCTAATTTCAGAAAATGCCTCTTGAAGACTAGGCAGTGGTTTTATCCCAAAAATCCTACCCCTCACAGCATCAAGATTTGGATTTAATCCCAAACAAAACTTGTACACCCTCTTAGTCTTAATGATCTTCTTATATTGTTGTGAATCAGCTGCAGTACTCCACTTGTATTTCTCAAAAGCATCAAGTTGCTGCCAGTATCGTTGAAGCTTGTTGTAATAATCTGTCACCGAGAGATCACCCTGCCTCAAATTATGTAATGCACCTTCGATTGTTACAAGTTCAGGAGTATTATCTTTGTGGGAGTAAGTTTCCTTTGCTGCCTCCCATACCTCTGTAGCTGTTTCATATAGAAGGAAATTTTCTCTGATGTTAGGCATCATGGAGTTGATCAGCCAAGACATTACCTGGCTATTCTCCTTCTTCCATGTTCGATATCCATCTGCCTTCTCCTCCGGTTTGGTGACTTCATCGGTGAGATAACCCTCCTTCTCTCTGCTACACATATACAAGAGCACCGATTGGGACCACTGAAGGTAGTTTCGGCGGTTGAGCTTGTATGAAGTAATAGACATTTGAGGAAAGTTTGGAGGATATCCCCCATTGCCGCCAAGGGCTGCTGTTTCAAGGTTAGATACCTCATCTGAGGTTTCATCAGAACTGGTAGGTTTGGAAGGAGTTGTCATGATGGATGGGAGAAGATGATGTCGAGAAAAAAAGAGATTACTGCCGGAAAAAGCAGTATGAGATGAAGGTTACTGCCGAAAAAACAGTATGAATTTAGGGTTGGAAGGTTTCAGGAATTCGGCTCTGGTACCATGAGAATTTTAGGGTTTTATTTACTTTAGGATTAATTCTGTACAAAACAGCCCTAATATATATACATATTAGGCAGTAACAAACTGCTTAGTCTAAGAAATTTGTTTCCTCCATAAAGATGGAAATTAATAACAAATCACCTAAAAATAAGAAATCTAGAAATACATCATAATTAAATATCAAGATCCCTAGAAAACAGTAACAATATCTCCAACAAAAGTGATGATAATAATAAAAGTTCTAGAATAATTTTATATTCTACCCTCATAGTATGCCCTTTAAATAAACTAGTATATAAACAGGACTAGATTATTAGATATTCTAAAATTCTATTATAAAACTTGTAACTATATATAGTTTGAACTAATAAGTATAATAAGCAGTGGTGCATTCAAAGAAACCTCTTTAACCTTCAACGCCTATTGATGATATGTTTGTTGATTTTAAACTCCCTTATTGATCCTGTTTCTCGATAGACTCCGATGATAAACTCATAGGATGATGATATGCGAATATGCGGAATAAAGTATGAATGATAAAGAAACATGACACACACACAAGACAAGGAATTTACTGTGGTTCAGCTAACTTTACCTACGTTTTCGTGTGATCTCTCTTAAGAAATCACTAGCACTACGGAAAAAAACGCTTGGTTACAAGAAACTTATTGAAACCCCTTAGCTAATTCCCCAAACCTTGCTAGAACTCTCTATCACTCTTGACTCTCTACCCATGTATGCTTGCTGATTTTTGTGTGTAAAAAATAAGCTCCCAGCAGCCAAGTATAGGACTTGAAATCACTAGCACTATGGAGGAAAATGCTTGGTTACAAGAAACTTAGCTAATTCCCCAAACCTTGCTAAAATCTCTCTATCACTCTTGACTCTCTACCCATGTATGCTTGCTGATTTTTGTGTTTAAAAAATAAGCTCCAAGCAGCCAAGTATAGGACTTGGGTTACATTTCTTGCTAGAATAGGACTTCTAAATCCTCTTAGAATAAGAAAAATTAATTTATTTCCTTATCTTAGTTGATTTGGAATTCTTGAGAAAATCTAATTTCCTAATCCCAATAGGAAATTATGTGCGCACTTTATTTTCCTCTTATCCAAGTAGGATTCCATCCTAAGCCTGGACTTGGGTTTTGATGAGCCAAAAAACACAACAATGTTATTAACCAGCCAAACATTTTTTGACATCAAACAGTTCGTAAATTTCTGTCACATGATCTCACAACTTGATGCGTATTTGTTTAAAAATTAACTGCCGTTGAACACCAATCAATTAGTAAGGCTTATAATTATCGGTTGATCGAGAAGGCCAAACAACGGGCACTGCATCAGGATCATCTTGAGGTACTTCAATATCCATCCAGTTCAACGGTCCATGAAATATTGTGATCAATAGTCCTATTCCAATATTAAAACACTACACTTCAGGATTTTGAATCTCTGTATTACTGCAACTCATATTTGCAGAGATTTGAATTACTATATCAGGATATATACGCAGAGATTTGTAATTATTTCCTAATATTTATATGAAATAGGAAACTAACTTTATGACAAGAAAAAAGGTAAAAATTAAAATATTAAAATTAGAAAATAATTACAAAATTCTATTAAACTTTAGGATAAGAAACACTAAGGTATGATTAAACATATAAAACTGAAACACTAAATAATGATTTTCTACTAAATAAGAATTAAATACAAATATTTCATGAACAGATATAGTATAAATTTTAATAACCGAGCAAAAAACCACAAAGATAGAATTAAATACTTGAAGTGAAGTTGCTTGAAAGACTTACCTCAAAGATGACAAAGTCCACGGCATATATGGTGAATGAAGAAAATTCCAACAACGGTAGAAGAATAAGCCAATTTTAGAATGCAAAATGCCCTCAAAGAGAAAGATCAAGGTTTAATCTCTTAGAATGTGGTTCCAATTCCTCCTCCGGATGATCATTAGACGTGCGACTACTCATTCCACTTGTTTCCCAGATTTCTTGAATGGTGACACCAAATTTCTTGATAGGCTCTCCAATTGAGTCACCATATATTGGATGTATTGCACAATATTTCACTCTCCAATTAGGACTGTTGTCTAAAAGTGAGAACTCAAATGAACAATTTGTAAACTCACTTTCAGATATCTGAGGAACTAAAGCCTTGCAAATCCCGAATGCAACATGATCTGAGTTAATTAATGTTCTGTTTCTAGAAGCAACCCTGATATAGCCTTCGCAAATTAATGTTTCATCACCAAGTCTGCAGTCATAATAGACCAGCAAATATTCCTCAAAATCAACATTTAAACTCAACTGATCCTCACGGTCACCATTGAAACGATATTCCTCAAATGCAAGAACAACGCATACAGCAAATCCCATGAGCAGACGATTGAAACAATCAAGCCATTCCATTTGAAATTCAATCGAATATCCTTCAGTTCCATACATGAACCACTTTGGAACTTTACTTCCAGGATAACAAAAGCTATAAGCGGCGCATCCCTATAACATGAAAATCATAATTATTTTAATGAGAGAGCGAGCTAGAGAGTACAGGTAACAGAGTAATTACCTTGTTAAGAGTTGATAATGATATATGGCATTTTGTTAGTAGCGCCAACATGCTGCCAACTGCTGTCTCTTCAAGGTTCGGGCAGTTGGTAAATATGAAGTGTGAATAGGCAAATTTTGCAAATTCAGATGCATCTGGTATTGATCGGAGCTGCTTGCAATCACTTGCGCTTAACTGTTCTAGACTTAATGGAAGATCTGTTAATGATCGAAGCATATTGCAATTGTCTAAGTCCAGAAATTCCAATTCAGAAAGTTGTTTCATGCTTTTTGGTAGACTCTCAAAATCGTTTCCACTTAGGTGTAAATGGAACAATGAGGATAAGCTGCCAATATCTTCAGGGATTTCCTTTAGATTGCAGTCACTTAAATATAGATATTTTAAAGAGCACGGTAAACCTGATAAACGAGAAAATCTCAAACCTCTACATCCACGACATGATAGTTTCACAAGTTCATCCAATTGCATCATGGTAGACGGTAATTGACTAATGGAAATTCTGTCCAGTAAGAGATCCTTCAAACACCATAAATTCCCCAAGTTCTCCGGCAATATTTTCAATTTTGAGCAATCTGTAAGATCGAGGTATCCTAGGGATATCAAATTACATATGCCACTTGGAAGCATCTCAAGATTTTTGCACTCCCTCAAATGCAATTCCCGAAGCTCATTCAACTGTGCAATCGAATGGGGTAGCTCCTTAATTGCTGTTCCGCTTAAATTAAGAATTTCCAAACATTTCAATGTATCCAAGATTTCTGGACGAATCTTAAGTCTAAAGCAGTTCTCAAGATTTAGCTCGATAAGAGATTCCAATTTGCAAATGTGCTTGAGCCTTGTGCATTGTGACAGATTCAACCGGAGAAGCTTGGTTAAACTCTTAATTGATGGTGGAACTTCTTCTATTGCTGTCCCACTCAAATCCAAATGTGTTATATTCCCGGAAATTTCTGGAAACTTTGTGATGTTATTGCAGTCATGGAGATCAAGAGATGTAAGAGATTCAAAATGAATATTACTTGGAAAGCTCCTAAGACTTTTGCAACCCCTCAGATCCAAATAATGAAGGTATTTGAGATGTTGAGCAAGAGGTGGAAAGTCAAGCAAGTTTCTGCAGTCTTTGAGATTTATCACCCGAAGCAATGGGGAATCTGAGAGGTCTGGGATCTTAGTGAGACGTGTACAGCCATCAAGAATAAGCCACTTTAATTTTGGAGCATGCTGTGTAACAAAAAACAAAGTAAAATGATTACAAAAAATAATTATTTATTTGTGAACTATACAATATATACAAAGAATAAAACATATACGTAAAATGCACCATTGTGTTCGAGCAAAAAAAAGAATAGAGAATGTACCATTGTGTCTTCCCAAAGTCCTTCAAGATTGCTGTCTCTCATATCAAGTTCAACCAGGTTTTCTGGATTAAAATCTGATGGTAGTGCTGTTAAAGGATATCCAAACCAAATGAGAGACCTCAACTTGTCAGGAAGATCACTCAAGCCTTCGGGAAAATGCACTTTAGAGTTATATGGGCGGGCTCCAGAGTAAACACATTTCCAAAATTGATCTTTAAGTTCATATGTTGGAGACTCTCCAAAGAAAATAGAATCATAAAATTTGAGGAATCTAAGATTGTACATTTTCTTGAAGGCTTGAGGGCTCAAGTGTATATCCTTTATCTTTAACAAATCCAGGACTATCCCTTGAACTGCATAAGTCCCCTAACAGCCAAAAGCAAAACATAAGTTATATCATAAAATGAAAATATATATATATATATTATAAAATAATATTTGTAGATTCCGTAAAGAGCAACACTTCTTAATCTACATCGACAAGTTTTACCAAACAATTTTATTCAAGAATGTTTAATCGACTTTTGGAAGCCTATAATAAGAGATCTGCTTGTTCCATATTTAGCTAGTAAAAGACAAATATTAAGAATGATGGTATGAACGAGAACAAAGGATAAGTGAATGAGTTATTGAATTGTGAGTAAAATGTGCAGATAAGAGTGTTGTGTGACCATGTTAGAGAGAGACCACAGAAGATGTCAAGGTGCAGTGAGTGAATGATTGAACTTTCTTGTGTAATGGTGAGTGGAAAGTGAGTTTAGTAAAGACAAATTGCACCAAGTGTAGTGTAGCACTAAACATATTCATCAAAGTTTGAGGGACATCCAATTGCAAAAGCAATACAAAATTATTAGAGACTCACATCATCATGCTTTAGTGTGTCTCGAACATCCTCGTGTCTCCACAGCCTGCTGCGATTGCCTGGCTTGTTGGGAGATTCTTTGCGAACAATTTCCCTACCCATTTCTTGTAGCAAATCATGCATTTGTATCGTAAAATAGGGTGAAATTGTTATTAGTGACTTGCCAATGAGAACACGCAATGAATACTCACAATCATCTAGTATTTTTGCCACATAGTCTTGACCTTTCCCTTTTAAAAAACATGCAATATCAAGAAATATATCCTTCTCTACATCATTCAATCCATCATAACTGATTTTTAGCACATCAAAAATTTTACGATTGAAATTTGTTCGTAATTTGTCTACCGCACTTTCCCACTCTTGTTTGTTCTTTTGATTCAATGATAAACCCAACACTTTAAGAGCTAACGGATTACCTTTTGCATAATTGACTAACTCGTTTGAGAGTACCATAAAATCTTCAATGGGATGCTTTTGTTTAAAAGCAGAATTACAAAAGAGTTGAAGAGCTTCATGGCGGTTAAATCCCTCAACCTCATATATGTTATCATCATTCACACAACAATTCTGAAACACATGTTTATCTCTAGAAGTTATTATGATTCTACTTCCTTGGTGAAATCCATCAACACCTCTAGCTAAAGTTTCCAATTGTAAAAAATCATCCACATCGTCGAGAACAATGAAAACCCTTAAGCAACTGAGCCTTTCCTTGATTCTTGGGGGAATTGTAGGACCGTCTAATTTTAGATCTTCATCATTTAATACTTTAGATAGAATATCCTTTTGCAGACAAGCTAATCCTCCACAGTTTTCTAATCTTTCCCTAACATTTTGAATAAAACAACAGCCATCAAATTGATTTGAACATTCATTAAAAATGGCATCAGCAATAGTTGTTTTACCGATACCACCCATCCCCCAAATCCCAATAATTCTAACATTTTCCCTATCATAAAGACATAATAATGATATAACCTCCTCAATTCGTTTAAGTCCAATTAATCCTCCAAATGCATTTGGATGTGGTATATAGAAATTCATCAATTTCTCTGAAATATCTTCGGCAATTTTGTTAACAAGTGTGTTGTCAGGCCTGCGGAATGAAAATAATAAACAGTAAAAAGCTAAAATAACTGAAGTATTTTGTCTTACTTACCATAGAATAGATAACTGGAAATTGGAAATATAAAGCTACCAGCATCAATCCTTCTGAGAATTTTAGTTGAAGCAAAATATGATAATATAAAAACTGTGTAGAAGTAATATCAAAAGCACAAACTTATATTCACATCAAGCACATCATACATAATTAATATATCACAAGTAGTATATTTAATTTGGAAAATGGATAAAGTAAGAGTTAGATTTTTACCTGGTTACAGAGGAAACCCAACCAGATAGATTGGATGCTTCAGTCAAAGCTTCTCTCCATTTTTGGACCTCTTCTTGTGATTCTTTTCCATGCTTGTCAAAAGAATCCTTGAAACTTCGGGTCTGGTTACGTACATCGGATGGATCAACGCCGTAGAAAACAGGTACGACAATATGGTTGTTCTTGTTCTTTATATTCATAATCTTCACAAGTTCTAGTAAGCACGATTTGGAAGAAGCATAGTCTTTGGAGAAAATAACTACTAGAATCTTAGATTCTTCGATTGCTGCTAAAAGAGCCTGCGAGATTTCATCTCCTCTTTTGAGTCGGTTATCAATAAAAGTTCCAATTTGTTTTCGGCACAAAGCTTCATAAAGATGACCTGTGAAACAATTCCGGGTGTCTTCTCCTCTAAAATTGAGGAACACATCATATTTTGTTGAAGTTGTTGAAGGAGTTGATTTTAAATTTCCCATAGAGACCAATTACAATACTTAATTTGAGCAGCGAAAATGGCAAGAAACAAAAATACAGAAATTTTTTCAGAGTAGATCGATGTAACACTAAAAAAATAATTATAAGGTAAATAATAACATCAAAATTGCGTACTTTCTGCTGCTCCGCCTCTTTCCTGCGACTTTCCGGGATCTGCTTTCCAATATTTTATTTTATTTTTTTCTCTCTCATCGTTTCTTCGGTTTGCAGACAAATGACTAATCAAAAATGAGCAGGAGAAAATTGTCTGAAATGAACTCCTCACAAGGAGTTGACTACAGTACAAAACACCCTTATTTGTATCACCATACAAATCAAAAAAAGGTATAAAACAAATAATAAAAAAACAGAAAGTGGTTGACAGCCACTAAAAGCAACCGGTTTGTCACTAAAAGCAACCGGTTCCAACCAGTTGCTACACTTTTTAAAGTTTTTTCTATTATATTATATATATATATATATGAGGAAATTAAAGGAAATGATCCAAAAATTTATGAACTTATTGTTTTTAACCACAAGTTTATTTTTTATTGTTCTTGTCATCTTTGTGCTTGAATTGCCAAAATTGCCCTGAAATTTGTTTTACTTGGACCAAAATTTCCCTCCCAAAATTTGCCACTCCTTTAACCTGATACAAACCAAAAATTTCTGACTTTATGTTTCAAAATCATCTCTCTCTCTCTCTATCCATCTATCTATCTATCTATCTATATCTCTCTCTCTCTCTCTCTTCTCTCTCTCTCTCTCTCTCTCTCACACACACACAAAACCTGACGGACGGCGACTTGAACCCGGCGACGGCGACTGCGACTACGACTTGAACCCGACGACGACGACAGCAGCAGTAGCAACCCATTTCATTACCTCTATTTTGTGGTCTCTTCTCTCTCTTGAAGTATATTTGGAGCTGAACGACCTTATGTTGTTTGATATGAAGATTAAGAGAATGGATTCGATTTTCAGTGAAACCCAGATTTTTTTATTTTCTGTTACGAAGTTACATGCCAGTTTGTTTTAATTTTACATGCCAGTTTGTTTTAAGTTACATGTAATTTGGTAATTTTGTTTTATAGTGAAATCAATCTCCTGTTGTTTTTTTTACAATTATATGTTGTTTGATATAAAGATTAAGAGAGTGGATTCGATTTTTAGTGAAACCCGGATTTTTTTATTTTCTATTACAAAGTTACATGCCAGTTTGTTTTACTTTTACATGCCAATTTGTTTTAATTTTACATACCAGCTTGTTTTAAGTTACATGTGATTTGGTAATTTTGTTTTATAGTGAAATCAATCTCTTGTTATCTACAACATCTGCAACATCGAAGCGACCACGTAGACCATACAGGTACAGGAAATGTGGAGAAGAAGGCCACAATTCACAAAAATGTCCATTTACACCGGAAGTTAGTGGTACAACTTAGTTATTAGCAATGATGTTTTAATTCTTAAATGTATTGGTGAAATACTATATTTCGTAATGCAGCTTTTTTGAAGTTACATAACAGTATTGAATTCATGTTTTTTTTTTATCAAATTCCAGTAGTTTTACATGCCAGAACCTTAAAAACTTGCATGACAGTGTATCTTGAAGTTACATGCCAGTATATTTTTAATGATGTATCTATTTGAAGGACTTAGTTGAAAACTAAACATTCCAGTATTGTTACATGTCAGGACAATTCCAGTATTGTTACATGCCAGTGTATTTTGAAGTTACATGCTAGGATATTCTTGTTTTCCTACTTGAAAGACACCCACTTAAATGATCAAATTCCAGTATTATTATATGGCAGCATCTATTTAACAAGTTTGACAAACTGCCCGCTCCGAAACTTTTCCCGTACAGTTACAAGGTGTATATTCTCATCATTTTGAAAATACTTGGCATAAATCCCGTCTTCAATAGGAGCATACGGTTTCAAGAAGATGTCTGACATCACCCCAAATTTTAGCCCCGCTACCAAACAAAATTCTCTCTGTGTGAATTTCAATAGTTGTCCACCAATGGTGAATGCAACTCATTCTCTTTGGTTACACCGGGTACATGTATTAGCCGCAACAAAAGGTTGTGAAGTAAGCCAGCTAAAAAAGTTAAGTCCTTTGGGATATCAACTAGGTGCCCAAAACAGGTCCTCCGAAACTCATTTAATTGTCTAATTTGTCGAAGAACCTTGACGATGTCGAGAATGGCATTCAAATTACAATATACGTCGGCGGTGGATTTTGTAATCCACTTATCCTTCGGTTTTATGAGGAAATCCTTATAATTAATATTTTCCATCTATAAAATCACATAAAAATAACGTTAGTTACATGCCCTTAAAGTTACATACCAGTAAAATTACATGCCATAAAAGCGCCAGAAAAGTTACATGCCAATGTCTATGAAAGTTACATGCCAGTAGAGTAAGTTACATGCCATAAAATGGCCACCTTCTCAGCATTTTTTAAAATCACATTTAAATCCAGAAAAAGTTAGATGCCAACTAATGCCTAAAAAATTGTTATCCTTAAATTCTGAATAAATAAATAAATAAATAATGTGTTTGAGTTAGATGAACAAATCTAATGCAGAAACTCTGCTACATATCTTTATTTACTTGTGTTAAAGAAGAAATTTTTTTTTAATTAAATTGCACAACGTGGCACAAACAATAAGTCAATTGAATTTCCAATTTTCTCCCAACTCCCCAATTGCTTTCAAAAAAATAAAAATAAAAAAAAATAATAAAAAAAAACCTAAGTACACAATCTGCTTGCTTTTCCATACCTCACAACGGCGGACCTGGTTTCTTCTCGACTAGTTAGTGAATAGACTCGGCTACTTTAAGAAATATATCTAATGACGAAAAAAAATATTTTCTAACTTACCATCAAAATGGAGATTGATGCTCTCTACAATTTATATGCAGAGATCTGGGTCCTTCTCTCACTAATTGGTGTTTTACTCACAATCATCTATATCTTCTCCACACCCAGTTTGATTTTATTGGCGAGTCTCCAAAAATATTTTCTAACTTACCATCTCAGTTCTTTAATCTTAAAAAATAATTAAAGGAAATAAAAATAATTAAAGGAGATTTACTTGATGGAAGAGGAAGTGGGTAGCAGTAATTGATGAGGAAGAAGGAGAGATGAAGATGGATGGATTCGATTACAGTGCAGGTGATACACTGCCTCGATGGAGGTGCTAGGCGACGACGAGTGTAGCAACGGAGATTAAGGCGCCACACAACGGCGATTGTAGCAATGGCGAGCACTACCGACGGCGATCTCTCTCTTAGAGATGGACAGTGATCTCGGCGATCTCTCTCTCTCTTCCCTTCTCTCTCTTCTTTTTTCACTTTTGGTCGTTTTGTTTTACTGATGGGTGGGTTCCACCCTAACAATCATTTTACTGATGGTGTGGGTTCCACCCTATCAGATTGTTTTTTTTTTTTTTTTCAAATTTCAAATTTTAAGGGTATTTCTGTCCAAAAGTGGTAAAATGTGACGAAAACAATAAAAAATATACTTATGGCTAAAAACAATAAGTCCATAAATTTTTTAGCTCTTTTTGAATTCACCCCTATATATATTAATAATATAATATAATTATATTATATAATAATTTTAAAAAATCAAATTTTAAATGAAAAATTCATTTAAAATACATAAAAAATTATAAATTTTATAATATAAAATAAATAAAATAAAATAAAAATTTTAAAAATTTGAATTTCAAGAACGAGTTCAAAGTAGGTCGAACGAGTTAAATGTTCATTCTAACGTTAAACTTTTTCAGTGAACAAGTCAACGTAAACCTTTATGAACAAGTTCAACGTAGGTTGAACGAGTTTAACGTTCCTCTCAACGTTAAACTTGTTCCGTGAACAAGTCAACGTAAACCTTCATGAACAAGTTAACGTAGGTTGAATGAGTTTAACGTTCATCTTAACGTTAAACTTGTTCGGTGAAGATGAACGTTAAACTTGTTCGGTGAACAAGTCAACGTTAAACTTATTCATGAATAAGTTCAACGTAGGCTGAACGAGTTTAACGTTCATCCTAACGTTAAACTTGTTCAATGAACAAGTCAACGTAAACCTTCATGAACAAGTTTAATGTTCCTCTTAACGTTAAACTTGTTCCGTGAACAAGTCAACGTAAGCCTTCATGAACAAGTTCAACGTAGGTTGAATGAGTTTAACGTTTGAAACAAATTACGGTGTGTTCTAACATTAATCTAGAGGAGGGGGGGGGGGGGGGGGGTGAATAGATTTTAATAAATTTTACACAATTTTCGCATTAAGTCAAGATTACGAAAATGCCCCAAACTAGTCAATTTATATAACAAGTGTAATATGTGTGGAATTTAAATAACACTTGATATTTACTTAGAAATCTTCACGGGAAAAACCACGGGCTGGTAAATGTGCCACACTTGAACCTCGAATCCACTAATTGTGATAGCGTATACAACCTAATCCCGGTTTGATGGCCTAATCCCGGCCAATATCTCGCTACCACTACCCGCAGGCCTGTAAAAGTGGATATAGTCCAATTTGCTCATGTGACCACCTAATCCCGGTGTACGACCTAATCACAGTCTATCACACAAGACTTACTTCTCCGAAGAGATCAACACCCTAAGTAAATATGTAATGATATCCAAATATGCAAGATAGAGCTAGGGTACTCTAGATGCTTACCTAGGATTATATGATGACAATAAAATCAATCATAGATATGAAAATAGCTATATGACATAGCATACAACTTTAGCTAAGTAAAGGATAACCAATCCTAGATACAAAGCTATCACAAATAATCTCAATCATGTTAATGAGATCAATTAGCTAGATGTTAGATAAATATGAACAATCCTAGCTATCACAAAATAACCCAATCAACACATAATCTCAATCATATATGTAGAAATTAATCTAAACATATACAAGTAATATAAGAGATAAAATTGATAAGTAAAACACTAAAATTAGATGAGATTAGTGTTCAAAAAATCATACCATTTGTGTTGAAGAAGACCCATGCTCAAATGATGTTGAATGATGCAAGATGGAGATGGGTTTTGGGTTTAGAGAGTTAACGAAGCAATCTTGGTGCTTTCTCTCTCAAGAATATGGAGCCTCTATCTCTAGGGTTTCATTTTGTGGCTCTACCCTCAAAATAATGAGAAAGATATGTATTTATAGTGCCCAAGTGAAACTATGTCGTTTTGGAAAAAATAGAAAAACTATGGGCATTTCCGCTGTACACGCGTCAGTGCAGTAGCTCAAGATTCGAGTGCTCCGAAACATAACCAAACGATATTGACACCTTTTGTATAACATATCATTGGAAAGGTATGGATGTCTACTTTCTACTAGTTTTTACAGAATGACATTTTGATGTCTTTATAAAAAGTTATGGTTATTTGAGTGACCAAAGGTCAGATACGGATAACAGTTGTGATGCCCTGTTTTAGTGGTCACTTTGGAGATTTCAAAACCAATCCAAACGGTCATGAAATATTATGAATAATATACCCTTGGAAAGGTATGGGTGTCTTGTTTGTCCAAAATTTTATAAAACTCAATTTGAAACTTTGTGTAAAAAGTTATGGTCACAAGACCATACAAAGGTCAATTTTGAAAAATATTTAAATCTTTGAAATCCAATATTTTGAACCTAGACACTTCACTCCAAATAACCAAACTGAATCTACCACTTATCTAAGAGAAGTATGAGACCTTCTCAAGTGGTCAACCATCGTGCTAAGACATGCACACCATCGAGCAAGCACGGACGTTTCCGATCGCTCAAACGGAAACGAATTACACCACACTTAAAGCTAACAAACATGAAGTGCAAGTGTGTAATTGAATGCATCATAATGCCTATCATGTCATGGCATTATCATAGAACAAGATGCAATTAATTCAAATAAGCATAAATAAAATTCATAACTTTGCATCTTAATGCCTAAACATATCATGGCATTTTAATGAGATAGATGCAATTAAATAATCATGCATGAAGAGATATTCAACAATTATGAATGCACGCTTATAAAAACACACAACATACAAGAATAAGAGATATGCATGAGTTGTGTGTGTGTGCAACTAGATCTCTTCAAAGCAAGTAAGCACTAGAATATTCCTTTTGTGCTTCTTATTTTGAGGTTTTGAAAGGGCCATTGAATGATCACCAATTCCTAGGCTACCCTTACATCAACCCCAACATGTGGTTTGTCCGCGAAACAAGCCAATCAACAAATGAGAATCCTTACAACGTTCATCCTAACGTTAAACTTGTTCGGTGAACAAGTTAACGTAAATCTTCATGAACAAGTTCAACGTATGTGAAACGAGTTTAACGTTCATCTCAACGTTAAACTTGTTCGGTGAACAAGTCAATGTTAAACTTGTTCATGAACAAGTTCAACGTAGGTTGAACGAGTTTAACGTTCTTCATAACGTTAAACTTGTTCAGTGAACAAGTCAACATAAACCTTCATGAACAAGTTCAATGTAAGTTGAACGAGTTTAATGTTACTCTCAACGTTAAACTTGTTCAGTGAACAAGTCAACGTAAACCTTCATAAGCAAATTCAACGTAGGTTGAACGAGTTTAATATTCATCCTAACGTTAAACTTGTTCGGTGAATAAGTTAACGTAAACCTTCATGAACAAGTTCAACGTAGGTTGAACGAGTTTAACGTTCATCCTAACGTTAAACTTGTTCAATGAACAAGTCAACATAAATCTTCATAAAAATAATTTTTTATAAAAAAATTAATGAAAAAATTCATTTCAAATATATGAAAATTATAAATTGTTTATAAAATAAAATAAAATTTTGAAAATTTGAATTTCATGAACAAGCTCAACGTAGGTGGAACGAGTTTAACATTTATCACAAAGTTAAACTTGTTCGGTGAACATGTTTACGTAAACCTTCATGAACAAGTTCAACGTAGGTGGAATGAGTTTAATGTTCATTACAACGTTAAACTGATGAACGTTAAACTTGTTCGATGAACAAGTTAACGTAAACCTTCACGAACAAGTTCAACGTAGGTGGAATGAGTTTAACGTTCATCACAACGTTAAACTTGTTTGGTGAACAAGTTAACGTAAACCTTCATGAACAAGTTTAACGTTCATGTCAATGTTAAACTTGTTCCGTGAACAAGTTAACGTAAACCTTTATGAACTAGTTCTTATTGTAGAATAATTTACTGGAGAAGATCTTGGGTGCATCCGATGTATGATGCAAGGTGTATTGTGGTTATTGTATAATTATATTATAATCTAAAATTTATATTTATAGGTAATGAAATTATTTTAATGCAACCAAACATTTCAAATCAAAATAAAAAATTATATATAGACATCTATAATTAGAATTCGTATAATTTACTAATTTTTGGCCATTTATACAATTGTTAGAATTTTTTTTTTTTTTTTTTTAAGTGGACACCATTATGGGTCACACTAAGCACAACCCAGAATTCAACAACCCTCCCACTCTAGGGGAGGTATCTCCATGCAAATTTTATGAATTATATTTGTGAAGTTCATTTTGAAGTTTTCAACCACTAAGGTAAGACAATGAACCCTTGGTAACATAAATTAGTTTTAGAATATCATTATTCATTTATTTTGATTTAAAATAAATTAACTAACAATAATACTACAATGCAAATTTTATGTGAATTTAAAGATCCAATCATAGCAGCAATTAAATGGTCGAAGAGGCAGAACAAAAAATTTAATGGGAAAATGCGTAAATGTGGGAAGTGTGGACAACCTGGGCACACATCAAAGACATGTCGTGCCTGTGTTCAAAATAATGAACATTTACTTTTCAAAATAATGAAGTTTCAATGGCACAATTTACCGATCAGTTGAATGACAATGCATTTTCCATCACCAACTCAACACTTGCTATGTACATGCAATAGAATCAATGGTGGATGCCACATAACTTCATGTGATAGATTTGTGTGACAATTTGACTTTTGTTATCAAAGATACACGAGCTACGTTGTTGACTGGTGTGAATTAAATATTTTTTGCTTCCATAAGATATGCCATTTTTGCAATAAGGTGGGAGGCATGGAATTTATTTTTAGAGGCTATACTGTCACTTGATTTTTGTTGGCCTAAAAATGGAAAATTGTAATGACTTGCAGAATTTGGAATATGTAAAAGAGACTTCTCAGTGCTTGCATTTGATTAGTTTCAATGCGTAAGCTGCAAAAGAACTATATTAAGTTGATAATGAAAGGCGATTTGGAAACTCTACATTGGGCACACACAACAAACCAGTTTCAAATACCACCTGGTACCGCATCCTGGATTCAATCTAATACAGAAATGTGGATTGAATCCAGGATGCGGTCAACCAATTATCATTGAATTTTATTGATGGCACAAAGTGGGTTTTTCTTGCATTGAATCATCCGGTTAACAAAATAATCCACACAAAAACTTCATTTTGACTTGGTATTTGGGTTTCTTGACAACCATGGAGCAATTCACCAATCTAATATAGATATGGTAATTGCCTAGAATTCAATTGTGTTCTAATTCAATTATTTAAGGGGTGACTTCTGTTTGAGCTTTGAAACACAGAGATATAACATCACTTGATTATCAAAAGACTAATGAGCATAACTTACACAAGCAATACACAGAATATATAGATAATGAATAAAATCATTGAAATAATTAGATAATGAAATGTTTTGACACTTTGGGAGAAGCATTAATCTATGATTCTGTAAAATCAGATCACCTCATACGTGCAACAACAGAAGCAATTGAAGCATGCAGACAAACTATGTAAATATCTACGATATCCAATAATGAATGCATGAATCAGAATAAAAAATATATAAATATAAAAAGGAAAATTATTGGACCACAGAAAATGTTGATAGAGTTAAAGCGTCAAGCATAATCAAGTTATATTTGAGCATTGAAGATCTTTAAAATATTACAGTATAACACCAGAAAAAAATTTCGAGACCACTGCGTATATATGTGTGAACGTATACAAATAATGTTAAATTGCTTAAAACGTACCTAGAAGGGGGGGGGGGGGGGGGGGGGGGGGGGGGGGTGTGAATAGGTTTTTCACCTATTTTCAATCCATTGAACAAACTTACATTTATCTCTCAAGGTAGCTTTTCATACAACATATAAATGGATAATTCATACATAGACAAGATATGCATATCATCATTTAGGCAATGTCTAAGCTATTGTATGAGGTATAATATCACTAAAATAAAATATCAAATAATACTTTGTATATCAATATTGTTCAATGTATTACAAGAGTAAACAAAACAAATATATCTATACACAAAGATAACACAATATGAAATATTACAAATACAAAATTGATCTAAAGAGGATTGTTGTACAAATCACTTTTTACAAGTACTTGTTCAAATATACAACACAAGTAAATGATATTCAACAAATTAACACATACACATACACAAAATAAAAGAGATAAAGAAAGAGACAATGAACATAAGATTTTTACGTGGTAAACCTCTGAAGAGGAAACATCCACGGGTTGAATCCACAACCACCGGCAAAGCAAATCCACTATATGAAAAGGACATACACACTCAAGGCTATCAACTCTATGATATCAACCTCAAGCTATCAAATCCTAATCTACCCTCGGGCTAGTGAATCACTATGCCTACTCCCTATCCAAGGTGTGTCCTACACCTCTAGGAAGCAACTTCCTATCCAAGGCTCTCAAGCCTCTAGGAAGATTCCATTGCTTAGCAATCTAGATCTGATCGAACCAAAATTGGTATGATTTTGGTCCCCATCTCCTTCTCCTTTTGTTCGATTCTTGGGCATTATCTCGTGATTTAATGGTGTAAATTAAGTGTTTTCAGGTTTTATTAGAACTCAAGGGCATTTGCGAAGAAGATGAAGAATTTGGTGCAAAAAGACTCACAAATAGGTGAAATAGGGCATTCTCGCTATTTGAGCAAGAAAAGTCGCCACATGGTCGCCATGGCGATAGAGGAAATTGCAAAGCATCTCATGGTCGCCATTTGAGGTCACCATGGTGACCTACACTTGCAAATGGCGACCACATAGGAATTCCAATGTAGGAATTCCAAAGTGGGAATGGTCGCCATTTGGTCGCCATGGCGACAGAAGAACCCATGAGAGGTCACCATTTGAGGTCGCCATGGCGACCTAGAAGGACAAGTGGCGACCACGTTGGAATTCCAGCGTAGGAATTCCAGTGTTGGCATTCAGAAGGGGTATTCTTGTCATTTCATACCCATTTCATACCCTAGCTTTTCACACCTATAAATACATCACTATTTTTCCTCTTTTAGACAACTCTTGACCACCAAGAAACCTCCTTTCTCCACCATTCATTTTTTCTCCATTTTCTCTCCTACCTAAACTTAACATCTAGATTACCTCCCCTAATCATTCCTTTTCTTCCCATCTTCTCCACAAATCTCCTTAGTCACTTCCCATTTGACTCCACCTATCTAGACATATCCTCATCATCCACTCTTTACACAAGGAGCATCAAAGGCAAGAAAATGATCAAGCTTACAAAAGGTGGCCCATGGGTGATTTCCTAATCTTTTACTTGCCTTCCCTTTGATTGTAATATGTGTAATTAAATCCCCTTTCTAGGGTTTTGATGTGAGAATATTTGGATTGGGATTTGCTTAAGCTTTAATATATTTTAATTTATATTTGTGTTCTATTCATTTTATAATTAGATTCTTTGCATTATATAATTGACATGTATACCCACTAGTTGATTATAATCTTACTTAGGATAAATTGTTATATAATCTTGATTGGATTGACAACCTTGATGGATTGAGAACTTAGTGAATAAGATAGATTGTCGGAGGGTATATCAACCACGACAATCTAAGCCGTTAATTGTAACAAACCGATCCCGCTGTGACCCCCTTTCCTTAATCGGTTAGGCATTGCGGTGAGAAGTTGTTTAAGGTTCATAATAATTGCCTAAACACATTTTAGAAATCAATTGGTTAACATTTAGGAGATTCGTTCATTAAGGTAGCTTGATAAGCACTTCCCGGTAATTCATTTGTGATCCCATTAATTCCCTAGCTATTCTCTTAATTGTTAATTCCATTTATCTTATCTAGATTTGTTAAGTATTCTTTTATTAGTTTATTAGGTTTATTTTTCATGTATGTTTGATGGCTTGACAACCCATTCACTCATCCATATTTTTATGATTTATTTTATTGCTTATAGATTAGTTAATTTATTCAACTAATCACTCTAATTCCCTGTGGAACGAATCCCACTTGCCACTTTACTAATTTTCTATCTAAGTGGTGAAAATCGGTTTTCTAAAAGATCACATTTAAATATCATTTTGTTGAGCACACAAACGACCTCATCAAGATCACTAGGATTCTAGTTAAGCTACCCTAGCTCAACCATCCGGAGTATGCAACTCCTTGCTAAGACTTACGCTTGACTATCTGGAACTCATTTCTAGCCAAGACTTTTTGCTCAATACAAAGCTTCACTCATTTTGAAAGAGACTTCAACCTTTCCTCAAGGCAAATGATCTAAGTGATGCAAATGATGCAAATCACAATCATCACAACATAGAACATGTGATCAATATATTCTATGGAACAACTAAACCTAAACATGTGAGATCACAAGAATAAAAGTCTAGATGCAAAAACATGAATTAATCCTAGAGCATGTGAAAACACCTAACACAAAAGCTCATAGTTCCATTCACACAAATAACACTTGAATTTATCATAATCATGAAGCACAAATTCAAGATGCTATAAACATACAAATAAATGCTAGGAACATAGAATGTATTCAATGAGTATTCTAGCCAAAGATTTAGAGCATGGATATATTGATAAATCAATTAAATCCTAGATGTCTCTAAAAACACATACAAGAGCTTTAATCCTAGATTTCATCAATCAAAGGATTAAAACACATTTCAAGGATTATCAATCATAAAATTATTCAATCATGTCTCAAATAATCCCAGATGTCAATCTAATCACAATACAACTCTCAAACATGTGAAAATCATAGAATCAAAAATTCTAGTTCACATATGTCTATAATTAGACTTTTGATTAAGATTGATTATGAAGCTATCTTTCTCAATAGCATTCAACAAACATATACATACATATAGAAGAAGAAACCCCAAGCATATTGAAGGTTATAAAAGAAGAAATCACAAAGATAAGACCAATACCTCCAAATCACGAGCTGTCACATTTTTCTGGGTAGAACACCTTGAAAACTCAATCAAATAACTACAAGATCACATGGAAAAGGTAGAGGACTTAATTACAAACAATCTCCAATTTGAATCACTCAAATCCGACTTTGTATGAGAAAGTTATGGTTTTTTGAAATGTGAGAAAAATTGGGAGAAATTTTTTGGTGAGTTCTTTCTTTTCTTCTTACATAAAATGAATGAGAGGGAATGAGAATATTTAAAAGGAAGATAGAGATGGAAGAAGTGACCAATCAAGTGAGGCCACGTCACCATCCACGTGTGGACCGCGTGTGGCACACATGGACAGAGAGCTGTCCAGCCCATATGTCACATGTGGCTCACACGTGGATAGCAAGCTTGGCCATTTGGCCTTGCTTGCTCCTCCTGCGCTCCGCTCACGTTCTTTGGTCGTATCTGGGCCTCCGAACTCCAATTTCGAATCCATTTTTGGATTACAAATTGTCACTCTCTCATGCACAACAACAACTACAAAACATTGACAAAAGGTTGAGAATTTATCTCGGAAAATGAAGACAAACAAAACTCAACGAATGAGAACAAAAAGTAGCGTAGTTACATTGTTTGGACTCGAAATCAAATGTATGAGTAACCGAAATTACCAGGACTCAATAAGAAATCATAAGAGATCATGTTCAAGTCCAAAAATAATAAAATGTAAACATATAAGCACAATGTCACACATGTATGCCGTTTCCTAGACATAGTCTTAGAACATGCAATTCTACAATGTATGAGAATTTGAGTTCAAAGCATGAGCATGTAAAAACATGTGAATGTGCTATATAAATGTTGCACAAGGATGCAAGGACACATATAATTGATTTTTCTATGTGTGCCTATTGCCTTGAAGAAGAATGAAGTCTATATTACCTTAATTGTGCAATGTAGTCCATTCCCCTTCAAAGACTCCTTCTTGCTTGATCTTTTTGGCCGCATCTTTCTTTGAAGCTACCACACCTGAAACAATATTCTGGTAGCTTTTCGTAGCGAATAAGTAACATGGATTCTTTACCTTTTTCAAGTCACTCTAGCCACAAAAATCTTTTCAGAGGTTTCCAAACATCAATAGTTACTTGAAGCCTTATATATTTTCCAAAACACTTCCCCTGTCCAACCAACATCAACCTCCACCAAGTCACTTAAAAGTTGCCCTATAAACTCCCCCATCTCCTTTGTCATACACAGTAATGGGGCATTGTGAATTTGGACCCAAAAAGCCACTTTATTGAAAGCCATGTCAGCGATTTTGCCTAACCATCTAACTTTTCCATCACTATAAGACTATCATCAAAACTCCAAGGACCCCTACAATGACAAGGAACTGGTCTTCCTGATTACAAAAGTAAAAAGGGAACCTATATCATGTACAACTTCGATATCAAAACCCTAGGCCATTTGCCAGATACGCAGAATTACCAGGCTGAACGCCTCCCTATTAATGTGTTTATTAGACAGAATCCTCCCAACCAAACACAACTCTAGTTTCTTACCCGTGTTTTCTTTAAGAGTTTCATGAACACTCCACAGTTTTTCATCCTTTGAAGTGAAAGAGATGCATACAAACGGGCAATCTCATCTGGATCCATAGACGCACCACTCCAAGCCTTAGACGAAGCCAACACACCCACAAGACATCCTATAAGGAAAGAAACGAATAGGAAAGAAGAACCAAAAAGAAGAATAGAAAAAAACCACCGCCTACTTTTATGCTAGGGTTTCAGAGAAAAACCGAAGAATTTTAGATTTTCCCAATTTGGTTAAACATACTATATAATTAGTAATGCTTAGAGCTAAATGATGAAACAACACTAAAACTAAATTATTATATATATTTTTTTTTTTCAGTTTTATGAATTTAGTCCTTAGATTTTCTCTTTTTAACCATTTTTTTTTCTTTTTTTATACTTGTGGTCCTTAGTTTTTCTAAAATTCATCAATTTGGTCCTTTTGACTAGATTTTTTAATAGTCAACTCTCACAGAAAGGCAAAATGACAATTTTACCCTTAACAAATATAAAATAATAAAATAAAAGGAAATGGTAAAAATATATTAAAATTAATAAACATTGTAAAAATATATGAATGAAAATCTCAAATTTTTTATAAGTAAAATGATTAAATAGAAAATATAAAAAAAAATATTTTCAAATAAATATTTTCTAACATTTTTTTTCAAATAATAAAATGAATAGAAAAAAAAAAAACAAATAAAATCCAAAAAAAAAAAAAAAAAGATGATAAAAACACAAATGAATGAATTGCATGTGTATGCACCAAATCTCTTTGAGAGAACAAGTCAAGTGATATACCTTTGAAGCTTTTGTTCTTGAAGCTTTGTGATTCCGAGGAGATTGCCGATCATGATCACATTGTTGAGCACCTGAAGATCCTAATCTACCAATTACAAAAACATCCCAATGTGGTTTGTCACATAAATAAGTTTATCACAAAATGAAGAAACTTACAATACGAAAAACAATAATTTGTCAGGTTCAGTCCGAAATCGAGTACAATCCGGCTCTGTACCAACCCTCCACACTTGATTATTTAATTAGCTTCTGACCAGATAAAATAATACAGGTTTAAAATTTTACCAAACATTAGACAGTACTAATTTAGTGCTGTTCGGTCCCCTTATCTTATCCAATACGACATAACAAACACGCCTTAAATGTTTTACAACAAGTGTTGGAGACTAAGCGAAATCTAGAGTCCTTTTATTTATATCATACGACCATAAAAGAATTGCCCGCGTCCGTTGAACTTCTACCTCAGCTTTCTTTTCTAAATATACGATACTTATTTTTTTTTTTATATATAAAAATTGGACTGATCTAAGGGGAAAAATCATCACAAGCGATCCTATGCTGAAAACCCCATATACAATATCCATATATATATATATATAATAAAGAAAAGAAAATAAAAACAAGAAAAAGAAGAGTAGAGCAAAAAAAAAAAGAAAAAGCCAAGGGTACGCAGATCGAACAACAAAACAATAAGGCATGCAAGCCTCAATAGAAAATGAAGAGAAAACATATTAACGAAAACAAAAAAGACTCATGGCCAATACAATCCTTACCCACCAAAGCAAAGGAGAAAGATGGAGAAGTAGACCACCACAAGTCAATATATAATCCCAAAGCTTGCTTAGAAAGAGCGTCCGCCACTTGATTACCCTCCCTGAAAATATGAGAAATTTGAAAATCCATAAGAGAGATCTGAGAAAGAGACCTTTACCAAGCCTACCGAACATGCCATGGAACCTGATTGCAATGAGCAAAAAGCGGTTGAACCACATAAGTAGAATCACCATCAAGCCAAATATGTTTCCAATCACTAATCCAAGCATAGTTGATAGCCATTGACACCGTAAGCAATTATGCCTCGAAAGCAAACACCGAACCAAGCAAAGCAGCAAAACAACCTTTAACAAACGAATGACAATTATGGAAAATACCTCCACAACCCCCAATACATAGTGAACCTAAAGCGACCCAATTCGTAATAACCTTGACCCAACTAGGAGATGAGGGCAACCAAATCACACTTTTGATGACTGACACAAGAGGAGACCAACTAGAGACCAAAATGCCATAGAATCAAAAGATCATCCACACTATTACGTATACACCTAATTAGACCTGACACGGTTCCAGTTTGGTTCCGATTCGGTTTCGATTCCAGTACAAAACCGATGGTTCTGTTTCCACGATTAGGTGGAATCGAAACTAGAACTGACTTATGACGGTTCCGATTTTGACGGTTCTGACGGTTTTGAACCTTTATTTAAAATAAAATAAAAACTAGATCAGATCAGGATTCAGTCATCAATCCAAGATTCCAAACTCACTTCCAAGATCATAAATCAGAAATCAACCACAAATCAACCCTAAATCAGCCTCAAATAAACCACAAACCACCCCTAAATCAAGTAATCAACCCCAAACCACCACCAAATCAACTTTCATGAATCGAAGAAGAAGAAGAGATCAAATATGAAAAAAAAAAAATCAAAGAGAGAGAGATATATATCATAAATTAGGGTTTTGAATTTAGGAATTTAGGATTTATAAAAAAATGTTTGAACCGTCGATTCTAGTCCGGTTTGAACCAGGCAATTCCTTTAAAATTGGAACAAGAATCGGAACCGAAATCAAAACTGAAACTAAATTTTTCGATTCCGATTTTGGTTTTTACGGTTCGGTTTCGATTCGGTTCGACGGTTCGAACTAATCAAACTGTGTCGGGTCTACACCCAATCCTTAACAGTTCACTTCCGAAATTTCCTGCCAAACATAGTCAAAGCAAACCAAAAATCAAACTGCATAAATCTTCCAGTTGCTAATAAATTACACACTCCACACCACAGCATGAAAAACTGTTTTCCATAAGATGCGAATCTGGTCATACTGTTACCACAAATTCTGAAACGGGAAGCCAGGTGAAACCCAACAATACTCAAACGATCATCTGTAAGGAATCTATTAAGCAACATGTACCAAGACAAAGCTGACCGAGAATGAGGGATAGAACTAGACCAAATTTCCTTCCATCTAGAGATAATTCTCAACCGATCCATTGATTTTATGCATTGGTGATGATGAGTAGGATGCTAGCCTTGCCGGAGGGTAGCATAGAGAAGACCGTACTAAACACCACCCAAAGTTATCCAATTCCTCACCATTTTGGTGTTTTGAGTTTTTCAGTAAGGGAGAGTTAATAGAATGAATATAAGATATTGCAAATACATAGAAAGTTTTCCAAATTGCATTTGTAATAGGAAATCTCTTTCAGGTCTTGATCTATCTGGTTGTTTTGAAGTTGACAAAATGCTAGAGGACTTGCCATTATCTTCATCATGTTATGTATGTTCTTTAAGACAGTTGAATCTAAGTAAGTGCAACTTGTCATTCTGTCAACATTGTCGAGTACTCTTAGTTGCTTATCCTTGTTAGAGAGTTAAATCTAAGTGGAAACAACTTTGAAAGCCTAAGCCTTACACCATTTTCTTATCTAAAAGGCCTTAACACATGTCATTGCAAGAGACTTCAATCTTGCAAGAGTTTGCACTCCCATTGAGTCTACTAGGTTTACAAGCACATCATTGCATTTCTCTGGAAACTTTACAAACTTCCAATATGGTCTTCACTGGGAATTGGGATCCTCCCCAATACAATTTCACCTATTCTAATTGATTGAAATTAGATGCAAATGCACCGATAAATATTATGGCAGATGCACGACTAAGGATTCAAGTTACACTAAGACACACTGGACTGTTTCAATAGAAGATTATCTAGATGTATTCTCTATATCTTTTTCATTTGAATTTCTCTGCTGATGATGAGTTTTGCTTACCATAAGGACCTCGTTTTTATGATTGGCTTATTTCATGACAAACCTGTAAGCCCTAGAATCGCACAGTGGAAGAAAATTTATTAGGTTTAAAAAAAAAATGTTTGAATCATATTCGAACAAAAACCCTTTTAAAAATTATTTTAAGCGACTTTAATAACCATGTGTGATATATAAGAATAAAACAGGCAGGATTCGTAATCATACATCAAGGCTAACTCCTTTGTTTTTTATCTTGTTGATATCGCTTTCTTATTTGTACCACCTCGCTATCTCCCATGTTCTAGCAACTATGTGTGGGCACGTCACAGACTTCAGGAGGTTGAATGGAGGTAGAAGAAACAAACGAAAACAACCCTTGCTTTGTGTATGAAGATTTTGGCCACCCTATAGAAAACCTAGAAGCAAAACAAAAATTTTCTTCTTTTTCTTTTCTTTTGGCCTCACCATATCTCTCTGTTTTATTTCTTCTTTTGGTTTCACTCAATTACATTAATTGATTCACTTGAGTTCTAATAATACCAAATCACTTTATAAAAGAATAGGTTTTTAAAATATCTAATATTCAAAAAACCAGTATCTTTTAGCTTGTTTTTAAAAAAATTTAAAAATCAAATCTTTTAAAAAACAAAACAAATATCCTGATATTATATCTATAAGGATTCCCATTGTTGATTGGCTTGTTTCGTGGACAAACCACATGTTAGGGTTGACGTAAGGGTTGCTTAAGAATTGGTGATCATCCAATGGCCTTCTCAAAACCTCAAGAGAAGAAGCACAAAAGGTATATTCTTGTGCTTACATGCTTTGAAGAGATTATAGTTGCACACACTCACAACTCATGCATATTTCTATATTTGTATATTGTGTGTTTTCATGTATGCATTCATAATTGTTGAATATCTCTTCCTGCATGATTATTTAATTGCATCTATCTTATTGAAATGCCATAACATCATTAGGCATTAGGATGCAAAGTCATGAATTTTATTCATGCTTGTTTGAATTGAATGCATCTTGTTATGTGAAAATGCCATGACATGATAGGCATTAGGATGCATTCAATTCCCACACTTGCACTTCATGTTTGTTAGCTATAAGTGTGGTGTAATTCGTTTCCTGAAAGATGTTCGAAAATGTTCGTGCGTGCATATTGGTGTGCATGTTTTAGTGTGATGATCGCCGGTAGAGATGCCCTTGGCTTCTCTCCTAGATTCACCATTTTTGGTGAAACGGCAGTTGAGATCGGTGGCCTGGCCGCAGTTCGAAACCGTCGATCAAGACCTGATTGAAATAAATACCTCGGGTCTAAAACGGCGGTTATGAACGGCGATTATGTACCCGTCGAATGAAACCAGGGTTCTCGGGTTTCAATTCGGCGGTTACATTCTGCGGCTCCGATCGTAGATTGAAACCGTCGATCGTGCGTTTTCAAGGGCAAACTTGTCTTTTCACCTGCCTTGTTTTTGGTCTCTATAAATACATCCTTATCTCTGGTTCTAAAACCAAATTTCTGATCCGAAGAACCCTAGAGAGATATTTAGAGAGACTTGAGAGAAAAAGCTTAAAGATTACATCTTTATTTATCTTAACCCATTTCCACATGCATAAATCATCATCTAGGATCATCTAGTGTATGATAATGCATGGGTCTTCTTCAACACACATGGTATGATTTGTTGAACACTAATCTCCTTTAATTTTAGTGTTTCAACTTATCAATTTTATCTCATTTATTACTTGTATGTGTTTAGATTTATTTCTACATACATGATTGAGATTATGTGTTGATTGGGTTAATTTTACAGAGCTTAATTGATTAGGTCATTATTGCCTAAAAGCTATGCCATAAACATTCTTGTTATTTATTGATAACTAGGTTGATAAATTATTTTTTAATTAACTAGTTAATCCTTTGAATGTTTGTGGGTTATTTGTGATAGCTATGTATCTAGGATTGGTTATCCTTTACTTAGCTAAAGTTTTATGCCTTGACATATAGCTATTTTCATATCTAGGATTGATTTTATTGTCATCATATAATCCTAGGTAAGCATCTAGAGTACCTTAACTCTATCTTGCATATTTGGATATCATTGCATATTCAATTAGGGTGTTGATCTCTTCGTAGAAGTAAGTCTTGTGTGATAGACCGGGATTAGGTCGTACACTGGGATTAAGTGGTCACATGAGCAAATTGGACTAGATCCACTTTTACAAGCCTGCGGATAGTGGTAGTAGGATATTGGCCGGGATTAGGCCGTCAAACCGGGATTAGGTTGTATACAATATCACAATTAGTGGATTCGAGGTTCGAGTGTGGTGCACTTACCAGCCCGTGGTTTTTTCCTGTTGAGGGTTTCCACGTAAAACTCAAGTGTCGTTTATATTTCCACACCATATTACACTTGATTATTGTTTTGTGAATTGAGGTTATACTTGTAATATTGACTAATCCAAAAATTTGGTAATAACGGATTAATAGACCATTCACAAACCCTCTATATCGTATTTAAAAGACACGCACGCGTATAATAGTAAATTATAGGCATTTTCAATATCAATATATAAAATCAAGATAGAGTTATAAGTGACCTAGATTAAATAGGATTCTAAATTCTATTTAATCTAATGTTGTCACTATGATTTGAACCCATGACCTGCCAGAGATAAAATAATCAATATTATTTATGTATCTTTGCCTTGGTCTTGGTTTAAACTCTTGACCTCTAGTAAATAATTATCTCAATTAATAATTCATAATTATTAATAAAATCAAATAATCACATTATTTAATTGAATTAATTATTAATCCATTAATTAAATAATCACATCATTTAATTAATTGCCTGAATTAAATCTTTGTCACTTTCGTAACAAAACTAATTGGACCATCCAATTAATTATCTGTGACCCTTGTTACCATCAACGTTTCGGGCTAGCAAGAGGACCTAATTGACCCACAGTCTTGAGCTCTAATAATCCTTAGAAAAAACTAATTAAACTCTTTAATTAATATTTCATGATTATTAACCTCGGAATTACTTCACTAAAAACGCGAGGCAGAATTGGACCATCCAATTAATTATCTGTGACCCTTGTTACCATCAATGTTTCGGGCTAGCAAGAGGAACTAATTGACCCACAGTCTTGAGCTCTAATAATCCTTAGAAAAAATTAATTAAACTCTTTAATTAATATTTCATGATTATTAACCTCGGAATTACTCCACTAAAAACGCGAGGCTGCACTCTCGTAGCTGTAGATATTTTTACACAAACCTAAATTCAGTGTCCATCGATATAGCTATTACATATGATATGATCCTCTACAAGTAGTTCATAATTAGAGTTGGGTCATAAAGTCCATTATAACCCTCTAATTACATCTTTTCCATTAAATGCCATTGATTCTCTAATGAACAATTATACCCTCATTCCTTTACGGAAGAAGGAGAGCGCTTTTAATCATTCAATCCCCAAATAAGGGAACTACTTCTCTATTTCTCACAAGAATGAGTAGATTCAATATTGTGTACAGACCTTCCCAACCATAAGCCAAACCGCGATTCCAAGATACGGAGATATTGATCGAGAATGCTATTCCAATCTCACCCATGGTAAATCAAAAACCATGATCTAACCTGAAAGAGTCAATAAGACACTCAGGATTAAGATCACCTATATACAGCCACCATTTGTCGATATATATGAATCTCCCCATGTAACGGATATTAGAGAGAGATTCATATAGATCGTGACCCAGTCCTATATGATCACATCATATAAGGTGCCTCCATTCTCATATCAACATATGAGTAGTCTAGGATAAGACCATCGTATATTATGGAATGAACTGCAGCTGTAGATTAACCACAAATAAAGTACCCAACTTCATTTGCTCCCTACAGACTCTTTAGATTGCACGTCTCAAACTAAATTCCTTTACACTCATATACATAGTTCAAGACTACATTTGACAATCTTGGATGTTTAACATATATGACATAAAAATATGAGACATATAAATAGAATGAAAATGACTGCTTCTTTTATTTATAATCAATCTTCATTTACATATTACAAGCTTTAGGGCAAAAACTCCAACAAAACCACATTATGGATGATCTTATGATGGGTAGCTTAGATTCTCAATGGCAAGCTCTTAAGCATCTCTGTGACTTCAAGAGCGAAATGTATATTCACTTGACTTTGTCTCTTGATGAGTTTAGGTGCACACACACACACACACACACACACACACACACACACACACATAATTCATGCATTTCCATATCACTTACATTTGTGTTCTTTTTATTGTGTTGCATCAGGTCAAAAACATTGTGTATCGATGTGTGTCACACAACAGTAAGCACAGTGGTTTACACTGATTTTAATTAAATCAGATGCAACGCTGTGTGATACACAGCGGTACGCACAACGGTTTTGCCACTTTTTGTCAAAATGTTGTAGTTTTGAGTGGGCTCTATAAATATCTCACTTTTCCCTTTCTATGTTTATGTAAGAATCCTAGATCACGAATTTGGTTTTAAAAGAGAGAGAGAGAGAGAGAGAGAGAGAGAAGGTTTCTAGAGAAAGAAAGCTTTCAAGCTTCGTTCATTCACTCTCCATGTGCATTTAATGTCTTCCTCATTCATGGCTCTTCCTCATTACATCACTTGGTAAGTAACAAACAACATATCTTCATTTATTGTTCTATTTTAATCAATACATTTCTTTGATTGCTTAGTTTAGCAAATCTTCACTCTTATTACATATTTAGTGAAGTTATGACATGATTGGGTTTTGTTTGTGATAGCTTAATTGATTAGGTTGATTTTCCCTAAATAGTTAATCCTTGAACATTCTTGTGAAATTGATTGATGATTAGGTTGATAGATTAATGTTCATTCATCTAGTCAAGCTCTATTGAATGTTCATATGGATTTAATAGACAAATAGGTTGTTAGAAATCTCTACACCAAATTGAGACCTCATGTATGGACATGTTGGCATTGTTTGATAGCTAAGATTGTATGTCATTGATAATATCTAGCTAAGTCTTTATGGTTTTCATTTAGACATTAATAACTAGGATTTATTGCTTGTTGCATTAAATACCTTGTTAAGCATCTAGTGTTAGTCTAGCACTCTTTGCATTTGAGCATCATTTACATATTCACTTAGACTATTAATTCTCTTTAATAAGTCAAAGTCTTGTGGCTACGGGTGGTAGTTGCACAAGCAAGTGAAGGATTTCCAAATGAAATCAAACCAATTTAAACCATTTTATTATGATTAGAATATATATATATATATATGCAGGCATTTGTGTGCAAAGTTAACTAATCACATCATATATATATCAACTTTGTTCATTACAAGGCATATCATCATTCATCAAAATTGAGGTCTTATTTAGCAATGCACCTAACACATCATCATCAACAATATTCCAACCGATTATGTTTTTCTCCTTTAAACCTAGAATGAATGTATTTATGTTTTTTCACGCAAAAGTAACTCTCTTGATGGTTTACACACAACCTAGAATGAATGCAATTTTGCAACCTCTGGTGGAAATTTTCTATCCAAATGAGTGAGTGTTAAGGCCGTTGGCGCTACAGGCAGTCTTTTAACTTTATGGAGTGAATAGTTCTTTTCAGCTATGGCTTGCATTTTTAACAAAAGATGCATTATAGTTTTTGGGGAGAGGTTACCTTTGAAAGAAAAGGTTGTCTTCTGTAATGTGTATGTGCCTAACATCTAGTCTGAAAGGAAAGAGTTATGGAACTTCCTTTTGGTGGCTCAAAGGACGTTTCAGACACCATGGTATTTAGAAGGGGATTTTAATACGGTTCTCGATCAGTCCGAAAGGCATGGTGAAAGATGTGTTAAGGAAGCTATGAGGAGTTTTAGTAATTTTCTTTTCCAAACAAAGGTGGTGGATTTACCTTTACATGGCTTAACTTTCACGTGGTCCAATCAAAGAGAGAGAGCTTCTTGGGTGAGGCTAGACCGATTCTTAATCTCGCCAATTTTGTTATCTTGGTTTCCCAAGTTGATACAAAGTGGGATGGTAAGAAGAATTTCGAACCACAATGTTATTTGGATTGGAGAACCGAAGGTTAAGTGGGGGTCAAGTCCTCTTTCCGGTTCATTAATTCTTGGCTTAAAGATAAGGAGATGATGTCTTAGGTGATAAAAGAATGGAAAGCTAAGCACCTTGGTGGCACGAAAAGCCAGTCTTTGGCTTTGAAATTTAAAGTTGCTAAGTCTTCCATCAAACAAATGGTGGTGGGAAATAAAAAAAATTCTCATTTTCGATGAAAGGGATTGAAATCAAATCGGGTGAGGTGGAAAAGAGAGCGTGTCTTAAGGGTGCTTGGTTTCTCTAAGAAAGGAGAGGTTAGCCTTGCTTTTGGAGTTATGGTAAGGTCTGAAAAAGGAGGAGCAGTTGTGGAGGCAAAAATCAAGGGTAAAATGGTTAAACAAAAATACCAAAATTTTCCATTTTGTGGCAAATGGTAGGAGAAGTTGTAACACAATTAGAGATATGGGTTTTAATGGAAGGATGGAGTCAGATCCAATTCGGGTGAAGGATGGTATCTTTGTTTTTTTTTTTTTCAAAAATCAATTCAAAAAAGCAGTGTGGGTGTGTCCGAAGATTCAGGGCTTGGGTCTATTTACTTTACCAGAAGAGGTCAAGCTTTCTTTGGAGGAAGAATTTAGTAGGGAGGAGGTGTGGAGGGCGTTGTGCAAATGTGATGGTAATAAAGCCCCAGGCCCAGATGGTTTCAACTTGAACTTTGTCAAAGCTCATTAGGAGGTGATTCAAGTGGACTTTATGAAATTCATTAATGAGTTTCATAGAGACGGAAGTCTTGTAAAGAAGCTGAACACAACTTTCTTGGCTCTGATTCCAAAGTGTGGAAGCCCGAAAACAGTGTCAGACTTTAGGCCGATTAGCCTAGTTGGCTCTATGTACAAACTTTTTGCCAAAGTGCTAGCCAATAGATTGAGAAATGTGATGCACTTGGTCATTAGAGAAACTCAGATGGCGTTCATGAAGGGCAAACAGATTGTGGATAGCTTTCTGGTGGCTAAAGAAATAGTTCATTCGTGGAGGAATGATAAGGAAGGGGGTTTGTTAGCGAAATTGGATTTTGAGAAAACGTACGATAGTGTCGATCATGGTTTCTTGGATTGGATGATGGGCTTTGGTGCTAAATGGAGACACTGGATTTGGTCTTGCATTTCATCTCCTATGATTCTGGTTCTAGTGAATGGTAGTCCCACCACTCAATTTGGTGTAGAGAGAAGGCATAGGTGATGAGCCGTCGTGCACTCATAAAAATGATGTAAGTTGTTTGATCTTTGAAAACCCTTTTAAGCCACTTAAATCCTTTAAAGTGTGATTTTATAGCAAATGGTAAGCAAGTTCGTTCTACAGGGATATGAAGTGTTAATTATATAGATTGACTAATCTTTAGACAAATAAAATAAATCATGATATGTGATAGATGCGTGGTTTCAAAAACCACCAATGTTAACTACTAAATTGAAAATACAAAATTGATATGAAAAATAGAATACTCAGCAACCTTGATAAGAATAATTATGTAAACAATTAATATGATTGATAGGGAATAGATTGATTAGCAATTGAGTGTGGCTAATGTCTTTTTAGCCTATTTAATAAACCAATCTCTCTATGTTAACCACTTGAGGCTTAGATTAGTAGGGTTGATATACCCACCACTAATCTATCCTAATCAATGGGTTCTTAATCACATAAGGGTGTTGTAAGGATTCCCATTATTGATTGGCTTATTTCTTGGACAAACCACATATTGGGGATTTGAATTGTAAGGGTAGTTAGGTGATTGAAGATTATGCTCAAAGGCCCTTTTCAAGACCTCAAGGGAAGAAGCACTCCAAAGGTATAATTCTTAGTGTTTCTTGTAATGAAGAGAAGTAGATGCACACACACACAACACTTGCATAATTCTTATTCTTGAATGTGTTGTGTCTTTATTGTATGTATGCATTAATTGCTCATTTAATCTCTCTTCATTCTTGTCCATATGGGTGCATCTTGCTTGGTATTGCACATCATTCTTTTCATTTTAGGATGATGCATCAGGTGCATTTGTGCGCCCTGTTATGCGGTCAAGGCCGCAGAAATTAGGCCGCAGAATAAGGACCAGAATTCATACTCTCTGGTCCCTTTTTTGCGCCCTTGGTTTTTGCGTATAGGGGCCGCAAAATTGTCAGGTGCATTTCTGCGCCCTTGAGTTCTGCGGTCCGTGGCCGCAGAATCATGCTGCAAAAGCGTGAGGTGTGATTCTGCGCCTTGTGTTCTGCGGTCAAGGCCGCAGAATCAAGGGCGCAGAATCGACGGTCTTTTGCAAAAATTACAAAACGGCACCACTTCACTTTGGCATACTATATATATGCCACTTTCATTTCTAGGTCGTTTTAAAAGAGTTCCAAATATCATATTTTTCACTTAGAAAATATTTCAAGAGAAAAATCATCAAGAACTCATCTTTAAACACTCAAACCATTTCCTTTGATCATCAAAGTTCATCTAGGATCATTCATGACCATTTAGGACTCATCCATGTATGGTTTTGCATCATCACATCTTTCTTGGTAAGATTTTGACTAACTTCATCTAATTTTAGTTTCTTTCTTGTCAAGTTATCTCTTTATCTTATTGTATGCTTTATGTTCACATGCTAGATATAAGATAGAGATTGTTTGTGATGAATATGATTGAGTGTTGTATTGTGATAGCTATCTAGGTTTTGCTTAATCTTGATTAGCTAAGTTTTATGACATGTCATTTAGCTATTGTCATCTAGGATTGCATTTATTGTTATCTAATCATCCTAGATAAGCATCTAAGGTTACCTAGCTTTATTTGTTCATTGAATATCATTATATATTCACATAGGTTGTAATCTCTTCATTGAGAAGTAAGTCTTGCGTGTAGCTTCCGGGATTAGGTTACTTAGATCGCAAGCAATTGAAGTCTTGTTGTGATAGACCGGGATTAGGTTGGACACCGGGATTAGGTGGTCACACAAGCAATTGGACTAGGTTCACTTATACCGGGATTAGGTAGGTGTGTGATTATATATCGGGAGTAAGTTGTAATCGTTTAACACATTTAGTGGATTCGAGGTTCGAGTGTGGCGCACTATACAACCCGTGGTTTTTCCCGTGAGGGTTTCCACGTAAATATCAAGTGTCTTTTATAATTCCGCATCATATTACACTTGTTATATTTGTTGACTAGATTGGGGTATTTTCGTAATATTGACTTAACGCGAAAATTGGGTAATAACGTTAAAATCTATTCACCCCCCCTCTAGATTGATATTAATATATTAGAACACACCTCGAGTGATATTGGGATGAGCAAAGAGGGAGCGTCAAGCGTGAGGCCACCGTTGCTCACCGGCGATAATTACTCCTCATGGAAGGGGAAGATGGAGGCGTACTTATGCCAAATCCATGATAGGGCATGGATGGCGGTTGAAGACGGATACGCACCTCCTATGATGACTCCCATGGATGAAGGAGAAGAAGTACTCAAGCCCAAGGCACAATGGACTAATGGAGAGTTTGAGACTTCAAAGTGGAATAGGAAGGCAATGCATGCCATCCTATGTGCCATGGATGAGAACCAGTACAAGTTGGTTCAAATTACTAGGATCGCCAAAGAGGCGTGGGAAATCCTAGAGACGGCTCATGAAGGAACCGAAGTGGTCAAGGATTCAAAACTACAAGTCCTCCAAACTAGTTTTACGACCATTAGGATGGAAGAGCATGAGCACTTCAATGACTTCCAAGTGAAGTTGATGGACATTGTGAATCAAAGTCATCAACTAGGAGACCCATATTCGGATAGGAGAATCAAGCAGAAGATTATGAGATCTCTCCCCGAAAGGTTCGAATCAAAAGTGACGGCTTTAGAAGAGAATGATGGATACAAGGATATGAAGCCGAGTGAAGTCATTGGAAGACTTCTAGCTTATGAGTCAAGAAAGGCTATCACCTTACCTCCTAAGAAAAAGAAGAATATTGCTTTGAAGATGTCGAAGCATAACAAGAAGGAGGATGACTCGGACGATGAACTTAACGCATTTGTGAAAAAGTTCAAGAAGTTTGCCAAGTTCGAGAAGAGTGGTGTTGGATCAAATGGCCAAGACTTGAGGAAAAAGGGTTCCTTCAACAAGTTTGAGCCTAGGCTAGAGAAGGCCGAAAGGAAAGTGGTCCAATGCTATGAGTGTGGTGGTATAGGACACTTCGCCCCCGTTTGTGCAAATCGCATGGACAAGAAGAAGGGAAAAGTGATGGCCGCCTCGTGGAGTGATAGTGGTGATGACTCCCATGAGGGAGATGAGTTGTCAAGTGATGAGGAGCTTGCCATTAACTACATGGCTTTTGGAGTCACATATGTAGAAAATGAAGTTGATGGCAAGGATGACTTGACTAGTAATCCCATAGAAGGATTAGATGAAGAAGTAGCTATAGAAGAGATTGATGTAGCTACTCATTGGGATATGACTCATATGTCATCAAGAGACAAATTTGATGATCTTGATGAAGGAGATGACTTCATTGGTGAGATGGAGGATTTGGGAAATGACTCCTTTGGTAAGATGGAGAATGTAGGGGATGACTCAATTGTTGAGAATTTGACACCCCACTCCACACATGGAATTGTGGAGAAAATGGATCTTGAAGACTACTTGAGAAAGGTTGAAAGCCTTGGGATAAAGAATGAAGAGGAGATTCAAAAGTTAAAGGAAGAAAATCTTAAGCTTTCAACACAAGTGGACCACTTGAGTAGAGAAGTGGTGAGATCCATGATTAATGAAGACAAGCTAAGAGATGAGCTAGCTTTGTCTAAGAGGAATGAAGAATGGTTGAAAAGGGAGCTTGATGATGCTAGAAAGTTAATGGCAAAGATGGCCTCTAGCACGGAAAAACTCAACCATATGTTGATGTAGGGAAAAATTGTACCCGCAGCGGAAGCGAGACTAAAAAATAGTTTTGAGTAGCTTTTAAAATTTTTCCAATTTTATGAACCTTAAACCCTTTTGATTAATTAAAGATATATAACCATAAACAAAAGATTAATACCTCTTGTAGCGTGATCCGATTGACTTGCGTCGATGGTAATCCGCAAGATCTTCAATCCTAGCACGAACGTGGATCACCTAGGAGCGTGGTCTCCCTTCTCTTTGAATTGTATATCTGAGAATGGACAACAAAACTTTTCTAATTCTGTTAGTCACTATAATCTCCAAAAGGTTGCTAAGAATGTTCCGGTCACTTTTGAATTCACAATCGTAAGATTGAAATTCGCGTGAACCTAATTCGAAAGTGTGTACAAAATCTCTTGATGTTAAGATCACTAGTACACTATCGAAACAAGAACAATTCTTCTCTCACAAACCTCTAGGCCGAATCACTCACTAGTCTTAGAGTTGGATCTTATTTTTCTCTAGTAAAAGAAAAAGCTCAATTGCAAAAACTAGGGTTTGACAAAAAAATATAAAGAATATATATGTCTATTGGCCACCAATCACTTGCCAAAATATATATCTAATTGCCCGTCTAATATATATCTTTTGTATATATAAACTACATGCCTTTTAAATATATATATATATCGCTCCAACACTGCACGCAAATTAAGTATATATATTGTTTACTTTTAATAACTGCATGCATTTTACATATATCTATATTAGTTTTAATCAAACACATATATATATATATATCAGTTTTAATGTACGCAATATAAATATATATATATATTGTTTTATTTCCTGCATGCATTATATATATAATATATATCAAACCCTAATCCAACTCTTTAGTGTATTTGTGACTATATAAAAGACTTCCTAATTTGACTAAGCAAATAAAGTCTTTTATATTCAGTATAATACTAATAGTAGTATACTACTTGGAAACATATTTCCTAATCAGAAAAAGATTTGATTTTTAATTAAATAATTAATTAACATATTAATTAATTTCCATTTAATTAAATAATAAAATAAAACAATATAATGGGCTAAAAAATTAGCCATTGCCACCCATGACTAGAACTTGGGCCTACATATTGTTTTCTTATTTTATTTAATCCATTTGGACTTTAATAAAAAGCCCACATGTGAACTAGACCTATTCTTACTAAAAGAAACAAGCCCACATGCCTTTCATTAATATATTAATATAATTAAACAGCCCATTAAATAAATAATGTGCAAATTATATTCTCAATATATTAAATACAATTCTAAATGGACCCACAAATAGTCCGGTAGAATATATCAAGTGATCCATACAAGTCCGTGTGGATTGGGGATCTTGGCGGGCTATCTAAATTTAAGCTTCAATAGACATAACCTAATCACAATCAACAAATGATTCACTTAGGTCCGATCCATTAATTCTAACTCATTCCACTAAAGAGCTAAAATTGAACTCTTAAATAAAGACAGAAAAGGAAGATGTTTCCTCATTCATACCCTAGACAATCATGTTGGAGATAGTGTATCCTCGTGATTAATATCAGTAATCGCCAAGAGTTCATAGACCGCCTATAACTCTCCAAGTTACCATATTTACTCATATGACCACGTTTTGAACTTGGATATTTTGACTTGTCCAGAAGCCATGTTTCCAATAGACACTATCGAAAACTCAACGTTGAGATTTAATATCCAATTACCTCAAAACATCCATATGATGATATTATACTCTCATTTAATAAATGGAGCCACGATGTCCATATCTATAAATGAAGTCCTCTATCGATTAACAAATGAATATCACCAAACTATCGAGGATAGACTATGCGATATAATCGTACTCATTGATAGCTCAAATGATATCACCTGCAACCATAAGTCCATCATTTATCTCAGGATTAAGATAGACTCTCCGATTGTCCTGATAATGAAATTACTTTTATCTACTGACGGTTATAGATAAAGTATTTCATTGTGATCCTGTTCAATGCACCCAGTGCACTAGATTCTTTTGCTCGAAGACACTCCGATGATTTTAGACTCATCATATCTCATTTGATCCCACTCAAATGCTAGCAAAAGAATTCTACAACTTTAACAAGATAAAGGTGCCCAACCTTTAACTTAAGTTGTGAACAATATTCAAGACTAACTAAAGAATTGTGTCTACCACATACATATCCAGATGTACGAACAATTCTTCTTTTCTCATAGTCTTTAGACCTTATGATTATTTACTTTGACAATTTATTAAACTATAAATGCTATAAGATTTGTTTAAACCAGAAATCACTTTATTAATATGAAACAGATTGTTAATTACAATATTACACTCTTGCTATTGAGCATAATCCTAACAATCTCCCACTTGCGCTATAGCAAATGTGTCATATCTCTCAAGCCCATATTCTCTAGGTGCCCATCGAAACTCTTTTGAGGTAGAGCCTTTGTGAAGGGATCTGCTAGATTTTCTGCTGACGCGATTTTGGTAATCGTCACGTCACCTCTTTGAACAATCTCCCTTAAAAGATGATATTTTCTTTCAATGTGTTTACCTCTCTTGTGACTTCTTGGTTCTTTCGAATTAGCCACTGCTCCACTGTTGTCACAGTAGATAGTGATCTGCTTATTCGCACTAGGAACCACTTCCAAGTCAATCAAGAATTGGCGGAGCCAAACAGCCTCTTTGGCAGCCTCGCATGCAGCAACATACTCAGCTTCCATGGTGGAATCAGCAATACAAGATTGCTTGATGCTCCTCCATATAACTGCTCCTCATCCAATAGTAAACACAGCCCCTGATGTGGATTTTCTGGAGTTAGAATCTGATTGAAAATCAGAATCTGTATACCCAACGGGAATTAAATCCCCTCCAGAGTATACAAGCATATTATCTCTCGTTCTCTTAAGATACTTGAAAATATGTTTGACTGCCGTCCAGTGATCAGGACCAGGTTTCGATTGAAACCTGCTAACTATGCCAGTAGCAAAACAAATATCTGGTCTAGTACAGAGCATTGCATACATGAGACTTCCAACTACCGAGGCATATGGAACTCTACTCATGAATTGCTCATCATGCTCTTTTATAGGAACTTGTTCCTTAGAAAGCTTGATTCCATGTCTGAAAGGTAACATACCTTTCTTGGAATCCTGCATGGAAAACCTAGACAAGATCTTGTCTATGTATGAAGCTTGGGATAATGCAATCGTTCTATTCTTTCTATCCCTTATAACTTGGATACCTAGAATAAAACTTGCTTCTCCTAAGTCCTTCATATCAAATTGTTTTGCTAACCATTCTTTTACTGATGTCAATACACCTACATCGTTTCCGATGAGTAGTATATCATCTACATAGAGAATCAGGAAAACCAACTTGTCGCCCTTAATCCTTTTATATACACAAGGTTCGTCAGGATTCTGAATAAATCCAAAACCTTTGACAGCTTGATCGAACCTTATGTTCCAGGATCTGGATGCTTGCTTTAATCCATATATGGATTTCTGCAACTTGCATAACTTTTCCATTTGGCCATTTTCAATGAATCCCTCTGGTTGCATCATGTAGATGCTTTCGTCAAGACTTCCATTAAGGAAAGCTGTCTTGACGTCCATTTGCCAAATCTCTAGATCTAAAGATGTTGCAATGGATAAGAGTATCCTAATGGATTTAAGCATGGTCACATGAGAGAAGGTTTCCTCGTAATCGATACCTTCTTTCTGTGTATACCCTTTAGCTACCAATCTAGCTTTAAAGGTTTCCACATTTCCATCCATACCTCTTTTCCTCTTGTATACCCACTTGCACCCAATGGGTTTTATCCCTTTAGGCAAGTCTACAAGGGACCAGACTTTGTTATCGAACATAGATTCAATCTCAGATTGCATTGCCTTTTGCCAATGGCGACTATCAACATCCTCCATAGCTTCCTTGTACGTGTAGGGATCATCGTCGTTCGGGAGATTCTTCACTGATTCTCCCAGACCGATGTATCTTTCGGGTTGTGTTCTAACCCTCCCACTACGACGAGGAATGGTAGGTTGTTGACCTTGTGTTGGATCGGAACTTACAATTGGGTTGGGTTGTGTAACCTCTCGTGGAATTGTATCTCCTGACATCTCATTCAGGACAATTCTACTTCTAGGTACAAAATCATTCATATAGTCCTTTTCCAGAAATTTAGCATTTGTCGAAACAAATACTTTAAGATCTGAAAGACTATAAAAATAATATCCTTTAGTTTCTTTTGGATACCCTACAAATATACATGTTTCTGAACGGGACTCCATCTTCTCTGTCTTTCCTTTTAACACATGCGCAGGACAGCCAAATATCCTTAAGTGTTGTAAACTAGGCTTGCGCCCAGTCTACAACTCATGCGGTGTTTTAGGAACAGATTTAGATGGTACATCGTTTAGAATGTATGTAGCAGTTTGTAAAGCATATCCCCAAAAAGAAATAGGAAGTGTTGAATAACTCAACATAGACCTAACCATATCCAAAAGAGTTCTATTTCTCCTTTCTGCTACCCCATTTTGTTGAGGTGTACCTGGTGCAGAAAACTGAGAAACTATCCCATTATCAATAAGATATTGTTGAAACTCACCAGATAGATATTCTCCACCACGATCAGATCTCAAGATTTTTATGTGTTTCTCAAGCTGATTTTCCACTTCAGCTTTAAATGCTTTGAACATGTCAAAAGCATCCGACTTATGTCTCATGAGATACACATAACCAAATCTTGAATGATTATCTGTGAAAGTGATGAAGTACTCATATCCACCTCTAGCTTGAATGCTCATAGGACCACATACATCAGAGTGTATTAATCCTAAACATTCAATGGCTCTTGTGCCTTTGGTCCTGAACGACCTTTTGGTCATTTTACCATCCAAACAGGATTCACAAGTTGGTAGATCATCAACCTTTAAGTCACTTAAAGGTCCATCACTAACCAATCTTTTAATCCTATTAAGGTTAATATGACCTAGGCACAAATGGCATAGGTAGGTTTCATCTTATGATAATTTTACTCTTTTATGATTAGATTGCGTTAACTATGTGTCTAACAAGTGAGAGATATTTCTATGTAAATAGAATAGACCATTTTCCAATGTACCTTTGCAAACAAATTTGTCATCCTTACTAATAATAAAAAATTTATTAAAAGTAACCGAATATTCAAATTTATTTAATCAAGAAACTGAAATTAAATTTCTCTTGAATTGAGGTACATAATAAATGTCTATCTAATCTAAATGCCTACTAGCATCTAGATTAACGCTAATATCTCCCACTGCACTAGCAGACACCAACGCTCCGTTGCTTAAATGCAAATTGATTTCATTCTTATTCAACCTTCTCCTTTCTTGAAACCCCCATAAGGAATAACAAACATGATTATTGGCTCCAGAGTCTACGATCCAAGAATCTGTAGAATCTGCCAGAAAAACATGTTTCAAGATAATTCACATTACCTTATTCCTTCTTATTTTGAGACTTTAGGCAATTACTTTTCCAATGTCTCTTTTCACCACAAAAGAAGCACTTCCTTTTGATCTTGGTTACTTTCTTAGTCTCCATCTTGGTAGGTCCAAGTTGCTTTTTCTTCTATTATTCCTTGACCTTCTGACGGGTCTTAATAGTAGCAACTTTACCAACCATATGAATCTCTTCTAGAGACATCATCATATCAGCAGCAAACCCCATTCCTTCATGCTGCTGCTGCAACACGTCGGAGATGGTAGCCATTTGGCCATCTTATTAGAGGTCTTCCACTGCTCATACTCGTCTCATTGCATTATGCTAGATTCATTATTAGGAGCAGGTGGTTTAGGAGTAGTTAGAACAAACTTATGTTTTTCACTTTGCAGCAACAACCCAATTTTCCTTTTCCATGTGACATAATTATCTCCAGTTAAAGTGTTATCTTTCAGGATGTTCATTAGGGATGGGGTCATGATTTCTTAATAAAACAAAATTATATATAAGTAAATAATCATTATAAAGCACTTTAAATATTTATCTTGAATTAAATAAATAACTCAATCATAAAAATTCAACGGTGATCCAACACCCATAAATGTTATGCCTCCTTTGGGAGTTCACACCATTTACTAGTTAGACTAGGTCCCACCTAATTGTTAACATAACAACCAGCGTTTTCAATTTTAGCCTTGCAATTTTACTGACAAGAACTCTTTGGAGGATATCAATAAAATTACATTGAGTGTGTTACCAAGATATCGACCCTCAATTTTCTCTCACGAAAATCCCTCCTTTGGGAGTAGATTTCATTTGAGTCCATTGTCTAGTCTATCCTTGTAAGGAAGTATATTGCTAAATTCCATTCATGGACGCCCCTTTGGGGGATTACCAAAAAATAATTAAGCTCAACCAATCTTGGAAGCCATAGGTGTTACAAAAACACCTTCTCCCACTCAATTATTTAAGGCGTGTGATTAAATCCCATAGAATGATTTACCAAGTTATCTAGATGCCAATTTAGATACCTAAATCATTCAATGCATGTTCATACCAAAAGAGATATATGAGTGGCACTCCTATTCTATATGACATGTTATCATACAATAACAAATATTGTAATATTTAAGCATAAAATAAATAGCAACAATTTTGGCCCATCCTAGAAAAACAAGTAAATTACATTGAAATAGAAATACAAGATCTTCGAGTGGCCCATCAACCATAAGCTCATCCTTCGGCCTCCTCCCTTAGGCTTGCACAACCCACAACCCCACATAAGGGGCTGCCTTGCACAGCCAATGAGACCACACAAGGCTGCCATGCGCAGCCCAATCCACTCCTAGGGTGCGCACGGTGCTCGTTCTCGGTTCCGGTTGCTTCGTTTTTCTTCGTGTCTTCAAATCTTTAACACCCAAATATATTACAGCGATATAAAATAATAAATAAAAATAAAACCTAGCAACTACCAAGAAGGAATTATGGCGATGATAGACCACCCTTCTTGTTACAATTCCATAACAAAAATACATTGAAAATCTAGGACGAAAATCGAGCAATAACAATCCACATAAAAACATATATAAATCCATACATCACATGTAATTATATATGCGAATACCTAGAGTGCCATCTCTTTCTAAAACATGCATAATCACAATAAAAAGAAATCGATCCACGTATATATACGTTAATTAATTAAAAGGGTTCAACCTAGGCTCTGATACCAATTGTAGGGAAAAATTGTACCCGCAGCGGAAGCGAGACTAAAAAATAGTTTTGAGTAGCTTTTAAAATTTTTCCAATTTTATGAACCTTAAACCCTTTTGATTAATTAAAGATATATAACCATAAACAAAAGATTAATACCTCTTGTAGCGTGATCCGATTGACTTGCGTCGATGGTAATCCGCAAGATCTTCAATCCTAGCACGAACGTGGATCACCTAGGAGCGTGGTCTCCCTTCTCTTTGAATTGTATATCTGAGAATGGACAACAAAACTTTTCTAATTCTGTTAGTCACTATAATCTCCAAAAGGTTGCTAAGAATGTTCCGGTCACTTTTGAATTCACAATCGTAAGATTGAAATTCGCGTGAACCTAATTCGAAAGTGTGTACAAAATCTCTTGATGTTAAGATCACTAGTACACTATCGAAACAAGAACAATTCTTCTCTCACAAACCTCTAGGCCGAATCACTCACTAGTCTTAGAGTTGGATCTTATTTTTCTCTAGCAAAAGAAAAAGCTCAATTGCAAAAACTAGGGTTTGACAAAAAAATATAAAGAATATATATGTCTATTGGCCACCAATCACTTGCCAAAATATATATCTAATTGCCCGTCTAATATATATCTTTTGTATATATAAACTACATGCCTTTTAAATATATATATATATCGCTCCAACACTGCACGCAAATTAAGTATATATATTGTTTACTTTTAATAACTGCATGCATTTTACATATATCTATATTAGTTTTAATCAAACACATATATATATATATATATCAGTTTTAATGTACGCAATATAAATATATATATATATTGTTTTATTTCCTGCATGCATTATATATATAATATATATCAAACCCTAATCCAACTCTTTAGTGTATTTGTGACTATATAAAAGACTTCCTAATTTGACTAAACAAATAAAGTCTTTTATATTCAGTATAATACTAATAGTAGTATACTACTTGGAAACATATTTCCTAATCAGAAAAAGATTTGATTTTTAATTAAATAATTAATTAACATATTAATTAATTTCCATTTAATTAAATAATAAAATAAAACAATATAATGGGCTAAAAAATTAGCCATTGCCACCCATGACTAGAACTTGGGCCTACATATTGTTTTCTTATTTTATTTAATCCATTTGGACTTTAATAAAAAGCCCACATGTGAACTAGACCTATTCTTACTAAAAGAAACAAGCCCACATGCCTTTCATTAATATATTAATATAATTAAACAGCCCATTAAATAAATAATGTGCAAATTATATTCTCAATATATTAAATACAATTCTAAATGGACCCACAAATAGTCCGGTAGAATATATCAAGTGATCCATACAAGTCCGTGTGGATTGGGGATCTTGGCGGGCTATCTAAATTTAAGCTTCAATAGACATAACCTAATCACAATCAACAAATGATTCACTTAGGTCCGATCCATTAATTCTAACTCATTCCACTAAAGAGCTAAAATTGAACTCTTAAATAAAGACAGAAAAGGAAGATGTTTCCTCATTCATACCCTAGACAATCATGTTGGAGATAGTGTATCCTCGTGATTAATATCAGTAATCGCCAAGAGTTCATAGACCGCCTATAACTCTCCAAGTTACCATATTTACTCATATGACCACGTTTTGAACTTGGATATTTTGACTTGTCCAGAAGCCATGTTTCCAATAGACACTATCGAAAACTCAACGTTGAGATTTAATATCCAATTACCTCAAAACATCCATATGATGATATTATACTCTCATTTAATAAATGGAGCCACGATGTCCATATCTATAAATGAAGTCCTCTATCGATTAACAAATGAATATCACCAAACTATCGAGGATAGACTATGCGATATAATCGTACTCATTGATAGCTCAAATGATATCACCTGCAACCATAAGTCCATCATTTATCTCAGGATTAAGATAGACTCTCCGATTGTCCTGATAATGAAATTACTTTTATCTACTGACGGTTATAGATAAAGTATTTCATTGTGATCCTGTTCAATGCACCCAGTGCACTAGATTCTTTTGCTCGAAGACACTCCGATGATTTTAGACTCATCATATCTCATTTGATCCCACTCAAATGCTAGCAAAAGAATTCTACAACTTTAACAAGATAAAGGTGCCCAACCTTTAACTTAAGTTGTGAACAATATTCAAGACTAACTAAAGAATTGTGTCTACCATATACATATCCAGATGTACGAACAATTCTTCTTTTCTCATAGTCTTTAGACCTTATGATTATTTACTTTGACAATTTATTAAACTATAAATGCTATAAGATTTGTTTAAACCAGAAATCACTTTATTAATATGAAACAGATTGTTAATTACAATATTACACTCTTGCTATTGAGCATAATCCTAACAGTTGAGTATTGGAAAAGGCCCCTATGACAAGAGAGGACTTGGCTTTGAAGATGACAAGGAGATTCCCACTCCTAACAAAACTATGAGTGTCAAGAGCCTTGGCAACAAAGAAACTTCAATCGTGCATGAAACAAATAACACGGTGTGTTCTAATATTAATCTAGAGGGGGGGTGAATAGATTTTACCAAATTTACCCAATTTTCGCGTTTAGTCAAATTACAAAAATACCCCAAACTAGACAAAACAATAACAAGTGTAATATGGTGCGGAATTATAAAAGACACTTGATATTTACGTGGAAACCCTCACGGGAAAAACCACGGGCTGTATAGTGCGCCACACTCGAACCTCGAATCCACTAAATGTGTATTGATTACAACCTAATCCCGATCAATAATCAACACACCTACCTAATCCCGGTATAAGTGGACCTAGTCCAATTGCTTGCAATCTAAGCAACCTAATCCCGGAAGCTACAAGCAAGACTTACTTCTCAATGAAGAGATTACAACCTATGTGAATATTAAATGATATTCAATGAGCAAATAAAGCTAGGTAACCTTAGATGCTTATCTAGGATGAATAGATAACAATAAATGCAATCCTAGATGTCAATAGCTAAATGAAATGTCATGAAGCTTAGCAAATCATAGATAAAAATAACCTAGATGTTGCTATCAAATACATCACTCAAACATGTTAACACAACAATCTCTATTTTGTATCTAGAATATATTCTAAGAGCATACAAATAATATAAGAGATTTCTTTGATAAATAAAACACTAAGCTTAGATGAGATTAGTGAAGAACATACCAAAGCAAGTGTGTTGACCAAAACCCATGCAAGCAAGCATCCTATCTATGCTAGAAAATGCTAGATGATCTTTTGATGCATATGAGAATGGTTTTGTGTGTATAAAAATGAGTTCTTGATTTCTTTTCTCTCAAGTCTCTCTATTTGAACTTTAGGGTTCTTTAGAATCAGAGAACTAAGTTAGAGAAATGAGAAAGTATGATATATATAGTCATCAAGAACAGGGCATGTGAAAAGACAAAATTGCCCCTGAAAGCGCTCATTCGGCGGTTTCATTCTGCGGTCGGGGCCGCAGAATATGACCACAGAATTGAGCCCGAGAAAGAAACCGACCTACAATATCCAATTCGACGGTTTCATTCGGCGGCCAGGCCGTCGATAATGACCGCAGAATTCAACCCGAGAACAGGGGAGAAAACGGCGGTTTCATTCGGTGGTTTCGAAACCGCCGAGTAAACCGCAGAACACGACCCGAGAATAATAAATGCATCAGGTGTGAAACGGCGGTTTCAAATCGGCGGCCAGACCGCCGATCTAACCGTAAAATCAGACCAGAGACCTTTGGTCCAAAACGGCGGTTTCATTCGGCGGCCAGGGCCGCCGATTAAACCGCCGATTCACCAAAAGTGGTGAAACAAATTATGGTGTGTTCAATATTAATCTAGAGGGGGGGTGAATAGATTTTATCCGATTTTACCAAATTTTCGTTAATGGTCAAGATTACGAAAATACCCTCCACTAGTCAAAATACAATAGCAAGTGTAATATGGTGCGGAAATTAAAAGACACTTGATATTTACGTGGAAACCCTCACGGGAAAAACCACGGGCTATGTAAGTGAGCCACACTTGAACCTCGAATCCACTAAATGTGTACAACGATTACAACCTAATCCCGGAAGTAATCACACACCTACCTAATCCCGGTATAAGTGAACCTAGTCCCAATGCTTGTGATTTATGCAACCTAATCCCGGAAGCAACACAAGACTTAGTTCTCAATGAAGAGAAAACAACCTAAGTGAATATATGAAATACTCAAAATGCAACAAGAGCAAGGCAACTCTATATGCTTACCTAGAATGATGATATATCAATGAAATCAATCCTAGATATCAAAAGCTAAATGACATATCATAAAGCTTAGCTAGATGTTATCAATCACAAAACAATCCTAGCTATCAAACAATGTCAACATGTCCAAACATGTGAACTCAATTAGTTGTAGAGAATTTCTAACAACATAATTGTCAATTAAATCCACAAGAACATTCAATTAAGCTTGACTAGATAAATAAACATTAATCTATCAACCTAATCATCAACCAATTGTACAAGAATGTTCTAGGGTTAGCTATTTAGGGAAAATCATCCTAATCATGTAAGCTATCACAAACAAAACCCAATCATGTCATAACTTCACTAAATATGCAATAAAAGTGAAGATTTGCTAAACTAAGCAATAAAAGACATGTCTTGACTAAGATAGAACAATAAATGAAGATGTGGTGTTTGTTCTACTTACCAAGTCATAAATGAAGAAGACCCATGGAAGATTGATGCATGAAACATGTTAGATGCACATGGGTTTTGAGTTTGGAGAGTCAAAGAAGCAAGATTGAAGCTTTCTCTCTCTAGGGTTTGAGTTTCTCACTCTAAGGTCTGATTTTGAGCTCACACAAACGAGCAAGGAAAAAGATGATACTTATATAGGACCCCTAGATGAAATGACATCGTTTTGAAAATTTTGCAAAAGATATGCCTTGACCGCTGTTCACCCGCTCTACGTAGGGCGGTTGTACAGCGGTCCACCTGGGAAATGAAGAACAATGTTCTTCATGATCGCCCTACGTAGGGCGAGTTCCAGGCGACCTAGGGGCGGTTGCTCTCGGGTTCGAATGCACCGCTGTTCACACGCTCTACGTAGAGCGGTTGAACAGCGGGTGAAGAGCGGTCAATTAAATCGACCAGTGGCACCGCTCTACGTAGGGCGGTCGTAGAGCGGTCAAGAGCAAATTGCTCAAAACCCCTTTTGACCGCTGTTCGTAGAGCGCCTGTAGGGCGGGTGAACAGCGGCCATAACAACCACAATGCATCAACTTCTACACATGATGCAATCAACAGAGAATGCAAGAAGAGAAATTAAATGAACATTAATACACACATAATAAGGACACACAATCATACAATAATAAGAATTATGCAAGTGTTGTGTGTGTGTGCATCTATTTCTCTTCATTACAAGAAACACTAAGAAATATACCTTTGGAGTGCTTCTTCCCTTGAGGTCTTGAAAAGGGCCTTTGAGCATGATCTTCAATCACCTAACTACCCTTACAATTCAAATCCCCAATATGTGGTTTGTCTACGAAATAAGCCAATCAACAATGGGAATCCTTACAATCTCCCCCTTTGGCTATTTCGTGACAAAACCACCACTCACATTGATCCTCACAAGATAAATGAAACTTCGGGAAATTCTACATTACAAAGTACAAAGAGATACAAAGAGATAAGAAAATAAAACTTCAAGTCTTCAATCTCTTGTAGAATAACCAAACCTTCAAAACAATTAGATTACACTTCCAAAGCAAGTGTATGTGAGATGATCAAGTGAAAGAAAAAACAAGCATTTGCATATGAATCTTTTAACCACAATATCATGCAATGTATGAGTATGCAATGCTCCCCCTCAAAGGTTACTCTCTCTCAAACTTCTCCCCAAAGCATACACAATGCTCCCCCTATATCTCTCAAGACTTCTCCCCCTTTTTGTCATGAGATAGGCAAAGGAGCTCCCCCTATAGGATTGCTTTAGCAAAGAGAGCTATTTGCACAAAAGACATTTGCATAATCATATAAACGAACTTTATACAATTCAAGAATTGAGAGAGATTCAAGGAGATTTTATTCACAGAAAAGTGTGTGTGTGTAAAAATTGCTTAGCATGTAATACAAGCACTATTTAGCTCATGCATAAGAATCAATCAAAGCAACAATCAACAGGTTTTCCAAATGAAGTCAAACCAATTAGAGCCCTGTTGTTATGACAAGAAGATATATATCCAAGCATTTGTGTGCAGAGTGTACTAACCACATCAAAAAAATATCATCTTTTCTACATTGCAAGACACATCATCAATCAACAATTTTGAGGTCTTTATTAAGCAATGCATCACACACATCATCAAACACATTTCAACTTTTCTGTTTTTCTCCTTTATCCTAGAAAGCATGTATTTCTGTTTATCATGCTAATGTAACTCTCTTGAATGCTTTCACTCGGTTTCAAATGAGTAGCCATTTCCTACATTGGGCGGCTGCACGTCATATTGCCAGTAGCCCTTTTTCAAGAGAGAGCTTAAGAATGCATATCAAAGAATCATGAACATGGAGAATAATTTGAGGTCAATCACATGTACTAACAAGTAGAACATTCCTCAAATGGATAAGCACACTCAAGCAAAAATAGAAATCATGCAGTACATGCTAGGCAACCGTGCAAGGTGTTATTAAAAACATTATTAAAGCATTAATCAATGTTATTCACCAAGCATTCTCAAACAATCATAAAAGAGCATAAAAGAAGTTAACTTTTTGCATATGACAATTCATGCAAGTTTGCTCTCTTTGCTTGAGCTCCCCTTATTGGGGTCAAATACTAGAACTCATCACTCCACAAGACATATTCCAATAGATCTACTAAGAGTTTTAAATCGAGTAGCATCTAGAGGTTTTGTAAACAAGTCGGCTAGTTGATCATTTGTACCTACATGCTCAAGTACAATGCATTTATTTTCAACTAGATCTCTAATGAAATGATGACGGATGTCAATATGCTTAGTTCTAGAATGTTGAACCGGATTCTTGGAAATATTAATAGCACTCATGTTATCACAAAAGAGAGTGAGTGTACCTTGGTTGAATCCGTAGTCTACTAGCATTTGCTTCATCCATAGGAGTTGTGTGCATCCACTCCCCGCGGCTATGTACTCGGCCTCCGCCGTGGACAAGGAGATTGAGTTTTGCTTCTTGCAAAACCAAGAAACAAGATTGTTTCCAAGGAAAAAGCAACCGCCCGATGTGCTTTTCCTATCATCACAATTTCCGGCCCAATCCGCGTCACTAAAGCCTACAAGACTAGCATTAGTGTCAAAAGAGTACCAAATCCCATAGTTAGAAGTCCCATTCACAAATCGAATGATTCTCTTGACGCAAGAGAGATGGGACTCCTTGGGATCGGATTGGTACCTAGCACACACACCCACACTAAAGGATATGTCGGGCCTACTTGCGGTCAAATAAAGCAAGCTTCCTATCATACCCCTATAAAGTGTTTGTTCTACACTTTTACCACTAGCATCTTTGCTTAGTTTCAAAGTGGTGCTCATGGGTGTGTTACAATGTTTGGCTTTCTCAAGACCAAACTTCTTCACTAGGTTTTTGGCATATTTGGCTTGGGATATGAAGATCCCATCACTTAATTGCCTAATTTGCAAACCTAGGAAGTAACTAAGCTCACCAACAAGGCTCATCTCAAATTCATGAGACATAGCATCAACAAATTGTTGGACTTTGGTGTTGTTGGTGGATCCAAACACTATATCATCAACATATATTTGAGCTATAAAAAGCTCATCATTGTCTTTCTTGATGAATAGAGTCTTGTCAACACTACCTCTTGTGTAGTCATTGTTGACAAGAAATTGAGTGAGGCGCTCATACCAAGCCCTCGGTGCTTGTTTCAACCCATAAAGAGCCTTCTTGAGGCGATAGACATGGTTGGGGTGGTGTGCATCCACAAACCCCTTGGGTTGCTCAACAAACACTTCCTCTTGCAAGAAGCCATTGAGGAAGGCACTCTTAACGTCCATTTGGTGCAATTTGAACTTGTGCACACAAGAGATGGACAAGAGAAGCCTAATGGACTCTAGGCGGGCAACGGGAGCAAAAGTCTCCTCAAAGTCGATACCCTCAATTTGAGAGTATCCTTGTGCAACAAGTCTTGCCTTGTTACGCACTACGTTGCCATCCTCATCGGATTTGTTCCTATATATCCATTTTGTGCCTATGACATTAGTGGTCTTAGGCCTAGGAACTAGAGTCCAAACCTCATTCCTTTCGAATTGGTTTAGCTCTTCTTGCATGGCAAGAACCCAAAACTCATCATTTAGAGCTTCATCAATCTTTTTGGGTTCTATTTGAGAGGTGTAGCATGTGAAGCTAATAAGATTAGCTATTTGCCTTCTAGTCCTAACACCCTCATTCACATCTCCAATAACATCCTCTTTGTTATGGAGTCTTCTAACCCATGGAGCGGGTTCATTAGAGTCCAAGTTAGGAACTCTATCAATAGGTTGTGTGTCATTTTCAACAACATTGGATGTCCCCACATTAGGAGTCACAACAACCTTCTCCAAAGGAGAATCATCACTAAGAATAACCTCCTCCTCATGATTACTACACTTGAGCCTTTCATCATCAAATACCACATTAGATGATTCCATGACACTTAGAGTTTTCTTATTGAAAACTCTATAGGCTCTACTATTTAAGGCATAGCCAATAAATATACCCTCATCACTCTTGGCATCAAATTTGCCAAGTTGATCTCGGTCATTTAAAATGAAGCATTTGCTTCCAAATGTGTGGAAGTAGCTAACATTTGGCCTCTTGCCTTTCCATAACTCATAGGAGGTATTCCTAGTACCGGGCCTTAGAAAAACTCTATTTCCTATATAACAAGCCGTGTTGATGGCTTCGGCCCATAGATTCCTAGGCACATTGTTGCTAAGCAACATCACACGGGCCATCTCTTGAAGGACCCTATTTTTCCTCTCAACAACTCCATTTTGTTGAGGTGTCCTAGGAGCCGAAAACTCATGGGAGATACCTATACTATCACAATAGGTTTCAAAAGAAGCATTCTCAAATTCCCTCCCATGGTCACTTCTAATCCGTTTTATGCTTTTAATGTTAGAATTCATTTCATTTTGAAGTTTAGTACAAAGCATTTTAAACTTATCAAAAGTTTCGGATTTTTCTCTAAGAAAATATGTCCATGTGAACCTAGAGAAATCATCTACACAAACAAAAATGTATCTCTTTCCACCCAAGCTCTCGGTTTGCATAGGACCCATAAGATCCATATGGAGAAGCTCTAGAGGCTCCTTGGTAGAGAGATACTTACCCTTTTTGTGCATGCTTTTAGTTTGTTTTCCTTGTTGACAAGGTCCACAAATACCATTGGCTTTCTTCCCAAGCTTAGGGAGGCCACGCACACATTCAAACTTTCCAAGGGTCCGTAGATCCCGAAAGTTCATGTGGCCAAGTCTTTCATGCCACAACTCAATTTGCTCATCCTTGGACACATTGTTTGAGACTATTCTAGCTTCAAGACAATAGCAATTGTCGCTAGATCTCATACCTTTCAATAAGGTTTGTCCATCGGGCTTTAAGATAGAGCAATTCTCTTTGTTAAACAAGACGGAATATCCTTCATCACTAAGATGAGAAATGCTAATCAAATTGGCTTTCAAGCCATCAACAAGTAAAACATTGGATAAGGAGGGCAATCCGGGAACGGAGATGGTTCCTTTCCCTATGACATTCCTTTTGGATCCATCACCAAAGGTGACATTTCCTCCTTCCTCCATAACAAGAGTCTCAAAGAAACTCTTGTTTCCCGTCATGTGCCTAGAGCACCCACTATCAAGATACCAAAGATTAGAAGAATTTGCCTTCAAGGCAATTTGAGCAACATGGCAAACATTTTCATTCTTCCTAATCCATTTAAGAACTACATTTTCTTTCTTAATGGTCTTTGGTACATGGGCTCTAGATGTCCTAGGATCATGCAAATTAGTCATATCATTCCTAGGAACATGCATCTTGGCTCTAGTCTTTCTCTTCTCAATCATGCTTCTAGTTCTACACATTTTAATATATCGAAAGCAATTTGGTCTTATGTGACCATTAAAACCACAAAAGTGACAAATTGGAATGAATTGAGGAATCATACCTTGTCTTTGAGCTTGCATGGAAGTCTTCCTATGTCTTTGTGGTTGAGAGGGTTCAATCCATCTTCTTTGTTGAACCGGTCTATCTTGCTTCCCTTTTTGAGCCAATAGATGAGGAATGTTGGCTTGAGGTTGTCTCCTTGGTGCAACCTTCACTTGTGCACTTTTTGAGCTTTGTCCTAGATCAATTTTCTTCCTAGGAGTGTGCACCGGAGAAGCTTCTATGTTGCCCAAGCTCTTAACAAACACGGTCTTCTTAGAGGAGGTGGTCTCTTGACAATCTTCAAACCCAAGACCTCTCTTGTCACATGGACTCTTTCCAACACCAAGCATGTGATCTAATTTTTTGGTGCTAGAGTCCATCCTAGTAAGTGACTTCTTAGCTTCAACAAGCTCCCTCTTCAAACCTTCTTCATTCCTCCTAGATAAAGCTAACTCCTCTTTTAGCTTATCTTCTCTCTTCTTAAGTCTTTCCACTTCTTCACTTAAGAGATCATTGTGAGATGAAAGCTCAAGATTTTCTTCTCTCAACATCTTGATCTTCTTAGTGGTTTTCATCTCTAAGCTCCTAAACTCCTTAAGATATTCAACTAACACTTCTTTCTCCACATATCCATTAGTGGAGTTAGCATCGGAGTCATCTTCACTAGAGTCACTTTCCCTTTGACTCTCTTCCTCTTTTTCACTACCACTTTTGCTCTTGTGAGAAGAGGCAAAAGCTAGGAAGTTAGCCATGATGTCTTCATCATCCGAAGAATCATCTTCTTCATTGGAGTCATCACTACTTCCACTCCAAGTGGCGGCCATCACTTTTCCCTTCTTCTTTTCCTTGTGATTAGCACATTCGGGAGCAAAGTGACCAATCCCGCCACACTCAAAGCAACGGACCCCTTTCCTTTCGGTCCTCTCTTGCCTTGGTTCAAACTTCTTGAAGGGAACCTTTTTCTTGTCTTGGCCTCTAAAACCAAATCCCTTCTTTCCAAACTTCATAACCTTGTTGAATCTTTTCACAAACAAGGCCATGTCTTCATCCGAGTCATTCTTCACCTCCTTTTCATCCTTAGAAGCTTTCAAAGCAATACCCTTTTGCTTTTTAGGAGGAGTAGTGCTAGGACCCTTCCTAGACTCATAGGCTAGAAGTCTTCCAATGACTTCACTCGGCTTCATATCCTTATATCCACTATTTTCTTCTAAAGCCGTCACCTTTGACTCAAACCTATCCGGTAAGGATCTCATAATCTTTTGTTTAATCCTCCTATCCGAATAAGGATCACCAAGTTGATGACTTTGGTTGACTATGTCCATCAACTTGATCTCGAAGTCGTTGAAGCACTCATTCTCCTCCATCTTGAGCATCTCAAATTGAGTTTGGAGAACTTGAAGCTTGGAGTCCTTCACAACTTCGGTTCCCTCATGAGCAACTTCTAGGATTGTCCATGCCTCCTTAGCAACCCTAGTGTTTTGAATCAACTTGTATTGATTCTCATCCATGGCACATAGGATGGCATGCATAGCCTTCCTATTCCATTTTGACGCCTCAAATTCTTGTGCACTCCATTGTGCCTTAGGCTTCAAAACTTCTTCTCCTCCACCCGTAGGAGTCATCATGGGAAGATCATATCCATCTTCAACCGACATCCATGCTCGGTCATGAAGTTGACATATGTAGGATTCCATCTTCCCTTTCCATGAGGAGTAATTCAATCCGGTGAGAAGAGGAGGACGTGTGCTAGAAGCCCCCTCGTTGCTACCACCGTTTCCACTCATTGTGTTTATGAATGAAATGAAATGAATGCACAATGTATGAATGAACAAAAATCACACAAATGCAAAACACACCAAAATGAGCAAGGATCACCTATGTATATCTAGGAACCCGCTCTGATACCAATTGAAACAAATTATGGTGTGTTCAATATTAATCTAGAGGGGGGGTGAATAGATTTTATCCGATTTTACCAAATTTTCGTTAATGGTCAAGATTACGAAAATACCCTCCACTAGTCAAAATACAATAGCAAGTGTAATATGGTGCGGAAATTAAAAGACACTTGATATTTACGTGGAAACCCTCACGGGAAAAACCACGGGCTATGTAAGTGAGCCACACTTGAACCTCGAATCCACTAAATGTGTACAACGATTACAACCTAATCCCGGAAGTAATCACACACCTACCTAATCCCGGTATAAGTGAACCTAGTCCCAATGCTTGTGATTTATGCAACCTAATCCCGGAAGCAACACAAGACTTAGTTCTCAATGAAGAGAAAACAACCTAAGTGAATATATGAAATACTCAAAATGCAACAAGAGCAAGGCAACTCTATATGCTTACCTAGAATGATGATATATCAATGAAATCAATCCTAGATATCAAAAGCTAAATGACATATCATAAAGCTTAGCTAGATGTTATCAATCACAAAACAATCCTAGCTATCAAACAATGTCAACATGTCCAAACATGTGAACTCAATTAGTTGTAGAGAATTTCTAACAACATAATTGTCAATTAAATCCACAAGAACATTCAATTAAGCTTGACTAGATAAATAAACATTAATCTATCAACCTAATCATCAACCAATTGTACAAGAATGTTCTAGGGTTAGCTATTTAGGGAAAATCATCCTAATCATGTAAGCTATCACAAACAAAACCCAATCATGTCATAACTTCACTAAATATGCAATAAAAGTGAAGATTTGCTAAACTAAGCAATAAAAGACATGTCTTGACTAAGATAGAACAATAAATGAAGATGTGGTGTTTGTTCTACTTACCAAGTCATAAATGAAGAAGACCCATGGAAGATTGATGCATGAAACATGTTAGATGCACATGGGTTTTGAGTTTGGAGAGTCAAAGAAGCAAGATTGAAGCTTTCTCTCTCTAGGGTTTGAGTTTCTCACTCTAAGGTCTGATTTTGAGCTCACACAAACGAGCAAGGAAAAAGATGATACTTATATAGGACCCCTAGATGAAATGACGTCGTTTTGAAAATTTTGCAAAAGATATGCCTTGACCGCTGTTCACCCGCTCTACGTAGGGCGGTTGTACAGCGGTCCACCTGGGAAATGAAGAACAATGTTCTTCATGATCGCCCTACGTAGGGCGAGTTCCAGGCGACCTAGGGGCGGTTGCTCTCGGGTTCGAATGCACCGCTGTTCACACGCTCTACGTAGAGCGGTTGAACAGCGGGTGAAGAGCGGTCAATTAAATCGACCAGTGGCACCGCTCTACGTAGGGCGGTCGTAGAGCGGTCAAGAGCAAATTGCTCAAAACCCCTTTTGACCGCTGTTCGTAGAGCGCCTGTAGGGCGGGTGAACAGCGGCCATAACAACCACAATGCATCAACTTCTACACATGATGCAATCAACAGAGAATGCAAGAAGAGAAATTAAATGAACATTAATACACACATAATAAGGACACACAATCATACAATAATAAGAATTATGCAAGTGTTGTGTGTGTGTGCATCTATTTCTCTTCATTACAAGAAACACTAAGAAATATACCTTTGGAGTGCTTCTTCCCTTGAGGTCTTGAAAAGGGCCTTTGAGCATGATCTTCAATCACCTAACTACCCTTACAATTCAAATCCCCAATATGTGGTTTGTCTACGAAATAAGCCAATCAACAATGGGAATCCTTACAATCTCCCCCTTTGGCTATTTCGTGACAAAACCACCACTCACATTGATCCTCACAAGATAAATGAAACTTCGGGAAATTCTACATTACAAAGTACAAAGAGATACAAAGAGATAAGAAAATAAAACTTCAAGTCTTCAATCTCTTGTAGAATAACCAAACCTTCAAAACAATTAGATTACACTTCCAAAGCAAGTGTATGTGAGATGATCAAGTGAAAGAAAAAACAAGCATTTGCATATGAATCTTTTAACCACAATATCATGCAATGTATGAGTATGCAATGCTCCCCCTCAAAGGTTACTCTCTCTCAAACTTCTCCCCAAAGCATACACAATGCTCCCCCTATATCTCTCAAGACTTCTCCCCCTTTTTGTCATGAGATAGGCAAAGGAGCTCCCCCTATAGGATTGCTTTAGCAAAGAGAGCTATTTGCACAAAAGACATTTGCATAATCATATAAACGAACTTTATACAATTCAAGAATTGAGAGAGATTCAAGGAGATTTTATTCACAGAAAAGTGTGTGTGTGTAAAAATTGCTTAGCATGTAATACAAGCACTATTTAGCTCATGCATAAGAATCAATCAAAGCAACAATCAACAGGTTTTCCAAATGAAGTCAAACCAATTAGAGCCCTGTTGTTATGACAAGAAGATATATATCCAAGCATTTGTGTGCAGAGTGTACTAACCACATCAAAAAAATATCATCTTTTCTACATTGCAAGACACATCATCAATCAACAATTTTGAGGTCTTTATTAAGCAATGCATCACACACATCATCAAACACATTTCAACTTTTCTGTTTTTCTCCTTTATCCTAGAAAGCATGTATTTCTGTTTATCATGCTAATGTAACTCTCTTGAATGCTTTCACTCGGTTTCAAATGAGTAGCCATTTCCTACATTGGGCGGCTGCACGTCATATTGCCAGTAGCCCTTTTTCAAGAGAGAGCTTAAGAATGCATATCAAAGAATCATGAACATGGAGAATAATTTGAGGTCAATCACATGTACTAACAAGTAGAACATTCCTCAAATGGATAAGCACACTCAAGCAAAAATAGAAATCATGCAGTACATGCTAGGCAACCGTGCAAGGTGTTATTAAAAACATTATTAAAGCATTAATCAATGTTATTCACCAAGCATTCTCAAACAATCATAAAAGAGCATAAAAGAAGTTAACTTTTTGCATATGACAATTCATGCAAGTTTGCTCTCTTTGCTTGAGCTCCCCTTATTGGGGTCAAATACTAGAACTCATCACTCCACAAGACATATTCCAATAGATCTACTAAGAGTTTTAAATCGAGTAGCATCTAGAGGTTTTGTAAACAAGTCGGCTAGTTGATCATTTGTACCTACATGCTCAAGTACAATGCATTTATTTTCAACTAGATCTCTAATGAAATGATGACGGATGTCAATATGCTTAGTTCTAGAATGTTGAACCGGATTCTTGGAAATATTAATAGCACTCATGTTATCACAAAAGAGAGTGAGTGTACCTTGGTTGAATCCGTAGTCTACTAGCATTTGCTTCATCCATAGGAGTTGTGTGCATCCACTCCCCGCGGCTATGTACTCGGCCTCCGCCGTGGACAAGGAGATTGAGTTTTGCTTCTTGCAAAACCAAGAAACAAGATTGTTTCCAAGGAAAAAGCAACCGCCCGATGTGCTTTTCCTATCATCACAATTTCCGGCCCAATCCGCGTCACTAAAGCCTACAAGACTAGCATTAGTGTCAAAAGAGTACCAAATCCCATAGTTAGAAGTCCCATTCACAAATCGAATGATTCTCTTGACGCAAGAGAGATGGGACTCCTTGGGATCGGATTGGTACCTAGCACACACACCCACACTAAAGGATATGTCGGGCCTACTTGCGGTCAAATAAAGCAAGCTTCCTATCATACCCCTATAAAGTGTTTGTTCTACACTTTTACCACTAGCATCTTTGCTTAGTTTCAAAGTGGTGCTCATGGGTGTGTTACAATGTTTGGCTTTCTCAAGACCAAACTTCTTCACTAGGTTTTTGGCATATTTGGCTTGGGATATGAAGATCCCATCACTTAATTGCCTAATTTGCAAACCTAGGAAGTAACTAAGCTCACCAACAAGGCTCATCTCAAATTCATGAGACATAGCATCAACAAATTGTTGGACTTTGGTGTTGTTGGTGGATCCAAACACTATATCATCAACATATATTTGAGCTATAAAAAGCTCATCATTGTCTTTCTTGATGAATAGAGTCTTGTCAACACTACCTCTTGTGTAGTCATTGTTGACAAGAAATTGAGTGAGGCGCTCATACCAAGCCCTCGGTGCTTGTTTCAACCCATAAAGAGCCTTCTTGAGGCGATAGACATGGTTGGGGTGGTGTGCATCCACAAACCCCTTGGGTTGCTCAACAAACACTTCCTCTTGCAAGAAGCCATTGAGGAAGGCACTCTTAACGTCCATTTGGTGCAATTTGAACTTGTGCACACAAGAGATGGACAAGAGAAGCCTAATGGACTCTAGGCGGGCAACGGGAGCAAAAGTCTCCTCAAAGTCGATACCCTCAATTTGAGAGTATCCTTGTGCAACAAGTCTTGCCTTGTTACGCACTACGTTGCCATCCTCATCGGATTTGTTCCTATATATCCATTTTGTGCCTATGACATTAGTGGTCTTAGGCCTAGGAACTAGAGTCCAAACCTCATTCCTTTCGAATTGGTTTAGCTCTTCTTGCATGGCAAGAACCCAAAACTCATCATTTAGAGCTTCATCAATCTTTTTGGGTTCTATTTGAGAGGTGTAGCATGTGAAGCTAATAAGATTAGCTATTTGCCTTCTAGTCCTAACACCCTCATTCACATCTCCAATAACATCCTCTTTGTTATGGAGTCTTCTAACCCATGGAGCGGGTTCATTAGAGTCCAAGTTAGGAACTCTATCAATAGGTTGTGTGTCATTTTCAACAACATTGGATGTCCCCACATTAGGAGTCACAACAACCTTCTCCAAAGGAGAATCATCACTAAGAATAACCTCCTCCTCATGATTACTACACTTGAGCCTTTCATCATCAAATACCACATTAGATGATTCCATGACACTTAGAGTTTTCTTATTGAAAACTCTATAGGCTCTACTATTTAAGGCATAGCCAATAAATATACCCTCATCACTCTTGGCATCAAATTTGCCAAGTTGATCTCGGTCATTTAAAATGAAGCATTTGCTTCCAAATGTGTGGAAGTAGCTAACATTTGGCCTCTTGCCTTTCCATAACTCATAGGAGGTATTCCTAGTACCGGGCCTTAGAAAAACTCTATTTCCTATATAACAAGCCGTGTTGATGGCTTCGGCCCATAGATTCCTAGGCACATTGTTGCTAAGCAACATCACACGGGCCATCTCTTGAAGGACCCTATTTTTCCTCTCAACAACTCCATTTTGTTGAGGTGTCCTAGGAGCCGAAAACTCATGGGAGATACCTATACTATCACAATAGGTTTCAAAAGAAGCATTCTCAAATTCCCTCCCATGGTCACTTCTAATCCGTTTTATGCTTTTAATGTTAGAATTCATTTCATTTTGAAGTTTAGTACAAAGCATTTTAAACTTATCAAAAGTTTCGGATTTTTCTCTAAGAAAATATGTCCATGTGAACCTAGAGAAATCATCTACACAAACAAAAATGTATCTCTTTCCACCCAAGCTCTCGGTTTGCATAGGACCCATAAGATCCATATGGAGAAGCTCTAGAGGCTCCTTGGTAGAGAGATACTTACCCTTTTTGTGCATGCTTTTAGTTTGTTTTCCTTGTTGACAAGGTCCACAAATACCATTGGCTTTCTTCCCAAGCTTAGGGAGGCCACGCACACATTCAAACTTTCCAAGGGTCCGTAGATCCCGAAAGTTCATGTGGCCAAGTCTTTCATGCCACAACTCAATTTGCTCATCCTTGGACACATTGTTTGAGACTATTCTAGCTTCAAGACAATAGCAATTGTCGCTAGATCTCATACCTTTCAATAAGGTTTGTCCATCGGGCTTTAAGATAGAGCAATTCTCTTTGTTAAACAAGACGGAATATCCTTCATCACTAAGATGAGAAATGCTAATCAAATTGGCTTTCAAGCCATCAACAAGTAAAGCATTGGATAAGGAGGGCAATCCGGGAACGGAGATGGTTCCTTTCCCTATGACATTCCTTTTGGATCCATCACCAAAGGTGACATTTCCTCCTTCCTCCATAACAAGAGTCTCAAAGAAACTCTTGTTTCCCGTCATGTGCCTAGAGCACCCACTATCAAGATACCAAAGATTAGAAGAATTTGCCTTCAAGGCAATTTGAGCAACATGGCAAACATTTTCATTCTTCCTAATCCATTTAAGAACTACATTTTCTTTCTTAATGGTCTTTGGTACATGGGCTCTAGATGTCCTAGGATCATGCAAATTAGTCATATCATTCCTAGGAACATGCATCTTGGCTCTAGTCTTTCTCTTCTCAATCATGCTTCTAGTTCTACACATTTTAATATATCGAAAGCAATTTGGTCTTATGTGACCATTAAAACCACAAAAGTGACAAATTGGAATGAATTGAGGAATCATACCTTGTCTTTGAGCTTGCATGGAAGTCTTCCTATGTCTTTGTGGTTGAGAGGGTTCAATCCATCTTCTTTGTTGAACCGGTCTATCTTGCTTCCCTTTTTGAGCCAATAGATGAGGAATGTTGGCTTGAGGTTGTCTCCTTGGTGCAACCTTCACTTGTGCACTTTTTGAGCTTTGTCCTAGATCAATTTTCTTCCTAGGAGTGTGCACCGGAGAAGCTTCTATGTTGCCCAAGCTCTTAACAAACACGGTCTTCTTAGAGGAGGTGGTCTCTTGACAATCTTCAAACCCAAGACCTCTCTTGTCACATGGACTCTTTCCAACACCAAGCATGTGATCTAATTTTTTGGTGCTAGAGTCCATCCTAGTAAGTGACTTCTTAGCTTCAACAAGCTCCCTCTTCAAACCTTCTTCATTCCTCCTAGATAAAGCTAACTCCTCTTTTAGCTTATCTTCTCTCTTCTTAAGTCTTTCCACTTCTTCACTTAAGAGATCATTGTGAGATGAAAGCTCAAGATTTTCTTCTCTCAACATCTTGATCTTCTTAGTGGTTTTCATCTCTAAGCTCCTAAACTCCTTAAGATATTCAACTAACACTTCTTTCTCCACATATCCATTAGTGGAGTTAGCATCGGAGTCATCTTCACTAGAGTCACTTTCCCTTTGACTCTCTTCCTCTTTTTCACTACCACTTTTGCTCTTGTGAGAAGAGGCAAAAGCTAGGAAGTTAGCCATGATGTCTTCATCATCCGAAGAATCATCTTCTTCATTGGAGTCATCACTACTTCCACTCCAAGTGGCGGCCATCACTTTTCCCTTCTTCTTTTCCTTGTGATTAGCACATTCGGGAGCAAAGTGACCAATCCCGCCACACTCAAAGCAACGGACCCCTTTCCTTTCGGTCCTCTCTTGCCTTGGTTCAAACTTCTTGAAGGGAACCTTTTTCTTGTCTTGGCCTCTAAAACCAAATCCCTTCTTTCCAAACTTCATAACCTTGTTGAATCTTTTCACAAACAAGGCCATGTCTTCATCCGAGTCATTCTTCACCTCCTTTTCATCCTTAGAAGCTTTCAAAGCAATACCCTTTTGCTTTTTAGGAGGAGTAGTGCTAGGACCCTTCCTAGACTCATAGGCTAGAAGTCTTCCAATGACTTCACTCGGCTTCATATCCTTATATCCACTATTTTCTTCTAAAGTCGTCACCTTTGACTCAAACCTATCCGGTAAGGATCTCATAATCTTTTGTTTAATCCTCCTATCCGAATAAGGATCACCAAGTTGATGACTTTGGTTGACTATGTCCATCAACTTGATCTCGAAGTCGTTGAAGCACTCATTCTCCTCCATCTTGAGCATCTCAAATTGAGTTTGGAGAACTTGAAGCTTGGAGTCCTTCACAACTTCGGTTCCCTCATGAGCAACTTCTAGGATTGTCCATGCCTCCTTAGCAACCCTAGTGTTTTGAATCAACTTGTATTGATTCTCATCCATGGCACATAGGATGGCATGCATAGCCTTCCTATTCCATTTTGACGCCTCAAATTCTTGTGCACTCCATTGTGCCTTAGGCTTCAAAACTTCTTCTCCTCCACCCGTAGGAGTCATCATGGGAAGATCATATCCATCTTCAACCGACATCCATGCTCGGTCATGAAGTTGACATATGTAGGATTCCATCTTCCCTTTCCATGAGGAGTAATTCAATCCGGTGAGAAGAGGAGGACGTGTGCTAGAAGCCCCCTCGTTGCTACCACCGTTTCCACTCATTGTGTTTATGAATGAAATGAAATGAATGCACAATGTATGAATGAACAAAAATCACACAAATGCAAAACACACCAAAATGAGCAAGGATCACCTATGTATATCTAGGAACCCGCTCTGATACCAATTGAAACAAATTATGGTGTGTTCAATATTAATCTAGAGGGGGGGTGAATAGATTTTATCCGATTTTACCAAATTTTCGTTAATGGTCAAGATTACGAAAATACCCTCCACTAGTCAAAATACAATAGCAAGTGTAATATGGTGCGGAAATTAAAAGACACTTGATATTTACGTGGAAACCCTCACGGGAAAAACCACGGGCTATGTAAGTGAGCCACACTTGAACCTCGAATCCACTAAATGTGTACAACGATTACAACCTAATCCCGGAAGTAATCACACACCTACCTAATCCCGGTATAAGTGAACCTAGTCCCAATGCTTGTGATTTATGCAACCTAATCCCGGAAGCAACACAAGACTTAGTTCTCAATGAAGAGAAAACAACCTAAGTGAATATATGAAATACTCAAAATGCAACAAGAGCAAGGCAACTCTATATGCTTACCTAGAATGATGATATATCAATGAAATCAATCCTAGATATCAAAAGCTAAATGACATATCATAAAGCTTAGCTAGATGTTATCAATCACAAAACAATCCTAGCTATCAAACAATGTCAACATGTCCAAACATGTGAACTCAATTAGTTGTAGAGAATTTCTAACAACATAATTGTCAATTAAATCCACAAGAACATTCAATTAAGCTTGACTAGATAAATAAACATTAATCTATCAACCTAATCATCAACCAATTGTACAAGAATGTTCTAGGGTTAGCTATTTAGGGAAAATCATCCTAATCATGTAAGCTATCACAAACAAAACCCAATCATGTCATAACTTCACTAAATATGCAATAAAAGTGAAGATTTGCTAAACTAAGCAATAAAAGACATGTCTTGACTAAGATAGAACAATAAATGAAGATGTGGTGTTTGTTCTACTTACCAAGTCATAAATGAAGAAGACCCATGGAAGATTGATGCATGAAACATGTTAGATGCACATGGGTTTTGAGTTTGGAGAGTCAAAGAAGCAAGATTGAAGCTTTCTCTCTCTAGGGTTTGAGTTTCTCACTCTAAGGTCTGATTTTGAGCTCACACAAACGAGCAAGGAAAAAGATGATACTTATATAGGACCCCTAGATGAAATGACGTCGTTTTGAAAATTTTGCAAAAGATATGCCTTGACCGCTGTTCACCCGCTCTACGTAGGGCGGTTGTACAGCGGTCCACCTGGGAAATGAAGAACAATGTTCTTCATGATCGCCCTACGTAGGGCGAGTTCCAGGCGACCTAGGGGCGGTTGCTCTCGGGTTCGAATGCACCGCTGTTCACACGCTCTACGTAGAGCGGTTGAACAGCGGGTGAAGAGCGGTCAATTAAATCGACCAGTGGCACCGCTCTACGTAGGGCGGTCGTAGAGCGGTCAAGAGCAAATTGCTCAAAACCCCTTTTGACCGCTGTTCGTAGAGCGCCTGTAGGGCGGGTGAACAGCGGCCATAACAACCACAATGCATCAACTTCTACACATGATGCAATCAACAGAGAATGCAAGAAGAGAAATTAAATGAACATTAATACACACATAATAAGGACACACAATCATACAATAATAAGAATTATGCAAGTGTTGTGTGTGTGTGCATCTATTTCTCTTCATTACAAGAAACACTAAGAAATATACCTTTGGAGTGCTTCTTCCCTTGAGGTCTTGAAAAGGGCCTTTGAGCATGATCTTCAATCACCTAACTACCCTTACAATTCAAATCCCCAATATGTGGTTTGTCTACGAAATAAGCCAATCAACAATGGGAATCCTTACAAGTGGTGAATCCAAGGAGAAAGCCAAGGCTATCACCTAGAGCGGTCTTCGCGTAAAACCAAGCACATAATCGTGCAAGCGCGGATGTTTCCGAACATATTCGGGAAACGAATTACATGACACAAACAAACACACAACAAGATATAATAAAACAAAGTGCAAGTGTGAATTGTGACAAGTGAAGAGAATGCACACATATGCAAGTATGCTAAGTGAGTGTGTGCTTCTAGATCTCTTCAAGGAAAACTAAGCACAAGAAATATACCTTTGAGTGCTTGTCACCTTGAGGTCTTGAATAGGGCCTTTGTTGTTGGTCATCCATCACCTAATCTACCCTTACAATTCAAACCCCAACTTGTGGTTTGTTCACGAAATAAGCCAATCAATAATGGGAATCCTTACAGTGCACACTCCTAGGAAGAAGATTAATCTAGGACAATGTTCTCAAAATGCACAAGTGAAGGTAGCCTCAAGAAGTCAACCTACAAGATTTCCTCACACTAACTTCCCTCAAGCTCAAATTCATCAAGGGAAGAATCCAATCATGCAAGCTCATTTGGGGAAGCAACCTAGTCTTGGTCATCAACAAAGAAGGAAAGATCCTATCGAACAACCAAGACAACCACAAAGACTTGGAAAAGCTCCTATGGATGCACAAGGAGAAGGTATGATTTCTAACTTCAACCCTACATGTCATTATTGTGGTATTGATGGTCATATTAAACCAAATTGCTTTCATTACATTAAATTGTGTAGAGCCAAAAGCATGATTGAGAAAAAGAAGGCTAGAGCTAGATTGCATGTTCATGGGATAGATGAGAACCACTTACATGATCCTATGACTCCTAGAACTCTAGATCCTTTGACCACTAGGATAGAAAATTTGTCACCTAAGTGGACTAAAGATAATGAACCCGCTTGCTACGAGACTAACAAGTCTCATAAAGGTTCAACCAAGTCTAATGGGCTTGGAAGGTCCAAAGGACCTCATGACCTTTATTGATGAAGGGTGGTTTTTGACCCCATAAGGGGAACTCAAGCAAAGAGAGCTTTTTGTATACTTGATGCATGCAAAATATTTGAAAGATCTTGTGCCTCTCTTTTAATTGCTTGAAGTAAGCTTGGTTAGACATATGTATATATGCTTTTATCTCAATAAGTGTGAACCTTGCTTTGTTTTCAATCCATGTCATATTTATGTTCAAACATGCATTTTTGGACTAGGAATTTTACATAGGAAGTATGATTTGAATGACCTATAGTTAAGTTCCATGACATGATGATTCTTAATTGACATGCTAAATGCAAATTGAAAAGCATGAAATTCATATAACATGCTCTCATGAAAAAGCATGAATTGATGATTGCATCTCTTAAATGCAAAACAATGTGTGAAAAAGCTTGTGAGACTAAAAATGATAAAGGATCATGTATCCTTTCAAAGGATGTTTCAATCCAAATGTCTCTCTTTCTTTATTTGTTGAACATGGTTACTATCATACGGGTTTCATACCCGGAAAAATCAAATAGGGTGCAAAGTCGCTCATGCCATGTTTCGCTTATAAAGTTGGATATAGTTGTTATTAAAAATTGAAATCAATGAAATCTCTTATCCTTGCTTCTCTCATGACAAATGGTAAAATTGGTTTGAATTCTATTTGAAACCTTTGTCATTTGCTTTGCCAAATACCATTGTATTTTGGACTTGAATGCAACATGTCTTGTATGCAAAGCATTTTTAATTCACACATTTTCAATAAAATTAAATCTCCTTGATTCTCTCCAATTAATTGAGTGCATAAAGTGGCTTATTTAACTATGCATTATCTTGTATGCTTCTATCTCTCTTTGCTATGAGTGACCCGGTTGGGGACTACTCCTTTGCCTATATCATGACAAAAAGGGGGAGTAGGATGTGGTAAGGGGAGTTGCTAATTGTTGTAGCAAATGTGCATATGGGGAGTTTATGGTTTGAGGGGGAGTAACCCTTTGAGGGGGAGCATTGCATTTTCATACATTGCATTGAGCTTAAATTATTTAAATGCAAATGCTTGGTTATTTTCACTTGATCATATCACATACACTTGCTTTGGAAGTGTAATCTAATTGTTTTGAAGGTTTGGTAATTCTACAAGAGATTGAAGACTTGAAGTTTTATTTTCTTATCTCTTTGTAATGTAGAATATCCCGTAGCTTCAATTTTGTTGTGAGGATCAATGTGAGTGGTGGTTTTGTCACGAAATAGCCAAAGGGGGAGATTGTAAGGATTCCCATTATTGATTGGCTTATTTCGTGGACAAACCACATATTGGGGATTTGAATTGTAAGGGTAGTTAGGTGATTGAAGATCATGCTTAAAGGCCCTTTTCAAGACCTCAAGGGAAGAAGCACTCCAAAGGTATAATTCTTAGTGTTTCTTGCAATGAAGAGAAGTAGATGCACACACACACAACACTTGCATAATTCTTATTCTTGAATGTGTTGTGTCTTTATTGTATGTATGCATTAATTGCTCATTTAATCTCTCTTCATTCTTGTCCATATGGGTGCATCTTGCTTGGTATTGCACATCATTCTTTTCATTTTAGGATGATGCATCAGGTGCATTTGTGCGCCCTGTTATGCGGTCAAGGCCGTAGAAATTAGGCCGCAGAATAAGGACCAGAATTCATACTCTCTAGTCCCTTTTTTGCGCCCTTGGTTTTTGCGTATAGGGGCCGCAAAATTGTCAGGTGCATTTCTGCGCCCTTGAGTTCTGCGGTCCGTGGCCGCAGAATCATGCCGCAAAAGCGTGAGGTGTGATTCTGCGGTCAAGGCCGCAGAATCAAGGGCGCAGAATCGGCGGTCTTTTGCAAAAATTACAAAACGGCACCACTTCACTTTGGCATACTATATATATGCCACTTTCATTTCTAGGTCATTTTAAAAGAGTTCCAAATATCATATTTTTCACTTAGAAAATATTTCAAGAGAAAAATCATCAAGAACTCATCTTTAAACACTCAAACCATTTCCTTTGATCATCAAAGTTCATCTAGGATCATTCATGACCATTTAGGACTCATCCATGTATGGTTTTGCATCATCACATCTTTCTTGGTAAGATTTTGACTAACTTCATCTAATTTTAGTTTCTTTCTTGTCAAGTTATCTCTTTATCTTATTGTATGCTTTATGTTCACATGCTAGATATAAGATAGAGATTGTTTGTGATGAATATGATTGAGTGTTGTATTGTGATAGCTATCTAGGTTTTGCTTAATCTTGATTAGCTAAGCTTTATGACATGTCATTTAGCTATTGTCATCTAGGATTGCATTTATTGTTATCTAATCATCCTAGATAAGCATCTAAGGTTACCTAGCTTTATTTGTTCATTGAATATCATTATATATTCACATAGGTTGTAATCTCTTCATTGAGAAGTAAGTCTTGCGTGTAGCTTCCGGGATTAGGTTGCTTAGATCGCAAGCAATTGAAGTCTTGTTGTGATAGACCGGGATTAGGTCGGACACCGGGATTAGGTGGTCACACAAGCAATTGGACTAGGTTCACTTATACCGGGATTAGGTAGGTGTGTGATTATATACCGGGAGTAGGTTGTAATCGTTTAACACATTTAGTGGATTCGAGGTTCTAGTGTGGTGCACTATACAGCCCGTGGTTTTTCCCGTGAGGGTTTCCACGTAAATATCAAGTGTCTTTTATAATTCCGCATCATATTACACTTGTTATATTTGTTGACTAGATTGGGGTATTTTCGTAATATTGACTTAACGCGAAAATTGGGTAATAACGTTAAAATCTATTCACCCCCCCTCTAGATTGATATTAATATATTAGAACACACCTCGAGTTATTTGTTTCAGGTGTCAATCCAAATATGATTATATAACATATTACTCTAAACAAGATTGCAATTAACAAGTGGATATATAAGTCAATCACATAATGAATAGAATTTAATGATTGAATGAATAGAACATATAAAGAGATTCATTACAAAGCTAAGGCTAATACCCACAACCAAATGATCCTCAAATCTATCCTCTAGATTAGGGGTTTAGTTACACATATTAGCAATAAAATGGAAAGCAAGTAAATAATATGGAAATCACCCTTGGGCCTCCTTCTTTAATGCTTGATCCATCCTTTCCTTTTATGCTCCTAATGCAAAGATTGGAAGTAGAGAATGTGTCTTGAGGTGTGGATGTTTAGTGAAGAGTGACAAAGGAATTTGGGTGTAGAGAATGGTAGGAGAGGAATGATTTAGGGAAGTAGTCAAGGTTTGGTGTTGAGGTTTTTGATGGAATTAGGTGAGTACAAGTATAGAAATGGAGGATGAGGGAAGATGACCATGGATGAGAAATCTAGATCTCAGTTGAGTGAATTTCGTGCTCTCTAAGGTGTTGTGTCTTTGCTGAAGACGAAAGGCCTCTCTATATATACTGTCTCTTGGACATGTACTGATAACTGCTTGATTCGCTGATGTGGCGCAAAGTTCGCCATTTTGTTGTTATGGTGACCCTGGTGCGCAAAACGGTTAGATGTAAAGGTCGCCATGAACATCATCTTTTTCACCATATAGCAAGTGGCAACCATGAATTAAAAATGTGAGGTCGCCATTTGCAAGAGTGGGTCGCTATGGCGATCCACCTGATTGATTTTGCAACTCTTCTGTCGCCATGGTGACCAAGTGGTGACCTTCTGATGCTCTGAATAATTCCTCTGTCACCATGGCGACCATGTGGCGACCTCTTCTTGCTCAAGTAGCAAAAATGCCTCGTTTCTCCCATTTGTGAGCCTTTTTGCACCCAAGTCCTCAACTTCATCTCAAATGCTCTTGAAACCTAATAAAACCTGAAACACTTGATTTTACACCATTAAACATGGGGAAATGCCCGAGAATCAAGCAAAAAGAGTCAGAAATGAGGGCCAAAATCATACCCATTTTGGCTTGATCAATAGGCAAGGTGATCCCCTATCTCCGTTCCTTTTTAACATTATAGTTGAAGGTTTGAATTGCTTATTAAAAAAAGTAGTGAGATTAAATATGATAAAAGGAATAAGTTGTGGCGAGGGTGGTGATCAAGCCAAAGTTAGTTTGAGGAACTTTTTGAGCTTGAGGTTGTCTTCTTGAAGCTACCTTCATTTGTGCACTATGAGAGCATTGCCCTAAGTCAATCTTCTTCCTAGGAGTTTGCACAGGTGGAGTCTCTTTGTTACCTAAGCTCTTGAAAAATATGGTCTTGTTGGGAGCAGAGGTCTCCTCACTATCTTCAAATCCAAGACCTCTTTTGTCACGAGGGCTCTTTCCAACACGAAGCATGTGGTCAAGCTTCTTGGTGCTTGAAGCCATCCTAGTCAATGACTTTTTAGCTTCATCAAGCTCCCTATTCAAAATCTCTTCATTCCTCTTAGACAAAGCTAGCTCATCTCTTAGCTTGTCTTCAATCTTCTTGGATCTTTCCACTTGTTCACTTAAGTGGTCAATATGAGCTAAAAGGTCTAGATTCTCTTCTCTTAATCTTTGAGTCTTTTCCTTGGTCTTCTTTTCTATGTTTTTAAACTCAATGAGAAATTCATCTAGAACCTTTTTCTCCACATATCCATATGTGGAGTTAGATGAAGAGTCATCTTCACTAGAGTCATTTGCTTCTTGACTCTCATTCTCTTCTTTATTGTAGGAGATCGGAAAGGAAAAATAATTATTCTCACAATCATTCAAGCTCGTGGGACTTTCTTCAACTATTTTCACTTTGTTGTCCCACTTGAGAGAGCTAGCAAGCGCTAAAAATTTAGCCACAACCTCTTCATCACTTGAAGAGTCATTTGAAGTGGCAGCCATTTCCTTTCCTTCTCTTCCATCCTTCAAGTTAGCACATTCGAGGGAGATATGCCCGAATCCTCCACATTCGTAGCATTGAATCTTCTCTCTTGAAGATATCTCATGGTTTGGCTTGACATTCTTGATAGTGGTCTTCTTCTTCTTGAAGTCATCCCCCTTTGAGCCATAACCACTCTTTTGTAGATTCAAGAACTTCTTGAATCCCTTGGTAATGAGTGCCATGTCTTCATTTGAGTCATCCTCCTCCTTTTCCACCTTGGAAGTTTTCAAGGCTAGATTCTTTTTCTTCTTAGGAGGTGAAGTGATAGCCTTTCTTGATTTATATGCTAGAAGTCTTCCAATGACTTCAGTCGGCTTCATATCCTTGTATGAGTCATTTTCTTTTAAAGCCGTCACTTTCGATTCGAACCTTTCGGGAAGAGATCTCATAATCTTCTGCTTGATTCTCCTATCCAAATACGGGTCTCCAAGTTGATGGCTTTGATTTACAATGTCCATTAGCCTAACTTGGAAGTCATTGAAGTGCTCATGCTCTTCCATCCAATTGATCTCAAAACTAGTTTGAAGAACTTGTAGTTTTGAATCTTTAACCACATCGGTTCCTTCATGAGCCGTCTCTAGGATATCCCATGCCTCTTTGACAATCCTAGTAATTTGAATAAACTTATATTGATTCTCATCCATGGCACATAGGATGGCATACGTCGCTTTCCTATTCCACTTTGAAGTCTCAAACTCTCCATTAGTCCATTGTGCCTTAGGCTTGAGTACTTCTTCTCCTCCACCCGTGTGAGTCATCATAGGAGGAGCGTATCCGTCTTCAACCGCCATCCATGCCCTATCATGGATTTGGCATAAGTACGCTTCCATCTTCCCCTTCCATGAGGAGTAATTATCGCTGGTGAGCAACGGTGGCCCACCGGTGGCCTCAAGCTCGACGCTCCCTCTTTGCTCATCCCAATATCACTCATAGTGTTTGGATGAATGCAAATGAGATGAATGCAAAATGTATGAATAAATCAAAAATCACACACAATGCAAAACACACCAAAAATGAGCTTGGATCACCTAAGTATATCTAGGAACCCGCTCTGATACCAATTGAAACAAAATACTCGATGTGTTCAAATATTAATCTGGGGGGGGAATAGATTTTAATGATTTAACCCAATTTTCACGTTAAGTCAATATTACGAAAAAGCCCCAATCTAGTCAATATATAACAAGTGTAATATGTGCGGAATTTAAATAACACTTGATATTTATGTGGAAACCCTCACGGGCTGGTAAGTGCGCCACACTTGAACCTCAAATCCACTAAATGTGAAATGATCACAACCTAGTCCCGATCAATAATCATCACACCTACCTAATCCTGGTATAAGTGAACCTAGTCCAATTGCTTGTGTGATCACCTAATCCCGGAAGCTACACGCAAGACTTACTTCTCAATGAAGAGATAAATACCCTAAGTGAATATATGATGATATTCAATGAGCATACAGAGCTATGGAACCTTAGATGCTTATCTAGGATGATTAGATGACAATAAATGCAATCCTAGATATTAATAGCTAAATGACATATCATAAAACTTAGCAAATCATAGATTAAATAATCTAGATATTGTTATCAAAATACAACACTCAATCATGTCAACACAACAATCTCTATTTTGTATCTAGAATATATTATAAGAGCATACAAATAATATAAGGGATTTCTTTGATAAATAAAACACTAAACTTAGATGAGATTAGTGAAGAATATACCAAAGGATGTGTGTTGAACAAAACCCATGCAAGCAAGCATCCTAACTATGCTTGAAAATGCTAGATGATATTTTGATGCATATGAGAATGGTTTTGAGTGTATAAAAATGAGTTCTTGATTTGATTTTTCTCTTAAAAATATACTAAGTTAAAGAGATGATTTGAATTCATGGGGCTGACCTAAAAACATAGAGATGTACATATAAAGGTCATAAATGAAGTGGTGTCGTTTTGAAAAAAAAAGCTTCAAATTCCCCAGCAGACTGCTGCCCTACCGCTGCCAAAGACGCAGCGGTCCGGCAGCGGTTTGCCCTGTCAAGCTAACCGTTGCAGGAAAATGGCAGCGGTTCGGGAGCGGTCTCCATTGTCCATGAAACCGCTGCCTCAACTACTGGAAAATAGCAGTGGTCCGGGAGCGGTTTCATGAGAATTCAACCTTTTGAAACTAGACACTTCACTCTAAATAACCAAACCGAACCTACCACTTATCCAAGAGAAGAATAAGACATTCTCAAGTGGTCAACCATCGTGCTAAGACATGCACACCATCGTGCAAGCACGGACGTTTTCGATCACACACACGGAAACAAATTACACCACACTTAAGACTAACAAATATGAAGTGCAAGTGTGGGATGTGAAAGCATCCTAATGCCTAACATGTCATGGCATTTTAATCCTAAGATGCAATCAATAAAATATGCAAGAAGAGATGTTTAAACAACATGAATGCACACATATGAAAACACACAATATACACAAGGTATGGATATGCATGAAATGTGTGTGTGTGCAACTATATCTCTTCAAAGCAAAGCAAGCACTAAGAAATTTACCTTTGAAGTGCTTGTCACCTTGAGGTCTTGAGGGCCTTGAGCTTGATCTTCAATCACCTAAACTACCCTTACAATTCAAGCCCCAACATGTGGTTTGTCCACGATATAAGCCAATCAATAACGGGAATCCTTACAGGGTCTTTTTTTTTTTGTGAAAGCAGTGGGAGGTCTTTTTGATGAAGACTCACTTTCTTCTAAGATTTTTAAAAGGGGTTTAAAGGTGATCATAGGGAATGGCGAGAAGGCTTGTTTCTGAAGTGATTTAGGTTGTGACCAGTTTTCTTTAAAGAACGCATTCCCAATAATTTTTGCCTTGGCAAGGAATAAACAGGGACTTGTGAAGGAGTTTGGGAAATGGGAAAAATTCAAAGTGGGTTTGGGAGGTGCCTTTAAGAAGACCTTCGTTTGATTGGGAAAAGGATCAATTTAGGGGCTCTGTTGATGTGCTAGGAAGCTATAAGATCTGTAGAGTTGTCGTAGATGATGTTGCCTAGTCTTATAATCACAAAGGGTGGTTCTCAGTTAGCTCGTTTCGAAGGTGTTTGGAGGAGGAACAACTAGAAGGTCGTGGTATGATGTATAAAATCATGTTATAAAAACCTAACTTGCAAGTGCACGAATCGTGAGATAAGTACAGCGACATGTAGGGATCGTTCCCATGAGGAAAAATGATTTATCGACTAAAACTAATTCTAATTAAAGCTAAGCAAGTAACAGTAACCAAGAGATTTGAGATTGATTGATTGATTGGTGATTAAAACTATATTAAACTAAGAAATCAGTTAACAAGAATATATGAATGTGATCAAGAGGTGAGAGAACTAGGTCATCAATGCTCCCCTACTTGTTTACTCAATGCTTCGAATTGACTTTTATAAAGAATGTTGATCAAGTTAAGGGTTCGTTCTTAAATTATGTATAATTAATACCGTGTGGTCCTGTAATGAATCAAGTATTCTCTACTACAGTCTATCTCAAAACCTGCGTATAAACTATAATAGAAAATCCATCAACCAGAAACCAAGCGTTCTCAATTGCAGTCTACCTCAAAACCTACGTATAAACTGTAACCAAAAACCCACAAAGCACAAACCAAGTATTCTCAATCACAGTCTACCTTAAAACCTGAGTATAAACCATGACTGAGAACCCATTAAGCACAAGAACAAGATAACCAAAATTTACGTGCAATATCTTGCTACGATAAATTCTACCAATTCAATTGAATATTGGCTGAGAATGGTGAAACCCACTCACATCTCAACCTTTAAATTATCAAAACCCTAAATTCAAGCCTAGTATAAACTATGCATCAACAAGAATAAATAACCATGAATTGAATGAATCGAAACTTGAATTTAAGAAAATATAGTCAATTATAACAAAGAGTATTCATAGAGGTTCACATTGATTCCCTAGTATGGATTTAGTTACACATTGTTGAAATAAAGAGAAGAGAGAAGTGAATGATAAAACCCATGGAAACAGTTGACACTCTTCCAATCTCTAAAGCTGAAATCTTCTCCTTCGTCTTCGAATCTTCTATGTGCAAAGTGGATGAGAGTTTTTTGAGTGAATTTGTCTATGTATAATGTCTGTCTAATTGTTGGAGACGAACTATCACTGAGATAGGAGAAAACCTCTATTTATATCCTCACGGGCCACTGGGTGAAAAAGCCCTATTTTGTCTCGGATTAGCCAAACCACTGCCACTTTGGCAGCGGTCTGGCAGCGGTCTTGAAAGAATAGGAACGCTGCCATTCTGGCAGCAGTAAGGTAGCGTTTTGGACAGCAGCCTCCTCTGCTCTATTAATCGCTGCGACGCCTGATGCTGAAAATAACAGTGGTCCTGAGAGCGGTTTGCTCAATTGCATAAAAGACCCTTGACTTCTCCAAAATAGCATTTTTCATCTAAATTTCTTCAAAGATAACAATTTGATCTAGAAAGCTGTAAACACTCAAACACAACAATTAAACCCCTAAAAGACTCGAGAAATGAGCAATCGATTGGAGGAATGGGGATTAAAAACATATACAATAAATGACCGATCAAATACCCCAAAACCTATCTTTTGCTAGCCCTTGAGCAAAACAAGAAAACAAAAACTAAAAACTAAACCTAGAAAAACAAATCCTAACTAAGCCACTTTCGTAGGGAACACGATAGTCTTGAGCGTATGCTACAAGCCTTTAAACCTCTAGGTGTCCCTAGAGGGATGAGTTTTGTCTCTTGAGGGTTTACTGCTATGACACCCACAAACATATCTAGCGACATCCTGTCATCCAAAATACCATGAAATGTGCCCAAGTTGAGATAACATGCAACAGCCAATAAGTAAAGACTAATACCTAGCCATAAATCTGAAAACATTGCTCAATTGAAAGAGAAAAGCCCAAACTCAAACATTCTAGCTTCGAGGACACATCATCAAATGTCATAGGTATAATTCGCCTTGACTCTAATTCTCATAGGATATCGCTCAAATTTCACACAGAACTTAGGCAAAAACACTCATCAAGCATATGTGAATGGAATTTATGCACAAGAAATATCAAGTATTATCGCATATGAATATATCATTAAAAGAACGCTTGATTTGTATGCAAAAGATCTCATGAAAAGAATCAAACATTATGAACAAGATAATCACATGCCTTTTTTCTACTATCATAACAAGGATAACCCGCAGATCAAATAGGCTTTCATTTAGGTTGTAATAAGGCTAGTGGGCGAGGGTTCAAGAAAGAACGGAAAATTGGAGTTCAACAACCTAGGATCATACCATGGGAGTCTTTCATTACCCTTTCGTCTTCGCCTAGACATCTTGGTCTTCTTTTCAATTTGAATAACACCACTTACATCACACCATATACTATTTTTTTCTTCTTTTCTTAAAATGAATTGACTTCTCTCCTTGTCAAACTCCTTTTTGAGTAAATACAAGCTTTGCAATCTTCTTTGACTCAATTGCGCTAACATGTCCCTTTTTCACTTTTTTCACTTTTTTTTTAATGAATCAATTCAGCTTTGAAACTTTTGGATTGAATGCATCTCTTCCTCTCCTCGGTCTTAGCATTGAAATCTGCACACAATTACGTGCATAAATAGTACCTTTTTTTCACTATCTCAAAATATGATCCCAAGCTATAAGGTCAGGCTTAAGATATTGGCTCATTTGGGTTACTAATGTGGTGAAGAAAGAAAAAGACTATCAGTGTTTGGCTTCAAACAGGGCTATGGAGCACACATATAAGGTAGGAAATATTTCAGGCCTTTTAAGTAGCTAAAGCACACATAGTCTATCATCACCACCACTGGTTCGTCTTACTTAAGATCAAAATTTAACATGTGAAATCTTTTATGATGATTGTTCTATAATGCTCAATGTACTTCCTATAGAGATCGAATCTAATGCTAAGAACCTACTGAGTGTTTAAAGAGTAGAAACAACAGGATCCTCATACTATGTCATTTATGTCCGCTTTTTGGTTTAGTGAACTCACAAGGGTAGTCTCCACTATTAATCATGGCAATTCAACTCAGCATCCTATCCACTATCATATCAGAGCATGCCATAAGTTTTGAAAACTGCAACGTAGTACCCTAAATGGCTAGATGCTAGTGTAAACTCATTGAGTAAAACATATTATCTCTAAGGCACACTTCAAAGTATCTTGTCTTGAAAGACGCTGGAACGACAGACTCTAAAATAAAACAAAAATAGACTCACAAACAGACTAGTCACACCCCCGAACCTAAATCCAACATTGTCCTCAATGTTTGAAAATGAAAACACATGACAATGCAGATAAAGACAAGGTAGCGAGAAATGGGCACAACAAAATAATAATAAAAGCAAAGCTAATCATAATAAACAGAATCCACAGAGCAAATACTGAGTATCACAATTTTTGAAAGCTAAAAAGAAAGAGAAAAAGAAAAAGTGAAAAGAAACATATCATGTTGTAGACTCAGGTTCGTCTACAGTGCCTCTAGCAGTCAGCATCATGCTGCTGGCTCAGGCCAGTCCCATAAAAGTCACCTCCAGGAGGTACAGTGAAATAGTCTCCATGCTGGGCAGCGGTCTCTAGAACTACAGCATCAACACCTGAAATATAGGAGCGAGAGGGGTCAGATGGCTGGGCGGGTCGAACTGTGGCCCGATGGATCTCGTCTATCGAAATCTGCATGCTGCCCAAGCACGAGTACATATCAGTCCTTAAGTTATCTATCTCCGAATGGACGTAGCCCTTCATCGTGGATAACATGTAATCTACCCACATAGGCCTCTGCTGCTGTGATGACCAGCCCCTGTACCTGTCTGATATCTAGGCATATGATCTCCATAAGCTTACTGCGCTAGATCGTGACCTTGCTGGTCCTCTGCCTGCTGGTCCTGCTCTTTCATAATATCTTCCCCCCGATGCCTCTTCCGTGCAGCGAACTCACCAACAGTGGGCAGTCCACGCACACTCGCCTGTGTATTCCATGTCAGCAAGGAAAGTGGAGTGTCGGGCTCTGATGTGTTATCCCTAGCGTTGTCATCAACTACTAAGCCAGCTACTTAGATACCTCCTTGAAGATCTCCTCTGTATGGCTTGATGGCTTAAGAGAAGCCGAAATGAAGAGGTTCCAAAAGGCACTATCCAAATGTAAGTCACCCCTCAAAAACCTTTGCCCATTCCATCCAGCTGCTCCCACTCTACGAAACTCACACCCTATCTCATACTTGTTTGGCCACGCTGCTTTAGTACTCTCCATTGGTGTCAAGTTGTAGTATTCATTGATCTTCTCTGCAGTGACCACCATAGGCACTCTCCTAACAATAACCACCCCATGTGCGGCGAACTATGTGTCCACCATATTTGCATAGAACTCACGGGCTAAGGTGATGTTGGCATTACAGGGTCGCCTAACATACCCAGCTCATCCTCTGGCCTCTACAGTGGCAGGGATAGGAGTCTCACTCAACTCTTCCAGTGCTATCCCCCTATCCAGAATGAAATTCCACTATTTCTTCAACCTTTCCCTGTAATCTAGATTGCCGACATACGATTGCTCAATCGGCCGTTTATCTCTCCTTCTGCTAGGGTCTGAAGGAGCATGGCTGCCTTTGATAGCTGTCCTCACCATATCTGGGTAAAAATGCAAGCACACAAAAACAAATAAGGATCCAGAATGGATCAAACATTTTGACAAAATTTTAACAGCAATCCGACAGTGCAATTGGTAAACCCTAACTTCTCATTAGTTCACCACCTGCACATTCTCCACTTCCTCATCACTCACACAATCAACACACAGTATAATATAACAAATTTCAATTTTACACACAAAAACATCCTAATAAATTGTCATACTATCGTGTTGATGGTTATTGGTGGCTTAAGATTGTTCCAATTAGTTTATAACCCATAGATAACTAATAATTAAGCACATGTATCAAATAAATCACACATCACAGTTCGAAATTCATACTCTAAGGTCTAGAAACCGAAATAATACAGTGATAATAATAATAGATATACAACAATGAAGTACACATGGAAATAAAGGAATTAAGCATGAAATTATTCAAATAGATTAAGGTGTAGAGCATACCTTAAGGATTGAGGAATAGAATGATGGTCGGAGGGGAAGAAGAAGAAGAGAGGAGAAAAATGGAGAAAAAAAAAACTGTCCTACCTGTCGCATGAAACGACCTTTTATTTTAGGGTAGAACTGCTGCCACTACTGCTGCCAAAGACGCAGTGATCTGGCAGCGGTTCGTGTTGATTGGGCAGCAACAGCGGTAGTGCAAAATGCACCGTTTCACTTAGGACCGCTGCCACAGACGCAGCGGTCCACGTCAGGTGTGACCGCTGCCACACCGCTTTAGTTCTATCTTGAAAAACAGCAGTGGTTTGGGCAGCGGTATTTGGGACAGAGGAGACCGCTTCCCAAACCGTTGCCATACTGCTTTGGCAATTGTAGCAGTGGCATCAGGTCTCAAAATTTTTTATTTTAATCTTTTTTTATTATTTTTATTTTTTTTATATTAACAATAGGTGGACACTAAATTATGACTCGACAAAATTAGATGGGTAAAAGAAAAATACTTGGGTGGGTTGCCTCCCACCAAGCGCTTTATTTAACGTTTGGGCAAGACGCATAAGAGCCTTACGGCTCATTGAGGTGGGAGAACTCAGCATTTCTTAGCTCGGGCACACACAAGTATGGCTTGAGTCTATGACCATTAACTTTGAATTTATTCTGATGTTCAATACTTTCAATTTCCACAGCTCCATGTGGAAAAACCTGAGTAACTCTAAATGGACCAGCCCACCTTGATTTCAGCTTTCCTGGAAACAACCTCAAACTAGACTGATACAGAAGGACTAGCATCCCCGGATGAAACTCTTTCCGAGTGATTTTGCTGTAATGCAATTTCTTCGTCCTTTCTTTGTATATCTTGGCATTCTCATAGGCATTGTCCCAGAGCTCCTCAAGCTTACTCATTTGCAATTTTCTTTCCTCACCTGTCCTATCCAAGTTGAAATTCAGCTTCTTCAGTGCCCAATAGGCATTGTGTTCCAACTCTACTGGTAGATGACATGCTTTTCCAAAGACTATCCTATAAGAACTCATACCAAATAGGGTTTTGTAGGCTCTATACGCCCACAAGGCATCATTAAGCTTAGTTGACTAATCCTTTCAATTTGGTTACACCGTATTCTCTGATATCTACTTAATCTGCCTATTGCTCACTTCCACTTGTCCTGAAGTCTGAGGAAGGTATGGGGTTGCCACTTTATGTTTGACACCATACTTCTTCATTAACAAGGCAAAGACCTTGTTACAAAAATGGCTCCTACCATCACTTATGATAGCACGAGGTGTCCCGAACCTGGTGAATATGTTTTCTTTTACAAATTTTACCACCACGTTGCTATCATTTGTCTTGGTTGCAATTGCTTCAATCCATTTTGAAACACAATCCACAGCTACTAAGATAAACGTGAACCCGTATAAGGATGGGAAGGGACCTATGAAGTCTATTCCCCACACGTCAAATATCTCTACCACCAACTGATTTGAAAGGGGCATCTCATCTCTTTTACCAATGTTCCCCGTTCTCTGGCACCTGTCACAAGACATACAACAGGTATAAGCATCTTTAAATAAAGAGGTCCAGAAGAAACCTGATTGGAGAACTTTCAAAGCAGTCTTCGTGGCACTAAAATGCCCTCCACAACTAAGGTTGTGGCAGAATTTTAACACATCTTGCTGCTCTTCTTCAGGGACACATCTCTGAATGATCTGATTAGTGCCATATTTGAACAGGTATGGCTCATCCCAAAAGTATTGCCTAGTAAGGGATATGAATCTTCTTTTTGCTTGCGGGTTCAGGTCAGCTGGTATGATGCCATTAGCAAGATAGTTCACTATATCCGCGTACCATGGGTCATTGACTCCCACATTCATCAGTTGTTCATCTAGAAAGTTCTCATTTATTGGCACAAGCTTGGTAGTTCCTTCTCCAGTCTCATCCTCCACTAATCGAGAAAGGTGATCAGCTACCACATTCTCACTGCCCTTCTTATCCTTGATTTCTAAATCAAATTCTTACAACAAAAGGATCCACTGGAGTAATCTCGGCTTCACTTCCTTATTTGTTAGTAAATACTTCAGAGTAGCATGATCAGAATAAACAATTACTTTAGACCCAATCAAATATTGACGAAATTTTTCCAGGGCACTAACAACAGCAAGTAATTCTTTTTCTGTAGTGGAGTAATTCAAATGTGCATCATTCAAAGTGCGACTAGTGTAGTAAATAACATGTGGTAATTTATCTACTCGCTGTCCTAAAACAACACCTACAGCATAGTCTGATGTATCACACATTAATTCAAATTAAAGAGACCAATCAGGAGGCATGATTACATGAGTAGATGTCAGCTTATCTTTCAAAGTTTTAAAAGCAAGCAAACTTTCATCATTGAAATCAAATGTAGATTCTTTGGTTAAATGGTTACACAGGGGGCGACTAATTTTTGAAAAATCTTTTATAAAGCACCTATAAAAACTTGCATGACCAAAAAAACTCCTCACACTCTTCACCGAAGTGGGGGGTGGTAGTTTAGCAATTACTTCAATTTTAGCCCTATCTACTTCTATGCCTTTATCAGATATCACATGTCCTAGCACTATTCCAGATTTCACCATAAAGTGACTTTTCTCCCAACTAAGAGTTAAATTGGTCTCAGTGCATCTTTTCAAAACACTAGTTAAATTATCAAGGCAGTGGTCAAAAGAATTACCAAAAACAGAAAAATCATCCATAAATACCTCAATATACTTCTCTAGCATGTCGGAAAAGATCGACATCATGCATCTTTGGAAAGTGGCAGGGGCATTGCATAGCCTAAAAGGCATTCTTCTGTAAGCAAAGGTCCCAAAGGGACATGTGAATGTTGTCTTCTCTTGATCTTTTGGAGCAATGACAATTTGATTTTACCCTGAAAAACCATCCAGGAAATAGTAATAAGCATGTCCCGCCAAACGTTCGAGCATCATGTCGATAAACGGCAAAGAGAAGTGATCTTTTTTTGTTGCCGTGTTGAGTTTGCGGTAATCTATGCATACTCTCCTTCCTGTATTCTTCCTAGTAGGAATTAACTCATTGTTTTCATTGGCTACCACTATGATCCCAGATTTCTTTGGTACAACATGGACCGGACTTACCCACTTGCTGTCAGATATAGGGTATATGATACCCATTTTAAGTAGCTTTAGGACCTCTTCCTTGACGACCTCTTTCAAGTTCGGGTTAAGTCTTCGCTGAGCTTCTCTAGATGGCTTCATACCCTCTTCTAAAAGAATGTGATACATGCAAATGGTAGGGCTTATTCCCTTAATATCCGCTATGGTTCATCCAATGGCAGCTTTGTGCTCTTGGAGTACCGCCAAAAGTCTCTCTTCTTTTTCTGGCATCTGAAGCTATAGTCACTAGAAGAGTATCATTCACTCCTAAAAAGGCATACTTGAGGTTAGAGGGAAGTTGTTTCAACTCTAATGCAGGGGGAGAACTCATAGATGGGATTAACGACTTGTTGATCTCATCTTCTACTTTAGCACATACTTCCTCAATATCAGACTCCTCTTCTGAAACTCCAACCTGTTGAAGTTCTTCATCATCTTCAAATACATCACAAAACCAATCTAGCAATTCATTAGATAATTCCTCTAACAAATCATCTTGCACTGCCAACTTCACCACTTCAATTGCACTACACTCAACTGAGTAACAATCATCGGCTGCTTCAGGGAACTTACGGGATTCAAAGACATTAAACTCTACAGTTTCATCTAACATAATCATCGTTAGTTTTCCATTCTAGACATCTATAAAAGTCTTTGCAGTTCCCATAAAGGGTCTCCCTAAAAGAATAGGCTTGCAGTTTCTATCTTTAGCTCTTTCATCCATGTCTAGGACAACAAAATCAGTAGGAATGATTAGGTTCTCTACCTGTACTAGCACATCTTCCATATAACCCCTAGGGTACCTGACAGAACCATCGGTCAACAAGAGCGACATGGTTGTCTTTTTCAGATCATTCAGTCCCAATTGCTCATAGATAGTTGAAGGCATCAAATTAATGTTGGCTCCTAAATCTAACATGGCTCTCTCCAGAGTCGTACCTCCAATAATAATATTAATGCAAAAACTACCTAGGTCTTGAAGTTTTGGTGGCAATGACTTTTGAAGGACTGCATTAGCACTTTCGGTCATGAATTCTTGATGATTCTCCACAAATCTTGTTTTGTATGTATGAAGGTTCTTGAAAAACTTAGCATATGCTGGCATCTTCTGAATCATCTCTAATAGAGGCAAGTTGACATTGACCTTTGAAAGGATGTCATAGATGTCCTTGTATGAATTTTCCAACTTGCTCTTTTGCAGTCTCCCTAGGAATGGAATGGGAGGAACATATGGATTTGCTAACTTGTGTAGGAGTGGTGAAACTTTGGACTTTTCCACCACTATCTCCTCCTCCTAGGATATGAGATTTTCTTTTGAAGGACCTGAAACAGTAACAGGTTTATTAGAAAGTTCAGCAGGTATATTATCAGTTAAGACCTTACCATTTCAGAGAATTGTCATTGCCTTAGCTTGCTTAGTGTAACTTGGAAATTTTCCCTGTTCGTTTCTTTGATTGGCCTCAGCTAATTGTCCAATTTGTATCTCTGTCTTCTTTATTGAAGCATGAATATTCTGAAATTGTACATTGTTATGTTGCTGCATCTGCTCCATTCGTTGCTCCATACGTTGGAGCATATCTTCTATTGATGGCCTCTTGGGCTGGGATTCAGAAGTTTGTTGAGCTCCGGTGGTAATCCGTCTCTAATTGCTATTGTTATTTCCCCATTGATTACCAGTGCCTTGATTGTTGTTGGACCATGAAAAGTTTGGATGATTTCTCCAGCCTGGATTGTAAGTGTTGGAATATGGATCATTCCTAGGTCTAGGATTATAGTTGTTCATAGCTTGAACTTCTTCTTCCTCAGGTCCAAGACATGCTGCCTGGTGTTCTCCCATAAACACTCTTTGTTTCAATTGCCCAATTTCAGTAGCAAAAGAGTCTATCTTTTTCATCATCTGTGTCATCTGAATAGAACTTTCTATGTTAGCATCTATTATATACATTCCCTTCTTCCTCCTGGAATTCTTGTGACAAGAGTTCTGGGCCAACTTTTCAAAGATAGCGTACACCTCATCAGGCTGTTTGTCATACATAGATCCTCCACTGGCATTGTTCACTAAAATACCTGACACTTCAATCAAACCATCATAAAACCACTGACACAACTGATTAGTAAGAAACCCATGCTGAGGACAATCCCTGGTATATTTCTTGAAACGCTACTATGCTTCATAAAAAGTCTCATTGTCTTATTGAATGAAGCTTGAGATTTTGGCTCTGATTTCACTATGTAAGGATTCCCGGTTTTTGATTGGCTTATTTCGTGGGCAAACCACATATTGGGGTTGTTTGTAAAGGGTGGCTTAAGTGATAGGTGATCATGCTCAATGGCCCTACTCAAGACCTCAAGGTTGACAAGCACTCAAAAGGTATATCTAATGTGCTTATTTTCTTATTGAAGAGATTTAGTTGCACACACTCACTAGTATTGTTTGCATATGTTTGCTTTACCTTTGTGTGCATTCTCTTCAAATGTCACTTTTCACACTAGCACTTTGTTTGTTATATCTTAGTGTGTGTTTTTTTTGTCTTGTAATTCGTTTCCCAAATATGTTCGGAAACGTCCACGCTTGCAAGATAATGTGCTTGTTTTTGCACGAAGATCGCCTTCAGAGAATGCCCTTGGCTTCTCCTTTGGTTTCACCATCAGTGGTGAAATGGCGGTTTAATCGGCGGCCATGACCGCCGAATGGAAACCGCCTTTTGATTCTAGAGAGCTCTGGATTGGATCTGCGGTTACATCAGCGGCCAGGCCGCCGAATCGAAACCGCCGAATTAGACCTGATGGATTTATTATCTCGGTCTCTATTCGGCGGTTTAATCTGCGGTTTTGAAACTGCCGATTTAGATATTTTAGGTCGGTTTCTTTTTGGGTTTTGATCGGCGGTTTCGTTGACCGCCGAATGTGGTCGCTGAATGATCCCCTGCTTCTCGGGTTCTGATGAGCGTCGTTTGTGTACTCAACAAAATTATATTTAAAATGTGATCGTTTAGAAAACCGATTTTTCACCACTTAGATAGAAAATTAGTAAAGTGGCAAGTGGGATTCGTTCCACAGGGAATTAGAGTGATTAGTTGAATAAATTAACTAATCTATATGCAATAAAATAAATCATAAAAATATGGATGAGTGAATGGGTTGTCAAGCCATCAAACATACATGAAAAATAAACCCAATAAACTAATAAAAGAAATACTTAACAAATCTAGATAAGATAATGGAATAAACAATTAAGAGAATAGCTAGGGAATTAATGGGATCACAAATGAATTACGGGAAATGCTTATCAAGCTACTTTAGTGAACAAATCTCACAAATGTTAACCAATTGATTTCTAAAATGTGTTTGGGCCATTATTATGAACCCTAAACAACTTCCCACCGCAATGCCTAACCGATTAAGGAAACGGGGTCACGGCGGGATCGATTTGTTACAATTAACGGCTGAGATTATCGTGGTTGATATACCCTCCGACAATCTATCCTATTCACTAAGTTCTCAATCCATCAAGGTTGTCAATCCAATCAAGATTATATAACAAATTATCCTAAGCAAGATTATAATCAACTAGTGGGTATACATGTCAATTATATAATGCAAAGAATCTAATTATAAAATGAATAGAACACAATTAGAAATTAAAATATATTAAAGCTTAAGCAAATCCCAATCCAAATATTCTCACATCAAAACCCTAGAAAGGGGATTTAATTACACATATTACAATCAAAGGGAAGGCAAGTAAAAGATTAGGAAATCACCCATGGGCCTCCTTTTGCAAGCTTGATCCTTTCCTTGCCTTTGATGCTCCTTGTGTAAAGAGTGGATGATGAGGATGTGTCTAGATAGGTGGAGTCAAATGGGAAGTGACTAAGGAGATTTGTGGAGAAGATGGGAAGAAAAGGAATGATTAGGGAAAGTAATCTAGATATTAAGTTTAGGTAGGAGAGAAAATGGAGAGAAAAGGAATGGTGGAGAAAGGAGGTTTCTTGGTGGTCAAGAGTTGTCAAGAGTTAGCATAAAATGGTGTATTTATAGGTTAGAAAAGCTAGGGTATGAAATGAGCATGAAAGGACAAGAATACCCCTAAAAAATGGCATGAAAAACGTCCATTTCGTTGCTTCTAGAAAGTGGAGGTCGCCATGGCGCGCCATAGGGTCGCCATGGCGATAGGGAGTGCGTAGCAACTACAAAAATGGGCATAACTTTCTGTAGAAAACTCAGAATTGTAATCCGTAAAAACCGCTGGAAAGTAGACTTCCGGGGATTTTCGAATATATGTAATCTGAAATGTGATTCGATCTGAAGGGAGAGATATGCCTATTTGAAGATGAAAGATCAGCACACACTTTTTACAATTTTAGCCCCTTTTGCCACCAATATTACTCCAACGCCTCTGAACTTTATAAATACCTAACAGTTAATTCACACCATTAAATCATGAGATATTGCACAAGAATCAAGCAAAAGGAGAAGGAAGTGAGGGCCAAAATCATACCAATTTTGGTTCGATCAGGTTCAATTCGGCGGTTCAATTCTGCAGCCCCGACCGCAGAATGAAACCGCCGATCGGTGATTTCAAGGGCAGTTTTGTCCTTTCACATGCCCTGTTCTCTTGGTCTATAAATATCACACTTTCTCTTTTCTCTGACCAAGTTTTTGACTCCTAAAGAACCCTAAGCTTCAAAGAGAGATTTTGGAGAGATATTTAAAAGAGAACTCATTTCCTAAACACTCAAACCATATACATGTGCATCAAAGATCATCTAAGCATTTTCTAGCATAGTTAGTTTGCTTATTTGAATGGGTCTTGGTCATCACACTTCCCTTGGTATGTTCTTCACTTTTATCCATTGATATTTAGTGTTTTATTTATCAAGGCATCTCTTTTATTATTTGAATGATCTTAGATTAATATCTTATATTCAAAATAGAGATTGTTTGTGATGACATGATTGAGTGTTGTATTGTGATAGCTATCTAGGTTTTTATAATCTATGTTTAGCTAAGCTATTTGACATGTCATTTAGCTATTGATATCTAGGATTGTTTTTTTTGACATATTATCATCCTAGATAAGTAAATAGGGTTGCCTAGCTGTTATTGCATGTATTGAGTATTTTTATATATTCACACATAGGTTGTATAATCTCTTCATTGAGAATTTAAGTCTTGTTGGCTAAGGTTGCTTAGGCCACAAGCAAAATGGACTAGAGCCATTTTTAAATGCCCGCGTGGTAGAAGTGGGGGGTTATAGACCGAAGTGTTAGACGAGGTCTACATAGGTTGTAAACTCCATTTCAATTAGTGGATTTCGAGGATCGAGTGTGGTGCACTATACAGCCCGTGGTTTTTTCCCAGTGGTTGGGTTTTCCACGTATACATCAAGTGTTATTTAATTCCGCACCATATTAAACTTCTTGTATTTATATTGACTATTAGAGGCATTTTCGTAATATTGACCTTAAACGAAAATTGGGTAAAATTAGTTAAAATCTATTCACCCCCCTCTAGATTAATATATATTTGTAAACACACCCGAGCGTACATTATTTGTGTACTTTCACACTGGTTTTCTGAGGTGCATAATACTGATCAGTAAGCTTTTCCCTTACTTCATCCCATGTTCTCAAAGATGCTGGAGGCAATGTCAACAGCCAAGTCTTCGCCTCTCATTTCAATGCATGCGGAATGCATCTCATGCGCAGCTGATCTTCAGTAATCCTATAGTTAGGTAAGGATTGTATTGTTGCGTAAAAGTCGCTCATGCCATGTTTCGCTTATAAAGTTGGATATAGTGTTTATTGATCGAACCAAAATTGGTATGATTTTAGCCCCCTTTTCGTTCCTCTTTTGCTTGATTCTTAGGCATTATTCTGTGATTTAATGGTGTAAATTAAGTGTTTTCAGGAATTTATAGAATTCAGGGGCATTGGAGTAATTTTGGTGAAATAGGGGCGAAAGTGTAAAATATGGAGGAAGAATTGAAGTTATTATGATATTAGAAGAGATCAGGGGCCTATCTGCAATTCGCCACACAAGCAACCAGAATGCACCACGTCATTGATGCATTAAACGGTGCGTTTTAGTGGAGAGGGATCAGGTGCAGCCCAAAACGCTGCCGTTTCATTTAAATGAAGCAGATATGCAATTGGGCCTCATGCGTGGCCCAAACTCACGCCCAAAAGTGGCCCAAAGCACGCACCCAAACGCTAATCAGGTGTAGCCATGTACACCCCTGTCAGCCTCTAATTGCACCCTATTTTAGTCAACACTGCAGCAGCCCACTACACCCTATCTCCTTGCTAAGGACACCCCTTTCCTATTCATCATCTTCTTCATGCGTGAGCAGACATGGCAGCTAAGCCCTAGCACGCACCGCCGGCCAGAAGATGACCCTCTCGGAGCCACCGTCGACCATCTTCGACGCCAATCGATGGCAAAGCGATCGGCTCCCTAGTCGTTCCAGTCCCAGTGTCCCAATTAGTCGAAACCCGCCAGCCCCTCTCATGTCCAAAAATGCCCTTGGTCGCCCCTAGTCCCAAAACGTGACCAAACCGTGTAAATCGAGGTCGCGGTTTGGATTCCGTGGTCGCCATGGCGACAGGGAGTTGTTTTGGCTTTAGAAACGTCGCCATTTAGGGTCGCCATTTAGGGTCGCCCCAAGGTCACCATTTGTGCCAAACCGTGAAACCTTGCTGTGCAATTCTGATTGGTGGGGCAAATTACACAATGACCCCCTCTGTTGGACTAAATGGTAATTTGCCATGGTCAGGGGGTGTTTTGGTAATTAGCCACCCGATACCTAATTTGAAAATCCTATAAATTCATCATATTTTTCCTCTTTTGGACAACTCTTCACCACCAAGAAACCTTATTTCTCCACCCTTCCTTTTCTCTCCATTTTCTTTTCTACCTAAACTTAACATCTAGATTACTTCTCCTAATCATTCATTTTCTTCCCATCTTCTCCACAAATCTCCTTAGTCACTTCCCATTTGACTCCACCTATCTAGACACATCCTCATCATCTACTCTTTACACAAGGAGCAATCAAAGGCAAGGAAAGGATCAAGCTTACAAAAGGAGACCCATGGGTGATTTCCTAATCTTTTACTTGCCTTCCCTTTGTTTGTAATATGTGTAATTAAATCCCCTTTCTAGGGTTTTGATGTGAGAATATTTGGATTGGGATTTGCTTAAGCTTTAATATATTTTTAATCTCTATTTGTGTTCTATTCATTTTATAATTAGATTCTTTGCATTATATAATTGACATGTATACCCACTAGTTGATTATAATCTTGCTTAGGATAATTTGTTATATAATCTTGATTGGATTGACAACCTTGATTGATTGAGAACATAGTAAATAGGATAGATTGTCGGAGGGTATATCAACCACGATAATCTAAGCCGTTAATTGTAACAAATCGATCCCGCCGTGACCCCCTCTCCTTAATCGGTTAGGCATTGCGGTGGGAAGTTGTTTAAGGTTCATAATAATGGCCTAAACACATTTTAGAAATCAATTGGTTAACATTTGTGAGATTTATTCACTAAAGTAGCTTCATAAGCATTTCCCGTAATTCACTTGTGATCCCATTAATTCCCTAGCTATTCTCTTAATTGTTAATTCCATTTATCTTATCTAGATTTGTTAAGTATTCTTTTATTAGTTTATTAGTTTTATTTTTCATGTATGTTTGATGGCTTGACAACCCATTCACTCATCCATATTTTTATGATTTACTTTATTTGCATTTTTTAGATTAGCTAATTTATTCAACTAATCACTCTAATTCCCTGTGAAACGAATCCTACTTGCCACTTTACTATTTTAATATCTAAGTGGATTTTTAAGTGGTTAAAAAAGGTTTTCAAAATGATCACATTTTAAATATCATTTTGTTGAGTACACAAACAACCTCATCATTTATTAAATTGAAAATCAATAAATTATCTATATCTTTGCTTCTCTCATGACATTGGTGAAATTGATTTGAATTCATATTAGAAACCTTTGTCATTTGCTTTGCCAAATACCATTGTATTTTGGACTTGAATGCTACATGTCTTGTATGCAAAGCATTTTTGATTCACACATTTTAATCAAAATAAATCTCCTTGTTTCTCTCCAATTGATTGAGTAGCATAAGTGACTTATATGAATATGCAAATATCTAGTATGCTACTATCTCTCTTTGCTATAAGTGACCTTGTTGGGGACTACTCCTTTGCCTATATCATGACAAAAAGGGGGAGTAGAATGTGGTAAGGGGAGATGCTAAATTGTTGTGGCAATTTGTGCATATTGGGGAGATTACATATTGAGGGGGAGTAACCCATTGAGGGAGAGCATTGCATTCACATACATTGCATAATGTTGTGCTTAACTTACTTAAATGCAAATGCTAGTTTATCTCACATGATTAATCTCACATTTATGTGTATTGGAAAATATAGAAACCTTGTTTTCAGGGATTGATTGTTCTACAAGAGATTAAAGGCTTCAACATTTTATTTTTTATATCTCTTTGTAATGTAGAAAATCAGTGTAGACCCGTAGTTTCTATTTTGTTGTGAGGAATCAATGTGAGGGGTGGTTTTGTCATGAAATAGCCAAAGGGGGAGATTGTAAGGATTCTCCGTTTTTGATTGGCTTATTTCGTGGGCAAACCACATATTGGGGTTGTTTGTAAAGGGTAGCTTAAGTGATAGGTGATCATGCTCAATGGCCCTACTCAAGACCTCAAAGTTGACAAGCACTCAAAAGGTATATCTAATGTGCTTATTTTCTTATTGAAGAGATTTAGTTGCACACACTCACTAGTATTGTTTGCATATGTTTGCTTTACCTTTCTGTGCATTCTCTTCAAATGTCACTTTTCACACTAGCACTTTGTTTGTTATATCTTAGTGTGTTTTTTGTGTCTTATAATTCGTTTCCCGAATATGTTCGGAAACGTTCGCGCTTGCACGATAATGTGCCTGTTTTTGCACGAAGATCGCCTTCGGAGGATGCCTTTGGCTTCTCCTTTGGTTTCACCATCAGTGGTGAAACGACGGTTTAATCGGCGACCATGACAGTCGAATGGAAACCGCCGTTTGATTCTAGAGAGCTCTGGATTGGATCTGCAGTTACGATCAGTGGCCAGGCCGTCGAATCGAAACCGTCGAATTAGACCTGATGCATTTATTAGCTCGGTCTCTGTTCGGCGGTTTAATCGGCGATTTTGAAACCGCCGATTTAGATATTTTAGGTCAGTTTCTTTTGGGGTTTTGATCGGCAGTTTCGTTGATCGCCGAATGTGGTTGCCGAATGATCCCCTGCTTCTCGGGTTCAATTTGGCGGTTCAATTCTGCGGCCCCGACTGTAGAATGAAACCGCCGATCGGTGATTTCAAGAGCAATTTTGTCTTTTCACATGCCCTGTTCTCTTGGTCTATAAATATCACACTTTCTCTTTTCTCTGACCAGGTTCTTGACTCCTTAAGAACCCTAAGCTTCAAAGAGAGATTTTGGAGAGATATTTAAAAGAGAACTCATTTCCTAAACACTCAAACCATATACATGTGCATCAAAGATCATCTAAGCATTTTCTAGCATAGTTAGTTTGCTTATTTGAATGGGTCTTGGTCATCACACTTCCCTTGGTATGTTCTTCACTTTTATCCATTGATATTTAGTGTTTTATTTATCAAGGCATCTCTTTTATTATTTGAATGATCTTAGATTAATATCTTATATTCAAAATAGAGATTGTTTGTGATGACATGATTAAGTGTTGTATTGTGATAGCTATCTAGGTTTTTATAATCTATGTTTAGCTAAGCTATTTGACATGTCATTTAACTATTGATATCTAAGATTGTTTTTATTGACATATTATCATCGTAGATAAGCATATAGAGTTGCCTAGCTCTTATTGCATGTATTGAGTATTTTTATATATTCACACATAGGTTGTATAATCTCTTCATTGAGAATTTAAGTCTTGTTGGTTAAGGTTGCTTAGGCCACAAGCAAAATGGACTAGAGCCACTTTTAAATGCCCGCGTGGTAGAAGTGGGGGGTTATAGACCGGAGTATTAGACGAGGTCTACATAGGTTGTAAACTCCATTTCAATTAGTGGATTTCGAGGTTCGAGTGTGGTGCACTATACAGCCCATGGTTTTTTCCCAGTGGTTGGGTTTTCCACATATACATCAAGTGTTATTTAATTCCGCACCATATTACACTTGTTGTATTTATATTGACTATTAGGGGCATTTTCGTAATATTGACCTTAAACGAAAATTGGGTAAAATTAGTTAAAATCTATTCACCCCCCTCTAGATTAATATATATTTATAAACACACCTGAGCGTACATTATTTGTGTACTTTCACACTGGTTTTCTGAGGTGCATAATACTGATCAGTAAGCTTTTCCCTTACTTCATCCCATGTTCTCAAAGATGCTGGAAGCAATGTCAACAGCCAAGTCTTCGCCTCTCCTTTCAATGCATGCGGAATGCATCTCATGCGCAGCTGATCTTCAGTAATCCTATAGTTAGGTAAGGATTGTATTGCTGCGTAAAACTCTCTGTAGAATAAAAGTACATCTTCATCTCGTAAGCCATGGAAACTAGGCAGCTGACTATAATGACTACTTTTCAGTTCATAATTCCTTGCTGCAGGTTCTAGCACAATGCACAAAGGATGATTGCTCACAACTGGCCTACTGTAATCCTTCATAGTTCTGATGGGTTCTGTTTCTGGCTCATATAGTGGATTAGGAACAAGGTTAGGACCCTGGTGTACCCTTTCTTGATTCTGATTCTGCTTGTCTTCCATTGCTAAATTTTTGACACGATCAATGTTATCGTTCAAAGGTAGTAATTCTCCCTATTGAGATCTTCTACCTTGCATCTGTTGTCAACACCTGCTACGAAACAAGACAAATCACTTATAAACTCTGAAAAATAAAGAAAGAAAGAAAAATAATTAAAGAAAAATCTAAAAACTAAAAATTAATGACTCGACTACCTAAACTAAAATAAACCTATTAACTAAACTAAAACTAGAAGTAATCAATAAATTCAACTAGTCCCCAGCAGCGGCGCCAAAAACTTGATATATAAAATCGTGTTATAAAAACCTAACTCGCAAGTGCACGAATCGTGAGATAGGTACAGCGACAAATAGGGATCATTCCCATGAGGAAAAGTGATTTATCGACTAAAGCTAATTCTAATTAAAGTCAAGCAAGTAACAGTAACCAAGAGATTTGAGATTGATTGATTGATTGGAAATTAAAACTATATTAAACTAAGAAAGCAGTTAACAAGAATATGTGAATGTGATCAAGAGGTGAGAGAACTAGGTCATCAATGCTCCCCCACTACGTTTACTCAATGCTTCGAATTGACTTTTATAAAGAATATTAATCAAGTTAAGGGTTCGTTCTTAAATTATGTATAATTAATACCGTGTGGTCCTGGAATGAATCGAGTATTCTTTATTACAATCTACCTCAAAACTTGCGTATAATCTGTAACCAAAAACCCACAAAGCACAAAACCAAGTATTCTCAATCACAGTCTACCTCAAAACCTGCGTATAAACCATGACTGAGAACCCATTAAGCGCAAGAACAAGAGAACCAAATTTACGTGCAATATTCTGCTACGATAAATTCTACCCATTCAATTGAATATTGACTGAGAATGGTGAAACCCACTCGCATCTCAACCTTTAAATTATCAAAACCCTAAATTCAAGCCTAGAATAAACCATGCATCAACAAGAATAAATAACCATGAATTGAATGAATCGAAACTTGAATTTAAGAAAATATAGTCAATTCTAACAAAGAGTATTCATAGAGGTTCACATTGATTCCCTAGTATGGATTTAGTTACACTTAGTTGAAATAAAGAGAAGAGAGAAGTGAATGATAAAACCCATGGAAACATTTGACACTCTTCCAATCTCTGAAGCTGAAATCCTCTCCTTCGTCTTCGAATCTTCTATGTGCAAGGTTGATCAAGCCAAAATTGGTATGATTTTGACCCTCATTTCCGATTCTTTTAGCTTGATTCTTGGGCATTTCCCCGTGTTTAATGTTGTTAAATTGAGTGTTTCAGGTTTTATCAGGTTTTGAGAGCAATGGAGACGAAGTGGAGGACTTGTGTGAAAAATGCCTCACAAATGGGAAGAAACAGGGCATTTTCGCCACTTAGACATGAGGAGGTCGCTACATGGGCGCCATGGCGACAAAGGATTCTCTAAGCCATGAGAAGATCGCCATTTGGGTGCCACTTGGTCGCCATGGCGACAGAAGGACTTCAAATGAATTAGGTGGGTCGCCATGGCGACCACCCTTTGCAAGTGGCGACCTCTTTCAATCAAGGCAAGGTTGCCACTTATGGTCGCCATGGCGACCTTGATGCTGCAAGTGGCGACCCCTTCACACTTTGCAGGGTCGCCATTTATGGTCGTCATGGCGACCTCGAGATACAAGTGGCGACCTCTACACAAATTGCTCATGGTCGCCACTTGCTAGATGGCGAGAAAGATGATTTTCATGGCGACCTTCTCATCTAACCGTTTTACGCACCAGGGTCGCCATAACAACCAAATAGCGAACTTGGCGCCACATCAGCGAATCAAGCAGTTATCAGTACATGTCTAAGAGTGTGTATAAATAGAATGACTTCTCATCTTCAAAGGCATCGACCATCTGAGAAAAAAGAACAGAGAATACATCTTAAGATCTAGCTCTTAATCCATGACACATCATTCATCATCCTCAATTTCTCTCCTTGAATTCATCTAATCCATCCAAACCTCAACACAAAGCCTTGATTCCTTCCCTACATCATTCCTCATCCCACCATTTCTCCACCAAAATCCTTAGTCACTTTCCACCAAAACACCCACATTCCAAGACATATCCTCTACTTCCATTCTTTGCATCTAGGAGCATAGAGGAGAAGAAGGATCATAGAGGAGAAGAAGGATCAAGCTTAAAGAAGGTGACCCAAGGGTTATTTCCTTACTATTTACTTCTTTTCATTTATTGCAAATATGTGTAACTAAACCCCTAATCTAGGGGATAGATTTGAGGATCAATTGGTTGTGGGTTTAGCTTAGCTTGTAATGAATCTCTTATGTGTTCTATTCATTCAAATTAATTAGATTCCATTCATTATAATTGACTTGTATATCACTTGTTAATTGCAATCTTGAGTGGAGTAATTTGTTATATATTCATATGAGGTTTGACACTCCTTGTGTGATTGAGAACCCATTGGATATGATAGATTAGTGGTGGGTATATCAACCCCACTAATCTAAGCCTCTAAGTGGTTAACATAATGAGACTGGCACATTAAAGTAGCTAGTTAGCTTACCCACATTCAATTGTTAATCGATCTATTCCTTAGCTATCTCTTTAATTGATTTTATCACTATTCTTATCAAGGTGTTGAGTATTCTATTTTTCATAACATTTTTGTGTATTTTCATTTTAGTAATTAGCATTGGTGGTTTTAGAAACCACACATCTATCAACTCTATGATTTATTTTATTGTTCAAAGATTAGTCAATTTATCTAATTAACACTCCATTTCCTGTGGAACGAACTTGCTCACTATTTTGCTATCAAATCACATTTTAAAAAGGATTAAGTGGCTTAAAAGAGTTTTCAAGAATCAACCAAAAACCATATTACTATTTTGTTGAGTACACAAACGACCTCATCAAAGGTGGATGAGAGTTTTTTGAGTGAATTTGTCTATGTATAATGTCTGTCTAATTGTTGGAGACGAACTATCACTGAGATAGGAGAAAACCTCTATTTATATCTTCACGGACCACTAGGTGAAAAAGCCATATTTTCTCTCGGATAAGCCAAACCACTGCCGGTACCGCTGCCGCTTTTGCAGCGGTCTGGCAGCGGTCTTGAAAGAATAGGAACGCTGCCATTCTGGCAGCGGTAAGGCAGCGCTTTGGATAGCGGCCTTCTTTGCTCTATTAATCGCTGCGATGCTTGATGCTGAAAATAGCAGTGGTCCTGAGAGCAGTTTGCTCAATTGCATAAAAGACCCTTGACTTCTCCAAAATAGCATTTTTCATCTGAATTTCTTCAAACATAACAATTTGATCCAGAAACCTGTAAACACTCAAACACACCAATTAAACCCCTAAAAGACTCGAGAAACGAGCAATCAATTGGAGGAATGAGGATTAAAAACATATACAATAAATGACCGATCATGGTACTAATGCCTTGAATTGGCAGGGGTTTTATCCTTCAAAAATTGAAATATTTGTCTAGCAACTACTAAGAGGTAGGGTAATGGTGACAAAAATTGTTCATCATTTTGGCATCGTAATGCCCTTTGTCTCTAATTGCTACCTTTGTAGTGCATGCAATGAAACAATTAATCATGTGTTTCTCCGCAATGCTTGGTCGAGAAAGTTGTGGTGCGAAGCAATGGGCTAGTGGGAAGTCACTTTCTGTATCTCTGAGAACCTGAAAGATTGGTCTTATAGCTGGTTCGGCCTATGTCCAGAGGTTAAGTCTAGTAGAGCTTGGTCCACTTTATTTTTTGCTATTGTTTGGTCAATTTGGGAAGCTAAGAATCAAAAGGTTTTCAAAGGAACTGAAGTGGACCTAAATTATTACATTGATCTAGTAAGATTCCAGGTAGCATGGTGGTTTAAAAATCATGGTAGGGGTTTGAAGACTCCTTTAATCACTATTATTTCTAATTTGAAGGAAAGCTGCAAGAACTCGGTACCTGTCAAGTTTTGTATTAAGAAAGGCTGGTCTCCTCCTCATAGGGACGTTTTGAATTTCAATGTCGAAGGTTCGACAAGAGAAACTTCGGGCCAAGTGGGAATTGAGAGTGTTTTGAGAGATTTTAAGAGAGACATTTTGTGCATTTTCTCTCCTTTTCCATTGGAACTCAGGATTCAAATTCTATTGATTTTTTAGCCGTTCACAGAGCTTGTGTATTGTGCGATTCATATGAGCTTTTAAGAGATATAATGGTGGAGATTGTAAGTGATTCTTCTGTGGTGGTGAAATGGATTAATGGAGGGGATATAGGCAGTGCTAGTCATGTTGACAGTATTTATGATATCAGGGAAATTATGTCAGCTCGAGGCCACTTGTCCGTGGGCTATAATCCTAGAACTACAAATGTCTTAGCTGATCTTTTAATAAACAATGACTCCAAAAGGAGAGGAGATGTTCTCCTTTGGTCTATTTGTTTTTCTCGGGTCGTTTTTTTGGTTCAGAGGTAGGATCCTAGTTTTCTCTTCTGCGAGTTTTTCTAGGCTTGGTTTTTCTGCTCTTGATAGTGGATGGTTTGCTCTGGTCCTTTTGTGAGGCGTGCCTGTTGCTGTTTGCCTATTTCAGTGTTTGTCCTAGGTGGTTTTGTTTGTCTTTGTTTAGGCATTCAATGCTTTTCCATGGTGGTCTTTGTGTTCCCTTTGTTTGGGTGTTTCGCTTTTGTTTGTCTTTGTTTTGTTTGTTTTTTTTGTGCTTTATGAGCTCTTTTTGCTATTTTCCTAGTGTTGTTTGTAGGCTTTGTGCCATTCTTGAACCCCTGTGCTCTTTAATATATTGCCTTTTCAAAAAAAAAAAAAAAAGAGTAGCATTTTCCTACATTGGGTGGCTACCCGTCATGTGCCAGTAGCCCTTCTCAAGAGAGAGCTTAAGAATGCATATCATAAAAATCATGAACATAGAGAACAATTTGAGGTCAATTAAATGCACTATCACGAAGAATATTCCTCAAAAAGATAGGCATACTTGAGCAAATATAGAAAAATATGGATTAACATAATAAGCAACCGTGCATGGTATCATAAGAAATCCTTATTCATTCAATATTATTCACCATGCAACTCAAGCAATCACAAAAAAAGCATAAAATAAGTCAACTTTTTGCATATAATCATGCAAGCTTGCTCTCTTTGCTTGAGCTCCCCATATGGGGTCAATCCCTACCAAATCAAAGCATGTGACAAATCCCAATAGGCATACTAAGACTTAGTTTGGCATTGTTGTGCTATGAGTGGAATTGCTTTTAGTTCTGCTATGGGGAGAATTTCTTTTAGATTTGTTGTGAGAAGAATCAACTGAGTGTTTGGTAAATTGATTTTTAAAAGTGCTGTGAGAACCAAAATCAATTTCCATGTGTTTGGTAAACTGTAAGTAAAAAATGTTTGACTGTGTAAAATTACTAGAAAGAACATAAATAAATATTGAAGATGTTTTGAAAATAAATAATTTGTTTTATTTTTGTGTGACCAAAACACATTATTACTTCTTCTTCTTATATCTATTGCCATATATATTGCTTATATATCAATAATCTATTGCCTTTTCATTACTGCTTCCTGGGAAGCGGTTTTCTAAAAGCTACAAAAAATAGCTTCTCAAAACTGTTGTTGGGGAAGCCAAAAGTGACCAAAAGCACTTCCCTGAAATTTTACCAAACACCCTAAGCCTAGTTCAGAATCACTTTTGGCCTCAAAAGTAGTTCATGAAGCAATCCCAAACTAGGCCTAAGTCCTTTAAACCTAGTTGCATTTAAGGGTTTGGTACACAAGTCCGCTAGTTAATCATTAGTTTCTACATGTTCAAGAACTATAACTTTATCTTTGACTAGCTACCTAATGAAGTGATGATAGATATCTATATGCTTTGTCCTATAGTACTGCACATGATTCTTGGAAATATTAATTGCACTCATATTATCATAATAAAGGGTTAGAGTATCTTGATCGAAGCTGTAGTCCGCAAGCATTTTCTTCATCCATATGTTAGGTTTTTGAGTCGTGTTGGCAAAAATTCCATATCAAAATAATGTTTCACTTGTATTGATTAGTTGTTTTAGATTGATGATGATTCAAGCTTCAAGGAAGATTTGGCAACTTATCAAGCAAGATGGAGTCTTTAAGAGGAATATGCTTCATTGCTCAACAAAGTTATATTTAAACCTCATTCATCTTACAAGGCTTAGGCACACACACATACATTGCATTCATATGTGTCCCTGCATCATTGTGCTTAATTGGTATAACACATTCACACACTTGATATTGTATGCTCATGCATTAGACTTAAATTGACAAATTTTATAAATTGCATGTTCTATGACTATATTGACGAGCCGTCGTGCACTCACAAAAATGATGTAGTTTTTGTTTGATTCTTGAAAACCCTTTTAAAGCCACTTAATCCTTTAAAATGTGATTTGATAGCAAATGGTAAGCAAGTTCGTTCCACGGGGATATGGAGTGCTAATTAGATAGATTGACTAATCTTTGAACAATAATATAAATCATAGTGTTTGATAGATGTGTGGTTTCTAAAACTACCAATGCTAACTACTAAAATGAAAATACTAAAATGTTATGAAAAATAGAATACTCAACACCTTGATAAGAATAGTGATGAAAACAATTAATAAGATAGCTATGGAATAGATCGATTAACAATTGAATGTGGGTAATGCCATATAGCAACTTTAATGTATCAATCTCATTATGTTAACCACTAAAGGCTTAGATTAGCGTTGTTGATATACCCACCACTAATCTATCCTATTAAATGGGTTTTTAATCACACAAGGAGTGTCAACATGGTGGCCTATCTGGCTAAAGTTCAGGAAGCTATGAAGGTGACAACATGGTGGCCTATCTGGCTAAAGTTCAGGAAGCTATGAAGAAGTTTAAGGGTGTAAGGATAGAAAAAGTGCCCAGAGAGAAAAACCATCATGCAGATGTCCTGGCTAAGATTGCCACAAGAGAAGGGCATGATTTACCAAGAGGAGTACCCCTCCAATTGGTTCCCTTCTCCAGCATAGCCAAGGATGTAGAGGTCCTCCCCGTGAGCCGATCCCCATGTTGGATGGATCCAATAGCAGATTACCTCCAAAGTGACATTCTCCTTGCAAATCCGGGATAAGCCCGTCGGCTTAAAAGGATAGCTACTTGATACTGTATGGTAGAAGGATACATATACCGTAAGGGGAAATCTCTCCCTCTACTCAGATGTCTCCATCTTGATGATGCACGTTGGGCGGTAACCATGTGTCGGGTGAAACTCTAGCTTACCAGGTAATTAGGATGGGCTACTACTGGCTGACTATACACCAGGATGCAAGGCAGTTTACGCGATCCTACGAAGCTTGTCAGAAAATAGCAAACCTCCATCATCTCCCACCAGAAAAGCTCTCATCAATCAGCACTCCCTACCCTTTTGCGATTTGGGGACTAGACCTGATCGGGCCACTTCTCACTGCACCCGGCCAGGCCAAACATGCAGTGGTGGCGATACATTATTTTACTCGGTGGGTAGAAGCCAAGGCCCTCACCCGGATAACTGAAGAAAAAACCACCAACTTTGTCAAGGAAAACATTGTCTGTCGATTTGGCACCCCAATGGCCATCATAACTTATTTGGGAAAGCAATTTGCCAATGTCGACTTCAGGGAATTCTGTGAAGACCGGAGGATCAATCTTCGTTTTGCATCTGTGGCTCATCCTCAAACCAATGGGCTGGTTGAGGCCACCAACAAGACCATTAAGAAGCTCCTGAAGAAAAAGCTCTAACAGAAGAAAGGGTTATGGGTTGCAGAGTTACCAGGCGGACAGCAATAGGAGAGACCCCTTACTCCCTAGTTTTTGGAACAAAAGCAGTCTTGCCTATTGAGTATAAACTCATATCTTTCCGGGTCCAAAATTATGAACCATAAGACAATGAGGCTAAGTTAAGAGCTAGCTTGGACCTACTGGAGGAAAGACAAAGTAGGGTCGCTAAGAAGGTGGTAGTGTATCAGAGCAAGATAGCCCGACACTTCAACAAAAAGGTGAGAATCCGAAATTTCATAGAAGGAGACTTGGTTCTCAGGAAGGTAACCTAGAACACACGAAGAAGGTCTGACGGGGCACTGGCTCCTAACTGGGAAGTTCCATACTTGATTAAGGCATTATTCCAGGGTGGTGCTTACAAACTGGAAGACATAGAAGGATACCTAGTGGACTATACATGGAATGCCGATCATCTCAGGAGATTCTACCCTTAGAAATTTAATTCATGACAGCGGGAATTCTCACCCCGATTTCATATTTTATTGATTGGGAAAATCAATAAAAGCAGTTTTTTCTCCTATATGGCTCTCCTGTGTCCAATGTTCAAAGTTTCCTACTTGATCCTCCTGTAGGGAAAAAATACTAGCACGCAGCGGAAGCGAGGCTAAAAAAGAGTTTAGTATGTTTTAAAAAATTTTCCATATTGAACCTTAACCCTTTAATTAATTAATCATACATACGAAAAGATGAAATACCTTTGTCGCGTGATCCGATTGACTAACGTCGATGGTAATCCGCTAGATCTTCAAAAGCCGATCACGAACGTGAATCACCTAGGAGCGTGGTCTCCCTTCTTTGAATTGTGAACCTGAGAATGGACGAACAAACACTTTTTCTAATTTTGTTAGTCACTATAAGCTCCAAAAGTTTGCTAAGAATGTTCCGGTCACTTTTAAATTCACAATCCTAGGATTGAAATTCGCGTGAACCTAATTCGAAAGTGTGTACAAGATCTCTTGATGTCAAGATCACTAGTACACTATCGAAGCTAGAACAATTCTTCTCTCACAAAACACCTTGGCTGAATTCTCACTAGTAAAAAGGGTAGGATTTTTATTTTTTCCTTTTTGCCAAAGAAAATAAATTCTTCTAAAAAGAAAACTAGGGTTGGCCGAAAATTCTCACTATATATTTATAGTGACCGAATTTTCTGCCCTAGATATTTTAGGGTGGCCGAAAATCCTCCCTAGTTTATTTAGGGTTTCTGAATTCTTACCTTGTCCAACAAGGTGATCACCAAAGTCCTTTTCCAAATAGGATACAAAAACTTCTTTAGAATTCTAACTCTAATCCAACTCTTTAGTGTATTTGTGACTAAATAAAAGACTTCTTAATTTGACTAAACAAATAAAGTCTTTTACTTTTAATATACTATTAATAGTAGTATACAACTAGGAAACATATTTCCTAATCAGAAAAAGATTTGATTCTTAATTAAATAATTAATTAACATATTAATTAATTTCCATTTAATTAAATAATAAAACAAAACAATATAATGGGCTTATTACTACCCATTGTCGCCCATGACAAGAGGCTTGGGCTTACATATTGTTTTCTTATTTTATTTAATCCATTTGGACTTTAATAAAAAATCCACATGTGAACTAGACCCATTCTTACTAAAAGAAACAAGCCCACATGCCTTTCATTAATAAATTAATATAATTAAACAGCCCATTAATTAAACAATGTGCAAATTATATTCTTAATATATTAAATACAATTCTAAATGGACCCACAAATAGTCTGGTAGAATATATCAAGTGATTCATGCAAGTCCGTGCGGATTGGGGATCTTGGCGGGCCTATCTAAATTTAAGCTCCAATAGACATAACCCAATCACAATCAACAAATGATTCACTTAGGTTCAATCTATTAATTTTAGTTCATTCCACTAAAGAACTAAAATTGCACTCTTAAATAAAGATAGAATAAGTTAACAATGCTCATTCATACTCTAGACAATCATATGGGAGATAGTGAATCCTCGTGAAAAATATCAGTAATCGCCAAGAGCTCATAGACCGCTTATAGCCCTCCAAGTTACCATATTTACTCATATGACCACACTTTGAACTTGGATATATATTATGACTTGTCCAGAAGTCATCTTTCAATAGACACTATTGAAAACTCAATGTTAAGATTTCATATCCAAAACCACAAAGCATCCATATGATTGTAGGGAAAAATATACCCGCAGCGGAAGCGAGACTAAAAAAATAGTTTAGTAGCTTTTAAAATTTTTCCATTTTTATGAACCTTAAACCCTTTTGATTAATTAAAGATATATAATAAATAACAAAAGATGAATACCTCTTGTCGCGTGATCCGATTGACTTACGTCGATGGTAATCCGCAAGATCTTCAATCCTAGCACGAACGTGGATCACCTATGAGCGTGGTCTCCCTCTTCTTTGAATTGCAAGCCTGTGATTGGATAAAATAAACTTTTCTCTGATTCGTTAGTTACAAAAACAATCTAAAGAAACCTAAGATTATTCCGGTCACTTTTGAGTTCTCAATCTTATGATCGAAACTCGCGTGAACCTTGATCGATGTAGTATTCACAAGCTTATTGATGAATTAGCTAATAGAATACCATCAAAGAATAATCTATGTTTCTTTTTGTTTTTAGTAGAATAAAAGCTCTCTATTTATGAGTTTAGAAGAAGAAGAAAAATAAAATTCTGCACATTAAAACCCTAGTATGGCCGAAAATTATAAGTCTCCTTATATATGTGGCAAAATTTCTTTTCTCTTTTTACCACTAGGGTGGCCGAAATCTTTAGTCAATATGCATTAGGGTTGCCGCAAAAACCAAACTAAAAGGAGAGTTTGAATTGCACCCTAATTCCTATTTTGTTTAAGATTTCCAAACCCTAATCAAACTCATAAATCTTTTTATTCCTTATTTGACTAAAATAAAAAGACTTCTTATTTGATTAAATAAATAAAATTAATTATTTATTTCCTTGTCAAACAAGTCTTTTAATTTAAGTATACTACTACCAATAGTATACCAATAGGAATCATATTTCCTAATCAGAAAAGATTTGTTTCTTAATTAAACAATTAATTAATAAATTAATTAATTCTTATTTAATTAAACAATGAAAACAAAATAATATTTAAGGTTAATTAGTCACCTTGCCGCCCCATATAATATATTGGGCCAAATATTATTTTCTTATTTCATTTAATCCATAGGACTTTAAATAAAAAGCCCACATGTGAACTAGACCCATTCTTACTAAAAGAAACAAGCCCACATGTCATCCATTAATATATAAATATAATTGAGCAGCCCAATACTTAAATAATGTGCAAATTATATTCTTAATATATTAAATGCAATTCTAGATGGACCCTTAAATTGGTCCGGTAGAATATATCAAGTGATCCATGCAAGTCCGTGTGGATTGGGGATCTTGGCGGGCTATCTAAATTTAAGCTTCAATAGACATAACCTAATCACAATCAACAAATGATTCACTTAGGTCCAATCCATTAATTTTAACTCATTCCACTAAAGAGCTAAAATTGAACTCTTAAATAAAGACAGAGAAAGGAAGATGTTTCCTCATTCATACCCTAGACAATCATATTGGAGATAGTGTATCCTCGTGATTAATATCAGTAATCGCCAAGAGTTCATAGACCGCCTATAACTCTCCAAGTTACCATATTTACTCATATGACCACGGTTTGAACTTGGATATTTTGATTTGTCCAGAAGCCATGTTTTCAATGGACACTATTGAAAACTCAACGTTGAGATTTAATATCCAATTACCTCAAAACATCCATATGATGATATTATACTCACATTCGATAAATGGAGCCACGATGTCCATATCTATAAATGAAGTCCTCTATCGATTAACAAATGAATATCACCAAACTATCGAGGATAGACTATGCGATATAATCGTACTCATTGATAACTCAAATGATATCACTTGCAACCATAAGTCCATCATTTATCTCAGGATTAAGATAGACTCTCCGATTGTCCTGATAATGAAATTACTTTTATCTACTGACGGTTATAGATAAAGTATTTCATTGTGATCCTGTTCAATGCACCCAGTGCACTAGAATCTTTTGCTTGTAGACACTCCGATGATTTTAGACTCATCATATCTCATTTGATCCCACTCAAATGCTAGCAAAAGAATTCTACAACTTTAACAAGATAAAGGTGCCCAACCTTTAACTTAAGTTGTGAACGATATTCAAGACTAACTAAAGAATTGTGTCTACCACATACATATCCAGTTGTATGAACAATTCTTCTTTTCTCATAGTCTTTAGACCTTATGATTATTTACTTTGCCAATTATTAAACTATAAATGCTATAAGATTTGTTTAAAACAGAAATCACTTTATTAATATGAAAAAGATTGTTAATTACATTATTACACTCTTGCTATTGAGCATAATCCTATCAATGATGATATTCTACTCACATTTAATAAATGGAGCCACGATGTCCATATCTATAAATGAAGTCTTCTACCGATTAACAAATGAATACCACCAAACTATCGAGGATAGACTATGATATATAATCATACTCATTGATAGCTCAAATGATAACACTTGCAACCATAAGTCCATCATTTATCTCAGGATTAAGATAGACTCTCCGATTGTCCTGATAATGAAAAGACTTTTATCTATTGACGGTTCTAGAAAAAGTATTTCATTGTTATCCAGTTCAATGCACCTATGAAGACCCTTCAATGATTTTAGACTCATCACAACACATTTGATCCCACTCAAATGCTAGCAAAAGAATTCTACAACTTTAACAAGATAAAGGTGCCCAATCTTTAACTTAAGTTGTGAACATTATTCAAGACTAACTAAAGAATTGTGTCTACCTCATACATATCCAGAGTTACGAACAATTCTTCTTTTCTCAAAGTCCTTTGACCTTATGATCATTTACTTTGACAATTATAATTTAATATGACAAGATTGTCAAGTACAACATTACACTCTTGCTATTGAGCATAACCCTAACAATCTCCCACTTGCTATAGCAAATGTGTCATATCTCTCATTCCCATGTTCTTTAGGTGCCCATCAAAACTCTTCTTTGGTAGAGCCTTTGTGAAGGGATCCGCTAGATTTTCTGCTGATGCGATTTTGGTAATCGTCACGTCACGTCACCCCTATGAACAATCTCCCTAAGAAGATGATACTTCCTTTCAATGTGTTTTCCTCTCTTATGACTTCTTGGTTCTTTCGAATTAGCCACTGCTCTACTATTGTCACAGTAAATAGTGATCTGCTTATTCACACTAGGAACCACTTCTAAGTCAATCAAGAATTGGCGGAGCCAAACAGCCTCTTTGGTAGCTTCGCATGCAGCAACATACTCAGCTTCCATGGTGGAGTCAGCAATGCATGATTGCTTGATACTCCTCCATATGACTGCTCCTCCTCCCAGAGTAAACACAGATCCTGATGTAGATTTTCTGGAGTCAGAATCCTACTGGAAATCAGAATCTGTATACCCTACTTGAAAATATGCTTGTCTACCATCCAGTGATCAGGACCAGGTTTTGATTTAAACCTGCTAACTATGCCAACAGCAAAACATATATCAGGTCTAGTGCAGAGCATTGCATACATGAGACTTCCAACTGCCGAGGCATATGGAACGATACTCATGAATTGCTCTTCATGCTCATTCTTAGGAACTTGTTCCTTAGAAAGTTTGATTCCATGCCTAAAAGGTAACATACCTTTCTTGGAACCCTGCATGGAAAACCTAGACAAGATTTTATATATGTATGAAGCCTTGGATAGTGCAATCATTCTATTCATTCTATCCCTTATTACTTGGATACCAAGAATATAACTTGCTTCTCCTAAGTCCTTCATATCAGATTGTTTTGCTAACCATTCTTTTACTGATGTCAATACACCTACATCGTTTCTGATGAGTAGTATATCATCAACATAAAGAATTAGGAAAACCAACTTGTCGCCTTTGATCCTTTTGTATACACAAGGTTCGTCAAGGTTTAGAACAAATCCAAAACCTTTCACAGCTTGATCGAACCTTATGTTCCAGGATTTGGATCCTTGCTTTAATCCATATATGGATTTTTGCAACTTGCATACCTTTTCCACTTGTCCTTTTTCAATGAATCCTTCTGGTTGCATCATATAAATGCTTTCGTCAAGACTTCCATTAAGGAAAGCTATCTTGACGTCCATTTGCCAAATCTCTACATCTAAAGATGCCGCAATAGATAAGAGTATCCTAATGGATTTAAGCATGGCCACAGGAGAGAAGGTTTCCTAGTAATCGATACCTTCTTTCTGTGTGTAACCTTTAGCTACTAATCTAGCTTTAAAGGTTTCCACTTTTCCATCCATACCTCTTTTCCTCTTGCATACCCACTTGCACCCAATGGGTTTTAACCCTTTAGGCAAGTCTACAAGGGACCAGACTTTGTTATTGAACATGGACTCAATCTCAGATTGCATTGCCTTTTGCCAATGGCGACTATCAACATCCTCCATTGCTTCCTTATATGTGTAGGGATCATTGTCGTCCAGGAGATTCTCCACTGATTCTCCCAAACCGATATATCTCTCGGGTTGTCTTACAACCCTCCCACTACGATGAGGAATGGTAGGTTGTTGATCTTATGATGGTTCGAAACTTACAATTGGGACAGGTTGTGAAACCTCTTATGGAATTGTATCTCCTGACATCTCATTCAGGACAATTCTACTTTTAGGTATAAACTCATTCATATAGTCCTTTTCCAGAAATATAGCATTTGTCAAAACAAATACTTTAAGATCTGAAGGACTATAAAAATAATACCCTTTAGTTCCTTTTGGATACCCCACAAATATGCATGTTTCTGTACGAAACTCCATCTTTTCTGTCTTTCCTTTTAACACATGTGCAGGACAACCAAATATCCTTAAGTGTTGTAAACTAGGTTTTCCCCCAGTCCACAACTCATGCGGTGTTTGAGGAACCGACTTCGATGGTACATCATTTAGAATGTACATTTCAGTTTGTAAAGCATATCCCCAAAAAGAAATAGGGAGCGTTGAATAACTCAACATTGACCTAACTATGTTCAAAAGAGTTCTATTTCTTCTTTCTGCCACCCCATTCTGTTGAGGTATACCTAGTGCAGAAAACTGAGAAATAATCCCATTATCAATAAGATATTGCTGAAACTCACCAGATAAATATTCTCCACCACGATCAGATCTTAAGATTTTTATGTGTTTCGCAAGCTGATTTTCCACTTCAGCTTTAAATGCTTTGAACATGTCAAAATCATCCGACTTATGTCTCATGACATACACATTGCCAAATCTTGAGTAATCATCTGTGAAAGTGATAAAGTACTCATATCTACCTCTAGCTTGAATGCTCATAGGACCACATACATTAGTATGCATTAATCCTAAACATTCGGTGGCTCTTGTGCCTTTGGTCCTGAACAACCTTTTGGTCATTTTACCTTCCAAACAGATTCACAAGTTGGTAGATCATCAACCTTTAAGTCACTTAAAGGTCCATCACTAACCAATCTTTTAATCCTATTAAGGTTAATACGACCTAGGCACAAATGGCGTAGGTACGTTTCATCTTCTGATAATTTTACTCTTTTATGATTAGGTTGCGTTAATTCTGTGTCTAACAAGTGAGAGATATTTCTATGTAAATAGAATAGACCATTTTCCAATGTACCTTTGCGAACAAATTTGTCATCCTTACTAATAATAAATTTTTTATTAAAAGTAACTGAATATTCAAATTTATTTAAACAAGAAACTGAAATTTAATTTCTCTTGAATTGAGGTACATAGTAAATGTCTATCAAATATAAATGCCTACTAGCATCTAGATTAACACTAATATCTCCCACTGCACTTGCAGACACCAACGCTCTGTTGCTTAAATGCAAATTGATTTCATTCTTATTCAACCTTCTCCTTTCTTGAAACCCCCATAAGGAATAACAAACATGATTATTGGCTCCAGAGTCTACGATCCAAGAATCTGTAGAATTTGCCAGAAAAACATGTTTCAAGATAATTCACATTACCTTGTTCTTTCTTATTCTGAGACTTTGGGCAATTACTTTTCCAATGTCTCTTTTCACCACAAAAGAAGCATTTCCTTTTGATCTTGGTTACTTTCTTAGTCTCCATCTTGGTAGGCCTAAATTGCTTTTTCTATTATTATTCCTTGGCCTTCTGACGGGTCTTAATAGTAGCAACTTTACCAACCATATGAATCTCTTCTAGAGACATCATCATATCAGCAGCAGACCTCATTCCTTCATGCTGCTGTTGCAACACGTCGGAGATGGTAGCCATTTGGCCATTTTATTAGAGGTCTTCCATTGCACATACTCGTCTCATTGCATCACATTAGATTCGTTAGTAGGAGCAGGTGGTTTAGGAGTAGTCATAACAAAATTTATATTTTTTCAGCTTGCAGCAACAACCCAATTTTCCTTTTCCATGTGACATAATTATTACCGGTTAAAGTTTTATCTTTTAGGATGATCATTAGGGATGGGATCATGATTTATTAACAAAAATATATATGAGTAAATAATCATTGTTTAGCATTTTCGAATATTTATCTTGAATTAAATATTTATATTTCAATCGTAAAATTCAACGTTCGATCCAACACCCATAAATGTTACGCCTCCTTTGGGAGTTCGTACCATTTATTAGTTGGACTAGGTCCCACCTAATTGTTAACATAACAACCAACGTTTTCAATTTTAGCCTTGTGATTTTATTAACAAGAACTCTTGGGAGGATATCAATAAAACCATATTGAGTGTACTACCAAGATTTCGACCCTCAATATATTCCCTCACGAAAATCCCTCCTTGGGGAGTAGATCTCGTTTGAGTCAATTGTCTAGTCTATCCTTATAAGGAAGTATCTTGCTACATTCTATTCATGGATGCTCCTTAGGGGGATTACTGATCGAACCAAAATGGGTATGATTTTATCCCCTCTTTCCTTCTCCTTTTGTTTGATTCTTGGGCATTATCCAGTGATTTAATGGTGTAAAATTAAGTGTTTCAGGTTTTATTAGGTTTCAAGAGCATTTGGGATGAAGATGAGGACTTGGGTGCAAAAAGGCTCACAAATGGGAAGAAACAGGGCATTTTCGCCACTTAGACATAAGGAGGTCGCTACATGGGCGCCATGGCGACAGAGGATTCTTCAAGTCATCAGAAGGTCGCCATTTGGTCGCCACTTGAGAGCCATGGCGACAGAAAGTCTCCAAAAGCATCAGGTGGGTCGCCACTTGGGGGTCGCCATGGCGACCTACCTCTACAAATGGCGACCTCCCACAAACATGGCAAGGTCGCCACTTATGGTCGCCATGGCGACCTTGATGTTGCAAGTGGCGACCACTTTACATTTTGAGGGTCGCCACTTGAGGTCGCCATGGCGACCTACACTTGCAAATGGCGACCACATAGGAATTCCAACGTAGGAATTCCAAAGTGGGAATGGTCGCCACTTTGTCGCCATGAGGTCGCCATGGCGACAAAAGAATCCATGAAAGGTCGCCATTTGAGGTTGCCATGGCGACCTAGTAGGACAAGTGGCGACCACGTTGGAATTCCAGCATAAGAATTCCAGTGTTGCCATTCAAGAGGGGTATTCTTGTCATTTCATACCCATTTCATACCCTAGCTTTTCACACCTATAAATACATCACTATTTTTCCTCTTTTAGAAAACTCTTGACCACCAAGAAACCTCCTTTCTCCACCATTCCTTTCCTCTCCATTTTCTCTCCTACCTAAACTTAATATCTAGATTACTTCCCCTAATCTTTCCTTTTCTTTCCATCTTCTCCACAAATCTCCTTAGTCACTTCCCATTTGACTCCACCTATCTAGACACATCCTCATCATCCACTCTTTACACAAGGAGCATCAAAGGCAAGGAAAGGATCAAGCTTACAAAAGGAGGCCCATGGGTGATTTCCTAATCTTTTACTTGCCTTCCCTTTGATTGTAATATGTGTAATTAAATCCCATTTCTAGGGTTTTGATGTGAGAACATTTGGATTGGGATTTGCTTAAGCTTTAATATATTTTTAATCTCTATTTGTATTCTATTCATTTTATAATTAGATTCTATGCATTATGTAATTGACATGTATACCCACTAGTTGATTATAATCTTGCTTAGGATAATCTGTTATATAATCTTGATTGGATTGACAACCTTGATGGATTGAGAACATAGTGAATAGGATAGATTGGCGGAGGGTATATCAACCGCGATAATCTAAGCCGTTAATTGTAACTAATCGATCCCACCATGACCCCCTCTCCTTAATCGGTTAAGCATTGTGGTGGGAAGTTGTTTAGGGTTCATAATAATGGCCTAAGCACATTTTAGAAATCAATTGGTTAACATTTATGAGATTCGTTCACTAAAGTAGCTTGATAAGCATTTCCCGTAATTCATTTGTGATCCCATTAATTCCCTAGCTATTCTCTTAATTGTTAATTCCATTTATCTTATCTAGATTTGTTAAGTATTTCTTTTATTAGTTATTAGGTTTATTTTTCATGTATGTTTGATGGCTTGACAACCCATTCACTCATCCATATTTTTATGATTTATTTTATTGCATATAGATTAGTTAATTTATTCAACTAATCACTTTAATTCCCTGTGGAACGAATCTCACTTGCCACTTTACTAATTTTCTATCTAAGTGGTGAAAAATCGGTTTTATAAACGATCACATTTAAATATCATTTTGTTGAGTACATAAACGACGCTCATCAAAATTGGCGCCGCTGCCGGGGAATTAAAGCGGTTGTTGAATCATTTAACTTTTCTTTGTTTAGTTTTTATTAATTTTTAGTCTTTTAGTTGTTTTTAGTCTTTTAGTTTCTTTTTACTTCTTTTGTAGTTTTTGTTTCTTTGGTTTCAGCATTCTATGGATTTCTTCATGCAAAATCATGGGCCTAGCTACGAGACTCATAGGAATGGCTTCAGTACGGATTGGTGGATGAACCAAGATTCCTTCTCATCATGCCAATCAAATGCCATAGATGATGAGAGTAAAAATTTCATGGAGGATCACTTTCGGGAGATTGAGAGCATCCATGCTTCTCAACGAAAGACCATGGAGTTATTCCAATCTGCATAACGAGCACATGAGGAGAGGATGACCAACCATGTGTCACCTAGTTGGCCGGATCAATCAATAGAATCGGTGTATCCCAAGCAAGGGAGGACAATGAGCCGTGTGCACGCTCTTGTGCAAGTATTTGAGAATGGTGTGGAAATCGAGGACGAACCGCCTAGGAACCAAGAGCGAAGCACGAAGTTAGAGGAAAAATTGTCTTTGCTTCAAGAGAGATTGGTGGAAACCTCCCAAGGGAAGGAAGAATTGGAAAGAAAATTACAACTCACGATGGAGGAGTTAGAAGATAAGGTGGCCTTGGGGAAGGTGAAGATTGAAGAGCTTGAAGGGAAAAATGAGAAGCTCACTCTTGAAGTAAACATGCTCAAAGAAGAAAATGCTACCTTACAGAGGAAGGTAGGAGAAGTCTCCAACAAGAACAAGGAGTTGGAAATACAAGTTGGGAGACTTGAAGTTGAGAAGAATTCCACATCAAGGGAATTAGAAGACCTTGCAAGGCTATTTGAAGAATTCGAAGACGAGTGTACAAGGAAGATAAGGAAATTGCTTATGGAAGCGGAGCGGAAGGCAAAAGCTTTGGAAGAAATGAAGGAGGCACTTGGTAGGAAGGATGAAGCCCTCAAAATAGCAAAAGTGAAGGAGTGTGACTACATTGTCTATGTAGACAAGGTGGAAAAAGAGGTCAAAGAGCTACAATTGAAGCAACATCAAAGGCCACATAGTCACCAACCAAGAGGGAGTTTTCTTAACCATCCTCCTACTTGCTATTTTTGTTTTCAAAAAGGGCACTTCAAAGCTCATTGTTTTAAATTCCATAAGCATGAAAAATTGAAAAAGTCTAGGAATAGGAAGAGTCCACCTAGAGTCAAGCGAATTTGGGTAAGAAAAGACTTGGTTGAACAAGTTAGACCCAAAGGAAAAGAAAAGGGGAAATCAACTCAACTTGTTTGGGTTGTGAAAAAGAACATATTTCCAAGCTTGATAAAACCTCCTTTAGTTGATGACACCCCTAGCACAAGTACATAATTTAGAAAAATTCTTTTTGTGCATTTTAATTTTTTTTTATGCTTTATTTGTTTAGTTCATCTCTTTTAAATAAATGGTGTTCCAAACTCTTGTTGGCAATTGCTTATATTGATTATATTTTGCCGGAACTTTCTAATATGTTTTGTGAGTGTATAGATTTTTCTATTGCTTCTTGAGGAAGCAAATGTGTGTTGCTTGTGCGGCAAGGCAAGGTTCTTTATCTCTTGGAAAGAAACAAAGTCAACTTGCAAGTCTTGGAGGGACAAGCAAGCCAAGAGTGCTCATAAAAAGGGCGAGAACCTTATCCTAAGGAAGCAACATTGTGGGAGTTCGATGTGCTGGAGCACCATGCCACGTCTTGCCTAGACGTTAAATCGTGCACTCGGTGGGAGGCAACCCACTTAGGTACATTTTTTTTTTCTAGTTTAAATTTTGTTTTTAGCTTTATTTTATTTTTGCTTAGAATAAGGTTGTGAGTTGTTTGTGATAGTGAATTTAGGCTTAAATGATCATATATTTTATCCACATGGATTGTGATGATGACTCTTGATGAACTTGCATTGTTATATCTCTTGAGTTGATTATGAGTGTTAGGATTATGCTCAATAGCAAGAGTGTAATAGTGTAATTAACAATCTTATTCATATTAATAAAGTGATTTCTGGTTTAAACAAATCTTATAGCATTTATAGTTTAATAATTGTTAAAGTAAATAATCATAAGGTCTAAAGACTATGAGAAAAGAAGAATTGTTCGTACATCTGGATATGTATGTGGTAGACACAATTCTTTAGTTAGTCTTGAATATGGTTCACAACTTAAGTTAAAGGTTGGGCACCTTTATCTTGTTAAAGTTGTAGACTTCTTTTGCTAGCATTTGAGTGGGATCAAATGAGATATGATGAGTCTAAAATCATCGGAGTGTCTTCGAGCAAAAGAGTCTAGTGCACTGGGTGCATTGAACAGGATCACAATGAAATACTTTATCTATAACCGTCAGTAGATAAAAGTAATTTCATTATCAGGACAATCGGAGAGTCTATCTTAATCCTGAGATAAATGATGGACTTATAGTTGCAGGTGATATCATTTGAGCTATCAATGAGTACGATTATATCGCATAATCTATCCTCGATAGTTTGGTGATATTCATTTGTTAATCGATAGAGGACTTCATTTATAGATATGGACATCGTGGCTCCATTTATTAAATGAGAGTATAATATCATCATATGGATGTTTTGAGGTAATTGGATATTAAATCTCAACGTTGAGTTTTCAATAGTGGCTATTGAAAACATGGCTTCTGGACAAGTCAAAATATCCAAGTTCAAAACGTGGTCATATGAGTAAATATGGTAACTTGGAGAGTTATAGGCGGTCTATGAACTCTTGGCGATTACTGATATTAATCACGAGGATACACTATCTCCAATATGATTGTCTAGGGTATGAATGAGGAAGCATCTTCCTTTTCTGTCTTTATTTAAGAGTTCAATTTTAGCTCTTTAGTGGAATGAGCTAAAATTAATGGATCGGACCTAAGTGAATCATTTGTTGATTGTGATTAGGTTATGTCTATTGGAGCTTAAATTTAGATAGCCCGCCAAGATCCCCAATCCACACGGACTTGCATGGATCACTTGATATATTCTACCGGACCAATTTGGGGTCCATCTAGAATTGCAATTTAATATATTAAGAATATAATTTGCACATTATTTAGGTAATGGGCTGCACAATTATATTTATATATTAATGAATAACATGTGGGCTTGTTTCTTTTAGTAAGAATGGGTCTAGTTCACATGTGGGCTTTTTTATTTAAAGTCCAAAGGATTAAATGAAATGAGAAAATAATATTTGGGCCCAATATATATATGGGGCGGCAACTAGGTTATTAACCTAAAATATTATTTTGTTTTCATTGTTTAATTAAATAAGAATTAATTAATTTATTAATTAAAGTAACAAATCTTTTCTAAATAGGAAATATGATTCCTATTTGTATACTATTGGTAGTAGTATAATTAAATAGAAAGACTTGTTTGACAAGGAAATAAATAATTAATTTTATTTATTTAATCAAATAGGAAGTCTTTTTATTTTAGTCCAATAAGGAATAAAAGATTATTGAGTTGGATTAGGGTTAGGAAATCTTAAACAAAATAGGAATTAGGGTGCAAAACATACTCCTTTTTTGTAGGAGGATTTGCGGCAACCCTAATTTGATTTGGTAGAGATTTCGGCCACCCTAGGGCAAAAAGGAAGAGAAAAATTCGGCCACCTATATAAGACCACATATAGATTTCGGCCACCCCCTAGTGTCAATGTGCAGAATTTTTCTTCTTCTTCTTCTTCTAAACTCATAGCAAGAAATCTATTATTCTACTAAGAACAAAAAGAACATAGATTATTCTTTGATTGTATTCTAGTTGCTTATTCATCTATGAGCTTGTGAATACTATATCGATTAAGGTTCACGCGAGTTTCGATCATTAGATTGAGAACTCAAAAGTGACCGGAATAATCTTAGGTTCTTTTAGATTGTTTTTGGGACTAACGGATCAAGAAAAGTTTGTTGAATCCAATCACAGGTTTGCAATTCAAAGAAAGGGAGACCACGCTCCTAGGTGATCCACGTTCGTGCTAGGATTGAAGATCTTGCGGATTACCATCGACGCAAGTCAATCGGATCACGCTACAAGAGGTATTAATATATTTTATTACTTTCTCATATATATATGTTTGATTAATCAAAAGGGTTTAAGGTTCATAATTGGAAAAATTTTAAAAGCTACCCAAACACTATTTTCTAGTCTCGCTTCCGCTGCGGGTACGTATATTTTTCCCTACAATGAGCATATAGGATATTCTTGAGACACTTGGTTACAATATTTGGGATAAATTTTAATATGGACATTGATGTGTTTTTAAACTCTTTGATTGATGATGTGTTGTGCCGAATTTACCGGTATATGCCCCAAAGACATTGAGGACAATGTCTAATTTAGGTTTGGGGGTGTGTGTGCAACATCGTCTCTTGTTTGCAAATTGTGTGCAAATATTTTGAGCCTAAATTTTTCAAAATTTTTCGAAAATCTTGTGATAATGCCATGCTTGAGCATATTTTGCTTGTTGAGATTGTGCCTTTGTGTGTGCAAGTGAGGAATTGTGTAGCTTTGCCTTGCTTAGTTTAGATTAACTTCATGCCATTTAGGGTTGCATTGCTCAAAACGCGCTAGTTCTTTTCTCTTGATGTTGGAGTGAATATTCAATTGTGCTTGAAGGTTAGGAATTAATAGTGGAGACTTCCCGTGAGGTTCACAAACACGGCCTTAAAAAGCGTATTTGAGGGAAAGTTTTCACTCTTTAAACACTCATTCAAACACTTGCTATGCATATTTAAAATGTCTCATTCGCACTTAAATGTTGTTTGCCATAGAACATATAGACTGCTTGTGGATGCCTTGATTGACTTTGTGGACAAACCTTTAGAAATGATTTTAGGCAATGCATGTGAAAACCACCAAATTGGCCTAAATACTTCCTATCCCTCTAATGTGTGTGTGCTCCATAGCCCATTTGAAGCCAAACGCAATTAAGCTTTTCATTCATGAACCACATTAACATGAAACCATATAGCCTAAACACTAGACTTACCTTGTACCAAATGGTTTGCTAAGGCTTAGGGGTTGAATGTAAGCTTTGAGGAGTATCAAAATGTAAGGCGTGTACTTAGGCAAGTATGTATGTGCAAACACATGAAAAAGATGAAATGCAATGCTTGAAAAAGAAAAGAAAAGAAAAGACAAGCAAAGAAAAGAAAAAGAAAAAAAAATGATGAATGAGGCACAAAATGCCTAGATCAATTATGTGAAATCAAATGAGCTACTCAAAGAAAATTAAGAGTAGAAAATTGCACAAAGTAAATTGTAAGCCTAGACGCTTAAGTGTGGAATATGCAAGTTGTAATAAGTGAGTTGTGCTTAATTAGAATGCATGCCTTAGTGTGACCTTTGGGTGTTTGAAATCCATTTTTCCTATTTATTGACTTACCATTCACCTTTGGCCCCATTACAACCAAATGAAAGACCTTTTTGATCTTTAGGGATGTCCACTTTGAAAATTTTGGTTGATGCATATTCTTTCCGTTCATGGTTTTCAATTCCATTCATGAGACAAATTTTTAGAAATTGTGTTTTTAAATAATCATGTGCAATTATATTTGATATTTTGAGCATAAACTCATATTGCATATGGATTGTGAGTGAATCCTAGGAATCCGTGTGAAAATGAGAGAATCCGGTGAGGATTAGATGTCGAGGCGAATTATATTCTTGTCCTAAAGGCATTTTAGTTTTGAAGCTTAAGCATCTTGAATGTGGAATCGCGTTGTGGGCAATGTGTACTTAGAGTGGCATGTCTTTAATCTTTATTTAGCATATCTTACATGCATTATTTCCTAATGAGCACAACGTTGGTTTAATCTCTTCACTTTTGGTTTTGCAAGTCGAAATATTGGCTTTTGAGTCTTTTGCAAAGAGTTGGTGCTTTATTGTGATTATTTGATTTTTAGATACATGTCCATTGTGTGCTTATGTTTGTTTTGCTCGAGGACGAGCAAAAGATAGGTTTAGGGGTATTTGATCGAACCAAAATTGGTATGATTTTAGCCCCTCTTTCCTTCTCCTTTTGTTTGATTCTTAGGCATTATCCAGTGATTTAATGGTGTAAAATCAAGTGTTTCAGGTTTTATTAGGTTTCTCGAGCATTTGGGATGAAGATGAGGACTTGGGTGCAAAAAGGCTCACAAATGGGAAGAAACAGGGCATTTTTGCCACTTAGACATAAGGAGGTCGCTACATGGGCGCCATGGCGACAGAGAATTCTTCAAGTCATCAGAAGTCGCCATTTGGTCGCCATTTGAGCGCCATGGCGACAGAAAGTCTCCAAAAGCATCAAGTGGGTCGCCATGGCGACCTACCTCTACAAATGGCGACCTCTCACAAACATGGCAAGGTCGCCACTTATGGTCGCCATGGCAACCTACACTTGCAAATGGCGACCACATAGGAATTCCAACGTAGGAATTCCAAAGTGGGAATGGTCGCCACTTTGTCGCCATGAGGGCGCCATGGCGACAAAAAAATCCATGAAAGGTCGCCATTTGAGGTCGCCATGGCGACCTAGTAGGACAAGTGGCGACCATGTTGGAATTCCAGCGTAGGAATTCCAGTGTTGGCATTCAATAGGGGTATTCTTGTCATTTCATACCCATTTCATACCCTAGCTTTTCACACCTATAAATACATCACTATTTTTCCTCTTTTAGAAAACTCTTGACCACCAAGAAACCTCCTTTCTCCACCATTCCTTTACTCTCCATTTTCTCTCCTACCTAAACTTAATATCTAGATTACTTCCCCTAATCATTCCTTTTCTTTCCATCTTCTCCACAAATCTCCTTAGTCACTTCCCATTTGACTCCACCTATCTAGACACATCCTCATCATCCACTCTTTACACAAGGAGCATCAAAGGCAAGGAAAGGATCAAGCTTACAAAAGGAGGCCCATGGGTGATTTCCTAATCTTTTACTTGCCTTCCCTTTGATTGTAATATGTGTAATTAAATCCCATTTCTAGGGTTTTGATGTGAGAACATTTGGATTGGGATTTGCTTAAGCTTTAATATATTTTTAATCTCTATTTTGTATTCTATTCATTTTATAATTAGATTCTATGCATTATGTAATTGACATGTATACCCACTAGTTGATTATAATCTTGCTTAGGATAATTTGTTATATAATCTTGATTGGATTGACAACCTTGATGGATTGAGAACATAGTGAATAGGATAGATTGGCGGAGGGTATATCAACCGCGATAATCTAAGCCGTTAATTGTAACTAATCGATCCCACCATGACCCCCTCTCCTTAATCGGTTAGGCATTGTGGTGGGAAGTTGTTTAGGGTTCATAATAATGGCCTAAGCACATTTTAGAAATCAATTGGTTAACATTTATGAGATTCGTTCACTAAAGTAACTTGATAAGCATTTCCCGTAATTCATTTGTGATCCCATTAATTCCCTAGCTATTCTCTTAATTGTTAATTCCATTTATCTTATCTAGATTTGTTAAGTATTTCTTTTATTAGTTATTAGGTTTATTTTTCATGTATGTTTGGTGGCTTGACAACCCATTTACTCATCCATATTTTTATGATTTATTTTATTGCATATAGATTAGTTAATTTATTCAACTAATCACTTTAATTCCCTGTGGAATGAATCCCACTTGCCACTTTACTAATTTTCTATCTAAGTGGTGAAAAATCGGTTTTATAAATGATCACATTTAAATATCATTTTGTTGAGTACACAAACGACGCTCATCAATTACCAAAAAATAATATAGTTCAACTAACCTTGGAGGCCATAGGTGTTTGCAATACACCTTCTCCCACTCAATTATTTAAGGCATGTGATTAAATCCCACATAATGATTTACCAAGTTATCTAGATGCCAATTAGATACCTAAATCATTCAATGCATGTTCATACCAAAAGAGATATATGAGTGGCACTCCTATTCTACATGACATGTTATCAAACAATAACAAATATTGTAATATTTACACAAAATAACTAGCCACGATTTTGATCCATCCTAGAAAAGCAAGTAAGTTACAATTGTTTGGAATACAAAAATCTCCTTTCTTGGCGAACAAATCTTCAAGCGGCCCATGGATCACGTGAGCACCCACGGCTACCCAATTGGCGTGCACACTCCACAACCCTAACAAGGGCTGCCGTGTGCAGCCCATGGACTCCATGGGGCTGCCATGCGCAGCCCACAGTCCAACATGCACAGCTGCGTGCAATTTTGCGCGCGTGCACGTTGCTATGGTGCGCATGGTCCTAAACTCGTTCCGGTTACCATTAATTCTTCAAGTCTTCGAATCTTCGATGCTTGAACATATTGCATACATATTTAAAGCAATAAAAATAGTGCAGTAAATTTTTTTTTTTTTTTTATTCACAGCAGTATTTAATAAAAAAATACTGCACTTATATTTAATACATAAAAAAAATACTACAATTAAATTTAATACATTATAAAAAAAAAAAAAAACCTTAGCAACTACCAAGAAGGAAATTGTGACGATAATAGGCCACCCTTCTTGTTACAATTCCGAAACAAAAATACATTGAAATTCTAGGATCAAAATCGAGCAATAACAATTCACTTTATATCAAAATATAACATATATAAATCCATACATTCCAATGTAATTATGTATGAGAATACCTAGAGTGCCATCTCTTTCTAAACATGCATAATCACAATAAAAAGAAAAAGATTCACGTATATATACGTTAATTAATTAAAGGGTACAACCAAGCTCTGATACCAATTGAAGGGAAAAAATACGTGCACGCAGTGGAAGCGAGACTTAAAAAGAGTTTAGTATGTTTTAATTTTTTTTTCCATATTGAACCTTAACCCTTTAATTAATTAATCATATATACGAAAAGATGAAATACCTTTGTCGCATGATCCGATTGACTAACGTCGATGGTAATCCGCTAGATCTTCAAAAGCCGATCACGAACGTGAATCACCTAGGAGCATGGTCTCCCTTCTTTGAATTGTGAACCTGAGAATGGACGAACAAACACTTTTTCTGATTTTGTTAGTCACTATAAGCTCCAAAAGTTTGCTAAGAATGTTCCGGTCACTTTTCAATTCACAATCCTAGGATTGAAATTCGCATGAACCTAATTCGAAAGTGTGTACAAGATCTCTTGATGTCAAGATCACTAGTACACTATCGAAGCTAGAACAATTCTTCTCTCACAAAACACCTTGGCCGAATTCTCACTAGTAAAAAGAGTAGGATTTTTATTTTTTCCTTTTTGCCAAAGAAAATAAATTCTTCTAAAAAGAAAACTAGGGTTGGCTGAAAATTCTCACTATATATTTATAGTGACCGAATTTTCTGCCCTAGATATTTTAGGGTGGCCGAAAATCCTCCCTAGTTTATTTAGGGTTTCTGAATTCTTACCTTGTCCAACAAGGTGATCACCAAAGTCCTTTTCCAAATAGGATACAAAGACTTTTTTAGAATTCTAACCCTAATCCAACTCTTTAGTGTATTTGTGACTAAATAAAAGACTTCCTAATTTGACTAAACAAATAAAGTCTTTTACTTTTAATATACTACTAATTGTAGTATACAACTAGGAAACATATTTCCTAATCAGAAAAAGATTTGATTCTTAAATAAATAATTAATTAACATATTAATTAATTTCCATTTAATTAAATAATAAAACAAAACAATATAATGGGCTTATTACTACCCATTGTCGCCCATGACAAGAGACTTGGGCCTACATATTGTTTTCTTATTTTATTTAATCCATTTGGACTTTAATAAAAAGTCCACATGTGAACTAGACCCATTCTTACTAAAAGAAAAAAGCCCACATGCCTTTCATTAATAAATTAATATAATTAAACTGCTCATTAATTAAATAATGTGCAAATTATATTCTTAATATATTAAATACAATTCTAAATGGACCCACAAATAGTCCAGTAGAATATATCAAGTGATTCATGCAAGTCCGTGAGGATTGGGGATCTTGGCGGGCCTATCTAAATTTAAGCTCTAATAGACATAACTCAATCACAATCAACAAATGATTCACTTAGGTTCAATCTATTAATTTTAGTTAATTCCACTAAAGAACTAAAATTGCACTCTTAAATAAAGATGGAATAAGTTAACAATGCTCATTCATACCCTAGACAATCATATGAGAGATAGTGAATCCTCGTGAAGAATATCAGTAATCGCCAAGAGCTCATAGACCGCCTATAGCTCTCCAAGTTACCATATTTACTCATATTACCACACTTTGAACTTGGATATATATTATGACTTGTCCAGAAGTCATCTTTCAATAGACACTATTGAAAACTCAAAGTTAAGATTTCATATCCAAAACCACAAAGCATCCATATGATGATATTCTACTCACATTTAATAAATGGAGCCACGATGTCCATATCTATAAATGAAGTCCTCTGTCGATTAACAAATGAATACCACCAAATGATAACACTTGGTGGTATATAATCATACTCATTGATAGCTCAAATGATAACACTTGCAACCATAAGTCCATCATTTATCTCAGGATTAAGATAGACTCTCCGATTGTCCTGATAATGAAAAGACTTTTATCTATTGACGGTTCTAGAAAAAGTATTTCATTGTGATCCAGTTCAATGCACCCAGTGCACTAGATTCTTTTACTTGAAGACCCTTCATTGATTTTAGACTCATCACAACACATTTGATCCCACTCTAATGCTAGTAAAAGAATTCTACAACTTTAACAAGATAAAGGTGCCCAACCTTTAACTTAAGTTGTGAACGTTATTCAAGACTAACTAAAGAATTGTGTCTACCTCATACATATCCAGATGTACGAACAATTCTTCTTTTCTCAAAGTCCTTTGATCTTATGATTATTTACTTTGACAATTATAATAATAAATGCTATATAAGATTTTATTAACATACATAAATCACTTTATTAATATGAAAAGATTGTCAAGTACAACATTACACTCTTGCAATTGAGCATAACCCTAACAATCTCCCACTTGTGCTATAGCAAATGTGTCATATCTCTCATTCCCATGTTCTCTAGGTGCCTATCAAAACTCTTCTGTGGTAGAGCCTTTGTGAATGGATCCACTAGATTTTCTGCTGATGCGATTTTGGTAATCGTCACGTCACCCCTATGAACAATCTCCCTAAGAAGATGATACTTCCTTTCAATGTGTTTTCCTCTCTTATGACTTCTTGGTTCTTTCGAATTAGCCACTGCTCCACTGTTGTCACAGTAAATAGTGATCTGCTTATTCACACTAGGAACCACTTCTAAGTCAATCAAGAATTGGCGGAGCCAAACAGCCTCTTTGGCAGCTTCGCATGCAGCAACATACTCAGCTTCCATGGTGGAGTTAGCAATGCATGATTGTGTTAGGATTATGCTCAATAGCAAGAGTGTAATATTGTAATTAACAATCTTTTTCATATTAATAAAGTGATTTCTGGTTTAAACAAATCTTATAGCATTTATAGTTTAATATTATAATTGTCAAAGTAAATAATCATAAGGTCTAAAGACTATGAGAAAAGAAGAATTGTTCGTACATCTGGATATGTATGTGGTAGACACAATTCTTTAGTTAGTCTTGAATATTGTTCACAACTTAAGTTAAAGGTTGGGCACCTTTATCTTGTTAAAGTTGTAGAATTCTTTTGCTAGCATTTGAGTGGGATCAAATGAGATATGATGATTCTAAAATCATCGGAGTGTCTTCGAGCAAAAGAATCTAGTGCACTGGGTGCATTGAACTGGATCACAATGAAATACTTTATCTATAACCGTCAGTAGATAAAAGTCTTTTCATTATCAGGACAATCAAAGAGTCTATCTTAATCCTGAGATAAATGATGGACTTATGGTTGCAAGTGATATCATTTGAGTTATCAATGAGTACGATTATATCGCATAGTCTATCCTCGATAGTTTGGTGATATTCATTTTTTAATCGATAGAGGACTTCATTTATAGATATGGACATCGTGGCTCCATTTATTAAATGAAAGTATAATATCATCATATGGATGTTTTGAGGTAATTGGATTTTAAATCTCAACGTTGAGTTTTCGATAGTGTCTATTGAAAACATGGCATCTGGACAAGTCAAAATATCCAAGTTCAAAACGTGGTCATATGAGTAAATATGGTAACTTGGAGAGTTATAGGCGGTCTATGAACTCTTGGCGATTACTGATATTAATCACGAGGATACACTATCTCCAACATGATTGTCTAGCGTATGAATGAGGAACATCTTCCTTTTCTGTCTTTATTTAAGAGTTCAATTTTAGCTCTTTAGTGGAATGAGTTAAAATTAATGGATCGGACCTAAGTGAATCATTTGTTGATTGTGATTAGGTTATGTCTATTGAAGCTTAAATTTTGATAGCCCGCCAAGATCCCCAATCCACACGGACTTGCATAGATCACTTGATATATTCTACCGGACCAATTTATGGGTCTATTTAGAATTGCATTTAATATATTAAGAATATAATTTGCACATTATTTATTTAATGGGCTGCTCAATTATATTAATATATTAATGAAAGGCATGTGGGCTTGTTTCTTTTAGTAAGAATGGGTTTGGTTCACATGTGGGCTTTTTATTTAAAGTCCAATGGATTAAATGAAATAAGAAAATAATATATGGCCCATTTTATTTGGGTGGGGCGGCAAAGTCATATTTAACCTAATATATTATTTTGTTTTATTGTTTTAATTAAATAAGAATTAATTAATTTATTAATTAATTGTTTAATTAAGAAAAAAATCTTTTATGATTAGGAAATATGATTCCTAAAGTTATACTATTGGTAGTAGTATACTAAAATTAAAAGACTTGTTTGACAAGAAAATAAATAATTAATTTTATTTATTTAATCAAATAAGAAGTCTTTTTATTTAGTCAAATAACTAGAATGAAATATTGTTAGGATTATGCTCAATAGCAAGAGTGTAATATTTTATTGGCTAATTGGCACGGATACCCCCTGAACTATACCCAAATTTGCACCTTACCCCCTGAACTTTTTTTTTCGCCATTAAACCCCCTGAACTCTTGTAATTTGGCAATCGCTGAAGGAATTTGCCCCCTCACCAGGGGGTAGATTCCTTCAGTGATTGCAAATTTATGAGAGTTCAGGGGGTTTAGTGCCGAAAAAAAAAGTTTAGGGGGTACAGTGCAACTTTTTGAAGAGTTTAGGGGGCATTTGTGCCAATTAGCCTATTGTATTTAACAATCTATTTCATATTAATAAAGTGATTTCTGATTTAAACAAATATTATAGCATTTATAGTTGAATATTATAATTGTTAAAGTAAATAATCATAAGGTCTAAAGACTATGAGAAAAGAAGAATTGTTCATACATCTGGATATGTATATGGTAGACACAATTCTTTAGTTAGTCTTGAATATTGTTCACAACTTAAGTTAAAGGTTGGGCACCTTTATCTTGTTAAAGTTGTAGAATTCTTTTGCTAGCATTTGAGTGGGATCAAATGAGATATGATGAGTCTAAAATCATCGGAGTGTCTTCGAGCAAAAGAGTCTAGTGCACTGGGTGCATTGAACTGGATCATAATGAAATACTTTATCTATAACCGTCAGTAGATAAAAGTAATTTCATTATCAGGACAATCGGAGAGTCTATCTTAATCCAGAGATAAATGATGGACTTATGGTTGCAAGTGATATCATTTGAGTTATCAATGAGTACGATTATATCGCATAGTCTATCCTCGATAATTTGGTGATATTCATTTGTTAATCGATAGAGGACTTCATTTATAGATATGGACATCGTGGCTCCATTTATCAAATGAGAGTATAATATCATCATATGGATGTTTTGAGGTAATTGGATATTAAATCTCAACGTTGAGTTTTCAATAATGTCTATTGAAAACATGGCTTCTGGACAAGTCAAAATATCCAAGTTCAAAACGTGGTCATATGAGTAAATATGGTAACTTGGAGAGTTATAGGCGGTCTATGAACTCTTAGTGATTACTGATATTAATCACGAGGATACACTATCTCCAATATGATTGTCTAGGGTATGAATGAGGAAGAATCTTCCTTTTCTGTCTTTATTTAAGAGTTCAATTTTAGTTCTTTAGTGGAATGAGCTAAAATTAATGGATCGGACCTAAGTGAATCATTTGTTGATTGTGATTAGGTTATGTCTATTGGAGCTTAAATTTAGATAGCCCGCCAAGATCCCCAATCCACACGGACTTGCATGGATCACTTGATATATTCTACCGGACCAATTTAGGGTCCATCTAGAATTGCATTTAATATATTAAGAATATAATTTGCACATTATTTATGTAATGGGCTGCTAAATTATATTTATATATTAATGGATGACATGTGGGCTTGTTTCTTTTAGTAAGAATGGGTCTAGTTCACATGTGGGCTTTTTATTTAAAGTCCTATGGATTTAATGAAATAAGAAAAATAATACTTGGCCCAATATATACATGTGGGGCGGCAAGGTGATTTAAAAGCCTTAAATATTATTTTGTTTTCATTGTTTAATTAAATAAGAATTAATTAATTTATTAATTAATTGTTTAATTAAGAAACAAATCTTTTCTGAATAGGAAATATGATTCCTATTGGTATACTATTGGTAGTAGTATACTTAAATTAAAAGACTTGTTTGACAAGGAAATAAATAATTAATTTTATTTATTAAATCAAATAAGAAGTCTTTTATTTTAGTCAAATAAGGAATAAAAGATTTATGAGTTTGATTAGGGTTTGGAAATCTTAAACAAAATAGGAATTAGGGTGCAACTAAATCTCCAATATTTTAGGAGTAATAATTGCGGCAACCCTAATTGGTTTTGGAAAAAGAATTCGGCCACCCTAGTTAAGAAAGGGAAAAAGAAAATTTGCCACATATAAGGCTATTGATGATTTTCGGCCAACCTAAGGGTTTATGTGCAGAAATTTTATTTCTTCTTCTTCTTCTTCTCAACTCATAGTTAGAGATCTATTATTCTACTAAAAACAAAAGGAACATAGATTATTCTTTGATGGTATATTGTTTGCTTGTTCATTAATAAGCTTGTATATACTATATCGATTAAGGTTCACGCGAGTTTCGATCATAAGATTGAGAACTCAAAAGTGACCGGAATAATCTTAGGTTCCTTTAGATTGTTTTTGGGACTAACGAATCAAGAAAAGTTTGTTTAATCCAATCACAGGTTTGCAATTCAAAGAAAGGGAGACCACGCTCCTAGGTGACCCACGTTCATGCTAGGATTGAAGATCTTGCGGATTACCATCGACGCAAGTCAATCGGATCACGCGACAAGGGGTATTAATCTTTTGTTTATTTTTATATCTTTAATTAATCAAAAGGGTTTAAGGTTCATAAAATTGGAAAAATTTTAAAAGCTACTAAAACCTATTTTTTTAGTCTCGCTTCCGCTGCGGGTACAATTTTTCCCTACAAATATCTATGAGTTGGATTAGGGTTTGAACTCTTAAAACTAGAAGTGAATTAGGGTGCAACTAAAACTCCTATATTTTTGGAGTGAAAATTGCGGCAACCCTAGTGCTTTTGGTAGAAGGATTTCGGCCACCCTAAAAGAAAAAGAGAAGAGAATTCGGCCATTAGGTGTTGTGGTGCTTGATACAATTCTTCTTCTTCTTCTTCTCAACTCATAGAAAGGGATTTTTATTCTACTAAAAACAAAAAAGAGTGAGTAGATTATTTTTTGATGGTACACTAATTGCTTGTTCATCAATAAGCTTGTGTGTACAACATCGATTTAGGTTCACGTGAGTTTCGATCATTAGATTGAGAACTCAAAAGTGACCGGAATAATCTTAGTCTTCTTTTGATTGTTTTGTGACTAACAAAAGAAAATAAAAGTTTGTTTGTCCATTCTCAGGTTTGCAATTCAATGAAAAAGGGAGACAACGCTCCTAGGTGATTCACGTTCGTGCTAGGATTGAAGATCTTGCGGATTACCATCGACGTAAGTGATCGAACCAAAATTGGTATGATTTTGGCCCTCATTTCCTTCTCCTTTTGCTTGATTCTTGGGCATTATTCTGTGATTTAATGGTGTTAATTAAGTATTTTCAGGTATTTATAAAGTTGAAGGGCATTGTAGTAAAATGGAGAAATTAGGGGCAAAAGCATAATATTTGGAGGAAGATTGGAGATATCGTAATATTGGAAGAATGTAGGGGACCGAAGTGCAAATTGCCACTCAAATCAGCCACGCAGACAGCATATGAAACGCTGCGTTTCACTAAATGAAGAGCCAAGCTTGGCTCTAAGCACACCCCAGGCCACGCCCAAACGCGCCCCATGTGCGCCCAAATTGGAGGCCTAATTATGCCAGCCCATCTCTTTCAACAGCCCGACCTCTTTGGATTAATTGAAACGGTGCCATTTCAATTAAATGTGCAGCAGGCTAAGAGAAGCCCAACCACACGTGGGCCTAACAGCAGACCCAAACACAATGCCCAATCACACCCCAGCCTTCTCTAATTGCACCCCCACATGAGACAAGGATGATGCAGCTGTGTGCACCCAGCCCACTTGCTAAAGACCCCCCAAGCCCACTATTCATCATTTCCTACCTTCAGCTCACGCGTGCAGCTGCATGCCCAAACCATCACCGGCCAGAAGTCCACCTTCCCGGAGTCACCGTCGACGGGTTCCGGTGGCAAACGGACGGCCACCTCACCGGTAGCCCGGTCGCAACCCTCCCGACATCCTAATCAGCCGAAAAACAGGCCATCCAATTCTCGGCCACATCACGCCCACGTCACACCCTTGTCACCTCTTTTGGTCGCCATTTGTCATTCAATTTCGCCATGGCGACGGGGAGTTGATTCCCACACCTGATGAGGTCGCCATTTGCATCCCCAAGGTTGCCATTTATACCAAAATCGCGACCTCCCCTGTGTTTGGCGCTGATTGGCTGAAATTGACTGTAAAATTACAGAAAGGCCCCCTAGAGGGGCCAAAATGGTAATTTGACAAATAGAGGGGGGTGTTTTGGTAATTAGCCATCCGTGACCTAATTCAAAAATACTATAAATTCATCCCTCTTTTCAATTTGAATTTCTAAGCCTTACCAAGCCATTCAAGCCTATTCTCTCCTACCAATCTCCCTTTCCTCCATTAATCATCTCCCAAATTCCTCCATTTTCTATCCTTGAACTAATCTTTTCCACCCAAAAACTCACACCAAATCTTGATTCCTTCCCTCAATCATTCCTATCCCCACCATTTCTCCACCCAATTTCCTTAGTCACTTTCCACCAAAACACCCACATTTCTAGACATATCCTCATCTTCCATTCCTTGCATTTAGGAGCATAGAGGAGAAGAAGGATCAAGCTTAAAGAAGGTCACCCAAGGGTTATTTCCTTACTATTTACTTCCTTTCATTTATTGCTAATATGTGTAACTAAACCCCTAATCTAGGGGATAGATTTGAGGATCAATTGGTTGTGGGTTTAGCTTAAGCTTGTAATGAATCTCTTATGTGTTCTATTCATTCAAATTAATTAGATTTCATTCATTATAATTGACTTGTATATCACTTGTTAATTGCCATCTTGAGTGGAGTAATTTGTTATATATTCATATGTGGATTGACACTCCTTGTGTGATTAAGAACCCATTGGATATGATAGATTAGTGGTGGGAATATCAACCCCACTAATCTAAGCCTCTAAGTGGTTAATATAATGAGATTGGTACATTAAAGTAGCTAGTTAGCTTACCCACATTCAATTGTTAATCGATCTATTCCCTAGCTATCTTATTAATTGATTTTATCACTTTTCTTATCAAGATTGTGAGTCTTCTATTTTTCATATCACCATATTTTTAGTTAGGTTAATTTTGTATGTATGTTTGATGGTTTGACAAACCATACACTCATTCATCATTTATGATTTATTTTATTGTTTATAGATTAGCTAATTAAATCATCATATTTCTCTAATTCCCTGTGGAACGAATTCTAAGCTTACCACAATACTCATTTGCAAAACTTAAAATATATTGTGTAAAGATTCATTTTATAAACATTCTTTTGGTAATTCGCAATTTGGTAACGACACAAAAAGCGAGTCATCAAAATGGCGCCGCTGCCGGGGAATTAAAGCGATAGTTGATTTAATTAGCTTTTCTTAGTTGTTTTTTGTCTTTTTAGTTATTTTCATTTCTTTGTTAGTTTTTTTTTAATTTTTAGTCTCTTAGTTGTTTTTAGTCTTTTTAGTTTCTTTTCACTTCTTTGGTAGTTTTTATTTATTGTTGTTTCAGGACTCTATGGATTTCCTTATGCAAAACTCGAGGCCAAGTTACGCGCCAATGAGAAGGTCATCGGAAGATAGGAATGACTATACGTCATCTAGTTGGCCGGACCAAGGAAATGAGTCCACGTTTGAAGAAAATTTCAACAACTCCATCAATGCCACAACTCAACACAACATAGAAGTCTTGTATCAATCGAAGGAAGAAGATCTATGCAAGATCACACTAGAGATGAACAAGAAGATTTTGAGCATGAGTGAAGACCTAATGATGGCGATGGATGTATTGAAAAAAGAAAATGCTCTACATCAAGAAGGAATCATGACAACTTCCCTACAACAAGAGGAAATCACCAAGGATTATGAAGGGAAGATACAACTCTTGAAGAAGAAGTTAGAAGGCAAGGAAGCCTTGGGAAAAACAAGGGAGAGCATGCTTCAAGAATTGAACAAGAAAATCATTCTTGAAGTAAAGATGCTCAGAGCCGAAAATGGTACTCTCAAGAAGCATAATTGTGAAGTCTCCACCAAGATCAAAGATTTTGAAGAAAAAATTGAGAGACGTGAAGGCGAGAAGAGTACAACGTTGAAGGAGCTTGAAGACATCAAGGAAGACTTTGCAAAGAGGATGCGGCTAATGCAAGCCGAAATTCAAACAAGAGACAAGGCTTTGGAGATAATGAAGACAAAGGAAGTTGACCACCTTGCGGAACTTGCAAGGTTCAAGCAAGAAAAAAAAGAAATGCCCGACTTGAGTCAAGCCTCTTCAAATGCAAAGGTCAAGGAGCCGAATCCTAGCAAAGCAAGGAGGAGAAAAGAAAAAAGGAGGAATGAGAACCATCCACCTCCACCTCCAACAAAGAACCACCAAGAAGGTATCATTCCTAACTCTATCACCATGTGCCATCATTGCCATACGATAGGTCATTTTAGACCACCAAACCATGAAAATGAGAGGCAAGGCACACAAGGGAATTTTAGACATAGAGAGACATATAGGCATGTTAGGAAGGTATGGGTTGAGAAACCTAGGAATAGGAGGAGTCCACATAGGATAAGAAAAATTTGGGTGAGGAAAGATTCAATGAACCAAATGAGAAAGAAGGGAAAGGAAATGATGGGGAAATCATCTACATTTATTTGGATTGTAAAGAAGAGTGAATTTCCCAACTTGATCAAGCCACCCTTAGTTAATCTTCATCCCACCCCAAATGCACAAAATTGAAAATATTGGTGCATTTTATTTTTATGCCTTTTGTTTTGATTGCTTTATTTGTTTATTTCTTTTGAATAATTGGTGTTTCATGCTATTGTTGGCAATTGCTTGAATTGAGTATATTTTGCCGGAACTTTCTAATGAGTTTTGTGAGTGTGTAGATTTTCTATTGCTTCTTAAGGAAGCAAGTGTTTGTTACTTGTTCATAAATAAAGGTTCTTTATCTCTTGGAAAGAAACAAAGTCAACTTGCAAGTCTTGGAGGGACGAGCAAGCCAAGATTGCTCATAAGAAGGGCGAGGACCTTATCACTTAGGAAGCGACATTTTGGAAGTTCGTAGTGCGGAAGCACCATGCCACGTCTTGCCTAGACGTTAAATAGAGCGCTTGGTGGGAGGCAACCCACTTGGTATATTTCTTTCATTAGTTTAAATTTTTAACTAGTCTCATCATTTTTGAATTCCTTTATCTCTATTTTGTTTTTGCATAGAATAAGGGTGTGAGATGAATTTTGGTAGTGGATTTAGGATGAATGTGCTTAATTGATGATTTTTGAATTATATGATTATTGAGGTATATGCCATACTTGAATGAGCATCTTTTTAGATGATTTTGTGCATAATAGGATGAGAGGGCACTTTGCCAAAATTTTGAAAATACATTGATTATTTGTGAACATATATGCATCTTTTGTTTTGGATTTGTTGGGTTGCGCCTTTTGTCAAATTTTGCCTCCCATGAACATTGAGGAAAATGTCCAATTTAGGTTTGGGGGTACATTTGTGCAACACCACTTTTCTCACTTTGCTTGGTTTTTCAAATTTGAGCCTAATTTTTCAAATTCTTGTGATAATGCCATATTTAAGCATACTTTGCTTGTTGAGATTGTGCTATACATGAAGTAGTGAGGAATTGTGCATCTTTGCCATTGTTTGGTTTAGATTAACACCATGCCACTTAGGGTGTCATTGAACAAAGTGCGTTAATCTTTTTCTCATAATGTTAGGGTGAATTATCGATTTTGCTTAAAGGCTAGGAATTAATAGTGGAGATTCCCGTGAGGATCACAAACACGGCCTTAAAAAGCGTATTTTGAGTTGTCAAATATTCACTCTTTAAACACTCACTCTCAAACACTCTTTTAAGCATGTATAGGTCTCATTTGCACTTAAATATTGCATATCATAGATGTTAGGTTTTTGGTTGTTGTTGGCATATATTCCATATCAAAACGTGTTTATCTTGTAAATGTTTATGTGGTCATGTTGATGATGATACAAAACTTCAAAGAAAGATTTGACTACGGTACATTCAAGATGATGGCTTGCTAAGAGGAAATAAGCTTCATTGCTCATCAAAGGTAAAATCGACCTCATTCCTCTTACAAGGCATAGGCACACACACACAAATCATTCATGAGTGTCCCTGCATTGTTGTGCACCATTTTTATAACACATTCACATGATTTTGTATGCTCATGCATTGAACTCAAATGCTCATACATTTTAGAGTTGCATGTTCTAGGACTATGTCTAGGAAATGGCATTCATATGTGAACTTGTGTTTGTATGTTTGTGTTTCTTGTGTTTTGGACTTGTAATAGTGCTTAATTGATTCCTTATTGAGTCCCGGTCATTTCGGTTACTCATACTTTAAGTTTCGAGTCCAAACGATGTAGCTACGCTACTTTTCGTTCTCATTCGTTGAGTTGTGTTCGTCGTTGTTTTCCGAGATGAATTCTCAACCATTTTTCAAAGTTTCATAGTCTTCGTCATGCGTGAGGGAGTCACGGTTCGTAATCCGAAAATGGATTCGAATTTGGAGTTCGGATGCCCGAATACGGCTGAAGAACGCGAGAGGTGCGCGAGGAGGACGCTTGGCCAAAAGCCAAGCAAGGGGTGGCCACGTGTGGACCACGTGTGCCACACGGCCAGAGCTCCTCTCTGGCCACGTGTGGCACACACTGGCCACACATGGACTTGCCAAAGTCCCCCCAAAAAATTGGAAAATTTTGCCCCTCCTTTCATTCTTTTTAAATCTCTCAATTTCCCTCCATTCTTTTCCAAGAAGAAAAAGTGTGAAATCCCGTCTATGATTTTCTCCCAAATTTTCTCAACTTCCAAACACCATAACTTTCTCATACGGAGTCGGAATTGAGTGATTCAAGTTGGAGATTGTTCGTATTCGAGTCCTCTACCTTTTCCAAGTGGTTGTGTAGCTTTTTGATCGATTTTCTGATAGATCTCCTCAGAAAAACGAACCAGCTCTTGTAATTGAGGTAGAGTTCATAACTTTGTGATTTCATCTTTTTTAACCTCCAATTTGCTTGGGGTTTCTTCTTCTATATGTATATGTTTGTTTAGTGAATGCTATAGAGAAATATAGCTTCATAATCAATCTAATTGAATAGTCTAATTAGAGACACATGTTGACTAGAATCTTTGATTCTTTGTTTTTAACATGATTGGGAGTTGTATTGTGATTAGATTGATATCTAGGATTGTTTGAGCCTTGATTGATCAAGTTTATGATTAATAATCCTTTCTATGTGACTTTGATCCATGATTGATGAAATCTAGGATTAGAGCCTTTTTATGTGTTTTTAGAGATATATAGGATTGATTTGTTTTTAACATGTCTCCTATCTCTAAATCTTTGGCTAGAATAATTGATGAATACATTTTATGATTCTAGCATTTTTATGTATGTTTATAACATCTTGAACTTGTGCCTCATGTATATGTTTTGTTCAAGTGTTATTTGTATGAATGAATCTAGTAGTTTTTATGTGTTAATTGTATTCACATGCTCTAGGTTTTCATTCATGTTTTTGCATCTAGATTTCTATTGCTTGTGTTTTCACATCTCTAGATCTAGTTGTTCCATGGAATGTATTGATCACATGTTCTATGTTGTTTTGATTGATTGCATCACTTGCATTCACATGATCACACTAGGAAGTCCTTGTAAAAAGCATGAAGTCTTGGCTAGAGTTGGGATGACTCGGATAGCCAAGCAAGAAGTCTTGCCTAGAGTCGGGAGGACTTGGATAGGTAAGCAAGAAGTCTTGTCTAGAGTCGGGAGGACTTGGATAGACAAGCAAGAAGTCTTGGCTAGAGTCGGGAGGACTTGGATAGTCATGCATGGGAGGCTTTCTAGAGGCACGTGTGCCTTATATAGAGAGTTGGCTTATATATTGGTAGGCCCGGGCGGTTGGTTAGACATAGAGTCCGATAGAGCGGGGTACATGGGATGTGTATGCACTCTTGAGAAATTTCTAATCTTCCAACGATGTTGGTTTTGGTATGAGTTCCAATATGTGGTGGTTTACATCATTGAGGGATTTTGTATCTTCCAATAGGGTTGGGTAAACATAGACTCCACATGGGTTGGTGACTAGGATTGGTCATTTTGTGGAATTTCTAATTTACTTTCCAAGTATATATATATAAGTACCCAATGGTTGTAATTCAACCCGTGGATGTTTCCTCCTTGGAGGTTTTACCACGTTAAAAAATCCCTTGTGTTAATTCTTCTTATCTCTCTCTTTTATATTTGTTTATGTATATGTTGTTATCTTGTGACACATCAATTACTTGTGAAGTATATTGATACAAGATTTTGTATAGTGTGATTTGTAAATATATTCTTTTGATCATATTTGTAAATACATTTTTCTTTTGTATATTGTTTAGAATTTTATGTATAGCAATATTTGTATATACTTGTAATGATTGAACATATATTCATATACAAGTATTCTTGCTAATTGTTTTTTTATTTTCTTTATACCTCATACAACATATTGATACTTAGACAATGTATGAATGATCACATGATAACTTGTCTTAGTATGATTCCGTGATGTTTATGTTGTATGTAAGGCTACCTTGAGGGACAAACGTAAGTTTGTTCAAGGGATTGAAATTAGGCGAAAAACCTATTCACTCCTCCTTCTAGGTACGTCTTAAGCAATTTAACCTTGTATGTATACTTTCAATAGAATATTGTGGACTGCTTGTGGATGCTTTGATTTGCTTGTGGACAATCCTTTAGAAATGACTTTAGGCAATGCATGTGAAAAACCGTAATTTGGCCTAAACACTTCCATACCCTCTAAATGTGTGTGCTCCAAAGCCCCTTTTGAAGCCAAACACATCTTAAGCTTTTCATTTTTGAACCACATCCACATGAACCATATAGCCTACATAATTAACTTACCTTAACCAAATGATTTTGCTAAGGCTTAAGATTTGGTTGTAAGCTCTTTAAAGAGAAAATGTTGATACATGTACCTAGGCATGTAAAATTGTGTAAAAGAATATTGAAATGCAAGAGTGGATAAGAAAAAGAAAAAGGAAAAGAAAAGCAAAGAAAAAGAAAAGAAAAGATTGAAATAAAAGATGTAAAGAAAAGAAAAGAAAAGAAAGGGCAAAGCCAAACAAAATGAAAAAGAGAACCATGAATGAGGCACAAGTGGCCTAGATAGAGGGTTTATAATTGAATAGGCTACTCAAAGAAAAGTGAGTAATGAATATGCAAGTGAAATGATATTGCAAGTAATGGGCGCCAAAGGCGTGAACAAATGTGTGAAAGCAATTGGGAATCATTATTAGAATGTATGCCTTAGTATAAATCATTGGGTTCCTTGTTATCTATTGCCCAATTTTATTGACTCACCATTCACCTAAGCCCCATTACAACCTGAGAAAGACCTTCACGATCTTTAGGGATGTCCACTTGTGAGTTTTGGTGTTTGCATGTTCTTTCTAATTCATGATTTGCAATTCCATTCATGAGACCTCATTCTCAGAAATTGCGCTTTAAATAACATCATATGCAATCAATTTGATATCCATGACATAAACTAATATTGCATATGAATTGTTGAGCGAAACCTAGGAATCAAAGAGAAGAAAAGAGAGAATCTAGTGAGGATTAGATCGAGGCGAATTACATTCTAAACCGAATAGCATATTTGCTTTGAAGCTTTGGCATTTTGAATGTAAGGTCACATTGCGTACAATCATATCTAGAGTGGCATGCTTTTAATCTTTACTTGACATCATCTTACATGTTTAAGTCCTCACTATTGCATCATTGTGATAATCTCTTCATTGTTGGTTTTGCACGCTAATCATTGGATAGTAGATCCTTCCTAGAAGGGGTTTGAACTTTATTGAAAATATTTGAAATGGCTTGATGCATGTCCTTGGGGGGTTGATTTGTGATTGTTTTGCTCGAGTACTAGCAAAAGATAGGTTTGGGGGTATTTGATCGAACCAAAATTGGTATGATTTTGGCCCTCATTTCCTTCTTCTTTTGCTTGATTCTTGGGCATTATTCTGTGATTTAATGGTGTTAATTAAGTATTTTCAGGTATTTATAAAGTTGAAGGGCATTGTAGTAAAATGGAGAAATTAGGGGCAAAAGCGTAATATTTGGAGGAAGATTGGAGATATCGTAATATTGGAAGAATGTAGGGGACCGAAGTGCAAATTGCCACTCAAATTAGCCACACAGACAGCATATGAAACGCTGCGTTTCACTAAATGAAGAGCCAAGCTTGGCTCTAAACACACCCCAGGCCACGCCCAAACGCGCCCCATGTGCGCCCAAATTGGAGGCCCAATTATACCAGCCCGACCTCTTTGGATTAATTGAAACGGTGCCGTTTCAATTAAATGTGCAGAAGGCCAAGAGAAGCCCACCACACGTGGGCCTAACAGCAGACCCAAACACAAGGCCCAATCTTGCACCCCACCTGATTTGCATAGCCCAATCACACCCCAGCCTTCTCTAATTGCACCCCCACGATGATGCAGCTGTGTGCACCCAGCCCACTTGCTAAAGACCCCCCAAGCCCACTATTCATCATTTCCTACCTTCAGCTCACGCGTGCAGCTGCATGCCCAAACCCTCGCCGGCCAGAAGTCCACTTTCCCGGAGTCACCGTCGACGGGTTCCGGTGGCAAACGGACGGCCACCTCACCGGCAGCCCGGTCGCAACCCTCTCGGCATCCCAATCGGCCGAAAAACTGGCCATCTAATTCTCGGCCACGTCACGCCCACGTCACACCCTTGTCACCTCTTTTGATCGCCATTTGTCATTCGATTTCGCCATGGCGACAAGGAGTTGATTCCCACACCTGATGAGGTCGCCATTTGCATCCCCAAGGTCGCCATTTGTACCAAAACCGCGACCTCCCCTGTGTTTGGCGCTGATTGGCTGAAATTGACTATAAAATTACAGAAAGGCCCCATTGAGGGGCCAAAATGGTAATTTGACAAATAGAGGGGGTGTTTTGGTAATTAGCCATCCGTGACCTAATTCAACAATACTATAAATTCATCCCTCTTTTCAATTTGAATTTCTAAGCCTTACCAAGCCATTCAAGCCTATTCTCTCCTACCAATCTCCCTTTCCTCCATTAATCATCTCCCAAATTCCTCCATTTTCTATCCTTAAACTAATCTTTTCCACCCAAAAAATCACACCAAATCTTGATTCCTTCCCTCAATCATTCCTATCCCCACCATTTCTCCACCCAATTTCCTTAGTCACTTTCCACCAAAACACCCACATTTCTAGACATATCCTCATCTTCCATTCCTTGCATTTAGGAGCATAGAGGAGAAGAAGGATCAAGCTTAAAGAAGGTCACCTAAGGGTTATTTCCTTACTATTTACTTTTTTTCATTTATTGCTAATATGTGTAACTAAACCCCTAATCTAGGGGATAGATTTGAGGATCAATTGGTTGTGGGTTTAGCTTAAGCTTGTAATGAATCTCTTATGTGTTCTATTCATTCAAATTAATTAGATTCCATTCATTATAATTGACTTGTATATCACTTGTTAATTGCCATCTTGAGTGGAGTAATTTGTTATATATTCATATGTGGATTGACACTCCTTGTGTGATTAAGAACTCATTGGATAGGATAGATTAGTGGTGGGTATATCAACCCCACTAATCTAAGCCTCTAAGTGGTTAGCATAATGAGATTGGTACATTAAAGTAGCTAGTTAGCTTACCCACATTCAATTGCTAATCGATCTATTCCCTAGCTATCTTATTAATTGATTTTATCACTTTTCTTATCAAGATTGTGAGTCTTCTATTTTTCATATCACCATATTTTTAGTTAGGTTAATTTTGTATGTATGTTTGATGGTTTGACAAACCATACACTCATTCATCATTTATGATTTATTTTATTGTTTATAGATTAGCTAATTAAATCATCATATTTCTCTAATTCCCTATGGAACGAATTCTAAGCTTACCACAATACTCATTTGCAAAACTTAAAATATATTGTGTAAAGATTCATTTTATAAACATTCTTTTGGTAATTCGCAATTTGGTAACGACACAAAAAGCGAGTCATCAGTAAGTCAATCGGATCATGCGACAAAAGATATTCTTCTTTTTGTTGATTATATATATATATATATTTAATTAATTAAAGGGTTAAGGTTCGTAAAAGGAAAAATTTTAAAAGCTACTAAATCGAATTTTTTTTTAGTCTCGCTTCCGCTGCATGTACTACGATATTTTTCCCTACAGATTGCTTGATTCTCCTCCATATGACTGCTCCTCCTCCCAGAGTAAACGAAGATCCTGATGTAGATTTTCTAAAGTCAGAATCCGACTGGAATTCAAAATCTGTATACCCTACGGGAATCAAATCCCTTCCAGAGTACATAAGCATATTGTCTCTCGTTCTCCTGAGATACTTGAAAATATGCTTGTCTACCGTCCAGTGATCAGGACCAGGTTTCGATTTAAACCTGCTAACTATGCCAACAGCAAAACAAATATCAGGTCTAGTGCAGAGCATTGCATACATGAGACTTCCAACTGCCGAGGCATATGGAACCATACTCATGAATTGCTCTTCATGCTCATTCTTAGGAACTTGTTCCTTAGAAAGTTTGATTCCATGCCTGAAAGGTAACATACCTTTCTTGGAATCCTGCATGGAAAACCTAGACAAGATTTTATCTATGTATGAAGCTTGGGATAGTGCAATCGTTCTATTCTTTCTATCCCTTATTACTTGGATACCAAGAATATAACTTGCTTCTCCTAAGTCCTTCATATCAGATTGTTTTGCTAACCATTTTTTTACTGATGTCAATACACCTACATCGTTTCTGATGAGTAGTATATCATCAACATAAAGAATTAGGAAAACCAACTTGTCGCCTTTGATCCTTTTGTATTGATGAGCGTCGTTTGTGTACTCAACAAAATGATATTTAAAATGTGATCGTTTAGAAAACCGATTTTCACCACTTAGATAGAAATTTAGTAAAGTGGCAAGTGGGATTCGTTCCACAGGGAATTAAGGTGATTAGTTGAATAAATTAACTAATCTATATGCAATAAAATAAATCATAAAAATATGGATGAGTGAATGGGTTGTCAAGCCATCAAACATACATGAAAAATAAACCTAATAACTAATAAAAGAATACTTAACAAATCTAGATAAGATAAATGGAATTAACAATTAAGAGAATAGCTAGGGAATTAATGGGATCACAAATGAATTACGGGAAATGCTTATCAAGCTACTTTAGTGAACGGATCTCATAAATGTTAACCAATTGATTTCTAAAATGTGTTTAGGCCATTATTATGAACCTTAAACAACTTCCCACCGCAATGCCTAACCGATTAAGGAGAGGGGGTCACGACGGGATCGATTTGTTACAATTAATGGCTTAGATTATCGTGGTTGGTATACCCTCCGACAATCTATCCTACTCACTATGTTCTCAATCCATCAAGGTTGTCAATCCAATCAAGATTACATAACAAATTATCATAAGCAAGATTATAATCAACTAGTGGGTATACATGTCAATTACATAATGCATAGAATCTAATTATAAAATGAATAGAACACAAATATAGATTAAAAATATATTAAAGCTTAAGCAAATTCCAATCCAAATGTTCTCACATCAAAACCCTAGAAAGGGGATTTAATTACACATATTACAAACAAATGGAAGGCAAGTAAAAGATTAGGAAATCACCCATGGGTCTCCTTTTGTAAGCTTGATCCTTTCCTTGCCTTTGATGCTCCTTGTGTAAAGAGTGGATGATAAGGATGTGTCTAGATGGGTGGAGTCAAATGGGAAGTGACTAAGGAGATTTGTGGAGAAGATGGGAAGAAAAGGAATGATTAGGGGAGGTAATCTAGATGTTAAGTTTTGGTAGGAGAGAAAATGGAGAGAAAAGGAATGGTGGAGAAAGGAGGTTTCTTGGTAGTCAAGAGTTGTCCAAAAGAGGAAAAATGTGATGAATTTATAGTATTTTCAAATTAGGTCTCGGGTGGAAAATTACCAAAACACCCCTGACCATGGCAAATTACCATTTAGTCCAACAGAGGGGGTCATTGTGTAATTTTCCAGCCAAAATTGGCCAACCAGAAATGAACAACGTGAAGCTCGCGGTTTGCATAAGTGGCGACCTCTAGGGCGACCAAATGGCGACCTCATCAGGTGTGGAAATCACTTCCTGTCGCCATGGCGACCTCGAAATGCCAAATGGCGACCTAGGATGACGTGGGCATGACACAAGGGGCAAAATGGGAATAATTTGGTGAGAGATGGATGGCCGGATTCCGACCAATTGATGGCCCGGAAGTCATGCGACCGGGCAGCCGGTCGTCTTGCCTTTCTTTTGAGCCGGAAACCTGCCGGAGTTAGGTCGTTTTCCGGCGACTTTGAGGTGGCGGCGCTATAGGGTTTGGGGGGATGGACTGGATGCTCACGTGAATGAGGGAAGAAGAAGATGAATAGTGGGTTTGGGGGGTATTTAGCAGGCATGTGGGGTGTCATTGGGCTTGCTGTCATTTAGGCCTAAAAGGGGTGCAGTTGGAACAATGTGGGGTGCGTTTGGAGGAGGGAAAATGGGCAACCTTCATGTTAGTTGCTGCTTTGGGCTCAGGCCCACTTTTAATATTCTTAACCAAAACGCACCGTTTTGATCATGTGAGGAATTTGGGCCGCAGTGCATTGGGCTTACCAATTGGGGCGCGCGAAGACTTGGACGTGGGTGCACTCAGTAGCCCAATAATCACCCATACACCAAAACGCACCGTGTCATCGTGCTGACGTGGCCTTGCATGATGATTGGCCTGGCGAATTACAGATAGGTCCCCTGATCTCTTCCAAAATCACAATAACTTGAATCTTGCTTCAATAATTTACGCTTTTACCCCTATTTCACCAAAATTACTCCAATGCCCCTGAATTCTATAAATTCCTGAAAACACTTAATTTACACCATTAAATCATAGAATAATGCCCAAGAATCAAGCAAAAGGAGAAGGATATGAGGGCCAAAATCATACCAATTTTGGTTCGATCAAATACCCCCAAACCTATCTTTTGCTCGTCCTCGAGCAAAACAAACATAAGCACACAATGGATATGCATCTAAAAATCAAATAATCACAATAAAGCACCAACTCTTTGCAAAAGACTCAAAAGCCAATATTTCGACTTGCAAAACCAAAAGTGAAGAGATTAAACCAACGTTGTGCTCATTAGGAAACAATGCATGTAAGATATGCTAAATAAAGATTAAAGACATGCCACTCTAAGTACACATTGCACGCAACGCGATTCCACATTCAAGATGCGTAAGCTTCAAAACTAAAATGCCTTTAGGACAAGAATATAATTCGCCTCAACATCTAATCCTCACCGGATTCTCTCATTTTCACACAGATTCCTAGGCTTCACTCACAATCCATATGCAATATGAGTTTATGCTCAAAATATCAAATATAATTGCACATGATTATTTAAAAACACAATTTCTGAAATTTTGTCTCATGAATGGAATTGAAAGCCATGAACGGAAAGAACATGCATCAACCAAAATTTCCAAAGTGGACATCCCTAAAGATCAAATAGGTCTTTTCATTTGGTTGTAATGGGGCCAAAGGTGAATGGTGATTCAATAAATAGGAAAAATGGATTGCAAACACCCAAAGGTCACACTAAGGCATACATTCTAATTAAGCACAACATACTCATTACAACTTACATATTCCACACTTAGGCGTCTAGGCTTACAATTTACTTTGTGCATTTTCTACTCTTAATTTTCATTGAGTAGCTCATTTAATTCCACAAAATTGATCTAGGCATTTTGTGCCTCATTCATCATTTTCTTTTTTTTTTCTTTTCTTTTTTTCTTTTCTTTCTTTTGCTATGCTTTTCTTTTCTTTTCTTTGCTTGTCTTTTCTTTTTCTTTTCAAGCATTGCATTTCATCTTTTTCATGTGTTTGCACATACATATTTGCCTAAGTACACGCCTTACATTTTGATACTCCTCAAAGCTTACATTCAACCCCTAAGCCTTAGCAAACCATTTGGTACAAGGTAAGTCTAGTGTTTAGGCTATATGGTTTCATGTTGATATGGTTCATGAATGAAAAGCTTAATTGTGTTTGGCTTCAAATGGGCTATGGAGCACACACATTAGAGGGATAGGAAGTATTTAGGCCAATTTTGTGGTTTTTCACATGCATTGCCTAAAATCATATCTAAAGGTTTGTCCACAAAGTCAATCAAGGCATCCACAAGCAGTCCATATGTTCTATGGCAAACAACATTTAAGTGCGAATGAGACATTTTAAATATGCATAACATGTGTGTTTGAAAGAGTGTTTAAAGAGTGAAAACTTTCCCTCAAAATACGCTTTTTAGGTCGTGTTTGTGAACCTCACGGGAAGTCTCCACTATTAATTCCTAACCATCAAGCACAATTGAATATTCACTCAACATCAAGAGAAAAGAACTAGCGCGCTTTGAGCAATGCAACCCTAAATGGCATGAAGTTAATCTAAACTAAGCAAGGCAAAGATACACAATTCCTCACTTGCACACACAAAGGCACAATCTCAACAAGCAAAGTATGCTCAAGCATGGCATTTTCACAAGATTTTCGAAAATTTTGAAAATTTTAGGCTCAAAATGTTTTTGCACACAATTGCAAACAAGAGACGATGTTGTGCACACACCCCCAAACCTAAATTAGACATTGTCCTCAATATCTTTGGGGCATATACCGGTAAGTTCGGCGCAACACATCCTCAATCAAAGAGTTTAAAAACACATCAATGTCCATATTAAAATTTATCCCAAATATTGTAACCAAGTGTCTCAAGAATATCCTATATGCTCATAATCAACTCAAGAGATATATCAATGCAAGTTTATCAAGAGTTATCATCACAATCCATGTGGATAAAATATATGATCTGTAAGGTTTCCCATAATTGATTGGCTTATTTCGTGATCAAACCACATTTGGGGGTTTTGATGTAAGGGTAGATTAGGCCCTCAAGACCTCAAGAGATGAAGCACTCCAAAGGTATAATTCTTAGTGTTTCTTGCATATGAAGAGATGTAGTTGCACACACTCACAACACTTGCATAATTCTTATTATTGTATGATTGTGTGTCCTTATTATATGTGCATTAATGTTCATTTAATTTCTCTTCTTGCATTCTCTATTGATTGCATCATGTCTAGATTGTTGATGCATTGTTGTTGTTGTGGACCGCTGTTCACACGCCCTACAGGCGCTCTACGAACAGCGGTCAAAAGGGGCTTTGAGCAATTTGCTCTTGACCGCTCTACGACCGCCCTACGTAGAGCGGTGCCACTGGTCGATTTATTTGACCGCTCTTCACCCGCTGTTCAACCGCTCTACGTAGAGCGTGTGAACAGCGGTGCATTCAAACCCGAGAGCAACCGCCCCTAGGTCGCCTGGAACTCGCCCTACGTAGGGCGATCATGAAGAACATTGTTCTTCATTTCCCAGGTGGACCGCTGTACAACCGCCCTACGTAGAGCGGGTGAACAGCGGTCAAGGCATATCTGTTGCAAAATTTTCAAAACGACGTCATTTCATCTAGGGGTCCTATATAAGTATCATCTTCTTCCTTGCTCGTTTTTAATAGCTAAAAATTAGACCTTAGAGTGAGAAACTCAAACCCTAGAGAGAGAAAGCTTCAATCTTGCTTCTTTGACTCTCCAAACTCAAAACCCATGTGCATCTAACATGTTTCATGCATCAATCTTCCATGGGTCTTCTTCATTTATGACTTGGTAAGTAGAACAAACACAACATCTTCATTTATTGTTCTATCTTAGTCAAGACATGTCTTTTATTGCTTAGTTTAGCAAATCTTCACTTTTATTGCATATTTAGTGAAGTTATGACATGATTGGGTTTTGTTTGTGGTAGCTTACATGATTAGGATGATTTTCCCTAAATAGCTAACCCTAGAACATTCTTGTACAATTGATTGATGATTAGGTTGATAGATTAATGTTTATTTATCTAGTCAAGCTTAATTGAATGTTCTTGTGGATTTAATTGACAATTATGTTGTTAGAAATTCTCTACAACTAATTGAGTTCACATGTTTGGACATGTTGACATTGTTTGATAGCTAGGATTGTTTTGTGATTGATAACATCTAGCTAAGCTTTATGATATGTCATTTAGCTTTTGATATCTAGGATTGATTTCATTGATATATCATCATTCTAGGTAAGCATATAGAGTTGCCTTGCTCTTGTTGCATTTTGAGTATTTCATATATTCACTTAGGTTGTTTTCTCTTCATTGAGAACTAAGTCTTGTGTTGCTTCCGGGATTAGGTTGCATAAATCACAAGCATTGGGACTAGGTTCACTTATACCGGGAGTAGGTAGCTGTGTGATTACTTCCGGGATTAGGTTGTAATCGTTTTACACATTTAGTGGATTCGAGGTTCAAGTGTGGCTCACTTACATAGCCCGTGGTTTTTCCCGTGAGGGTTTCCACGTAAATATCAAGTGTCTTTTAATTTCCGCACCATATTACACTTGCTATTGTATATTGACGTGTAGAGGGTATTTTCGTAATCTTGACCATTAACGAAAATTTGGTAAAATTGGATAAAATCTATTCACCCCCCTAGATTAATATTGAACACACCATAATTTGTTTCATGATCATTCAAAGCCTAGATCCACTATCACAAACAACTCACAACCTTATTCTAAGCAAAAAAAAAAAATAAAAAAAAAAAATAAAGACAAAAACGAAATTTAAACTAGAAAAAAAAAAATGTACCTAAGTGGGTTGCCTCCCACCAAGCGCACGATTTAACGTCTAGGCAAGACGTGACATGGTGCTCCCACACATCGAACTCTCACAATATTGCTACCTTAGGATAAGGTCCTCGCCCTTTTTATGAGCACTCTTGGCTTGCTTGTCCCTCCAAGACTTGCAAGTTGACTTTGTTTCTTTCCAAGAGATAAAGAACCTTGCCTTGCCGCACAAGCAACACTCACTTGCTTCCTCAAGAAGCAATAGAAAAATCTATACACTCACAAAACATATTAGAAAGTTCCGGCAAAATATAATCAATATAAGCAATTGCCAACAAGAGTTTGGAACACCATTTATTTAAAAGAAATGAACTAAACAAATAAAGCATAAAAAATAAAATGCACAAAAAAGAATTTTCAAATTTATGTACATGTGCTAGGGGTTTCATCAACTAAAGGAGGTTTTACCAAGTTTGGAAATTGGTTCTTTTTCACAACCCAAACAAGTTGAGTTGATTTCCCCTTTTCTTTTCCTTTGGGTCTAACTTGATCAACCAAGTCTTTTCTTACCCAAATTCGCTTAACTCTAGGTGGACTCTTCCTATTCCTAGACTTTCTCAATTTTTCATGCTTATGGAGTTTAAAACAATGAGCTTTGAAGTGCCCTTTTTGAAAACAAAAATAGCAAATAGGAGGATGGTTAAGAAAACTCCCTCTTGGTTGGTGACTATGTGGCCTTTGATGTTGCTTCATTTGTAGCGCCTTGACTTCTTTTTCCACCTTGTCTACATAGACAATGTAGTCACACTCCTTCACTTTTGCTATTTTGAGGGCTTCATCCTTCCTACCAAGTGCCTCCTTCATTTCTTCCAAAGCTTTTTCCTTCCGCTCCACTTCCATAAACATCTTCCTAGTCTTCCTTGCACACTCCTCTTCGAATTCTTCAAATAGCCTTGCAAGGTCTTCGAATTCCTTTAATGTGGAATTCCTCTCAACTTCAAGTCTCCCAACTTGTATTTCCAACTCCTTGTTCTTGTTGGAGACTTCTCCTACCTTCCTCCGATAGGTAGCATTTTCTTTTTTGAGCATGTTTACTTCAAGAGTGAGCTTCTCATTTTTCACTTCAAGCTCTTCAATCTTCACCTTCCCCAAGGCCTCATTTTCTTCCAACTCCTTTACCATGAGTTGTATTTTTCTTTCCAACTCTTCCTTCCCTTGGGAGGTTTTCACCAATCTCTCTTGAAGTAAAGCTAATCGTTCTTCCAATTCCGTGCCTTGCTCTTGGTTCCTTGGCGGTTCTTCCTCAACTTCCGCATTCTTCTCAAATACTTGCACAAGAGCATGCACACGGCTCCTTGTCCTCCCTTGCTTGGGATACACCGATTCTATTGATTGATCCGGCCAACTAGGGATCACATGGTTGGACATCCTCTCCTCATGTGCTCGTTGTGCGGATTGGAATAGCTCCATGGTCTTTCGTTGAGAAGCATGGATGCTCTCAATCTCCCGAAAGTGATCCTCCATGAAATTTTTCCTCTCATCATCTATGGCATTTGATTGGCATGATGAGAAGGAATCTTGGTTCATCCACCAATCCGCATTGAAGCCATTCCCATGAGTCTCGTAGCTAGGCCCTTGATTTTGCATGAAGAAATCCATAGAATCCTGAAACAAAAAGAAACAAAAACTACCAAAGAAGTAAAAAGAAACTAAAAGACTAAAAACAACTAAAAGACTAAAAATTAATAAAAACTAAACAAAGAAAAGTTAATTGATTCAACAACCGCTTTAAATCCCCGGCAGCGGCGCCAATTTTGATGAGCGTCGTTTGTGTACTCAACAAAATGATATTTAAAATGTGATCGTTTAGAAAACCGATTTTCACCACTTAGATAGAAATTTAGTAAAGTGGCAAGTGGGATTCGTTCCACAGGGAATTAAGGTGATTAGTTGAATAAATTAACTAATCTATATGCAATAAAATAAATCATAAAAATATGGATGAGTGAATGGGTTGTCAAGCCATCAAACATACATGAAAAATAAACCTAATAACTAATAAAAGAATACTTAACAAATCTAGATAAGATAAATGGAATTAACAATTAAGAGAATAGCTAGGGAATTAATGGGATCACAAATGAATTACGGGAAATGCTTATCAAGCTACTTTAGTGAACGGATCTCATAAATGTTAACCAATTGATTTCTAAAATGTGTTTAGGCCATTATTATGAACCTTAAACAACTTCCCACCGCAATGCCTAACCGATTAAGGAGAGGGGGTCACGACGGGATCGATTTGTTACAATTAATGGCTTAGATTATCGTGGTTGGTATACCCTCCGACAATCTATCCTACTCACTATGTTCTCAATCCATCAAGGTTGTCAATCCAATCAAGATTACATAACAAATTATCATAAGCAAGATTATAATCAACTTGTGGGTATACATGTCAATTACATAATGCATAGAATCTAATTATAAAATGAATAGAACACAAATATAGATTAAAAATATATTAAAGCTTAAGCAAATTCCAATCCAAATGTTCTCACATCAAAACCCTAGAAAGGGGATTTAATTACAATATTACAAACAAAGGGAAGGCAAGTAAAAGATTAGGAAATCACCCATGGGTCTTCTTTTGTAAGCTTGATCCTTTCCTTGCCTTTGATGCTCCTTGTGTAAAGAGTGGATGATGAGGATGTGTCTAGATGGGTGGAGTCAAATGGGAAGTGACTAAGGAGATTTGTGGAGAAGATGGGAAGAAAAGGAATGATTAGGGGAGGTAATCTAGATGTTAAGTTTTGGTAGGAGAGAAAATGGAGAGAAAAGGAATGGTGGAGAAAGGAGGTTTCTTGGTAGTCAAGAGTTGTCCAAAAGAGGAAAAATGTGATGAATTTATAGTATTTTCAAATTAGGTCTCGGGTGGAAAATTACCAAAACACCCCTGACCATGGCAAATTACCATTTAGTCCAACAGAGGGGGTCATTGTGTAATTTTCCAGCCAAAATTGGCCAACCAGAAATGAACAACGTGAAGCTCGCGGTTTGCATAAGTGGCGACCTCTAGGGCGACCAAATGGCGACCTCATCAGGTGTGGAAATCACTTCCTGTCGCCATGGCGACCTCGAAATGCCAAATGGCGACCTAGGATGACGTGGGCATGACACAAGGGGCAAAATGGGAATAATTTGGTGAGAGATGGATGGCCGGATTCCGACCAATTGATGGCCCGGAAGTCATGCGACCGGGCAGCCGGTCGTCTTGCCTTTCTTTTGAGCCGGAAACCTGCCGGAGTTAGGTCGTTTTCCGGCGACTTTGAGGTGGCGGCGCTATAGGGTTTGGGGGGATGGACTGGCTGCTCACGTGAATGAGGGAAGAAGAAGATGAATAGTGGGTTTGGGGGGTATTTAGCAGGCATGTGGGGTGTCATTGGGCTTGCTGTCATTTAGGCCTAAAATGGGTGCAGCTGGAACAATGTGGGGTGCGTTTGGAGGAGGGAAAATGGGCAACCTTCATGTTAGTTGCTGCTTTGGGCTCAGGCCCACTTTTAATATTCTTAACCAAAACGCACCGTTTTGATCATGTGAGGAATTTGGGCCGCAGTGCATTGGGCTTACCAATTGGGGCGCGCGAAGACTTGGACGTGGGTGCACTCAGTAGCCCAATAATCACCCATACACCAAAACGCACCGTGTCATCGTGCTGACGTGGCCTTGCATGATGATTGGCCTGGCGAATTACAGATAGGTCCCCTGATCTCTCCAAAATCACAATAACTTGAATCTTGCTTCAATAATTTACGCTTTTACCCCTATTTCACCAAAATTACTCCAATGCCCCTGAATTCTATAAATTCCTGAAAACACTTAATTTACACCATTAAATCACAGAATAATGCCCAAGAATCAAGCAAAAGGAGAAGGATATGAGGGCCAAAATCATACCAATTTTGGTTCGATCATGTATACACAAGGTTCGTCAAGGTTTAGAACAAATCCAAAACCTTTCACAGCTTGATCGAACCTTATGTTCCAGGATCTGGATCCTTGCTTTAATCCATATATGGATTTTTGCAACTTGCATACCTTTTCCACTTGGCCTTTTTCAATGAATCCTTCTGGTTGCATCATATAAATGCTTTCGTCAAGACTTCTGTTAAGGAAACCTATCTTGACGTCCATTTGCCAAATCTCTACATCTAAAGATGCCGCAATGGATAAGAGTATCCTAATGGATTTAAGCATGGCCACAAGAGAGAAGGTTTCCTCGTAATCGATAACTTCTTTCTGTGTGTAACCTTTAGCTACTAATCTAGCTTTAAAGGTTTCCACCTTTCCATCCATACCTCTTTTCCTCTTGTATACCCACTTGCACCCAATGGGTTTTATCCCTTTAGGCAAGTCTACAAGGGACCAGACTTTGTTATAGAACATGGACTCAATCTCAGATTGCATTGCCTTTTGCCAATGGCGACTATCAACATCCTCCATTGCTTCCTTATATGTGTAGGGATCATCGTCGTCCGGGAGATTCTCCACTGATTCTCCCAGACCGATGTATCTCTCGAGTTGTCTGACAACCCTCCCACTACGATGAGGAATGGTAGGTTGTTGATCTTGTGATGGTTCGGAACTTACAATTGGGCCAGGTTGTGAAACCTCTTGTGGAATTGTATCTCCTGACATCTCATTCAGGACAATTCTACTTTTAGGTATTAACTTTTTCATATAGTCCTTTTCCAGAAATATAGCATTTGTCGAAACAAATACTTTTAGATCTGAAGGACTATAAAAATAATACCCTTTAGTTCCTTTTGGATACCCCACAAATATGCATGTTTCTGTACGGAACTCCATCTTTTCTGTCTTTCCTTTTAACACATGCGTAGGACAACCAAATATCCTTAAGTGTTGTAAACTAGGCTTTCACCCAGTCCACAACTCATGCGGTGTTTGAGGAACCGACTTCGATGGTACATCGTTTAGAATGTACATTGCAGTTTGTAAAGCATATCCCCAAAAAGAAACAGGAAGCGTTGAATAACTCAACATTGACCTAACTATGTTCAAAAGAGTTCTATTTCTTCTTTCTGCCACCCCATTCTGTTGAGGTGTACCTAGTGCAGAAAACTGAGAAATAATCCCAATATCAATAAGATATTACTGAAACTCACCAGATAGATATTCTCTACCACGATCAGATCTCAAGATTTTTATGTGTTTCTCAAGCTGATTTTCCACTTCAGCTTTAAATGCTTTGAACATGTCAAAATCATCTGACTTATGTCTCATGACATACACATTGCCAAATCTTGAGTAATCATCTGTGAAAGTGATGAAGTACTCATATCTACCTCTAGCTTGAATGCTCATAGGACCACATACTTTAGTATGCATTAATCCTAAACATTCAGTGGCTCTTGTGCCTTTGGTCCTGAATGACCTTTTGGTCATTTTACCTTCCAAACAGGATTCACAAGTTGGTAGATCATCAACCTTTAAGTCACTTAAAGTTCCATCACTAACCAATCTTTTAATCCTATTAAGGTTAATACGACCTAGGCACAAATGGCATAGGTACGTTTCATCTTTTGATAATTTTACTCTTTTATGATTAGGTTGCGTTAATTCTGTGTCTAACAAGTGAGAGATATTTCTATGTAAATAGAATAGACCATTTTCCAATGTACCTTTGCAAACAAATTTGTCATCCTTACTAATAATAAATTTTTTATTAAAAGTAACTGAATATTCAAATTTATTTAAACAAGAAACTGAAATTTAATTTCTCTTGAATTGAGGTACATAATAAATGTCTATCAAATATAAATGCCTACTAGCATGTAGATTAACACTAATATCTCTCACTGCACTAGCAGACACCAACGCTCTGTTGCTTAAATGCAAATTTATTTCATTCTGATGAGGTCGTTTGTGTACTCAACAAAATAGTAAAAATGATAGTTTTTGGTTGATTCTTGAAAACTCTTTTAAAGCCACTTAATCCTTTAAAAATGTGATTAGATAGCAAAATAGTGAGCAAGTTCGTTCCACAGGGAATGGAGTGTTAATTAGATAAATTGACTAATCTTAAAACAATAAAACAAATCATAGAGTTGGATAAATGTGTGGTTTCTAAAGCCACCAATGCTAAACTACTCAAATGAAAATACACAAAAATGTTATGAAAAATAGAATACTCAACACCTTGATAAGAATAGTGATAAAATCAATTAATGAGAGAACTAGGGAATAAATCGATTAACACTTGGATGTGGGTAAGCTACTAGCATCATTAATGTACCAATCTCATTATGTTAACCACTTAGAGGCTTAGATTAGTGGGGTTGATATACCCACCACTAATCTATCCTATCCAATGGGTTCTTAATCACACAAAGGTTGTCAATCCACATGTGAATATATAACAAATTATTCCACTCAAGATAGCAATCAACAAGTGATATACAAGTCAATTATAATGAATGAAATCTAATTAAATTGAATGAATAGAACACATAAGAGATTCATTACAAGCTAGACTAAACCCACAACCAATTGTTCCTCAAATCTATCCCCTAGATTAGGGGTTTAGTTACACATAATTGCAATAAATGAAAAGAAGTAAATGATAAGGAAATAACCCTTGGGTCACCTTCTTTAAGCTCAATCCTTCTTCTCCTCTATGCTCCTAGATGCAAGGAATGGAGGTTGAGGAAATGTCTTGGAATGTGGGTGTTTTGGTGGAAAGTTACTAAGGATTTTGGTGGAGAAATGGTGGGATGAGGAATGATGTAGTGAAGTAATCAAGGTTTTGTGTTGAGGGTTGGATGGCTTAGATGAGTTCAAGGAGAGAAATGGAGGATGATGAAAAATGTGCCATGGAAGATGATCTAGATCTGAAATTGAGTTCTCTGAATTTTTCTCTCTGATTTTTCGATCGTTTGAAAGTGAAGAGACGCTCATATATATACTCACTCATGGACATGTACTGGTAACGACTTGATTCGCTGATGTGGAGCCTTGGTCGCCATTTGGTCGCTATGGCGACCATGGAGCGTAAAACGGTTAGATGAAAAGGTCGCTCTGAAAACCATCTTTCTCGCTCTTTGTCAAGTGGCGAACATGACCAAAATGTGTAGAGGTCGCTCTTTGTGCATCAAGGTCGCTCTGGCGACCATAAGTGGCGACCTTGGAAATGTGAAGAGGTCGCTCTTTGTGCATCAAGGTCGCTCTGGCGACCATAAGTGGCGACCTTGGAAAAGTGAAAAGGTCGCCCTTTGTGCATCAAGGTCGCTCTGGCGACCATAAGTGGCGACCATGCCTTGAGTGCACTAGGTCGCCACTTGCAAGGGAGGTCGCCAGAGCGACCCCAAGTGGCGACCACACCTGATTGTTTTTGTGACCTTCTGTCGCCATGGCGCTCAAGTGGCGCCCAAGTGGCGACCTTTTGATGATTTTGGGAACTCTTCTGTCGCCATGGCGCTCAAGTGGCGACCTCCATTGCCCATGTGGCGAAAATGCTCTGTTCTTCTCATTTGTGAGACATTTTTGCACAAGTCCTCCACCTTTATCTCAATTGCTTCTGAAACCTAATAAAACCTGAAACACTCAATTTAACAACATTAAACACGGGGAAATGCCCGAGAATCAAGCAAAAAGAAACGGAAATGAGGGCCAAAATCATACCAATTTTGGCTTGATCAAATACCCCCAAACCAATCTTTTGCTAGTCCTCGAGCAAACATAATAACAAGCACACCCCCAAAAACATGCATAGAGATATTTCAAAGGTTTTTACTTCAAATGATCAATGTGCGAAGCCAAAATGAAGAGATTAAAACAGTTATGCCATGGTGAGGATTTAAACATGCAAGAGCGTGTATAGTTATGATCAAAAACGTGCCACCTTAGACATAATTGTACGCAATGCGATCTTACATTCAAAATGCCAAAGCTTCAAAGCAAAGGTGCTATTAGTTTAGAATGTAATTCGCTTTGATACTAAATCTCACCAGATTCTCTCTTCTTTTCTCCAAGACTCCTAGGTTCACTCAAATATGAGCATGTGCAATATGAGTTCATGTTATGGCAACAAATTGATTGCACATGCTAAACATTAAAACGCAATTTTCTGAAAAGTGATCTCATGAATGGAATTGCAAGCCATGAATTAGAAAGAACATGCATCAACCAAATTGTACAAAATGGACAATCCTAAAGATCATGAAGGTCTTTTCTTTGGTTGTAATGGGGCCTAAGGTTATGGTGAAACAAAGAATGGAAGAAATGGATATCAAGGGACCTAATGATTTCATTAAGGCATACATTCTAATTCTTTAAGTTCCACAAGATTCCCACATATGTTCACACTTTAAGGTGTCCAGGCTCACAATTACACATGTGTATGCTACTCCTATTTTCAACTTGAGTAGCTCAATTACTTCTCTTCCTTTTCTAGGCCCTTTGTGCCTAATTTCTTTATTCCTTTTTCTTTGCTTTTCTTTTCTTGCCAATTCTTTTCTTTTCATGCTCTTCATTTCTTTTCTTTCTTTTCTTTTCTTTTCTCATTCTTTACAAGCTTTTGTTTTCTTTTTCATTTTCAAACATTTCTTGCTTTGCAAGACTCCTACACACATTCACATGCCTTGGTACACACCTTATATTTATACATTCAAAATTTTACATTGAGTTCCTAAGCCTTAGCGAATCGTTTGGTCAAGGTAGGTCAAGTATTTTAAGGCTATAAGGTTCATGTAGATGTGGTTTATGAAAGAAATGCTTCAAATGTGTTTGGCTTCAAAGGGGCTTGGGAGCACACATATTCAAGTGGTTGGAAGTGTTTAGGCCAAAAAGGTTTTCACATGCATCGCCTAAAATCATTTCTAAAGATTCGTCCATTAAGCAAAATAAGGCATCCACAAGCAGACCATAATATTCTATGGCAAACAACATTTAGAGCAAATGAGACCAAAACATGCTTGTATGAGTGTTTAGAGTGAGTGTTTAAAGAGTGAATGTTTACAACTCAACGTATGCTTTTTAAAGGCTGTGTTTGTGATCCTCACGGGAATCTCCACTATTAATTCTTAGCCTTCAAGCAAATTTGATCATTCACTCAACATTAAGAGAAAAAGATTAACGCATTTTGTTCAATGACACCCTAAGTGGCATGGTGTTAATCTAAACCAAACACTCACAAACATGCACAATTCCTCACTACATCATGTAAAGAACAATCTCCACAAGCAAAGCATGCTTAAATATGGCAATATCGCAAAAATTTTTGAAAATTTTGGCACACAATTCTTTCGAAAACCAAGCATCATGGTGTTGCGCAAAAGCACCCCCAAACCTAAATTTGACATTGTCCTCAATGTTCAAAGGTGGAAAATAAACAACAAGCGCAACCCACTAAGTTTCAAGCAATAACCCAACAAGCATGAGCAAAACAAAATATCCCATCATCCGGCATATTGCCCTCCAAATATTCATACACAAAATTCCAACAACACATATAGCAAAGAAGCACAAATGTCCTAAATCCACTACCAAAATCCAATTCACACCCTTATTCTATGCGGAAACAAAATAAAGGCAAAAATGAGAAATAAAGACTAAAGGAAAAGAAATGCGAAAATTAAAAGCATATGAAAATCAAAACTACTTAAGCAAAAAGGAAGAGCAATCGTTACCCAATCGGATCAGTCAATTCTTCATTTGAAACAGGCTCCCAAGTTGGGTCTCCTCCCCTATACGGCTTCAACCGATGGCCATTCACCTTAAACCTATCGCTCCTTTTCAAACTCTCAATTTCAACGGCGCCATGAACAAACACTTGCACAACTCTATAAGGTCCTGTCCATCTTGACTTAAGCTTACCCGGAAATAACCTCAAACAGGACTCAAATAGGAGTACTAACATTCCCGGATGGAAAACCTTTCTTCTTAACTTCTTATCATGGTAGAATTTGGTCCTTTCCTTGTAAAGCCTAGCGCTCTCATAGGCCTCCAAACGGAACTCCTCAAGCTCACTAAGTTGTAGCTTCCTTTCCTCTCCCGCTTTGTCAAGGTCTAGGTTTAGCTTCCGAATAGCCCATAAAGCGTTGTACTCAAGCTCCACCGGTAAATGACATGCTTTCCCAAATACTATCCGAAAAGGACTCATTCCTATTGGGGATTTGTATGCTGTCCTGTATGCCCACAATGCATCACTCAGTTTAGATGCCCAATCTTTCCTAGTCCCGTTGACAGTTTTCTCTAGTATTTGTTTAATGTGCCGGTTACTCACCTCCACTTGTCCCGAGGTTTGAGGGTGGTATGGAGTTGCCACTTTGTGCCGAACCCCATATTTCTTCAATAAGGCCTTGAAGACTCTATTACAAAAATGACTTCCGCCATCACTTATTATTGCCCTTGGTGTTCCAAACCTTGCGAAAATACATTCCTTGATGAATCCAACAACCACGTGACTATCATTTGTTCTAGTGGGGATTGCTTCCACCCACTTAGATACATAATCCACCGCCACCAAGATAAAGTTGTAACCATGGGACGTAACAAAAGGCCCCATAAAATCTAACCCCCATACATCAAACAACTCGATCACATGCTCACTATTCAATGGCATCTCCTCCCTTTTTCCGATGTTTCCCGACCTTTGGCATCTATCACACCTTAAACAAAATTCATAAGAATCCTTTGCCAAGGTTGTCCAATAGAATCCGCTTTGGAGAATTTTCAACATTGTTTTCTTACCACTATAATGTCCTCCACACTCGCGCTCGTGGCAAAATCTCAAAATATCTCCTTGCTCGTATTCTGGAACACATCTTCGGATAATCTGATCTGGCCCTCGTTTAAACAAGTACGGTTCATCCCAGAAGTAAAATCTAGTGCTAGCTATGAACCTTTTCCTAGCTTGAGAATTCAAATCTGAAGGGATCACCTTTGATGCCAAAAAGTTTACGATGTCTGCAAACCATGGGTCTTTTTCCTGTATTACCCACAACTGTTCGTCGGGAAAGCACTCTCTTAGTGGAATCACCTCATTCTCCATAAGAGTTCCTTGAGTTAGTCTACTCAGATGGTCCGCCACTACATTTTCACAACCCTTCTTATCCCTAATCTCAAGGTCAAATTCTTGCAATAAAAGTATCCACCTAATCAATCTTGGTTTTGCGTCTTTTTTGTGCAAGAGATACCGAATAGCAGCATGATCCGTATAGACAACTACCTTGACGCCCACCAAATACTGCCTAAACTTTTCCAAGGCAAATACTATTGCCAACAACTCTTTTTCCGTAGTTGAATAATTCATCTGAGCGTCATTGAGAGTCCGTGATGCATAGTAAATGACATGTGGAAGTTTTTCTATGCGCTGTCCCAGCACTGCCCCTATAGCATAATCGGATGCATCACACATAAGCTCAAAGGGAAAACACCATTGCGGTGGCATGATGATAGGAGCCGAAGTTAAGGCCTCCTTTAAAGTCTCAAAAGCAATGCCACAAGCTTCATCAAAATTGAATTCTACATCCTTTTGAAGGAGGGTACATAACGGTCTTGAGATTTTCGAGAAGTCTTTAATGAACCGCCTATAAAACCCGGCGTGCCCCAAAAATGACCTAATATCCTTGACCGATCTAGGAGGAGGTAGACTCTTCATTACTTCAATCTTCGCCTTGTCGACCTCAATGCCCCTTTCGGAAATCACATGCCCTAGCACAATACCACTTCTAACCATAAAGTGGCATTTCTCCCAATTGAGCACTAGGCTTGTCTCTTCACACCTCTGAAGCACCACAGATAGATTCCTCAAACAATCATCAAATGAGGCTCCGAACACTGAAAAATCATCCATAAAGATTTCTATAATGTTTTCTACCATGTCCGAAAAAATTGAGGTCATGCACCTCTGGAAAGTGGCTGGAGCGTTGCATAGCCCGAAGGGCATCCTCCTATATGCATATGTTCCAAAAGGACAAGTAAATGTCGTTTTTTCTTGGTCTTCAGGAGCAATGGCGATTTGGTTATATCCTGAATAGCCATCTAAAAAACAGTAATGGCTATGACCTGCGAGACGCTCCAACATCTGGTCAATGAAAGGAAGAGGGAAATGATCTTTTCTAGTGCTAGTGTTTAGTTTCCTATAATCTACACATACCCTCCATCCGGTCTGTAGCCGCTGCGGAATTAATTAGTTTTGCTCATTCTTCACAACAGTGATTCCGGATTTCTTGGGTACCACGTGTATCGGGCTTACCCACCTACTATCCGAAATTGGATAGATTATTCCCACATCTAGTAGCTTCAACACTTCTTTCTTTACCACTTCTTGCATGACCGGATTCAATCTACGTTGTGCTTCCCTAGTAGGCTTCGTGTCTTCTTCCAATAGAATTTTATGCATGCATAATGTTGGGCTAACTCCCTTGATGTCATCTAATGTCCATCCTATAGCTTTTCTATATTTCTTCAAAACCACAAGCAATCTCTGCTCCTCACTTGAGTCTAGGTTAGCCGCAATGATAACCGGAAAAGCTTGATTATCCTCCAAAAACGCATACTTCAAATTTGAAGGAAGTTCTTTCAACTCCAGTTTCTTTGGTGAGGTTTCATCCTTTACGCTCCCATACTGCTCAACTAAACCATCCTCTACACCATTTTCTTCAGTAATCACCTCATCTACTACCACTTGATAACATTCCCTTATGGTAGCTTCTTCCTCAATTTCATCCAAAATATCAACACTGTAGCAATCATGGGACCCAATTGGACAAGCCAAAGATTCAAATACTTTATACTCCACCACCTCATCCAAAACCTTCAATGTCAACTTTCCCTCATGGACATTAATCACTGCCTTCGCAGTGGCCATAAAAGGACGTCCCAATAGAATCACCGAGTCTTTTTCATCCGGATCGGTCTCCATTTCTAGCACCACAAAGTCTGCAGGGATAATTAACTTATCAACCTGGATAAGTACATCCTCAACTATTCCTCTCGGTTGCCTAGCTGATTGATCTGCCAAAATGAGGGACATTTTAGTTGGTTTTAACTCATTCAACCCCAACTTCCGGTAAATAGAGAAAGGCATCAAGTTAATGCTTGCCCCTAAGTCAAGCATAGCCCTAACTTGATCCTCACCACCAATGGTTATATTGATAATGAAACTCCCAGGATCTTTAAGCTTCGGCGGAAGTCTCTTCTGGATAACCGCACTTGCATTCTCGTCAAGCCTCTCCTGATTCTTCGGCCTAAACCTGTACTTCTCCTTATTCAATTCTTTGAAAAACTTCCCATACGCAGGCATCTTCTGAATTGCCTCTAGAAGAGGTAGGTTGATTGCTACCTTAGATAGTACATCATAAATGTCCTTGAAAGATTGTTCCAACCTATCCTTCTTTAACCTCCCAGGGTATGGTACTCTTGGGATACTACGGTTGAGAGGTGTGTTGTCACTAGGATTTCCTCTTGGTGGTTCCAATTCGTCCGGAACTGAAGCTTTCTCTTTATCAACATTCTCTCTTTCTGGCGCTACATCTTCCTTATCACTACCCTCAAATGGTGAGTTGTTGTTATCAAAAGTGACACCCTCATTTCTTCCATTGTTCACTATTCTCCCGCTTCTTAAAATGGCCCTTGCACTACCAAGATTGAGAGAGTCGCATGAGTCCATCACTTTTCCGCCTAACACTTTCTCCGCAATCATTCCTAAATGCCCTTCAAGTCTACCGAGTGATTCCTCTAGCTTAAGAAACCGATTTTGACTAGCCTCCATGAACCCACTCAAGAGTCTCTCATAGGTTGCTTGTGTTTCATGAAGGCTTCTTCTCATCTCGTCTGCTATACCTCCTACATGGAACTCTACCTCCTCGGGTATTTGTACTTCGCTTTCTTTTTTTCTGGAAGACCTTGTAGCAAATGTTGACATTTCTCTCGTGAAGTTTTCCATTTGTTCCGCTAGAGAATCCATTTCCTGAAATTTACACAATACACACTATCCCGTAAAAAGAATTCGAAAGAAACCTAAAATGAAAAACGATTTGATAATATGAGCAACAAAGAAAATGTAAACTAAAAGAAAAGTCAATATATGTAATCAATGCTACCATTCCCCGGCAGCGGCGCCATTTTTGATGAGGTCGTTTGTGTACTCAACAAAATAGTAAAAATGATAGTTTTTGGTTGATTCTTGAAAACTCTTTTAAAGCCACTTAATCCTTTAAAAATGTGATTAGATAGCAAAATAGTGAGCAAGTTCGTTCCACAGGGAATGGAGTGTTAATTAGATAAATTGACTAATCTTAAAACAATAAAACAAATCATAGAGTTGGATAAATGTGTGGTTTCTAAAGCCACCAATGCTAAACTACTCAAATGAAAATACACAAAAATGTTATGAAAAATAGAATACTCAACACCTTGATAAGAATAGTGATAAAATCAATTAATGAGAGAACTAGGGAATAAATCGATTAACACTTGGATGTGGGTAAGCTACTAGCATCATTAATGTACCAATCTCATTATGTTAACCACTTAGAGGCTTAGATTAGTGGGGTTGATATACCCACCACTAATCTATCCTATCCAATGGGTTCTTAATCACACAAAGGTTGTCAATCCACATGTGAATATATAACAAATTATTCCACTCAAGATAGCAATCAACAAGTGATATACAAGTCAATTATAATGAATGAAATCTAATTAAATTGAATGAATAGAACACATAAGAGATTCATTACAAGCTAGACTAAACCCACAACCAATTGTTCCTCAAATCTATCCCCTAGATTAGGGGTTTAGTTACACATAATTGCAATAAATGAAAAGAAGTAAATGATAAGGAAATAACCCTTGGGTCACCTTCTTTAAGCTCAATCCTTCTTCTCCTCTATGCTCCTAGATGCAAGGAATGGAGGTTGAGGAAATGTCTTGGAATGTGGGTGTTTTGGTGGAAAGTTACTAAGGATTTTGGTGGAGAAATGGTGGGATGAGGAATGATGTAGTGAAGTAATCAAGGTTTTGTGTTGAGGGTTGGATGGCTTAGATGAGTTCAAGGAGAGAAATGGAGGATGATGAAAAATGTGCCATGGAAGATGATCTAGATCTGAAATTGAGTTCTCTGAATTTTTCTCTCTGATTTTTCGATCGTTTGAAAGTGAAGAGACGCTCATATATATACTCACTCATGGACATGTACTGGTAACGACTTGATTCGCTGATGTGGAGCCTTGGTCGCCATTTGGTCGCTATGGCGACCATGGAGCGTAAAACGGTTAGATGAAAAGGTCGCTCTGAAAACCATCTTTCTCGCTCTTTGTCAAGTAGCGAACATGACCAAAATGTGTAGAGGTCGCTCTTTGTGCATCAAGGTCGCTCTGGCGACCATAAGTGGCGACCTTGGAAATGTGAAGAGGTCGCTCTTTGTGCATCAAGGTCGCTCTGGCGACCATAAGTGGCGACCTTGGAAAAGTGAAGAGGTCGCCCTTTGTGCATCAAGGTCGCTCTGGCGACCATAAGTGGCGACCATGCCTTGAGTGCACTAGGTCGCCACTTGCAAGGGAGGTCGCCAGAGCGACCCCAAGTGGCGACCACACCTGATTGTTTTTGTGACCTTCTGTCGCCATGGCGCTCAAGTGGCGCCCAAGTGGCGACCTTTTGATGATTTTGGGAACTCTTCTGTCGCCATGGCGCTCAAGTGGCGACCTCCATTGCCCATGTGGCGAAAATGCTCTGTTCTTCTCATTTGTGAGACATTTTTGCACAAGTCCTCCACCTTTATCTCAATTGCTTCTGAAACCTAATAAAACCTGAAACACTCAATTTAACAACATTAAACACGGGGAAATGCCCGAGAATCAAGCAAAAAGAAACGGAAATGAGGGCCAAAATCATACCAATTTTGGCTTGATCACATTCTTATTCAACCTTCTCCTTTCTTGAAACCCCCATAAGGAATAACAAACATGATTATTGGCTCCAGAGTCTACGATCCAAGAATCTGTAGAATTTGCCAGAAAAACATGTTTCAAGATAATTCACATTACCTTGTTCCTTCTTATTCCGAGACTTTGGGCAATTACTTTTCCGATGTCTCTTTTTACCACAAAAGAAGCACTTCCTTTTGATCTTGGTTACTTTCTTAGTCTCCATCTTGGTAGGCCCAAATTGCTTTTTCTTCTATTATTCCTTGACCTTCCGACAGGTCTTAATACAAGTATGTAAAACACAAGTTTGAATCAAATAACTAAAATTATTATGTTAATAAAGCAGGGTGCCCAGCCCCCATTTCGGGTTACAAAAAATAGAGAAAGATTTACACAAATGCAAGAGCCAGATCATTCTTCCTTCTCCTCCTCCGGCTGCTGATGAGTCGTCGTGCACTCACAAAAATGATATAGTTTTTGCTTGATTCTTGAAAACACTATTAAGCCACTTAATCCTTTTAAAATTTGATTTAATAGTAAAATGGTAAGCAAGTTCGTTCCATAGGGATATGGAGAGTTAATTAGATAGATTGACTAATCTTTGAACAATAAAATAAATCATAGTGTTTGATAGATGTGTGGTTTCTAAAACCACCAATGCTAACTACTAAGATGAAAATACAAAAATGTTATGAAAAATAGAATACTCAACACCTTGATAAGAGCAATGATGAAAACAATTAATAAGATAGCTAGGGAATAGATCGATTAACAATTGAATGTGGGTTATGCCAAATGGCTACTTTAATGCACCAATCTCATTATGTTAACCACTAAAGGCTTAGATTAGAAGGGTTGATATACCCACCACTAATCTATCCTATTCAATGAGTTCTTAATCACACAAGGAGTGTCAATCCACATATGAATATATAACAAATTACTCCACTCAAGATTGCAATTAACAAGTGATATACAAGTTAATTATATAATGAATAGAATCTATTAATTTGAATGAATAGAACACATAAGAGATTCATTACAAGCTAAGCTAAAACCCACAACCAATTGATCCTCAAATCTATCCCCTAGATTAGGGGTTTAGTTACACATGTTTGCAATAAATGAAAAGAAGTAAATAGTAAGGAAATAACCCTTGGGTCACCTTCTTTAAGCTTGATCCTTCTTCTCCTCTATGCTCCTAGATGCAAAGAATGGAAGTAGATGATATGTCTTGAAATGTGGGTGTTTTGGTGGAAAGTGACAAAGGAATTTGGGTGGAGAAATGGTGGGATAGGTATGATGTAGGGTAGGAATCAAGGCTTGTGCCAAGGTTTGGATGAGATTAGATGAGTTCAAGGAGAGAAATGGAGGATGAGGAATGGTGTGCCATGGATGAGAAAGCTAGATCTCCAAGATGCAAATTCGTGCTCTTTTCTCTAAGGATCTGATTGTGTTGAAGATGGAAGGCCGTTTTATTTATACACACTCTTGGACATGTACTGATAACTGCTTGATTCGCTGATGTGGCGCCAAGTTCGCTATTTAGTCGCTATGGCGACCTTTGGTGCATAAAACGGTTAGATGCGAAGGTCGCCATGAAAACTATCTTTTTCGCCATCTAGCAAGTGGCAACCATGAGCAAATGGTGTGGAGGTCGCCACTTACGCATCAAGGTCGCCATGGCGACCATAAGTGGCGACCCACAAAATGTAAAGAGGTCGCCACTTGCAACATCAAGGTCGCCATAAGTGGCCACCTTGCCTTGAAGAATGAGGTCGCCATTTGTAGGGGTAGGTCGCCATGGCGACCCCCAAGTAGTGACCCACCTGATGCTTTTAGAGACTTTCTATCGCCATGGCTCCCAAGTGGCGACCAAATGGTGACCTTCTAATGTTTTGAAGAATCCTCTGTCGCCATGGTGCCCATGTAGCGACCTCTTCTTGTCTAAGTGGCGAAAATGCCCTGTTTCTTCCCATTTGTGAGCCATTTTGCACACAAGTCCTCCACTTTATCCCAATTGCTCTCGAAACCTGATAAAACCTGAAACACTTAATTTAACACCATCAAATACGGGGAAATGCCCAAGAATCAAGCAAAACGAATCGAAAATGAGGGTCAAAATCATACCAATTTTGGCTTGATCAAATACCCCAAAACTAATCTTTTGCTAGTCCTCGAGCAAAACAATCACAAGCAACCACTAGAGGACTTCAACATGTAAGAGTATGTCAAGTGAAGATTAAAAACGTGCCACCCTTAGATATGATTGTATGCAAAGCGATCTCACATTCAAAATGCCAAAGCTTCAAAGCAAAGGTGCTATTTAGTTTAGAATGTAATTCGCTTTGGTACTAAACTTCACCGGATTCTCTCTTCTTTTCTCTAAGACTCCTAGGTTCCCTCAATATCATACATGTGCAATATGAATTCGTGTTATGGCATCTAATTGATTGCACATGATAATCATTAAAAACGCAATTTCCTGAAAAGTGGTCTCATGAATGGAATTGCAAGCCATGAATTAGAAAGAACATGCATCAACCAAATTGTACAAAATGGACAATCCTAAAGATCATGAAGGTCTTTTCTTTGGTTGTAATGAGGCCTAAGGTCATGGTGAAATAAAGAATGGGAAGATAGATATCAAGGAACCTAATGATTACACTAAGGCATACATTCTAATTAGGAGTTCCACAAGTTTCACACATATTATTCACACTTCAAGGTGTCCAGGCTCACAATTCTACATGTGCATGCTACTCTTATTTTCAAATAGAGTAGTTCATTTACTTTCTTTCTTTTCTAGGCCAATTGTGCCTAATTTCTTGGTTCTCTTTTTTCTATGCTTTTCTTTGCTTCCTAATTCTTTTCTTTTCATGCTTTTCATTTTTCTTTTCTTTTCACACTCTTTTCATGCTTTTGTTCTCTTTCAATTTTTCTTTTCAAACATTCTTGCTTTGCAAGACTCTTTGCACACATTTACATGCCTAGGTACACACCTTACATTTTCAAGTTCAACATTTTACATTGATTTCCTAAGCCTTAGTAAGTCATTTGGTCAAGGTAGGTCAATTATTGTAAGGTTATAAGGTTCATGTAGATGTGGTTCATGAATGAAAGGCTTAAAATGTGTTTGGCTTCAAAGGGGCTTGGGAGCACACATATTCACATTGGTTGGAAGTGTTTGGGCCAATAGTGGTTTTTTACTGTAGGGAAAAAATATACCCACAGCGGAAGCGAGACTAAAAAAATAGTTTGAGTAGCTTTTAAAATTTTTTCCTTTTATGAACCTTAAACCCTTTTAATCAATTAAAAATATATAATATATATAACAAAAGATTAATACCTCTTGTCGCGTGATTCGATTGACTTACGTCGATGGTAATCCGCAAGATCTTCAATCCTAGCACGAACGTGGATCACCTAGGAGCGTGGTCTCCCTTTCTTTGAATTGCAAACCTGTGATTGGATTAAACAAACTTTTCTCTTGTTCGTTAGTCACAAAAACAATCAAAAGAAACCTAAGATTATTCCGGTCACTTTTGAGTTCTCAATCTAATGATCGAAACTCGCGTGAACCTTGATCGATATTGTATACACAAGCTTATCAATGATTAAGCAAATAGTACACTATCAAAGAATAATCTATGTTTCCTTTTTGCCTTAGTAGAATAAAAAATCTCTTTTTTATGAGTTAAGAAGAAGAAGAAGAAATAAATTCTGCACCCAAGCCTTAGGGGGTGGCCGAATTCTATAAGAGGCCTTATATAGGTGGCCAAATTTCTTCATCTTTTTACCCTAGGGTGACCGAATTCTTTCCCCAAAAATCACTAGGGTTGCCGCAAATCCTCCTACAAAAAGGAGTATGATTTGCACCCTAATTCCTATTTTGTTTAAGACTTCCAAACCCTAATCAAACTCATAAATCTTTTATTCTCTTATTTGACTAAAATAAAAAGACTTCCTATTTGATTAAATAAATAAAATTAATTATTTATTTCCTTGTCAAACAAGTCTTTCTATTTAATTATACTACTACCAATAGTATAACTTTAGGAATCATATTTCCTAATGAGAAAAGATTTGTTTCTTAATTAAATAATTAATTAATAAATTAATTAATTCTCATTTAATTAAACAATGAAAACAAAATAATATTTAAGGTTAAATAACCTCCTTGCCGCCCCATATATATTATTGGGCCAAATATTATTTTCTCATTTCATTTAATCCTTTGGACTTTAAATAAAAAGCCCACATGTGAACTAGACCCATTCTTACTAAAAGAAACAAGCTCACATGTCATCCATTAATATATAAATATAATTGAGCAGCCCATTACATAAATAATGTGTAAATTATATTCTTAATATATTAAATGCAATTCTAGATGGACCCTAAATTGGTCCGGTAGAATATATCAAGTGATCCATGCAAGTTCGTGTGGATTGGGGATCTTGGCGGGCTATCTAAATTTAAGCTTCAATAGACATAACCTAATCACAATCAACAAATGATTCACTTAGGTCCGATCCATTAATTTTAACTCATTCCACTAAAGAGCTAAAATTGAACTCTTAAATAAAGACAGAAAAGGAAGATGTTTCCTCATTCATACCCTAGACAATCATATTGGAGATAGTGTATCCTAGTGAATAATATCAGTAATCGCCAAGAGTTCATAGACCGCCTATAACTCTCCAAGTTACCATATTTACTCATATGACCACGTTTTGAACTTGGATATTTTGACTTGTCCAGAAGCTATGTTTTCAATAGACACTATCGAAAACTCAACGTTGAGATTTAATATCCAATTACCTCAAAACATCCATATGATGATATTATACTCTCATTTGATAAATGGAGCCACGATGTCCATATCTATAAATGAAGTCCTCTATCGATTAACAAATGAATATCACCAAATTATCGAGGATAGACTATGCGATATAATCGTACTCATTGATAACTCAAATGATATCACTTGCAACCATAAGTCCATCATTTATCTCAGGATTAAAATAGACTCTCCGATTGTCCTGATAATGAAATTACTTTTATCTACTGACGGTTATAGATAAAGTATTTCATTTTGATCCAGTTCAATGCACCCAGTGCACTAGACTCTTTTGCTCGAAGACACTCCGATGATTTTAGACTCATCATATCTCATTTGATCCCACTCAAATGCTAGCAAAAGAATTCTACAACTTTAACAAGATAAAGGTGCCCAACCTTTAACTTAAGTTGTGAACAATATTCAAGACTAACTAAAGAATTGTGTCTACCACATACATATCCAGATGTATGAACAATTCTTCTTTTCTCATAGTCTTTAGACCTTATGATTATTTACTTTAACAATTATAATATTCAACTATAAATGCTATAATATTTGTTTAAACCAGAAATCACTTTATTAATATGAAACAGATTGTTAAATACAATATTACACTCTTGCTATTGAGCATAATCCTAACATTTACATGCATTGCCTAAAATCATTTCTAAAGGCTTGTCCACTAAGCAAAATAAAGCATCCACAAGCAGTCCATAATATTCTATGGCAAACAACATGAAACAAATTACGGTGTGTTCAATATTAATCTAGAGGGGGGGTGAATAGATTTTATCCGATTTTACCCAATTTTCGTTAATAGGCAAGATTACGAAAATACCCTTAACTAGTCATTATAAAATAGCAAGTGTAATATGGTGCGGAATATTAAAAGACACTTGATATTTATTTGGAAACCCTCATGGGAAAAACCACGGGCTATTAAGTGAGCCACACTCGAACCTCGAATCCACTAAATGTGAGAAAGATTATAACCTAATCTCGGAAGTAATCACACACCTACCTAATCCCGGTATGAGTGAACCTAGTCCAATTGCTTGTGGTTTACGCAACCTAATCTCGGAAGCAACATAAGTCTTACTTCTCAAAGAAGAGATAACAAGCCTATGTGAATATATGAATACTCAAAATGCAATAAGAGCAAGGAAACCCTATATGCTTATCTAGGATGATGATATATCAATGAAATCAATCCTAGATATCAAAAGCTAAATGACATATCATAAAGCTTAGCTATTCAAGAATAAACAAACCCTAGATAGCTATCACAATACAACACTCAATCATATTCATCACAAACAATCTCTATCTTGTATTTAGCATGTGAACATAAAACATACAAGTAAGTAAAGAGATTTCTTGACAAGAAAGAAACTAAAATTAGATGAAGTTAGTCAAAATCTTACCAAGCAAGTTGTGATGATGCAAAGCTATGCATGAATGATCCTAGATGAACTTGATGAATCAAATGAAAAGCTTTGAGTGTTTAAAGGTGAGTTCTTGATGATTTTTCTCTCAAGTGTTTCTCTTTTTGCTTTAGGGTTCTAAGAAGTCAAAGAACTGACTTAGAGAAATGAGAAAGTATGATATATATATATAGGCATCAAGAACAGGGCATGTGAAAAAATAGGTTTGCCCCTGAAAATGCACGATCGGCGGTTTCATTTGATGGCCAGGCCGCCGATCACAACTGCCGAATTGGTCCTGAGAAAAACAGGGGAGCATCGGCGGTTTCATTTGGCGGTTTCGAAACGGTCGATCTAACCGCAGAATCAAACCCGAGAGATTAAAATCAATCAAGTATGAACGGCGGTTTCAAATTGGCGGTCGGGGCTACCGATCTAACCGCAGAATCAGACCAGAGACCTTTGGTCCAAAACGACGGTTTCATTCGGCGGCCAGGGCCGCCGATCTAACCACCAATTCACCAAAAGTGGTGAATCCAAGGAAAAAGCCAAGACAATCACCAAGAGTGGTCTTCGCGTAAAACCAAGCACACTTATGTGCAAGCGTGTACTTTTCCGAACAACAATGGAAAACGAATTACAAGACACAAACACACAACAAGATACATTTCATAAAAGTGCATGTGTGAAAGTGACATGTGATGAGCGCCGTTTGTGTACTCAACAAAATGATATTTAAATGTGATCTTTTAGAAAACCGATTTTCACCACTTAGATAGAAATTTAGTAAAGTGGCAAGTAGGATTCGTTCCATATGGAATTAAGGTGATTAGTTGAATAAATTAACTAATCTATATGCAATAAAATAAATCATAAAAATATGGATGAGTGAATGGGTTGTCAAGCCATCAAACATACATGCAAAATAAACCTAATAAACTAATAAAAGAATACTTAACAAATCTAGATAAGATAAATGGAATTAACAATTAAGAGAATAGCTAGGGAATTAATGGGATCACAAATGAATTACGGGAAATGCTTATCAAGCTACCTTAATGAACAAATCTCATAAATGTTAACCAACTGATTTCTAAAATGTGTTTAGGCCATTATTATGAACCTTAAACAACTTCCCACCGCAATGCCTAACCGATTAAGGAGAGGGGGTCATGGTGGGATCGATTTGTTACAATTAACGGCTTAGATTATCGTGGTTGATATACCCTCCGACAATCTATCCTACTCACTATGTTCTCAATCCATCAAGGTTGTCAATCTAATCAAGATTATATAACAAATTATCCTAAACAAGATTATAATCAACTAGTGGGTATACATGTCAATTATATAATGCAAAGAATCTAATTATAAAATGAATAGAACACAAATAGAGATTAAAATATATAAAAGCTTAAGCAAATCCCAATCCAAATATTCTCACATTAAAACCCTAGAAAGGGGATTTAATTACACATATTACAATCAAAGGGAAGGCAAGTAAAAGATTAGGAAATCACCCATGGGCCTCCTTTTGTAAGCTTGATCCTTTCCTTGCCTTTGATGCTCCTTGTGTAAAGAGTGGATGATGAGGATGTGTCTAGATAGGTGGAGTCAAATGAGAAGTGACTAAGGAGATTTGTGGAGAAGATGGGAAGAAAAGGAATGATTAGGGAAAGTAATCTAGATATTAAGTTTAGGTAGAAGAGAAAATGGAGAGAAAAAGAATGGTGGAGAAAGGAGGTTTCTTGGTGGTCAAGAGTTGTCCATTCTCTATAAAAATGGTGTATTTGTATGTTTTGAAGGCTAGGGTTAGAAATAGGCATGAAAGGACAAGAATACCCCTCAAAAATGGCTTGAAAACATCCATTTTGCTGCTTCTAGAAAGTGGAGTTCGCCATGGGGTCGCCATTTGGTCGCCATTTGGTCGCCGTAGCGACATGGAGTGCGCAGCAGTTACTAAAATGGGCATAACTTTCTGTAGAAGACTCGGAATTGCAATCCGTAAAAACCGCTGGAAAGTAGACTTCCGGGGATTTCCGAATATATATAATTGGAAATGTGGTTTGATCGGAGGAGAGAGATATGCCTCTTTGAAAATGAATGATCTGCACACACCTTTTACAATTTCAGCCCCTTTTGCCACCAATATTACTCCAATGCCTCTGAACTTTATAAAAACCTGAAAACACTTAATTCACACCATTAAATCATGGGATATTTCCTAAGAATCAAGCAAAAAGAGAAGGAAGAGAGGGCCAAAATCATACCAATTTTGGTTCGATCAAATACCCCCAAACCTATCTTTTGCTCGTCCTCGAGCAAAACAACATAAGCACACATGGACATATGTCTAAATATCACACAATCAACATTAAAGCACCAACTCTTTGAAAAAAAACTCAAAAGTCAATATTCGACTTGCAAAACCATAAGTGAAAAGATTTAATCAACGTTGTGCTCATTAGGAAAAATGTGCATGTAAGAGATGCTAAATGAAGATTAAAGTCATACCACTCTAAGTAAACATTGCACGCATCGCGATCCTACATTCAAGATGCTAAAGCTTCAAAAGCTAGAGTGCCATTCGAAAAAGAATGTAATTCGCCTTGACATCTAATCCTCACCGGATTCTCTCATTTTCACACAGATTCCTAGGCTTCACTCACAATCCATATGCAATATGAGTTCATGTTCAGGATATCAAATATAATTGCACATGATCATTTAAAAACACAATTTTTGAAAATTTGTCTCATGAAAGGGATTGAAAGCCATGAACCGGAAAGAACATGCATCAACCAAAATTTCCAAAGTGGACATCCTTAAAGATCATGAAGGTCGTTCTTAGGTTTCTTGCACACATATTAGAATATGCTAAGTGAGTGTGTGCTACTAAATCTCTTCAATGAAAAACTAAGCACAAGAGATATACCTTTAGCGTGCTTGTCACCTTGAGGTCTTGAGGGCATTATACTTGATCCTTAAACACCTAAAACTACCCTTACAAGTCAAACCCCAACATGTGGTTTGTCTACGAAATAAGCCAATCAAAATGAGAATCCTTACACAACATTTAGTGCAAATGAGACCAATATATGCTTGTATGAGTGTTTGAGAGTGAGTGTTTAAAGAGTGAATGTTTTACAACTCAATGTATGCTTTTTATAGGTAGTGTTTGTGATCCTTACGGGAATCTCCATTATTAATTCTTAGCCTTCAAGCAAATTTGATAATTCACTCAACATTAAGAGAAAAAGATTAACACATTTTGTTCAATGACACCCTAAGTGGCATGATGTTAATCTAAACCAAACACTAGCAAAGATGCACAATTCCTCACTACATCATGTAAAGAACAATCTCGACAAGCAAAGCATGCTCAAATATGGCAATATCACAAAAAATTTCAAAAAATTTGGCACACAAATTAAAAACCAAGCACAATGCCGCTGCGCAAATGTACCCCCAAACCTAAATTGGACATTGTCCTCAATGTTTTGTAGGGAAAAATATACGTACCCGCAGCGGAAGCGAGACTAGAAAATAGTGTTTGGGTAGCTTTTAAAATTTTTCCAATTATGAACCTTAAACCCTTTTGATTAATCAAACATATATATATAAGAAAGTAATAAAATATATTAATACCTCTTGTAGCGTGATCCGATTGACTTGCGTCGATGGTAATCCGCAAGATCTTCAATCCTAGCACGAACGTGGATCACCTAGGAGCGTGGTCTCCCTTTCTTTGAATTGCAAACCTGTGATTGGATTTAACAAACTTTTCTTGATCCGTTAGTCCCAAAAACAATCTAAAAGAACCTAAGATTATTCCGGTCACTTTTGAGTTCTCAATCTAATGATCGAAACTCGCGTGAACCTTAATCGATATAGTATTCACAAGCTCATAGATGAATAAGCAACTAGAATACAATCAAAGAATAATCTATGTTCTTTTTGTTCTTAGTAGAATAATAGATTTCTTGCTATGAGTTTAGAAGAAGAAGAAGAAGAAAAATTCTGCACTTTTGCACTAGGGGGTGGCCGAAATCTATATGTGGCCTTATATAGGTGGCCGAATTTCTTCTCCTTTTTACCCTAGGGTGACCGAAATCTTTCCCCAAAATTTTTACTAGGGTTGCCGCAAATCCTCCTACAAAAAGGAGTATGTTTTGCACCCTAATTCCTATTTTGTTTTAAGATTTCCTAACCCTAATCCAACTCAATAATCTTTTATTCCTTATTGGACTAAAATAAATAGACTTCCTATTTGATTAAATAAATAAAATTAATTATTTATTTCCTTGTCAAACAAGTCTTTCTATTTAATTATACTACTACCAATAGTATACAAATAGGAATCATATTTCCTATTTAGAAAAGATTTGTTACTTTAATTAAACAATTAATTAATAAATTAATTAATTCTTATTTAATTAAACAATGAAAACAAAATAATATTTTAGGTTAATAACCTAGTTGCCGCCCCATATATATATTGGGCCCAAATATTATTTTCTCATTTCATTTAATCCTTTGGACTTTAAATAAAAAAGCCCACATGTGAACTAGACCCATTCTTACTAAAAGAAACAAGCCCACATGTTATTCATTAATATATAAATATAATTGTGCAGCCCATTACCTAAATAATGTGCAAATTATATTCTTAATATATTAAATTGCAATTCTAGATGGACCCTAAATTGGTCCGGTAGAATATATCAAGTGATCCATGCAAGTCCGTGTGGATTGGGGATCTTGGCGGGCTATCTAAATTTAAGCTCCAATAGACATAACCTAATCACAATCAACAAATGATTCACTTAGGTCCGATCCATTAATTTTAGCTCATTCCACTAAAGAGCTAAAATTGAACTCTTAAATAAAGACAGAAAAGGAAGATGCTTCCTCATTCATACCCTAGACAATCATATTGGAGATAGTGTATCCTCGTGATTAATATCAGTAATCGCCAAGAGTTCATAGACCGCCTATAACTCTCCAAGTTACCATATTTACTCATATGACCACATTTTGAACTTGGATATTTTGACTTGTCCAGAAGCCATGTTTTCAATAGACACTATTGAAAACTCAACGTTCAGATTTAATATCCAATTACCTCAAAACATCCATATGATGATATTATACTCTCATTTAATAAATGGAGCCAAGATGTCCATATCTATAAATGAAGTCCTCTATCGATTAACAAATGAATATCACCAAACTATCGAGGATAGACTATGCGATATAATCGTACTCATTGATAGCTCAAATGATACCACCTGCAACCATAAGTCCATCATTTATCTCAGGATTAAGATAGACTCTCCGATTGTCCTGATAATGAAATTACTTTTATCTACTGACGGTTATAGATAAAGTATTTCATTGTGATCCTGTTCAATGCACCCAGTGCACTAGATCCTTTTGCTCGAAGACACTCCGATGATTTTAGACTCATCATATCTCATTTGATCCCACTCAAATGCTAGCAAAAGAATTCTACAACTTTAACAAGATAAAGGTGCCCAACCTTTAACTTAAGTTGTGAACGATATTCAAGACTAACTAAAGAATTGTGTCTACCACATACATATCCAGATGTATGAACAATTCTTCTTTTCTCATAGTCTTTAGACCTTATGATTATTTACTTTAACAATTATTAAACTATAAATGCTATAAGATTTTTTTAAACCAGAAATCACTTTATTAATATGAATAAGATTGTTAATTACACTATTACACTCTTGCTATTGAGCATAATCCTAACAATCTCCCACTTGCGCTATAGCAAATGTGTCATATCTCTCAAGCCCATATTCTCTAGGTGCCCATCGAAACTCTTCTGAGGTAGAGCCTTTGTGAAGGGATCTGCTAGATTTTCCGCTGACGCGATTTTGGTAATCGTCACGTCACCTCTTTGAACAATCTCCCTTAAAAGATGATATTTCCTTTCTATGTGTTTACCTCTCTTGTGACTTCTTGGTTCTTTCGAATTAGCCACTGCTCCACTGTTGTCACAGTAGATAGTGATCTGCTTATTCGCACTAGGAACCACTTCCAAGTCAATCAAGAATTGACGGAGCCAAACAGCCTCTTTGGCATCCTCGCATGCAGCAACATACTCAGCTTCCATGGTGGAATCAGCAATACAAGATTGCTTGATACTCCTCCATATAACTACTCCTCCTCCAATAGTAAACACAGCCCCTGATGTGGATTTTCTGGAGTCAGAATCTGATTGAAAATCAGAATCTGTATACCCAACGGGAATCAAATCCCCTCCAGAGTATACAAGCATATTATCTCTCGTTCTCTTGAGATACTTGAAAATATGCTTGACTGCCGTCCAGTGATCAGGACCAGGTTTCGATTGAAACCTGCTAACTATGCCAACAGCAAAACAAATATCTGGTCTAGTGCGGAGCATTGCATACATGAGACTTCCAACTGCCGAGGCATATGGAACTCTACTCATGAACTGCTCTTCATGCTCATTCTTAGGAACTTGTTCCTTAGAAAGCTTGATTCCATGTCTGAAAGGTAACATACCTTTCTTGGAATCCTGCATGGAAAACCTAGACAAGATTTTGTCTATGTATGAAGCTTGGGATAATGCAATCGTTCTATTCTTTCTATCCCTTATAACTTGGATACCTAGAATAAAACTTGCTTCTCCTAAGTCCTTTATATCAAATTGTTTTGCTAACCATTCTTTTACTGATGTCAATACACCTACATCGTTTCCGATGAGTAGTATATCATCAACATAAAGAATCAGGAAAACCAACTTGTCGCCCTTAATCCTCTTGTATACACAAGGTTCATCAAGATTCTGAATAAATCCAAAACCTTTGACTGCTTGATCGAACCTTATGTTCCAGGATCTGGATGCTTGCTTTAATCCATATATGGATTTCTGCAACTTGCATACCTTTTCCATTTGGCCCTTTTCAATGAATCCCTCTGGTTGCATCATGTAGATGCTTTCGTCAAGACTTCCATTAAGGAAAGCTGTCTTGACGTCCATTTGCCAAATCTCTAAATCTAAAGATGCTGCAATGGATAAGAGTATCCTAATGGATTTTAGCATGGCCACAGGAGAGAAGGTTTCCTCGTAATCGATACCTTCTTTCTGTGTATACCCTTTAGCTACCAGTCTAGCTTTAAAGGTTTCCACCTTTCCATCCATACCTCTTTTCCTCTTGTATACCCACTTGCACCCAATGGGTTTTATCCCTTTAGGCAAGTCTACAAGGGACCAGACTTTGTTATTGAACATAGATTCAATCTCAGATTGCATTGCCTTTTGCCAATGGCGACTATCAACATCCTCCATAGCTTCCTTGTAAGTATAGGGATCATCGTCGTCCGGGAGATTCTCTACAGATTCTCCCAGACCGATGTATCTTTCGGGTTGTTTTCTAACCCTCCCACTACGACGAGGAATGGTAGGTTGTTGACCTTGTGTTGGATCGGAACTTACAATTGGGTTAGGTTGTGTAACCTCTCGTGGAATTGTATCTCCTGACATCTCATTCAGGACAATTATACTTTTAGGCACAAAATCATTCATATAGTCCTTATCCAGAAATTTAGCATTTGTCGAAACAAATACTTTAAGATCTGAAGGACTATAAAAATAATATCCTTTAGTTTCTTTCGGATACCCTACAAATATACATGTTTCTGAACGGGACTCCATCTTTTCTGTCTTTCCTTTTAACACGTGCGCAGGACATCCAAATATCCTTAAGTGTTGTAAACTAGGCTTGCGCCCAGTCCACAACTCATGCGGTGTTTTAGGAACAGACTTAGATGGTACACGGTTTAGAATGTATATTGCAGTTTGTAAAGCATATCCCCAGAAAGAAATAGGAAGTGTTGAATAACTCAACATCGACCTAACCATATCCAAAAGAGTTCTATTTCTCCTTTCTGCTACCCCATTTTGTTGAGGTGTACCAGGTGCAGAAAACAGAGAAACTATCCCATTATCAATAAGATATTGCTGAAACTCACCAGATAGATATTCTCCACCACGATCAGATCTCAAGATTTTTATGTGTTTCTCAAGCTGATTTTCCACTTCCGCTTTAAATGCTTTGAACATGTCAAAAGCATCCGACTTATGTCGCATGAGATACACATATCCAAATCTTGAGTAATCATCTGTGAAAGTGATGAAGTACTCATATCCACCTCTAGCTTGAATGCTCATAGGTCCACATACATCAGTGTGTATCAATCCTAAACATTCAGTGGCTCTGGCACCTTTGGCAGAGAACGTCCTTTTGGTCATTTTACCTTCCAAACAAGATTCACAAGTTGGTAGATCATCAACCTTTAAGTCACTCAAAGGTCCGTCACTTACCAATCTTTTAATCCTATTAAGGTTAATATGACCTAAGCGTAAATGCCAAAGGTAGGTTTCATCTTTTGATAATTTAACTCTTTTATGATCAGGTTCCGTTATTTCTGTGTCTAACGAGTGAGAGATATTTCTATGCAAGAAGTATAGACCGTTTTCCAATGTACCTTTGCAAATAACTTTGTCATTCTTACTAATAATAAAAACTTTATTAAAAGTAACCGAATATCCAAATTTATTCAAACAAGAAACTGAAATTAAATTCCTCTTGAATTGAGGTACATAATAAACGTCTATCAAATCTAAATGCCTTCTAGAATCCAAACAAACTCTAATATCTCCCACTGCACTTGCAGACACTAACGTTCCGTTGCCCAAGCGCAAATTGATCTCATTCTTATTCAGCCTTCTCCTTTCTTGGAACCCCCGCAAGGAATAACAAACATGATTAGTGGCTCCTGAGTCTATGATCCAAGAATCTGTAGAATCAGCCAAAAAACATGTTTCAAGATAATTCAAATTACCTTCTTCCTTCTTGTTCTGGGACTTTGGGCAATTTCTCTTCCAATGTCCTTTTTCACCACAAAGGAAGCATTTCCCTTTGATCTTGGTTACTTTCTTGGTGTCCTTCTTGGTAGGCCCAAGTTGCTTTTTCTTCTGTTGTTTCTTGACCTTTTGACGGGCCTTAATAGTAGCAACTTTACCAACCACATGAATCTCTTGACCTTTGCCTTTCACAAGGATCTTTTCAGCACTTTAAACATCTTGCATCAGGCTCTGTAAGGTGTATTCCTTTTTGTTCAAAGTGTAGTCCAATTTGAACTGATCAAAGGAATCTGACAATGAATTGACAACCATATCAATCTTTGTCTCACCATCTATCCCAGCGCCATGCAGTTCAGCAATGTTGAGATGTGCTATGACTTTCATCATGTGATCCTTCACAGCCTGTCCAGGTTTCATCCTAAGATTCATAAAAGCAGTCACTGCCTCTCTCTTAGTCGTCCTGGACTTCATAGCAAACATCTCCTCTAGAGACATCATTATATCAGCAGCAGACTCCATTCCTTCATGCTGCTGTTGCAACACGTCGGAGATAGTGGCCATAATATAACATTTGGCCATATCATCTGAAGTCTTCCACTGCTCATACTCATCTCTTTGCACTATGCTTGATTCAATATTAGGAGCAGGTGGTTTAGGAGTGGTTAGAACAAACTTATGTTTTTCACTTTGCAGCAACAACCCAATTTTCCTTTTCCATGTTACATAGTTATCTCCAGTTAAGGTGTTATCTTTCAGGATGTTCATAAGTGATGGGGTCATGATTTCTGAATGAAAACAAAACATATATAAGTAAATAATCATTATAAAGCACTTTTAAATATTTATCTTGAATTAAATGAATAACTCAATCATAAAAATTCAACGGTGATCTAACACCCATAAATGTTACGCCTCCTTTGGGAGTTCGCACCATTTACTAGTTAGACTAGGTCCCACCTAATTGTTAACATAACAACCAGCGTTTTCAATTTTAGCCTTGCAATTTTACTGACAAGAACTCTTTGGAGGATATCAATAAAATTACATTGAGTGTGTTACCAAGATATCGACCCTCAATTTTCTCTCACGAAAATCCCTCCTTTGGGAGTAGATCTCGTTGAGTCCATTGTCTAGTCTATCCTTGTAAGGAAGTATATTGCTTAATTCCATTCATGGATGTCCCTTTGGGGAATTACCATAAAATAATTAAGCTCAACTAATCTTGGAAGCCATAGGTGTTACAAAAACACCTTCTCCCACTCAATTATTTAAGGCGTGTGATTAAATCCAATAGAATGATTTACCAAGTTATCTAGATGCCAATTTAGATACCTAAATCATTCAATGCATGTTCATACCAAAAGAGATATATGAGTGGCACTCTTATTCTATATGTCATGTTATCATACAACAACAAAAATTGTAATATTTAAGCATAAATTAAATAGCAACAATTTTGGCCCATCCTAGAAAAACAAATAAATTACATTGATATAGGAATACAAGATCTTCGAGTGGCCCATCACCATAAGCCCATCCTCCAGCCTCCCTCCACGGGATTGCATGGCCCACAACCCCACGTAAGGGGCTGCCATGCGCAGCCCAGGGGCCTTGCATGGCTGCCGTGCGCAGCCCTCTTGGTGGCAAGGCTGCCGTGTGCAGCCCACTGGATTTCGGGCATGCCATGCGCAGCCCAATCCACTCCTAGGGTGCGCACGGTGATCGTTCTCGGTTCCGGTTGCTTCGTTTCTTCGATACTTCGATGTAGAACGTGTTACAATTTAATTTAATCAAATAAAATTACTGCAGAAATTTTTTTTTTTTTTTTTTTTTTTTATTCATGACAGTAAAAAAATACTGCACATTATAATAAATAATACATTAAAAACTGCAGCAATAATTTAATACATAAAAAAAAAATCCTAGCAACTACCAAGAAGGAATTATGGCGATGATAGACCACCCTTCTTGTTACAATTCCGAAACCAAAAATACATTGAAAATCTAGAGCCAAAATCGAGCAATAACAATCCACATAAAAACATATATTAATCCATACATCACATGTAATAATATATGCGAATACCTAGAGTGCCATCTCTTTCTAAAACATGCATAATCACAATAAAAGAAATCGATCCACGTATATATACGTTAATTAATTAAAAGGGTTCAACCTGGCTCTGATACCAATTGTAGGGAAAAATATACGTACCCGCAGCGGAAGCGAGACTAGAAAATAGTGTTTGGGTAGCTTTTAAAATTTTTCCAATTATGAACCTTAAACCCTTTTGATTAATCAAACATATATATATAAGAAAGTAATAAAATATATTAATACCTCTTGTAGCGTGATCCGATTGACTTGCGTCGATGGTAATCCGCAAGATCTTCAATCCTAGCACGAACGTGGATCACCTAGGAGCGTGGTCTCCCTTTCTTTGAATTGCAAACCTGTGATTGGATTTAACAAACTTTTCTTGATCCGTTAGTCCCAAAAACAATCTAAAAGAACCTAAGATTATTCCGGTCACTTTTGAGTTCTCAATCTAATGATCGAAACTCGCGTGAACCTTAATCGATATAGTATTCACAAGCTCATAGATGAATAAGCAACTAGAATACAATCAAAGAATAATCTATGTTCTTTTTGTTCTTAGTAGAATAATAGATTTCTTGCTATGAGTTTAGAAGAAGAAGAAGAAGAAAAATTCTGCACTTTTGCACTAGGGGGTGGCCGAAATCTATATGTGGCCTTATATAGGTGGCCGAATTTCTTCTCCTTTTTACCCTAGGGTGACCGAAATCTTTCCCCAAAATTTTTACTAGGGTTGCCGCAAATCCTCCTACAAAAAGGAGTATGTTTTGCACCCTAATTCCTATTTTGTTTTAAGATTTCCTAACCCTAATCTAACTCAATAATCTTTTATTCCTTATTGGACTAAAATAAAAAGATTTCCTATTTGATTAAATAAATAAAATTAATTATTTATTTCCTTGTCAAACAAGTCTTTCTATTTAATTATACTACTACCAATAGTATACAAATAGGAATCATATTTCCTATTTAGAAAAGATTTGTTACTTTAATTAAACAATTAATTAATAAATTAATTAATTCTTATTTAATTAAACAATGAAAACAAAATAATATTTTAGGTTAATAACCTAGTTGCCGCCCCATATATATATTGGGCCCAAATATTATTTTCTCATTTCATTTAATCCTTTGGACTTTAAATAAAAAAGCCCACATGTGAACTAGACCCATTCTTATTAAAAGAAACAAGCCCACATGTTATTCATTAATATATAAATATAATTGTGCAGCCCATTACCTAAATAATGTACAAATTATATTCTTAATATATTAAATTGCAATTCTAGATGGACCCTAAATTGGTCCGGTAGAATATATCAAGTGATCCATGCAAGTCCGTGTGGATTGGGGATCTAGGCGGGCTATCTAAATTTAAGCTCCAATAGACATAACCTAATCACAATCAACAAATGATTCACTTAGGTCCGATCCATTAATTTTAGCTCATTCCACTAAAGAGCTAAAATTGAACTCTTAAATAAAGACAGAAAAGGAAGATGCTTCCTCATTCATACCCTAGACAATCATATTGGAGATAGTGTATCCTCGTGATTAATATCAGTAATCGCCAAGAGTTCATAGACCGCCTATAACTCTCCAAGTTACCATATTTACTCATATGACCACATTTTGAACTTGGATATTTTGACTTGTCCAGAAGCCATGTTTTCAATAGACACTATTGAAAACTCAACGTTCAGATTTAATATCCAATTACCTCAAAACATCCATATGATGATATTATACTCTCATTTAATAAATGGAGCCACGATGTCCATATCTATAAATGAAGTCCTCTATCGATTAACAAATGAATATCACCAAACTATCGAGGATAGACTATGCGATATAATCGTACTCATTGATAGCTCAAATGATACCACCTGTAACCATAAGTCCATCATTTATCTCAGGATTAAGATAGACTCTCCGATTGTCCTGATAATGAAATTACTTTTATCTACTGACGGTTATAGATAAAGTATTTCATTGTGATCCTGTTCAATGCACCCAGTGCACTAGATCCTTTTGCTCGAAGACACTCCGATGATTTTAGACTCATCATATCTCATTTGATCCCACTCAAATGCTAGCAAAAGAATTCTACAACTTTAACAAGATAAAGGTGCCCAACCTTTAACTTAAGTTGTGAACGATATTCAAGACTAACTAAAGAATTGTGTCTACCACATACATATCCAGATGTATGAACAATTCTTCTTTTCTCATAGTCTTTAGACCTTATGATTATTTACTTTAACAATTATTAAACTATAAATGCTATAAGATTTGTTTAAACCAGAAATCACTTTATTAATATGAATAAGATTGTTAATTACACTATTACACTCTTGCTATTGAGCATAATCCTAACATGTTTATGGGTGGTATAAATCAACTTAACAAGCGCAACCCGACAAGTTTTAAGCAATAATCCAACAAGCAGAGGCAATCACAACTGATATCATAATCCGGCATATTGCCCTCTCATCCATCCATTCACTCACAAAATCCAAACAATCAACATATATCAATAAGGCACAAATGTCCTTAATCCACTACCAAAATCCAATCCACACCCTTATTCTATGCAAGAACAAAATAAAGGCAATCAGGAAAAATATAGAGCAAAAAGAAAAGAAATGCAAATAAGCATAAATTTATGATAATGAAATCTACTGATAAAAAGGAAGAACAATTGTTACCCAAGCAGATCAGTCAATTCCTCATTTGAAACGGGTTCCTAAGTTAGGTCTCCTCCCATATACGGCTTCAACCGGTGGCCATTCACCTTAAACTTTTCGCCTTTCTTCAAACTTTCAATCTCAATGGTGCCATGCGAAAACACTTGCACAACTCTGTAGGGTCCCGTCCATCTTGACTTGAGCTTCCCCGGAAATAACCTCAAACGGGACTCAAATAGGAGAACTAGCATTCCTGGGTGTAAATCTTTCATTCTAAGCTTCTTATCATGGTAGAATTTAGTCTTCTCCTTGTAAAGCCTTGCGCTCTCATATGCCTTTAACCGAAACTCCTCAAGTTCACTGAGTTGTAGCTTCCTTTCCTCTCCAGCTTTGTCAAGATCTAGGTTTAACTTTCGAATTGCCCATCAGGTGTTGTACTCTAGTTCCACCTGCAAATGACAAGCTTTTCCAAAGACTATCCGGAAGGGACTCATTCCTATTGGGGATTTGTAAGCCGTTCTGTATGCCCACAATGCATCACTTAGTTTGGACGCCCAATCTTTTCTACTCCCGTTGACTGTTTTTTCCAAGATTTGCTTGATGTGTCGGTTACTCACCTCCACTTGTCCTGAGGTTTGAGGATGGTACAGGGTTGCTACCTTATGTCTAACTCCATATTTCTTTAACAAAGTTTTGAAAACTCTATTACAAAAGTGACTTCCACCATCACTTATTATTGCCTTAGGAATTCCAAACTTTGCGAAGATATTTTCCTTGATGAACCCAACAACCACATGGCTATCGCTCGTTCTTATGGGGATTGCTTCCACCCACTTAGATACATAATCTACCGCCACCAAGATGAAATTATAACCTTGGGATGTAACAAATGGCCCCATAAAATATATTCCCCATACATCAAACAACTCAATCACATGCTCACTATTCAATGGCATTTCATCTCTTTTTCCAATGTTCCCCGACCTTTGGCACCTTGTTAGGATTATGCTCAATAGCAAGAGTGTAATGTTGTACTTGACAATCTTTTCATATTAATAAAGTGATTTCTATCAGTTAACAAAATCTTATATAGCATTTATTATTATAATTGTCAAAGTAAATAATCATAAGGTCAAAAGACTATGAGAAAAGAAGAATTGTTCGTACATCTGGATATGTATGAGGTAGACACAATTCTTTAGCTAGTCTTGAATAACGTTCACAACTTAAGTTAAAGGTTGGGCACCTTTATCTTGTTAAAGTTGTAGAATTCTTTTACTAGCATTTGAGTGGGATCAAATGTGTTGTGATGAGTCTAAAATCATTGAAGGGTCTTCGAGTAAAAGAATCTAGTGCACTAGGTGCATTGAACCGGATCACAATGAAATACTTTTTCTAGAACCGTCAATAGATAAAAGTCTTTTCATTATCAAGACAATCGGAGAGTCTATCTTAATCCTGAGATAAATGATGGACTTATGGTTGCAAGCGTTATCATTTGAGCTATCAATGAGTACGATTATATAGCATAGTCTATCCTTGATAGTTTGGTGGTATTCATTTGTTAATCGATAAAGGACTTCATTTATAGATATGGACATCGTGGCTACATTTATTAAATGTGAGTAGAATATCATCATATGGATGCTTTGTGGTTTTTGATATGAAATCTTAACGTTGAGTTTTCAATAGTGTCTATTGAAAGATGACTTCTGGACAAGTCATAATATATATCCAAGTTCAAAGTGTGGTCATATGAGTAAATATGGTAACTTGGAGAGCTATAGGCGGTCTATGAGCTCTTGGCGATTACTGATATTCTTCACAAGGATTCACTATCTCCCATATGATTGTCTAGGGTATGAATGAGTATCGTTAACTTATTCCATATTTATTTAAGAGTGCAATTTTAGTTCTTTAGTGGAATGAACTAAAATTAATAGATTGAACCTAAGTGAATCATTTGTTGATTGTGATTGGGTTATGTCTATTGGAGCTTAAATTTAGATAGGCCCGCCAAGATTCCCAATCCGCACGGACTTGCATGAATCACTTGTTATATTCTACCGGACTATTTGTGGGTCCATTTAGAATTGTATTTAATATATTAAGAATATAATTTGCACATTATTTAATTAATGAGCTGTTTAATTATATTAATATATTAATGAAAGGCATGTGAGCTTGTTTCTTTTAGTAAGAATGAGTCTAGTTCACATGTGGGCTTTTTATTAAAGTCCAAATGGATTAAATAATAATAAAAAAAAAATATGTAGGCCCAAGTATCTTGTCATGGGCGGCAATGGGTAATAATTAGCCCATTATATTATTTTGTTTTATTATTTAATTAAATGGAAATTAATTAATATGTTAATTAATTATTTAATTAAGAATCAAATCTTTTTCTGATTAGGAAATATGTTTCCTAGTTGTATACTACTATTAGTAGTATATTAAAAGTAAAAGACTTTATTTGTTTAGTCAAATTAGGAAGTCTTTTATTTAGTCACAAATACACTAAAGAGTTGGATTAGGGTTTGAATTCTAAAGAAGTCTTTGTATCCTATTTGGAAAAGGACTTTGGTGATCACCTTGTTGGACAAGGTAAAACTTCAGAAACTCTAAATAAACTAGGGTAAGATTTCAGCCACCCTAAAACATCTAGGGCAGAAAATTCGGTCACTATAAATATATAGTGAGAATTTTCGGCCAACCCTAGATTTTTTCTTTGAAGATTTTATTTTCTTTGGCAAAAGAGAAAAAAATAAAATCATACTCTACTACTAGTGAGAATTCGGCCAAGGTGGTTTGTGAGAGAAGAATTGTTTTAGCTTCGATAGTATACTAGTGATCTTAACATCAAGAGATCTTGTACACACTTTCGAATTAGGTTCACGTGAATTTCAATCTTACGATTGTGAATTCAAAAGTGACCGGAACATTCTTAGCAACCTTTTGGAGATTATAGTGACTAACAAAACCAGAAAAAGTGTTTGTTTGTCCATTCTCAGCTTCACAATTCAAAGAAGGGAGACCACGCTCCTAGGTGATTCGCATTCGTGATCGGCTTTGGAAGATCTAGCGAATTACCATCGACGTTAGTCAATCGGATCACGCGACAAAGGTATTTCATCTTTTCATATGTATGATTAATTAATTAAAGGGTTAAGGTTTAATATGGAAAAAAATTTAAAATCTGCTAAACTCTCTTTTAGTCTCGCTTCCGCTGCGTGCACGTATTTTTTCCCTACAATTGGTATCATAGCCTGGTTGTACCCTTTAATTAATTAACGTATATATACATGAATCTTTTTCTTTTTATTGTAATTATGCATGTTTAAAAAGAGATGACACTCTAGGTATTCTCATATATAATTACATTGGAATGTATGGATTTATATATGTTATATTTTGATATAAAATGAATTGTTATTGCTCAATTTTGATCCTAGAATTTCAATGTATTTTTGTTTCGGAATTGTAACAAGAAGGGTGGCCTATTATCGTCACAATTTCCTTCTTGGTAGTTGCTAATATTTTTTTTATGTATTATATTAAACTGCAGTATTTTTTTTTAATGTATTAAAATATAGTGCATTATTTTTTTGTATTAAATACTGCTGTGATTAAAAAAAAAAAAAAAAACTGCAGTATTTGTATTGTATAAATATGTTTGTAATATGTTCAAGCATCGAAGATTCGAAGACTTGAAGAATTAGTAGAAACCGGAACGAGTTTGGGACTGTTAGATCCTTTATTTGTATTGGCTTGATTCCATTGCAAAACTCTGTATATTTGTATTAGTAGTTGCTTAAGTGTTTCTTGGAAGAAAGGAGCCTCAAAGGTGAAGAAGCAACATCTTGTGCAAATATCGTCTTCAAGGGGAACATCGCTTACTTGGATGCTAAGGTATCAAGATTCTTCTTCCTCTTGCAAGGCGTTAGCGCACACACACACAATTCACACATGTGTGTCCCTGCATCATTGTTCAAACATTTGGTATAACACTTTCACACACATTTAGCATGCACATGCATTTTTCTTATTGCTGACAATCTTGTAGAATTGCATGTTTTCTCACTATTGCTTAGATATGGCATGCTTGTGTTGCATAGTGTTTATTTGTCTGTATTTCTTGTATTTTGTACTTGAACATGTTCTTATTTGATTCCATATTGAGCTCTGTTCATTTTGGTTACTCATTCGTTTAGTTTCGAGTCCAAACGATGTAGCTACGCTATTTTTCGTTCTCATTCATTGAGTTGTGTTCGTCGTCGTTTTCTAAGATGAATTCTCAACCATTTGTCAAAGTTTCATAGTCGTCATTGTGCATGAGGGAGTCATGATTTGTAATCCGAAAACAGATTCAAAATCAGAGTTCGGATGCCCGAATACGGCTGAAGAACGTGAGAGGTGCGCAGGAGGAGCACCATGGCCAAAGGCCATGGCATGGCCATCCACATGTGGAGGCCGTGTGCCACATGGCCCAACATGCCCTCTGGTCCCGTGTGGCACATGTGCCCCACACGGGGACAAGGCTGGTTTGGCTTGTGTTTGTTGGACAAAAATGCCCCTCTTCCCCTTCCTTTAAATGTCTTCTCTTCCCTCCATTTCCAACAACTTGAACAACATCAAATCTGAAATTCTGCAGAAATGTTCTTGATTTTGGTTTACTTACTTTGATCATAACTTCTTCATACGAACTCAAAATCGAGTGATTCAAAATCCAAAATTGTTGGTCTCAACGAGAGCTACAAGCCTCAAGTATTTTCAAAGCCATTTGACTTCGTTATTGTTCACAGTACTCTGTTTTCAATCCGAGGTCCATTGGTTGTCTGTGAAACTTCTTCTCTTGCAATTTCATTTGATCATCTCTATGATTCTTTCTATTTGATTGTTGAAATATGTTGAGAAGTATGTTAGATCATATGCTAGGGTTGTATGATTGATTACTTAATTGAGTTTGGCTTTGTGATTTCTCTTAAACATATTTTTGCTAGACTTGAGGTTGATTGAAATTGATTCTAGAAATTGATTTTATAATGTGCTTCATATTATCTTCTATGTTCAATTTCTTGATATAAGAACTAAGATTTTTTGTGACATACATTGAACATCCTAATCTTGTTCTTATTGTTTTGGCATGCTTTGATTTCTAGATAGATTTGTGATTGTGTGTTGATAGTATTTTCTAGATTATCATTAAGCATGTTCATAGAGTGTGTTTGATCTACTTACTCTATTTGTGTGTGCTTGCATCATTTGCATCACCTAGATCATTGCCTTGTAATAGGTTGAAGTCTCTTATCAAGGTGAGTGAAGCCTTTGACTTGAGCAAGAAGTCTTGGCTAGGAAAGGTTTCCGGATAGCCAAGCAAGAAGCCTTAGTTAGAATCAAGGTGATTCGGATAACTAAGCAAGAAGTCTTAGCAAGGAGTTTAATACTCCGGATGGTTGAGCTAGGATAGCTTAATTAGGATCTCTTGATCTAGATTGCTAAGCAAGGAAATCTTCCTAGAGACTTTTTAGTCTTGGATAGGAAGTTGCTCTCTAGAGGTGTAGGATACATCTTGGATAGAGAGTAGGCTAGGTAATTCACTAGGCCTTTGAGAGGTGATTAGGATTTGATAACTTGAAGTGGATGTCATAGTGTTGATAGCTTTGAGTGTGTAAGTCTTTTTCATATAGTGGATTTGCTTTGCCGGTGGTTGTGGATTCAACCCGTGGATGTTTCCTCTTTGAGGTTTTACCACGAAAAAACATTGTGTCCCATTTTCGCTTTATATTTATTTATCTTCCATATGTTTATTTGTATTGATTCTTTTGTATATTGATGCTTACATGAATTGATTCATAATATAGAATTGTTATATCTTTTCAAGTATTCATTTCATTCTTATATTCCGTATTTTTGAATATTGGAAGAATTTGGGACTATACCTATTCATCCCCCCCCCCCCCCCTCTCTAGGTATAAAACACTATTGCTTTAAAGGGAATTTCAGGGACCATGCGCACCATAGCAACGTGCATGCGCACAAAATTGCACGCAGCTGTGCGTGTTGGACTGTGGGCTGCGCATGGTAGCCCCATGGAGTCCATGGGCTGCACACGGCAGCCCTTGTTAGGGTTGTGGAGTGTGCACACCAATTGGGTAGCCATGGGTGCTCACGTGATCCATGGGCCGCTTGAAGATTTGTTCGCCAAGAAAGGAGATTTTTTGTATTCCAAACAATTGTAATTTACTTGCTTTTCTAGGATGGATCAAAATCAAGGCTATTTATTTTGTGTAGATATTACAATATTTGTTATTGTTTGATACCATGTCATGTAGAATAGGAGTGCCACTCATATATCTCTTTTGGTATGAACATGCATTGAATGATTTAGGTATCTAATTGGCATCTAGATAACTTGGTAAATCATTCTATGGGATTTAATCACATGCCTTAAATAATTGAGTGGGAGAAGGTGTATTGCAAACACCTATGGCCTCCAAGGTTAGTTGAACTATATTATTTTTGGTAATCCCCCCAATGGGCGTCCATGAATGGAATATAGCAAGATACTTCCTTACAAGGATAGACTAGAAAATTGACTCAAACGAGGTCTACTCCCCAAGGAGGGATTTTCGTGAGGGAATATATTGAGGGTCGAAATCTTGGTAGTACACTCAATGTGGTTTTATTGATATCCTCCCAAGAGTTCTTGTTAATAAAATCACAAGGCTAAAATTGAAAACGTTGGTTGTTATGTTAACAATTTGGTGGGACCTAGTCCAACTAATAAATGGTGTGAACTCCCAAAGGAGGCGTAAGATTTATGGGTATTGGATCAAACGTTAAATTTTACGATTGAATTATAAATATTTAATTCAAGATAAATATTCGAAAATGCTAAACAATGATTATTTACTTATATATAATTTTGTTTTATTATGAAATCATGATCCCATCCCTAATGATCATCCTAAAAGATAAAAATTTAACCGGTAATAATTATGTCACATGGAAAAGGAAAATTGGGTTGTTGCTACAAGTTGAAAAAACATAAATTTGTTCTAACTACTCCCAAACCACCTGCTCCTACTAATGAATCTAATGTGATGCAATAAGACGAGTATGAATAGTGGAAGACCTCTAATGAGATGGCCAAATGGCTACCATATCTGACGTGTTGCAACAGCAGCATGAAGGAATGGGGTCTACTGCTGATATGATGATGTCTCTAGAAGATATTCATATGGTTGGTAAAGTTGCTACTATTAAGACCCGTCAGAAGGTCAAGGAATAATAGAAGAAAAAGCAATTTGGGCTTACCAAGATGGAGACCAAGAAAGTAACCAAGATCAAAAGGAAGTGCTTCTTTTGTGGTGAAAAGAGACATTGGAAAAGTAATTGCCCAAAGTCTCAGAATAAGAAGGAACAAGGTAATGTGAATTATCTTGAAACATGTTTTCTGGCAGATTCTACAGATTCTTGAATCGTAGACTCTAGATCCACTAATCATGTCTATTATTCCTTCCAGGGTTTTCAGGAAAAGAAAAGGCTGAATAAAGATGAAATCAACTTGCATTTAGGCAATGGAGTGTTGTTGTCTGCCAGTGCAGTGGAAGATGTTAGAGTTATTTTAGATTCTAGTATGCATTTAGATTGAATAGACGTTTATTATATACCTCAATTCAAGAGGAATTTGATTTCAGTTTCTTGTTTGAATAATTTTGGATATTCGGTTACTTTTAATAAAGATTTTATTATTAGTAAGAATAACAAATTTATTTGCAAAGGTACATTGGAAAACGGTCTATTCTTTTTGCATAGGAATATTTCTCACTTGTTAGACACAGAAACAATGGAACCTAATCATAAAAGAGTAAAATTATCAAAAGATGAAACCTACCTATGGCATTTACACTTAGGTCATATTAACCTTAATAGGATTAAAAGATTGGTTAGTGATGGACCTTTAAGTGACTTAAAGGTTGATGATCTATCAACTTGTGAATCCTGTTTGGAAGGTAAGATGACTAAAAGGTCGTTCACGACCAAAGGCACAAGAGCCATTGAATGTTTAGGATTAATACACTCTGATGTATGTGGTCATATGAGCATTCAAGCTAGAGGTGGATATGAGTACTTCATCACTTTCACAGATGATCATTCAAGATTTGGTTATGTGTATCTCATGAGACATAAGTCAGATGCTTTTGACATGTTCAAAGCATTCAAAACTGAAGTGGAGAATCAGCTAGAGAAACACATAAAAATCTTGAGATCTGATCATGGTGGAGAATATCTACTTGGTGAGTTTCAGCAATATCTTATTGATAATGGAATCATTTCTCAGTTTTTTGCATCAGGTACACATCAATAGAATGGGGTTGTAGAAAGAAGAAATATAACTCTTTTGAATATGGTTAGGTCAATGTTGAGTTATTCAACACTCCCTGTTTCTTTTTGGGGATATGCTCTACAAATTGCAATGTACATTCTAAACGATGTACCATCGAAGTTGGTTCCTCAAACACCGCATGAGTTGTGGACTAGGCGAAAATCTAGTTTACAACACTTAAGGATATTTGGTTGTCCTGCGCATGTGTTAAAAGGAAAGACAGAAAAGAGGGAGTCCCATACAGAAACATGCATATTTGTGGGGTATCCAAAACGAACTAAAGGGTATTATTTCTATAGTCCTTCAGATCTTAAAGTATTTGTTTCGACAAATGCTAAATTTCTGAAAAATGACTATATTAATAAGTTTATACCTAAAAGTAGAATTTTCCTGAATGAGATGTCAGGAGATACAATTCCACAAGAGGTTTCACAACCTGTCCCAATTGTAAGTTCCGAACCATCATAAGATCAACAACCTACCATTCCTCGTCGTAGTGGGAGGGTTGTAAGACAACCCGAGAGATACATCGGTATGGGAGAATCAGTGGATAATCTCCCGGACGATGATGATCCCTACACATATAAGGAAGCAATGGAGGATGTTGATAGTCGCCATTGGCAAAAGGCAATGCAATCTGAGATTGAGTCCATGTTCAATAACAAAGTCTGGTCCCTTGTAGACTTGCCTAAAGGGATAAAACCCATTGGGTGCAAGTGGGTATACAAGAGGAAAAGAGGTATGGATGGGAAGGTGGAAACCTTTAAAGCTAAATTAGTAGCTAAAGGTTACACACAGAAAGAAGGTATCGATTACGAGGAAACCTTCTCTCTTTTGGCCACGCTTAAATCCATTAGGATACTTTTATCTATTGCGTCATCTTTAGATTTAGAGATTTGTCAATTGGACGTTAAGATAGCTTTCCTTAACGGAAGTCTTGACGAAAGCATTTATATGATGCAACCAGAAGGATTCATTGAAAATGGCCAAGTGAAAAAGGTATGCAAGTTGCAAAAATCCATATATGGATTAAAGCAAGGATCCAGATCCTGGAACATAAGGTTCGATCAAGTTGTGAAAGGTTTTGGATTTGTTCTAAACCTTGACGAACCTTGTGTATACAAAAGGATCAAAGGCGACAAGTTGGTTTTCCTAATTCTTTATGTTGATGATATACTACTCATCGGAAACGATGTAGGTGTATTGACATCAGTAAAAGAATGGTTAGCAAAACAATCTGATATGGAGGACTTAGGAGAAGCAAGTTATATTCTTGGTATCCAAGTAATAAGGGATAGAAAGAATAGAACGATTGCACTATCCCAAGCTTCATACATAGATAAAATCTTGTCTAGGTTTTCCATGCAGGATTCCAAGAAAGGTATGTTACCTTTCAGGCATGGAATCAAACTTTCTAAGGAACAAGTTCCTAAGAATGAGCATAAAGAGCAATTCATGAGTATGGTTCCATATGCCTCGGCAGTTGGAAGTCTCATGTATGCAATGCTTTGCACTAGACCAGATATTTGTTTTGCTGTTGGTATAGTTAGCAGGTTTCAATCAAAACCTGGTCCTGATCACTGGACGACAGTCAAGCATATTTTCAAGTATCTCAGGAGAACGAGAGACAATATACTTGTATACTCTGGAGGGGATTTGATTCCCGTAGGGTATACAGATTCTGATTTCCAGTTGGATTCTGACTCCAGAAAATCCACATCAGGATCTGTGTTTACTCTTGGAGGAGAAGTAGTCATATGGAGGAGTATCAAGCAATCATGCATTGCTGACTCCACCATGGAAGCTGAGTATATTGTTGCATGCGAAGTTGCCAAAGAGGCTGTTTGGCTCCACCAATTCTTGGTTGACTTAGAAGTGGTTCCTAGTGCGAATAAGCAGATCACTATTAACTGTGACAACAGTGGAGCAGTGGCTAATTTGAAAGAACCAAGAAGTCATAAGAGAGGAAAACACATTGAAAAGAAGTATCATCTTCTTAGGGAGATTGTTCATAGGGGTGACGTGATGATTACCAAAATCGCGTCAGCAGAAAATCTAGCGGATCCCTTCACAAAGGCTCTACCATAGAAGAGTTTTGATGGGCACCTAGAGAACATGGGAATGAGAGATATGACACATTTGCTATAACGCAAGTGGGAGATTGTTAGGATTATGCTCAATAGTAAGAGTGTAATGTTGTACTTGACAATCTTGTCATATTAATAAAGTGATTTCTGTTAGTTAACAAAATCTTATATAGCATTTATTATTATAATTGTCAAAGTAAATAATCATAAAGTCAAAAGACTATGAGAAAAGAGGAATTGTTCATACATCTGGATATGTATGAGGTAGACACAATTCTTTAGTTAGTCTTGAATAACGTTCACAACTTAAGTTAAAGGTTTGGCACCTTTATCTTGTTAAAGTTATAGAATTCTTTTACTAGCATTTGAGTGGGATCAAATGTGTTATGATGAGTCTAAAATCATCGAAGGGTCTTCGAGTAAAAGAATCTAGTGCACTGGGTGCATTGAACCAGATCACAATGAAATACTTTTTCTAGAACCGTCAATAGATAAAAGTCTTTTCATTATCAGGACAATCAGAGAGTCTATCTTAATCCTAAGATAAATGATGGACTTATGGTTGCAAGTGTTATCATTTGAGCTATCAATGAGTACGATTATATAGCATAGTCTATCCTCGATAGTTTGGTGGTATTCATTTGTTAATCGATAGAGGACTTCATTTATAGATATGGACATCGTGGCTCCATTTATTAAATGTGAGTAGAATATCATCATATGGATGCTTTGTGGTTTTGGATATAAAATCTTAAAGTTGAGTTTTCAATAGTGTCTATTGAAAGATGACTTCTGGATAAGTTATAATATATATATATATCCAAGTTTAAAGTGTGGTCATATGAGTAAATATGGTAACTTGGAGAGCTATAGGCGGTTTATGAGCTCTTGGCGATTACTGATATTCTTCACGAAGATTTACTATCTCCTATATGATTGTCTAGGGTATGAATGAGTATCGTTAACTTATTCCATCTTTATTTAAGAGTGCAATTTTAGTTCTTTAGTGGAATAAACTAAAATTAATAGATTGAACCTAAGTGAATTATTTGTTGATTGTGATTGGGTTATGTCTATTGGAGCTTAAATTTAGATAGGCCCGCCAAGATCCTCAATCCGCACGGACTTGCATGAATCACTTGATATATTCTACCGGACTATTTGTGGGTCTATTTAGAATTGTATTTAATATATTAAGAATATAATTTGTACATTATTTAATTAATGGGCTGTTTAATTATATTAATATATTAATGAAAGACATGTGGGCTTGTTTCTTTTAGTAAGAATGGGTCTAGTTCACATGTGGGCTTTTTATTAAAGTCCAAATGGATTAAATAAAATAAAAAAACAATATGTAGGCCCAAGTTTCTTGTCATGGGCGGCAATGGGTAATAATTAGCCCATTATATTTTTTTGTTTTATTATTTAATTAAATGGAAATTAATTAATATGTTAATTAATTATTTAATTAAGAATCAAATCTTTTTTTGATTAGGAAATATGTTTCCTAGTTGTATACTACTGTTAGTAGTATATTAAAAGTAAAAGACTTTATTTGTTTAGTCAAATTAGGAAGTCTTTTATTTAGTCACAAATACACTAAAGAGTTGGATTAGGGTTTGAATTCTAAAGAAGTCTTTGTATCCTATTTGGAAAAGGACTTTGGTGATCACCTTGTTGGACAAGGTAAGAATTCGGAAACTCTAAATAAACTAGGGTAGGATTTCGGCCACCCTAAAACATCTAGGGCAGAAAATTCGATCACCATAAATATATAGTGAGAATTTTTGGCCAACCCTAGATTTTTTCTTTGAAGAATTTATTTTCTTTGGCAAAAGAGAAAAATAAAATCCTACTCTACTACTAGTGAGAATTTGGCCAAGGTGGTTTGTGAGAGAAGAATTGTTCTAGCTTCGATAATGTATGATCTTAACATCAAGAGATCTTGTACACACTTTCGAATTAGGTTCACACGAATTTCAATCTTACGATTGTGAATACAAAAGTGACCGGAACATTCTTAGCAACCTTTTGGAGATTATAGTGACTAAAAAAATCAGAAAAAGTGTTTGTTTGTCCATTCTCAGGTTCACAATTCAAAGAAGGGAGACCACGCTCCTAGGTGATTCGCATTCATGATCTGCTTTGGAAGATCTGGCGGATTACCATCGACATTAGTCAATTAGATTACGCGACAAAGTTATTTCATCTTTTCGTATGTATGATTAATTAATTAAAGAGTTAAGGTTCAATATGGAAAAAATTTTAAAATCTACTAAACTCTCTTTTAGTCTCGCTTCCGCTACGTGCACGTATTTTTTCCCTACACACCTATCACACTTCAAGCAAAATTCATAAGCATCATTTGCCAAGGTTGTCCAATAGAATCCGCATTGGAGAATCTTCATCATTGTCTTCTTACCACTATAATGTCCTCCACATTCGCGTTCATGACAAAATCTTAGTATTTCTCCTTGCTCATTTTCCAGAACACACTTCTAATAACTTGATCTGGACCATGCTTAAATAGGTACGGCTCGTCCCAAAAGTAAAATCTAGTACTAGCAATGAACTTCTTTCTTGCTTGAGGATTCAATTCCGAAGGGACCACATTTGATGCTAAAAAGTTGACTATGTCTGCATACCATGGATCTTTATCATGTATTGCCCACAATTGTTCATCGGGGAAACTTTCTCTTAATGGTATCACATCTTCCTCCATAAGAGTTCCTTGAGTTAATCTACTCAAATGATCCGCCACCACATTCTCACACCCCTTCTTGTCTCTAATTTCAAGGACGAATTCTTGCAATAAAAGTATCCACCTAATCAACCTAGGCTTTGCATCCTTTTTATGCAGTAGATATCAAATGGCAGCATGATCCGTGTATACAACAACTTTAACACCCACCAAGTATTGCCTAAACTTTTCCAAGGCAAATACTATCGCTAATAGCTCATTTTCCGTAGTTGAGTAGTTCATTTGAGCATCATTGAGAGTCCTTGATGCATAATAAATGACATGCAGAAGCTTCTCTATGCGTTGTCCCAAAACTGCCCCTATGGCATAATCGGAGGCATCACACATAAGTTCAAAGGGGACACTCCATTGTGGTGGCATGATGATGGGAGCCGAGGTTAGCACTTCTTTCAAAATTTTAAAAGCAATGCTACATTCTTCATCGAACTTGAATTCTACATCCTTTTGGAGGAGGGTGCACAATGGTCTTGCAATCTTCGAGAAATCCTTTACGAACCGCCTATAAAACCCCGCATGACCCAGAAACAATCTAATGTCTTTGACCGATCTAGGAGGAGGCAAACTCTTTATTACTTCAATTTTTGCCTTGTCGACCTCATTGCCCTTTTCGAAAATCACATGGCCTAGAACAATACCACTTTTAACCATAAAGTGGCATTTTTCCCAATTAAGCACCGGACTTGTCTCCTCACATCTCTGGAGTACCAAAGACAAATTCTTCAAACATTCATCAAATGAAGCTCCAAATACTGAAAAGTTGTCCATGAAAATCTCTATAATGTCTTCTACCATATCTGAGAAAATTGAGGTCATGCACCTTTGGAAAGTGGCCGGTGCGTTGCATAACCCGAAGGACATCCTCCTATAAGCATAAGTGCCAAACGGACATGTAAATGTAGTCTTCTCTTGATCTTCAGGGGGTATGGCTATTTGGTTAAACCTAGAATAGCCATCTAGAAAACAATAATGGCTATGACCTATTAGACGCTCCAACATTTGGTCAATAAAGGGAAGAGGAAAATGGTCTTTTCGAGTGCTTGTGTTCAATTTCCTATAATCAATACACACCCTCCATCTTGTCTGTAACCGTTGAGGAATCAACTCATTCTGCTCATTCTTCACAACCGTGATTCCGGATTTCTTTGGTACCACATGTATGGGGCTTACCCATTTGCTATCCGAAATCGGGTAGATGATTCCGACATCTAAAAGCTTCAACACCTCTTTTTTGACGACCTCTTGCATAACCGGATTCAACCTACGTTGTGCCTCCCTAGTCGGCTTTGTGTCTTCTTCCAAGAGGATCTTATTGAAACAAATTAAGGTGTGTTCAATATTAATCTAGAGAGGGGGGGGGGGGGGGGGGGGGGGTAAATAGATTTTATCCGATTTTACCCAATTTTCGTTAATAGGCAAGATTACGAAAATACCCCTAATAGTCAATACAAATATAGCAAGTGTAATATAGTACGGAAATATTAAATGACACTTGATATTTACGTGGAAACCCTCACGGGAAAAACCATGGGCTATTAAGTGAGCCACACTCGAACCTCAAATCCACTAAATGTGAGAAAGATTACAACCTAACCCTAGAAGTAATCACACACCTACCTAATCCCGGTATGAGTGAACCTAGTCCAATTGCTTGTGGTTTACGCAACCTAATCCTGGAAGCTATACAAGTCTTACTTCTCAAGGAAGAGATAACAAGCCTATGTGAATATATGAATACTCAAAATGCAATAAGAACAAGGAAGCCCTATATGCTTATCTAGGATGATGATGTATCAATGAAATCAATCCTAGATATCAAAAGCTAAATGAAATATCATAAAGCTTAGCTAATCAAGATTAAGCAAAACCTAGATAGCTATCACAATACAACACTCAATCATATTCATCACAAACAATCTCTATCTTGTATTTAGCTGTGAACATAAAACATACAAGTAAGTAAAGAGATTTCTTGATAAGAAAGAAACTAAAATTAGATGAAGTTAGTTAAAATCTTACCAAGCAAGTTGTGATGATGCAAAGCTATGCATGAATGATCCTAGATGAACTTGATGAATCAAATGAAAAACTTTGAGTGTTTAAAGGTGAGTTCTTGATGATTTTTCTCTCAAGTGTTTCTCTTTTAGCTTTAGGGTTCTAAGGAGTCAAAGAACTAACTCATAGAAATGAGAAAGCATGATATTTATAGGCATCAAGAATAGGGCATGTGAAAAGACAAGTTTGCCCTTAAAAACGCACGATCGGCGGTTTCATTCGGCGGCCAAGCCGCCGATCACAACCGTCGAATTGGACCCGAGAGAAACAGGGGAGCAACGGCGGTTTCATTTGGCGGTTTCAAAACCGCCGATCTAACCACAGAATCAAACCCAAGAGATTAAAATCAATCAGGTATGAATGGCGGTTTCAAATCGACGGTCGGGGCCGCCGATCTAACTGCAGAATCAGACCAGAGACCTCTGGTCCAAAACAGCGGTTTCATTCGGCGGCGATCTAACCGCCAATTCACCAAAAGTGGTGAATCCAAGGAGAAAGCCAAGGGAATCACTAAGAGCAGTCTTCACGCAAAACCAAGCACACTTATGTGCAAGTGCAGACGTTTCTGAACAACTATGGAAAACGAATTGCAAGACACAAACACACAACAAGATACATTTCATAAAAGTGCATGTGTGAAAGTGACAAGTGAAGAGAATGCACACAAACAAGAATATGCTAAGTGAGTGTGTGCTACTAAATCTCTTCAATGGAAAATGCACACTAGAGATATACCTTTGGTGTGCTTGTCACCTTGAGGTCTTGAGGGCATTAAGCTCGATCCTTAAACACCTAAGACTACCCTTACAAGTTAAACCCCAACATGTGGTTTGTCTACGAAATAAGCCAATCATTATGAGAATCCTTACACTTATGCATGCACAATGTCGGGCTAATTCCTTTGATATCATCTAGTGTCCACCCTATAGCTTTTTTGTATTTCCTCACGATCACAAGCAATCTCTGCTCCTCACTTTGGTCTAGGTTAGCCGCAATGATAATCGGGAAGGCTTGACTATCATCTAAGAATGCATACTTCAAGTTTGAAGGGAGTTCTTTCAACTCTAGTTTCTTCGGGGAAGGTTCACCCCTGTCGCTCCCCCTTTGTTCAACCAAACCATTCTCTATTCCACTGTCCTCAGTAATCACTTCGTCTACTACCTCTTGATAACACACCCTCATATTAGCTTCTTCCTCAATGTCATCCAAGATATCCACACTGTAGCAATCATGTGCCCTAATTAGACAAGCCAAAGACTCAAATACTTTATACTCCACCACTTCATCAAGAACCTTCAATGTCAACTTCCCTCATGCACATTAATCACTGCCTTTGCTGTAGCCATAAAAGGGCGTCCCAAAAGTATTACAGAGTCTTTTTCATCTGGATCGGTCTTTATTTCTAGTACTACAAAGTCTACAGGAATGATTAGCTTATCAACCTATACAAGGACATCCTCAACTATCCCTCTAGGTTGCCTAGCCGATTGATCTACCAAAATGAGAGACATTTTTGTTGGTCTTAACTTATTCAACCCCAACTTTCTGTAAATTGAGAAAGGCATCAAGTTGATGCTTGCCCTTAGATCAAGCATAGCTCTCACTTGTCCTTCTCCACCAATTGTAATATTGATAATGAAACTTCCTGGATCTTTAAGCTTGGGCGGGAGTCTCTTCTGAATGACCGCACTTGCGTTCTCATCCAATCTCTCTTAATTTTTCAACCTAAACCTGTACTTCTCCTTATTCAACTCATTGAAAAACTTCCCATACGCCGGCATCTTCTGAATTGCCTCTAGAAGAGGTAGATTGATTGTTACTTTAGAAAGCACATCATAGATATCCTTGAACGGTTGTTCTATCCTATCCTTTTTTAACCTTCCCGGGTATGGTACTCTAGAGAAACTGGGGTTAAGAGGTGTGTTGTTATTAGGATTTTCCTTTGGTGGTTCTACTTCTTTCGGAATTAGAGCCTTCTCCCTACCAACGGCCTCTCTAGCTAACACTACTTCTTCTTCATCATTACCTTCTATAGGTGAGTTGTTGTTATCAACAGTCACCCCCTCGTTTCTTCCATCATTCACTACTCTCTCGCTTCTCAAAATGGCTCTTGCACTACCAAAATTGAGAGAGTCACTTGAGCCTATTACCTCTCCACTTAACACCTTATCCGCAATCCTTCCTACATGCCCTTCAAGCCTACCAATTGATTCTTCTAGCTTCAAGAACCTACTTTGACTGGCATCTATGAATCCATTCAAGTGTTTCTCATAGGTTGCTTGTGTTACTTGAAGATTTCATCTCATCTCATCTTCTATACCTTCCTCATGGAATTCCACCCCGTCGGGTGCTCTTACTTGGCTATCCACTCCCCTTGAGGTCCTTGTGGCAAATGTCGTCATCTCTCTATTGAAATTTGCCATTTGTTCCGCAAGAGAATCCATCTCCTGAAATTCGCACAGCACAACACTACCACGTAAAGAATTCCAATGATGTCTATAGTTTAATACCACTTGTCAATATGAGCAAGTAAAGAAAAATGTATACTAAACTAACAATCTCAACTATAATAATAAAACACTAAGAAAAGTCAATCTATGTAATCAATGCTACCATTCCCCGGCAGCGACACCAATTTTTGATGAGCCATCGTGCACTCACAAAAATGATATAGTTTTTGTTTGATTCTTGAAAACTCTTTTAAGTCACTTAATCCTTTTAAAATGTGATTTAATAATAAAATGGTAAGCAAGTTCGTTCCACATGGATATGGAGAGTTAATTAGATAGATTGACTAATCTTTGAACAATAAAATAAATCATAGTGTTTGATAAATGTGTGGTTTCTAAAACCACCAATGCTAACTACTAAGATGAAAATACAACAATGTTATGAAAAATAGAATACTCAACACCTTGATAAGAGTAATGATGAAAACAGTTAATAAGATAGCTAGGGAATAGATCAATTAACAATTGAATGTGGGTTATGCCAAATAGCTACTTTAATGCACCAATCTCATTATGTTAACCACTAAAGGCTTAGATTAGTGGGGTTGATATACCCACCACTAATCTATCCTATTCAATGGGTTCTTAATCACACAAGGAGTGTCAATCCACATATGAATATATAACAAATTACTCCACTCAAGATTGCAATTAACAAGTGATATACAAGTTAATTACATAATGAATAGAATCTATTAATTTGAATGAATAGAACACATAAGAGATTCATTACAAGCTAAGCTAAAACCCACAACCAATTGATCCTCAAATCTATCCCCTAGATTAGGGGTTTAGTTACACATGTTTGCAATAAATGAAAAGAAGTAAATAGTAAGGAAATAACCCTTGGGTCACCTTCTTTAAGCTTGATCCTTCTTCTCCTCTATGCTCCTAGATGCAAAGAATGAAAGTAGATGATATGTCTTGAAATGTGGGTGTTTTGGTGGAAAGTGACAAAGGAATTTGGGTGGAGAAATGGTGGGATAGGAATGATGTAGGGAAGGAATCAAGGCTTGTGTTGAGGTTTAGATGGGATTAGATGAGTTCAAGGAGAGAAATGGAGGATGAGGAATGGTGTGCCATGGATGAGAAAGCTAGATCTCCAAGATCCAAATTCGTGCTCTTTTCTCTAAGGATCTGATTGTGTTAAAGATGGAAGGTCGTTCTATTTATACACACTCTTGGACATGTACTGATAACTGCTTGATTCGCTGATGTGGCGCCAAGTTCACTATTTGGTCGCTATGACGACCCTTGGTGCGTAAAATAGTTAGATGCGAAGGTCTCCATGAAAACCATCTTTTTCGCCATCTAGCAAGTGGCGACCATGAGCAAATGGTGTGGAGGTAGCCATTTGCGCATCAAGGACGCCTTGGCGACCATAAGTGGCGACCCACAAAATGTAAAGAGGTCGCCACTTGCAACATCAAGGTCGCCATGGCGACCAAATGGCGACCTTCTGATGTCTTGAAGAATCCTCTGTCGCTATGGCGCCCATGTAGCGACCTCCTCTTGTCTAAGTGGTGAAAATGCCCTGTTTCTTCCCATTTGTGAGCCTTTTTTCGCACAAGTCCTCCATTTCATCCCAATTGCTCTCAAAACCTGATAAAACCTGAAACACTCAATTTAACACCATAAAATACGGGGAAATGCCCAAGAATCAAGCAAAAAGAATCGAAAATGAGGGCCAAAATCATACCAATTTTGGCTTGATCAGTTGCTCCCCTTGGTCGGCTGCTTCTACCCCTGTACTAACAACCTCAACAATATTCGGGGTCCCTTCAACACCTAGAACCCGAAGATTAGCTGGGTCATCCTCTTGAACAGCCGTACCCACTGGCACATCATAAGGCTCAATTTGGTCCTCTCCTACAATAGGAGCCTCTGATCCAGTTGGCTCCTCATCCTCCTCCACCAAGACCATCCCTAAGGTAGACACAGGGTCCGCCACTTGTTCTTCTTGGACAAGAGGATTCTGAGCACCTCCCTTAGCGCCATAAAGCTGGAGCCCTGCAGCTGCGCTAAACCCCTGATCCGGATGAGCTGCGTCCTGTGAGGGAACCTCTACTTCTTGATCCCCATCTGCTAGCTGGGCCGCCTTCGCCATTATTTGATCCCGGTCCCAGTTCAAGGTTACTTCGAGGTCGAAAGGAGGGGGCCACCTCATAACAGGCCATGAAATAGCCATCTTCGAATGAAGGGCCCTCTTGAGCCTCTAGGCCTGCTATGGTATCCCACAGGAGTTGATTCTCACTTTGCAGTAGCTGCTTCTCTCTTTTCAGACACTTCTTCTCCTCTCGACGATGTAGGGATCTGACGGTCTCGGTATCTAGACAATGCTCAAGACGTCTCATATCTACCAAGGCCGCCTATCTGCCTTCTTCAGATTCTCTAGTAGCTTGGAGCAGAGGAGCCACGCTTTGCTGAGTCGAACCAATTTCTGCTGGGCGTCCTCTAACTTGGCTTAGACCCCAATGTAAGCCTTCCTCAAGGTCAGTAGTTGTCTCTCCATGGCCAAGGCAAACTTGAAACCCTGCAAAAAGAGAGAAAGTCAGTTTTCCACCAGAAGAAAGAATGAAATAATAAAAGTAAGTAGGAGTATTACCTCAGCCAGAACCGATGCTCCCTTGGCGACCAGGATGTCAGTGGGGAGTTTGGCCATGTTCATCAAGCCTCTGCCAGGATAGGAGGCTATAAATCGGGATACCAACTCGTCAAAAGTGGTACCCCTTGACCCCGATCCGGAAGGGATACCAGCAGCAGGGGCAGAAACAGGAACAACTCCCTCCTCCTCCATGGTTCTGACCTGGTCTTTGGAGAAAGCTAGAGGAGGAGGGGGAGCAGGAGAAACCTTTGTCGGAAGAGAGGCCTTCTTCTGGGCCTACTTCCCAAACCCCCGGGCCTTCGCTGTTCAGACCAACATCACCTTAATCTTCGAGCGCGATGGAGCATAAGCCTTCGTAGATGACCCCGCTATAGTAGGAGGGGGGTGACAGCATCAGCTGTTAGTTTTGTTGAAGAAGAAAGAAGAAAGAAGAAAGAAGAAAGAAGAAGGGGATCAGTTATAGCTTGATCAGTTCCAACTTGAGTGGACCCCGGCATGGTTTTGATTTTGCAGTGGGGAGGGAACATGAAAATCAGAAGCAGGCAGAGGAAGACCCCCTGTCCCAGGTGATGTTGGGGACCCCGCTGCCATCAGGGCAGCAGATACTACAAAAAGAGAAGAAATTCAATGAGAAGAAGAAGAAGGAGAATATGTACGTATAAAAATAAGAGAATTAGATGCAGTCAACTTACTAGGAAGGGCGAGGGAAATCCTCGGGTATCGCTCCAGTCGGCCTCCTTCGAAGGGATCTAGAGTGGGATACTACATATTTGTGTATCCCCTCTTCATGATCCTTGCTAGGATATCCCGGGATTCAGGAGCTAGCATCCCCTTCGCCCACTTGTCCCTTGCTGCGAACTGTGTAGGGACGGGGTATTCATACCCCCCGATAAAGGCAGTGCGCCCCCACTAGCCTTCCACCACGAGCCACTCCTCCTTCCAGGGCGTTGCATACTTCACATTCGCTCTTGGGACCGTGAAATTCAAATCATTTGATGCCCTCAGGTAAAACTGACCTCGGGCACCATATTAGTAATGTTAAAAAGAAAGCGGAGTTCGTCCAATCCCGGCTCCTGGTCTATGCGATCTTTCTCTCACTGCTCTTCCTAAAGCACCAAGAACCCCGTCAGGTGCTTCCAGAACCTCGAGGAAATCTGGAGGGGGGCTAACTCTAGTGCGACAAGGGCCCGATGAAGTGTGGGGGTGCAATGGCAGCTGAACTCTGCATTCGAAGGCCGCCTTGTGAATCAGCGGACGATCTTGAGGCGGGGTGTACACGTCGTAACACCGATGAGGAAGAGAGAGAGTAATGTATTCTGGAATCTTGTACTCCTCCCTCGGCTTAGTCAGTGTGTCCAAGGTACACATAGAATCAGGGACTATCCGCCTGCCGTGAAAGGGGGTGAAAGAACCGGTCTGGTCCCCGACTAGTGAAATGCTTCCTTCATCGCCTCCGTCGCCACCAACGACCTTCACCGTATCCACCCCATCATGGATAATAACAGGGTCCTCCGGTTGATTGTGGAAACCTTACCCAATTCGGGGGTTTCGGGTAGAGCGACAGCGCTGGGCCCGCAGGGTATCATCAGTAACCCCATCCCCCTCTCGATCCCGCTTCCTCCTCTTCGAGGTTAGGGAGTCCTCCACCACGTCAGCCTTCTCCGTATTGAAGAGGGCATTGATACTATCAAACTGATACGGAAAGACGGGGTCGGGGTGAATAGAGGTCGCCATCGCAGAAGGGATTTGATCAGTTGTAATTTCTTGTGAAGTGGGAAGTTTAGAAGGAGAAGCCATTGAAGAAGAAGAAGAAGAAGAAGAAGGTAGAAGAGATTTCTTGAATATTACAAAGTAAAGGAGAAAGAAAGCAAGTCAGATAGGGTTTGTTCTCTGTTGTGATTTTGAAAGTTTGAAAGTGATGAAGAAAGCACCAGTGAAGCCGATCTATTTATAGAAGAGTGGCAGTTACATACCAGAAAATAAGAATCGGTGACCGGTAGAATAGGTTAGAGGCGTTTTCTGCATTAATCGCGTCAAAACGGCTCTTTTTGAAAACGAGGAAACCAATCATTGATTGACACGTAATCAATATTAACGCATCAAGTAAAGATTTCCTCCTCCTAGGTGGAGAACTAGTCTGACAAGGAAATAAGCAGATAAGGTAGAAAATCCTTCAATTATAGACAGGATCCTGACTCCGACCCCGACAAGGTATCATTGTCCAAGTCAGGGGGGACTTCTGTTAACCACCAAAATTGGCGAAGGATCAAAGAAGAATTTTCCACCTCAACACTAGGAGGACATAGGAATCCAGACACCATTTGGCTACCCTGATAGAGGGGGACCCCAACTAATCCGAGTACATACCCCCTCCAGCGGGGTCTGGCCCAGCCTTTCTCCAGCTTCTCAGGGACCCCGCCAGCATCTTGATTCATAAGCATCGTCTCTAGCCGGAGTACTCGTTAGAACCTGCAGCGAGGTCCAACCCCGTCATACCCTGGTCTCCTATAAACCCCACAGCACCCCGACACGGAGTTCCACTGAGCATCTATCTATAATATGAACCCCACAGCACCCCGACACGAAGTTCCACTAAACATCCCGATATAATACCAGCTAGACATCCCCCTACTTCATCAACATGATGCTTACTAGCTTGCACTTTCTGATATAGACAGCCCGCCAAGCAGGAAGATACTGTTAGGATTATGCTCAATAGCAAGAGTGTAATGTTGTACTTGACAATCTTTTCATATTAATAAAGTGATTTCTGTTAGTTAACAAAATCTTATATAGCATTTATTATTATAATTGTCAAAGTATATCATAAGGTCAAAAGACTATGAGAAAAGAAGAATTGTTCGTACATCTGGATATGTATGAGGTAGACACAATTCTTTAGTTAGTCTTGAATAACGTTCACAACTTAAGTTAAAGGTTGGGCACCTTTATCTTGTTAAAGTTGTAGAATTCTTTTACTAGCATTTGAGTGGGATCGAATGTGTTGTGATGAGTCTAAAATCATCGAAGGGTCTTCGAGTAAAAGAATCTAGTGCACTGGGTGCATTGAACCGGATCACAATGAAATACTTTTTCTATAACTGTCAATAGATAAAAGTCTTTTCATTATCAGAACAATCGGAGAGTCTATCTTAATCCTGAGACAAATGATGGACTTATGGTTGCAAGTGTTATCATTTGAGCTATCAATGAGTACGATTATATAGCATAGTCTATCCTCGATAGTTTGGTGGTATTCATTTGTTAATCGATAGAGGACTTCATTTATAGATATGGACATCGTGGCTCCATTTATTAAATGTGAGTAGAATATCATCATATGGATGCTTTGTGGTTTTGGATATGAAATCTTAACGTTGAGTTTTCAATAGTGTCTATTGAAAGATGACTTCTGGACAAGTCATAACATATATCCAAGTTCAAAGTGTGGTCATGTGAGTAAATATGGTAACTTGGAGAGCTATAGGCGGTCTATGAGCTCTTGGCGATTACTGATATTCTTCACGAGGATTCACTATCTCCCATATGATTGTCTAGGGTATGAATGAGTATCGTTAACTTATTCCATCTTTATTTAAGAGTGCAATTTTAGTTCTTTAGTGGAATGAACAAAAATTAATAGATTGAACCTAAGTGAATCATTTGTTGATTGTGATTGGGTTATGTCTATTGGAGCTTAAATTTAGATAGGCCCGCCAAGATCCTCAATTTGCACGGACTTGCATGAATCACTTGATATATTCTACCGGACTATTTGTGGGTCCATTTAGAATTGTATTTAATATATTAAGAATATAATTTGCACATTATTTATTTAATGGGCTGTTTAATTATATTAATATATTAATGAAAGGCATGTGGGCTTGTTTCTTTTTGTATGAATGGGTCTAGTTCACATGTGGGCTTTTTTATTAAAGTCCAAATGGATTAAATAAAATAAGAAAACAATATGTAGGCCCAAGTTCTAGTCATGGGCGGCAATGGCTAATTTTTAGCCCATTATATTGTTTTATTTTATTATTTAATTAAATGGAAATTAATTAATGTGTTAATTAATTATTTAATTAAAAATCAAATCTTTTTCTGATTAGGAAATATGTTTACTAGTAGTATACTACTATTAGTATTATACTAAATATAAAAGACTTTATTTGTTTAGTCAAATTAGGAAGTCTTTTATATAGTCACAAATGCACTAAAGAGTTGGATTAGGGTTAGAATTCGGTACCATAGTTTTAGGGTTAGAATTCGATACCATAGTTTTTGGGAAAGAATTCGGAACCATAGTTTCGGGAAAGAATTCGGAACCATAGTTTTTGGGAAAGAATTCGGTACCATAGTTTTTGTAACTATGGATCCAGCCACCATAGTTTTTGTAACTTTGGAATCGGCAACCCTAAGGTCTTGGAATTGAGAGCTTTTTCTTTTGCTAGAGAAAAATAAGATCCAACTCTAAGACTAGTGAGTGATTCAGCCTAGAGGTTTGTGAGAGAAGAATTGTTCTTGTTTCGATAGTGTACTAGTGATCTTAACATCAAGAGATCTTGTACACACTTTCGAATTAGGTTCACGCGAATTTCAATCTTACGATTGTGAATTCAAAAGTGACCGGAATGTTCTTAGCAACCTATTGAAATTTTTATGACTAACAGAAACCAGAAAAGTTTTGTTTGTCCATTCTCAGGTTCACAATTCAAAGAAGGGAGACCACGCTCCTAGGTGATTCACGTTCGTGATCAGATTGGAAGATCTTGCGGATTACCATCGACGCATAGTCAATCGGATCACGCGACAAAGGTATGATATCTTTTAGTATATATTGTTTAATTAATTAAAGGGTTAAGATTCAACATGGGAAAATTTTAAAATATACTAAACACTTCTTTTTAGTCTCGCTTCCGCTGCGTACACTACAGTATTTTTCCCTACAGATACTAGGCAGCAAGATTCTCATACCAAAAACTAAAAGCTCTATTACCGAAAAATCGTCACTGGGGTTGAAATTCCAAATAACGACTTTACAGGGACCAAGATCAAGATTGACCCTGGTCGAAGGGGTATCAAGTGGTTCGATACCGACTATCCTAATTAATGCAAGTACGACGTAGGACACCAGAAAATAGATAAAAATGAGTTTTTTATTGATCGTCACTTTGCATTACAAATATGTGAACTAAACATTCAAGATTAACTGTAAGGTATGGAGATTCAGTGGGTAATGGAGATGGTCATGATGGTGATCTTGTGCATGTCGATAAGTAGAACTTGTTCACAGGGTTTCTGGTCGTGATCCCTTTTGTAAGGATTCTTGGTTTTTGATTGGCTTATTTCATGAGCAAACCACATTTTGGGGTTGTTTGTAAAGGGTAGCTTAGGTGATAGATGATCTTGCTCAATGGCCCTTCTCAAAACCTCAAGGTGGACAAGCACTCAAAAGGTATATCTATTGTGCTTATTTTCTTATTGAAGAGATTTAGTTGCACACACTCACTAGTAATGTTTGCATATGTATGCTTTACTTTTGTGTGCATTTTCTTCAAATGTCACATTTACAAACTAGCACTTTGTTTTTTTTTTTTCTTAGTGTGTGTTTTTGTGTCTTGTAATTCATTTCTCGAATATGTTCGGAAACGTACGCACTTGCACGATCATGTACTTGGTTTTGCGTGAAGATCACCTTCGGAGAATGCCCTTGGCCTTTTTTTTGGTTTCACCATCAGTGGTGAAACGGCGGTTTAATCGACGGCCATGACCGCCGAATGGAAACCGCCGTTTGATTCCAGAGAGCTCAGGATTGGATCTACAGTTATGATCGGCGGCCAGGCCACCGAATCGAAACCCCCGAATTATACCTGATGCATTTATTATTCTCGGTTTCTGTTCGGCGGTTTAATTGCCGGTTTTGAAACTGCCGAATGAAACCGCCGTTTTAGATATTTTAAGTCAGTTTCTTTTTGGGTTTTGATCGGCGGTTTCGTTGACCGCCGAATCTGGTCACCGAATGATCCCCTGCTTCTCGAGTTCAATTCGACGGTTCAATTCTGCAGCCACGACTGCAGATTGAAACCGCCGAATGGTGATTTCAAGGGCATTTTTGTCTTTTCACATGCCCTGTTCTCTTGGTCTATAAATATCACACTTTCTCTTTTCTCTGATCAAGTTCTTGACTCCTAAAGAACCCTAAACTTCATTGAGAGATTTTGGAGAGATTTTTAATAGAGAACTCATTTTCTAAACACTCAAACCATATACATGTGCATCAAAGATCATCTAAGCATTTTCTAGCATAGTTAGTTTGCTTATTTGAGTGGGTATTGGTCATCACACTTCCCTTGGTATGTTCTTCACTTTTATCCATTGATATTTAGTGTTTTATTTATCAAGGCATCTCTTTTATTATTTGAATGATCTTAGATTAATATCTTATATTCAAAATAGAGATTGTTTGTGATGACATGATTGAGTGTTGTATTGTGATAGCTATCTATGCTTTTATAATCTATTTTTAGCTAAGCTATTTGACATGTCATTTAGCTATTGATATCTAGGATTGTTTTTATTGACATATTATCATCCTAGATAAGCATATAGGGTTGCCTAGCTCTTATTGCTTTTATTGAGTATTGTTATATTCACATAGGTTTTATCATCTCTTTATTGAGAATTTAAGTCTTGTTGGCTAAGGTTGTTTAGGCCACAAGCAAAATGGACTAGAGCCACTTTTAAAGGCCCGCATGGTAGAAGTGGGGGGTTATAGATCGGAGTGTTAGACGAGGTCTACATAGGTTGTAAACTCCATTTCAATTAGTGGATTTCGAGGTTCGAGTGTGGCGCACTATACAGCCCGTGGTTTTTTCCTAGTGGTTGGGTTTTCCACGTATACATTTAGTGTTATTTAAATTCCGCACCATATTACACTTGTTGTTTTTATATTGACTGTTAGGGGTATTTTCGTAATATTGACCTTAAACGAAAATTGGGTAAAAATTAGTTAAAATCTATTCACCCCCCTCTAGATTAATATATTGTAAACACACCCGAGCGTACATTGTATTTGTACACTTTCAATTGGTATCAGAGCGAGTTCCTAGATATACTTAGGTGATCCTTGCTCACTTTTGGTGTGTTTTGCATTGTGTGTGATTTCTTGATTTATTCATACATTTTGCATTCATCTCATTTGCATTCATCCAAACACTATGAGTGATAACGGGATGAGCAAAGAGGGAGCATCGAGTGTGAGGCCACTGTTGCTTACCGACGTGAATTATTCCTTTTCGAAAGGCAAGATGGAGGCATACGTGTGTCAAATCCATGATAGGGCATGGATGGCAATTGAGGATGGGTATGCACCTCCTATGATGACTCCCACAGGTGGAGGAGAAGATGTTCTCAAACCTATGGCGCAATGGAATGCACAAGAGTTTGAGACTTCAAAGTGGAATAGGAAGGCATGGCACGCCCTTCTATGTGCAGTGGATGAAAATCAGTACAAACTGATCAGAACACTAGGATAGCCAAGGAGGCATGGGATATCTTAGAGGTTGCACATGAAGGAACCGATGTTGTCAAGGATTCCAAGCTACAAGTCCTTCAAACGCAATTCGAGTTGCTTAAAATGGAGAAGGATGAGTGCTTCAATGACTTTGAAGTCAAGTTGATAGATATTATCAATCAAAGCTATCAACTAGGTGATCCATATTCGGATAGGAGAGTTAAGCAGAAAATCATGAGGTCTCTCCCTGCTAGGTTTGAATCGAAAGTTACGGCTTTAGAAGAAAATTTTGGTTATAAGGACATGATGTGTAAAATTGTGTTATAAAAACCTAACTCGCAAGTGCACGAATCGTGAGATAAGTACAGCGACAAGTAGGGATCGTTCCCACGAGGAAAAGTGATCTATCGACTAAAACCAATTCTAATTAAAGCTAAGCAATTAACAGTAACCAAGAGATTTCAGATTGATTTGATTGATTTGAGATTAAAACTAAATTAAACTAAGAAAACAATTAACAAGAATATGAGAATGAGATCAAGAGGTGAGAAGACTAGGTCATCAATGATCCCCAACTACGTTACTCAATGCTTCGAATTGACTTCACAAAGAATATTAATCAAGTTAAGGGTTCGTTCTTAAATCATGTATAATCAGTGCTATGTGGTCCTAGGATAAATCAAGTACTCTCTACTGCAGTCATTAGCAAAACCTGCGTGTAAACTATAGCATAAAATACATCAACCATACACCAAGCATTCTCAGTTAAGTCATTAGCAAACCCTGCGTGTAAACTATAACCTAAAACCCACAAAACACACAATCAAGTATTCTCAATCACAGTCATTAGTAAACCCTACGTGTAGACTATAATTGAGAATCCATTAAGCACAAGAACGAGAGAACCAAAGATAACGTGCAATAACCTGCTACGATAAATTCATTCATTCAATTGCATATTTGTTGAGAATGGTGAAACCCACGCGAATCTCAAAACCTTAACATATAAACCCTAGATTCAAGACTAGCACTAACCATGCATAGACAAGAAGAAATCCCAAATTGAATGAAACGAAACTTGAATTACTATAACATAATCAATTCTAACAAAGAGTATTCATAGAGGTTCACATTGAATCCCTAGTATGGATTTAGTTACACATAGATGAAATAAAAAGACAAGAGATAGAAAAGATAAAACCCATTGAGGCCTTCAATGAATTCTTCAAATCTTCAATGATGCGTCTTCTTCGTCTTGCAAACCCCCGATGTGTAAAGATGGATGATGGTGAAGGGGGACGGCCCCTTTGGTGGCCGGGGACCTCCCTTGGCTGGCTCTCTCTCTCTCTCTTTGTATATCTCCCGAAATTAGGGTTCAAAGGGGCTTAAATAGGTGTAGATGCTAAGCCAAGCCCTTAAACAACAAGGAAATCAACTCCCCTTTAGAACTCTACCTTTTTGGGAATCTATTTCTTTCCTAATCCATCCAAATTGATTGCTTATTGAAGGAAGATAAGGATTAGATGTCTAATTGCTTTCCAAGACTCCCACACATGTCCAAGAAGGTAATATTTCCCGTTCCGACAACTTGCGAAACAAATCCCGAAAGCATTCGCGGATTTAATAACTGACTGATCTGACCTTCGGGCACTAAAACGGACATAACCTCTTCTAGAAAATTCGGATTGACAAGCTGTAAATTGGGTTGGAAACTAGACTTCCGGGGCTTCAAATCAATAGGTGGTAGGACACACAGTTCAATCGGATCTGAGAGTTATAGGGCCCGCAATATGGGTCATCTGCACTGACGGGCGCTACCGCTGGGTAGGTAAGTTGCCTACCCCGCGGAAAATACAAAGCGACACCTCTGGAGTTCACCGCTAGGTAGGACAGCAAGGTAGGCATGTGCCTAGGGGGCGGTAATTGGCAGAAGGCACCTCTGGACTTGACGCAAGGTGTTCCGCTTGATGTATATTTGCCTGAGCTGCGGTATTTGGCCAAATTGCCCTTTTTTCTCTGAAATACTTCAAATACATCACTTGGATTCAACAACCTGAAAATGCTCAAACACACAAATTAAAACTCTAAAAGACTCGAGAAACAAGCAATTGATTGGAGGAATGGGGATCGAAAACATATACAATAAATGACCGATCAGGACATGAAGCCGAGCGAGGTTATTGGAAGACTCCTCGCCTATGAGTCTAGGAAGGGTCCTAGTACTTCACCTCTTAAAAAGCAAAAAGGGATTGCTTTGAAAGCCTCCAAGGTTGAGAAGGAGGAAAAGGAGGACTCAGATGAAGACACGGCTTTGTTACTTAGAAGATTCAAAAAGTTTGTCAAGTTCGAGGAGAATGGTTTTGGATCCAAAGGCCAAGACTTGAAGAAAAAGGCTCCCTTCAAGAGATTTGAGCCTAGGCAAGAGAATAGTGATAGGAAAGGGATCCAATGCTATGAGTGTGGCGGTATAGGACACATCTCTCCCGATTGTGGAAATTTGAAGAACAAGATGGGAAGAGTGATGGCCGCCACATGGAGTGAAAGTGATGACTCCGGAGAGGGAGATAAGTCATCAAGTGATGAAGAACTTACCATTAACTATACGACATTTGGAGCCTCGTATGTAGAGAATGAAGTTGTTGGTAAGAAGATCTTGACTAGTGATCCCATAGAAGAAATAGATGAAGAAGTAGCTATTGAAGTGGTTGGTGTACCTACTCATTGGGATATGTCCAATACTTCATCAAGAGATAAATTTGATGATCTTGATGAGGAAGATGACTCAAGTAGAGAGAATTTGTCACCTAACTCTACAAAAGGAAGTGTAGAGAAAATGGATGTTCATGACTTTATAGTCAAGTGTGAAAGTTCTATGATGAAGGATAAAAGAAAGCTAAAGATTTTAGAGGAAGAAAATCTAGAACTTTCATCACACAATGACCACTTAAGTAAGCAAGTGGAGATGATGGGTCTTAAAGACAACGTTGAAGGATTTGAAAGCTCTTGGTTAGAGAATGAAAAAGATATTCAAAGTTTAAAGGAAGAGAACCTTAGGCTTTCAACACATGTTGACCACTTGAGTAGTAAAGTGGTAAGATCCATGGAGGATGAAGACAAGCTAAGAGATGAGCTAGCTTTGTCTAAGAGGAATGAAGAAGGGTTGAAAAGAGAGCTTAGAGATGCTAGAGACTTGATCACTAAGTTGACCTCTAGCACGGAAAAACTCAACCACTTGTTGAGTGTTGGAAAAGGCCCTTGTGACAAAAGAGGTCTTGGCTTTGAAGATGACAAGGAGAGTCTCACTCCTAACAAGACCATATTTGTCAAGAGCTTAGGCAAGAAAGAGGCTTCACTGGTGCAAACTCTTAGGAAGAAGATTGATCTAGGACAATGCTCTCATAGTGCACAAGTGAAGGTAGTGTCAAGGAGACAACCTCAAGCTCAAAGAGTTCCTTATGTTAACTTACCTCAACCTAAGATCCACAAAGGGAAGACACCTATCATGCAAACTCAATCGAGTGAGCAACCTAGTCCTGGTTAACAACAAAAAAGGAGAGATCCTATCCAACTACCAAGACAACCACAAAGACATGGGAATGCACCAAAGCACGCACATGGGAATGGTATGATTCCTAACTTTATTCCCATTTGTCATTTTTGTGGTATTGATGGTCACATAAGACCAAGTTGCTTTTATTACATTCATATGTGTTGATTGCTTGAGAAAGCTTGGTTGCACATATGTATATATGTTTTCTATTCAATAAGTGTGAACCATGCTTGTATTACAATCCATGTCATATTTATGTTCAAACATGCATTTTTGGACTAGGAAATCTACATGGGAAGTATGATTTGAATGACCTATAATTATTTCCATGACATGATGATTCTTAATTGACATGCTAATGACATATGAAAAGCATTAAATTCAAATGACATGCTAAAATGAAAAAGCATGAATTGATGATTGCATAATTCTTAAATGCAAAACTTGTGTGAAAAAGCTTATGAGACTCAAATGATTAAAGGATCTTGTATCCGGTTAAAGGATTTTACAATCCAAATGTCTCTCTTTCTTTATTTGTTGAACACGGCTACTATCATACGGGTTTCATATTCGAAAAAATCAAATAGGGTGCAAAGACGCTCATGCCATGTTTCGCTTATAAAGTTGGATATAGCACCTCTAAAAATTGAATTCAATATATTCTCTATATCCTTGCTTCTCTCATGACATTGGTGAAATTGGTTTGAATTCTTATTAGAAACCTTTGTCATTTGCTTTGCCAAATACCATTGTATTTTGGACTTGAATGCTACATGTCTTGTATGCAAAGCATTTTTATTTCACACATTTTATCAAAATAATTCTCCATGTTTCTCTCCAATTGATTGAATAGCATAAGTGACTTATATGAATATGCAAATATCTTGTATGCTACTATCTCTCTTTGCTATGAGTGACCTTGTTAGGGACTACTCCTTTGCATATATCATGACAAAAAGGGGGAGTAGAATGTGGTAAAGGGAGATGCTAAATTGTTGTGGCAATTTGTCATATTGAGGGGAAGTAACCCATTGAGGGGGAGCATTGCATTCACATACATTGCATGATGTTGTGCTTAACTTACTTAAATGCAAATGCTAGTTTATCTCACATGATTAATCTCACATTTATGTGTATTGGAAAATATAGAAACCTTGTTTTCAGGGATTGATTGTTCTACAAGAGATTGAAGACATCAAGATTTTATTGTTATTATCTCTCTTTGTAAAGTAGAAAATCATTGTTGACCAATAGTTTCTATTTTGTTGTGAGGAATCAATTTGAGTGGTGGTTTTGTCACAAAATAGCCAAATGGGGAGATTGTAAGGATTCCCGATTTTTGATTGGCTTATTTCATGAGCAAACCACATTTTGGGGTTGTTTGTAAAGGGTATCTTAGGTGATAGGTGATCATGCTCAATGGCCCTTCTCAAAACCTCAAGGTGGACAAGCACTCAAAAGGTATATCTATTGTGCTTATTTTCTTATTGAAGAGATTTAGTTGCATACACTCACTAGTAATGTTTGCATATGTATGCCTTACTTTTGTGTGCATTTTCTTCAAATGTCACATTTACACACTAGCACTTTGTTTGTTTTTTCTTAGTGCGTGTTTTTGTGTCTTGTAATTCGTTTCCCGAATATGTTTGGAAATGTCCGCGCTTGCATGATCATATGCTTGGTTTTATGCGAAGATCGCCTTTGGAGAATGCCTTTGGCCTCTCCTATGGTTTCACCATTTGTGGTGAAACAGCGGTTTAATCGGCGGCCATGACCGCCGAATGGAAACCGCCGTTTGATTCCAGAGAGCTCTGGATTGGATCTGTAGTTATAATCGGCGGCCAGGCCGCCGAATCGAAACCGCCGAATTAGACCTGATGCATTTATTATTCTCGGTCTCTGTTCGGCAGATTTGAAACCGCCGAATGAAACCGCCGTTTTAGATATTTTAAGTCGGTTTCTTTTTGGGTTTTGATCAGCGGTTTCGTTGACTGCCGAATCTGGTCGCCGAATGATCCCCTGCTTCTCAGGTTCAATTCGGCGGTTCAATTCTGTTGCCACGACTGCAGATTGAAACCGCCGAACGGTGATTTCAAGGGCATTTTTGTCTTTTCACATGCCATGTTCTCTTGGTCTATAAATATCACACTTTCTCTTTTCTCTGATCAAGTTCTTGACTCCTAAAGAACCCTAAACTTCATTGAGAGATTTTGGGGAGATTTTTAATAGACAACTCATTTTCTAAACACTCAAACCATATACATGTGCATCAAAGATCATCTACGCATTTTCTAGCATAGTTAGTTTGCTTATTTGAGTGGGTATTGGTCATCACACTTCCCTTGGTATGTTCTTCACTTTTATCCATTGATATTTAGTGTTTTATTTATCAAGGCATATCTTTTATTATTTGAATGATCTTAGATTAATATCTTATATTCAAAATAGAGATTGTATGTGATGACATGATTGAGTGTTGTATTGTGATAGCTATCTAGGTTTTTATAATCTATTTTTAGCTAAGCTATTTGACATGTCATTTAGCTATTGATATCTAGGATTGTTTTTATTGACATATTATCATCCTAGATAAGCATATAGGGTTGCCTAGCTCTTATTGCTTTTATTGAGTATTGTTATATTCACATAGGTTGTATCATCTCTTTATTGAGAATTTAAGTCTTGTTGGCTAAGGTTGTTTAGGCCACAAGAAAAATGGACTAGAGCCACTTTTAAGGGCCCGCGTGGTAGAAGTGGGGGGTTATAGACCGGAGTGTTAGACGAGGTCTACATAGGTTGTAAACTCCATTTCAATTAGTGGATTTCGAGGTTCGAGTGTGGCGCACTATACAGCCCGTGGTTTTTTCCTAGTAGTTGGGTTTTCCATTTATACATCAAGTGTTATTTAAATTCCGCACCATATTACACTTGTTGTTTTTATATTGACTATTAGGGGTATTTTCATAATATTGACCTTAAACGAAAATTGGGTAAAAATTAGTTAAAATCTATTCACCCCCCCCCCCCCCCCCCCTTTAGATTAATATATTGTAAACACACCCGATCGTACATTGTATTTGTACACTTTCACCTTTTCTTCCGATGAATAAGTTAGTTGTATATATAGGTCCTGTTGCTTGCCATGCACTCCTATAATTTCGGTCTAGGGTTTGGCCAATCTAGGATCCTTTTCTTTTTAGGAAATATTCTCGGAGCTTTACGAGTAGAATCCAGTCTTTCCTTCATAGGAGGAGTCAATCTGTGTTGACCTGCTCAAAATAGGACTCTTTGGAGGGAAGAAGTATATCTCCTCTGTACGGCAGCGTTTTCATGTGTCTTTTATGGAGCTTTTAGTTTCTGATATGAGAATCTTGCTGCCTGGTATCTTTCTGTTTGGCGGGCTAGCTATATCAGAAAGTGCAAGCTAGTGGGCATCTAGCTGATGGAGTAGGGGGATGTCTAGCTGGTACATAGTGGGATGCTCAGTGGAACTCCGTATCGGGGTGCTACGGGGTTCATACTGTGGCGAGATGTTTAGTGGAACTTCGTGTCGGGGTGCTGCGGGGTTCATACTGTAACGGGATGCTCAGTGGAACTCCGCGTCGGGGTGCTGCGAGGTTTTTATAAGAAACCTGGGTATGACAGGTCTGGACCTTGCTGCAGGTTCTAGCGAGTACTCCGACTCGGGACGTTGCTTATGAATCAAGATGCTGGCGGGGTCCTTAAATAGCTGGGGGAAGGCCGGGTCGGACCTCGCCGGAGGAGGTGTGCACTCGGATCAGTCGGAGTCCGCCTTTGTCGGGGTAGTCGGATGGTGTCTATACTCCTATATTCTCCTTGTGTTGAGGTGGAAAATTCTTCCTTGGTCCTTCGCCCATTTTGGCGGTTAACAGAAGTCCCCCCTGACTTGGACACTGATACCTTGTCGGGGTCGGAGTCAGGATCTTGTCTATACTTGAAGGATTTTCTGCCTTATCTGCTTATTTCCTTGTCTAACTAGTTCTCCACCTAGGAGGAGGAAATCCTTACTTGATGCTTAAATACTGATTGCGTGTCGATTAATGATTGGGTTCCTCGTTTTCAAAAAGAGCCATTTTGGCACGATTAATGCGGAAAACACCTCTACCCATTCTTCCAGTTATCGATTCCGGTTTCCTGGTGTGTAACTGCCACCCCTCTTCTATAAATAGACCGGCTCCACCAGTACTTTCTTCCTTACTTTCAAACTTTCAGAATTAAAAAAGAGAATGACACCCAACTGCTCTGTTTTCTTTCTTTCTTCTTTACTTAGCAATCCTTAAAATTTCTTCTATATTCTTCAATGGCTTCTCCTTCACAACTCCTTACTTCTCAAGAAATTGCTACTGAGCAAAACCCTTCTGCGATGGCGACCACTACACATCCTGACCCTGTCTCTCCGCATCAGTCTGACAGTATTGATGCCCTCTTCAACTCGGAGAAGGCTGACGTGACAGAGGATTCCTTGACCTCGGAGAGGAGGAAACGAAATCGAGAGGGGGACGGGGTTGCTAATGATACCGCGTGGGCCCAGCACCGTCGCTCTACCCGAAACCCCTGAATTGGGTCAGGTTTCCATAATCAACTGGAGGACCCTATTATTATCCATGACGGGGTGGATGCAGCGAGGGTCGGAGGTGGTGACGGGGGCAATGAAGGAAGCCGGCTCTTTCACCCTTTTTCATGACGGGAGGATAGTCCCCGACTCCGGATTCTCTAGCCAAGCTGAGGGAGGTGTACAAGATTCCAAATAACATCACTCTCTCTCTTCCACATCGAGGTTACGATGTATACACCCCGTGTCAAGATCGCCTGCTGATCCATAAGGCGGCCTTCGAATGTGGTGTTCGACTGCCACTACATCCCACACTCCGTCGGGCTCTTGTCGCGCTAGAGTTAGCCCCCTTCCAGATCTCACCGGAGTTCTGGAAGCACTTGACGGGGTTCCTGGTGCTCTAGAAGGAGCAGTGCGGGCAGGAGCCAGGGTTGGATGAGCTCTGCTTCCTTTTTAACATCACCAACTTGGTGCCCCGGGGTCAGTTTTACCTGAGGGCATCGAATGACATGAAGTTTACTGTTCCAGGGGCAAATGTGAAGTACGCCGCGCCCTGGAAGGAAGAATGGTTCGTTGTGGAAGGCGAGTGGGGGCACACTGCCTTTATTGGGGGGTATGAATACCCCGTCCCTACACAATTTTCAGCAAGGGACAAGTGGGCGAAGGGGGTGTTGGCTCCTGAGTCTCGGGACATTCTTACAAGGATCATGAAGAGGGGATACACCAACATGCAGTATCCCACTCTAGATCCCTTTGAGGGAGCCCTCCTAGAGCGGTATTTGAGGATTTTCGTTGGCTTTCCTAGTAAGTGACCGCATCTGATTCCCCTATTTCTTTTATATGTTTCCCTTTTGCTTGTTCTCATTATGCTTTCTTTCTTTTTTATAGTGTCTGCAGCCCCGATAGCAGCGGGGTCACCATCTTCCTCTGGGATAGGGGATCTGACTCTGCCGATTCATACCTCTCATGTTCCTTCTCCTTCGACTACTGCCAAAACAGTGTCGGGGTTCACACGAGTTGGAACAGCCCTATCCCTCCTCTAGCTCCATCAAGAACAACTGCTGGTGTTACTACTTCCTCTCTTGCTCCAGCGGGGTCTAGGGCCAAGACTCCTGGTCGTCTTTCTACTTCTCCCCCTTCACGCTCAGAGATCAAGGGGATGCTTGCTCGAGCAGCTAAAGCTCGGGAATCTAGGAAACCAACACAGAAGAAAAGCCAAGATGTTGTTCCTCCTACTGCCAAGAAACTACCTGCTGCTCCATTCTCAGCAGCGTCCTCCCAAGACCGTGTCAGAAGTGCGCATAGAGAAGAAGCTACCTTCCATCCTACCCCTCCTGCTGATGTTCCCTCTGGATCGGGGTCAGAGGGTGCCACCTTTGACGAAATTGTATCCCGATTCGCGGCCTCCTGCCTATATGGAGGCTTGATGAATATGGCCAAGCTTCCTACTGACATCTTTGTTGCTAAGGGAGCATCTGTTTTGGCTGAGGTAAAATTCTTCTTTCTCTCTTAGAATTCTTTCTTCCTTCTGATCCTTCTGACAAATAATAACTTTCTCTTTTTTTTGTAGGGCTTTAAGTTTGCTTTAGCTATGGAGAAGCAGCTACTGACCTTGAGGGAAGCTTACATCGGGGTCCAAGCCAGACTAGAAGATACTTAGTAGGAACTGATCCAGACCCAGCAGAGTGTAGTTCCTCTGCTCCAAGAAGCCAAGGACTCTGAAGAGGGGAGGCAGGAGGCCTTGGTGGCTCTCAGACGCGTTGAGCGCAGCCTAGATACTAAAACTGTCAGATCCCTGTGCTGTCGAGAGAAGAGGGAGTGTGTGAAGAGAGAGAAAAAGCTGCTACAAAGAGAGAATGAACTCTTGCGGGATACCATAGCCGGCTTGGAGGCCCAAGAGGACCCAACATTTGAGGATGGTTACTTCATAGCCTGCTATGAGGTGGCTACTGCTTTGCCTCCTCCCTTTGACCTCCAGGTGGCCTTGAACTGGAACCGGGATCAGATAATGGCAAAGGCTGCCCAGTTAGCAGGTGGAGATCAAGAAGCAGAAGCTCCTACACAAGATGCGGCTCAAACTAATCATGGGGCTGGAATAGTTGAGGGAGTAGTCCAGGATCCCAGCATCCAAGAAGATCAAGTAGTGGACCCCGTGACTACCTCAAGAGTGGTCCTAGTGGAGGAAGATGAGGAGCTAGCTGGATCCGAGGTCCCTATAGATGAAGGGACCCAGATTGGGTCTGCTGTTGTGGAGAAGGGCGCTGTTGTTCAAGATGAAGTTCCAGCTAGATCTCAGGTTCCGACTGTTGAAGGGATCGTGGATGACGCCGAAGCTGCTAGTACAAGGGTGGAAGCAGCCGGCCAAGGGAAGCAGCCAGAGGAGGAGAAGGAAGAGTGACCTGACTTTCTAGAAGTCTATTTTGACTATTTTTTTTTGTAGCCCGAATTGGGAGCTGGGCACCCTGTTTTATTAATATAGCAGCTTCATTTTTCTGACTCATACTGTTTCTTGCTTATTTCTGTACTTAGAAAACTTTCCAATACATATAAACTTGTTAGTGACTGGACTCCTGATGAGTAACTTGAACTATGATAATTCTCAGAATGTTTGGCATATCCTTCATATCCTGAAATCGCAAGATTAGTAGGATTTTGGTACTTGTCATGTCCTTTTTTAATTAGATTCGAACGTATAATAACTTGAAGTATCGAGTATCTTGTCGAGGTAGCCTGATACTTATTATAGTCTGATTTGATGAATTCCTCAATCCTTCTTAATTCTCAGCCTTCTAGGAGACAAAATGGAACCAGGTACCCTGTTAAAATATCCCGATCCTGCTTTAAGTCTATCCTAGTAGGCAACTAAGGCCACTTTAGCACCAAACTTCTTAGAGGAGGGTATTCCCCGACCGAGGCAGCAGGAGCACCCTAAGGCTATTTCCTAGTCTTGAAAAGGCAAAGTAAGGAACCGGGTACCCCGCTGAGGCATCCCGATCTTACTGTAAGTCTGTCCTGGTAGGCAACTACGGCCACTTTAGCACCAGGCTTCTTGGAGGAGAGTATTCCCCGACCAAGGCAACAGGAGTGCCCTAAGGCTATTTCCTAGTCTTGAAATGGCGAAGGAGGAGACAAAATGGAACCAGGTACCCTGTCAAAATATCCTGATCCTACTGTAAATCTGTCCTGGTAGGCAACTAAGGTCACTTTAGCACCAGGCTTCTTGGAGGAGGGTATTCCCCGACCAAGGCAGCAGGAGAGCTCTGAGGCTATTTCCTGGTCTTGAAATGGCGAATCAGTGATGGCAAAGTATGAACATTCAGTAGAAGATACTGGAGGATCTAGTAGGAGATATTGAACACTGGACACAGGAGAGTCATATAGGAGAAGAAACTGCTTTTATTGAAGTTTCCCAGTTAGTACAATATGGAATCGGGGTGAGTATTCCCACCGATACAAACACAATTTCTAAGGGTAGAATTTCCTGAGATGATCGGCATTCCATGTATGGTCCATTGGATATCCCTCCATATCTTCCAGCTTATAAGTACCACCCCGGAGTAATGCTTTAATCAAGTATGGACCTTCCCAGTTAGGAGCTAGCACCCCGTCAGACCTTCTTCGTGTGTTCTAGGTTACCTTCCTGAGAATCAAGTCTCTTTCTTTGAAATTTCGGATCCTCACCTTTTTGTTGAAGTGTCGGGCTATTTTGCTCTGATACACAGCTACCTTCTCAGTGACCTGCTTTGTCTTTCCTCCAGTTGGTCCAAGCTAGCTCTTAATTTAGCCTCATTGTCTTCCGGTTCATAATTTTGGACCCGGAAAGATATGAGTTTATGCTCAATGGGCAAGACCGCCTCTGTTCCAAAAACTAGGGAGTAGGGGGTCTCTCTTGTTGCTGTCCGCCTAGTCGTTCTGTAAGCCCACAGTACATTAGGTAACTCTGCAACCCATAACCCCTTCATCTATTGGAGTTTTTTCTTCAGGAGCTTCTTAATGGTCATGTTGGTGGCCTCAACCAGCCCATTGGTTTGAGGATGAGCCACCGATGCAAAACGAAGATTGATCATCCGGTCCTCACAGAATTCCTTAAAGTTGGCATTGTCAAATTGCTTTCCCAAATCAGTTATGATGGCCATCGGGATGCCAAATCGGTAGACAATGTTTTCCTTGACATAATTGGTGGTTTTTTTCTTCAGTTATCCAGGTGAGGGTCTTGGCTTCTACCTACCGAGTAAAATAATCTATCGCCACTACTGTATGTATGGCTTGGTCGGGTGCAGTGGGAAGCGACCCGATCAGGTCTAGTCCCCAGATAGCAAAGGGGTAGGGGGTGCTGATTGAGGAGAGCCTTTCTGGTGGAAGATGATGGAGGTTTGCTGTTTTCTAACAAGCTTCGTAGGATCGTGCAAACTACCTTGCATCCTGATGTATAGTCGGCTAGTAATAACCTATCCTGATTACTTGGTAAGCCAAAGTTTCACCTGATACATGATTACCACAATCCCCTGAGTATACCTCATTTAGTGCCCAGTGCGCATCATCTGGATGGAGACATCTGAGGAGAGGGAGAGATTTCCCCTTACGGTATATGTACTCTTCTTGGACCGCAGCGTTCCGCTCGGCGTTGAAGTGTCTTCTTTTTTGCTTAACTGGTTTGAAAGTTGCATCCACTGCCAACCTATGGGTAGCCAGGCTAAGAGGAATGCCATGCATCTCCTCATGGCTCCTAGTAAAGATATCGTTGTACTCTCTGAGAAGTTCTACCAAATCCTTCTTGATTTTAGGGTCCAGACCCTCTCCAACTTTTACTGTTTTTGTCAAATCTTTGCCCCTGATCAGGATCTCCTCCAACTGGTCTACGGGGAGCCCACTGGTCCAACCACGCTCTTCTTCTTCTTGCTCTTCCACGATTATGTCTGGTACCTCCCCTTCTTCCAAGACATACCGATCCTGCTCTGATGTTCCCTGATTTGGGTCACTGGTCACATGTGCGCACTGTTTGGCTAATGCAGCGGGGTTGGTGGACACCGCATAACAATTGCGGGCTGTCCGCTGGTCCCCCCTTACTTCTCTTACTCTTGATCCCACTGGAAACTTCAACACATTGTGATAGATGGACATCACTCCTCTAATCCCTGACAGGAAGGGTCTTCCTAAGATTGCATTGTATGCAGACGGGATGTCTATTACAATGAATTCCGTCATTATGTTCTATTGAAGAGGAGCCTCTCCGACTATTACTGGCAAAATCTTTATCCCCATTGGCATTACGGAGTCCCTTGTGAACCCATACAAAAGGGAGGTGCAACTGTTGTAGCAAGAGTTTTTCAGATTGAGCTGCTCATGAGCCCCCTTGAATAGAATATCCACGCTGCTCCCTGTATCAATGAAGACGCGGTGTACCAGGCAGTTGGCTATCTGTACTGTAATCACCATGGGATCATCATGTGGCTGAACTGTATTGTAGACGTCCTCCTCTGTGAAGATGATTTTGGTGGAGCTGGATAGATCCCGGGATCCACTACTGACTTTGAGTATCTCGTGGTCAGTATTAAACCTGGGAATCTTCCTTGCGTGATTCTTCCTCGAATTATTAAAGGTTCCAGCTAAGGTAGGACCTCCACTGATAGGGTGGATCACTTGGATCTGTTGCATCAGATCCTTCTTCCCATCTCTCCTTCTTTCTGCTGCCTCCTGCATCCCACTTTGAACCTATTTCGCTTCTTTGATGTTGTCCCGTACCTGCTGCAATAATTCAGTTAAAATACCTCCCCTTACCAATCCTTAATTCTGGTTGCGGAGGCTGTAGCACTCTGAGGTGTTGTGCCCTATATCCTCGTGGAAGTCGTAATATTTGTATTGATTCCTCCTGTCAATCGGGATTTTCATGGGACCTGGCTTTCTGAGTAGACCCTTATCCCGAATGGCGAGATAAATAGTTTCTAGTGAAGCATTGAGAGGGGTGTAGTGATTATACCCTTCTTCCTCTCTTGCCACCCTGTATACTTCCTTCAAGGGAATCTCTTTGGGAGGTGATCTTCTGACCGGATATCTTTCCTGATATGAAGGAATATGAGGCGGCCTGTAAGTAGATCGGTTCGGAGGTTGATTCTGAAACTTCCTAGCTGGTGCGGGCTTCAGAGCTTCCTTCTTATGGCATGGTGCTAACCGGGCTTCATCGTGCTCGATTTTAATCCGGAGTTGTTCCTCAATGTCCACTTGTTCCAGAGCCCGGTTGTTGGCTTCCTGGTATGTTTCTGGAGGATGCTTGGCAAAAGAACGGAACAGTTTGCCAGCCCATAAGTTCCTCCGGAAGTTGGCTAGAGTTTCCTTCTCATTGAATACACCCATCTGGACGACCTCTTTATGGAATTTCTCCACATAAGATCTTAGAGTTTCACCCCGCTCCTGAACCACGTATTGCAGCAAGATACACTACCTAGTGGTAACTTTTTGAACCATGTCTTGGCACAGTTAGTCAGGGTTGATGGGAACATTCTGCACATGGCTAGCCTGGTTGAACTTTAAACCTCCATTTGTTGGACGAAGCTCTCCAGGTGGCTGAATTTGAGGGGTAACCCTGCCTCCTTGACTCTTTTGGAGAAAGGTGCATTCATCTCGCCCAAGGGGTTCTTCTAGATTCCTTGATGTTTTCCCTTCTTTAACTGCTCCAACTCCTTCACCATCCTTGTCATCTGATCCTCCAGGCGCTGAGATTTTTTGGTTCCGGATCAGGCTACTGAAACCTCTTCATCCGAAGATTCTGAATCAATGACTACCTCCTTTCGCTTAGCTCTTTGATGCTTTTCTTTGGAGCTCTTTCAGGATTTGGCTCTTCCTTCCGAATCGGGATGTGGATCTCTCTCCTTTGCCCTTGGCTTTGGTGGAGACTGAACCCTCCTAGGAGGAACCTCAATTGCGGACTTCACTAGTTTGGGTCTGAGTTCCACCTGTCGAACTGGGAGAGGTGGACCCAATCGGTCGAAAACTGGTACCCGGGCACTTGGGCCAACATCTCCTGGGATCCTGGCTACTTCAAAAGGGATCCCCTGGGCTATCATCCGGAGTCGGATAGCTTCTATGTATGCTGCTGCGTGCTGTTCTAAGACATCTCAATTGACTTCCTGCCTAGCGGGGTCTTGAAGGACAGGGCCTACAACTGGTGGGGGCACTGGTGGAGGTTTCTCATTCCTGGTGCCCTTACCCAGCCTCTGGGCTCTTTTAGTGGAAGCAAGGGACTGAAGTCCTAATGGTTCGGGATGACCCTGGGAGGATCGGAGTCTTATTCTGAATATCACTGGCTAAAGATCGACTGTTTTTGAACAATGGTTGGGATAAGCTCCCACAGACGGCGCCAAAAGTGTCACCGAAAAATCGTCACTGTGGGTGAAATTCCAAATAATGACTTTACAGGGACCAACATCAAGATTGACCCTAGTCGGAGGGGTATCAAGTGGTTCGATACCGACTATCCTAAGCAATGCAAGTACGATGTAAGACACCAGAAAATAAATAAAAATGAGTTTTTTATTGATCGTCACTTTGCATTACAAATATGTGAACTAAACATTCAAGATTAACTGTAAAGTATGGAGATTCAGTGGGTAATGGAGATGGTCGTGATGGTGATCTCGTGCATGTCGATAAGTAGAACTTGTTCGCAGGGTTTCTGGTCGTGATCCCTTTTTTCTTCCGATGAATAAGTTAGTTGTATATATAGGTCATGTTGCTTGCCATGCACTCCTATAATTTCGGTCTAGGGTTTGGCCAATCTAGGATCCTCTTCTTTTTAGGAAATAATCTCGGAGCTTTACGAGTAGAATCCAGTCTTTCCTTCCTAGAATGAGTCAATCTGTGTTGACCTGCTCAAAATAGGACTATTTGGCGAGAAGGAGTATATCTCCTCTGTACGGCAGTGTTTTAATGGGTCTTTTATGGAGCTTTTAGTTTCTGATATGAGAATCTTGCTATCTGGTATCTTTCTGCATGGCGGGCTAGCTATATCAGAAAGTGCAAGCCAGTGGGCATCCAGCTAATGGAGTAGGGGGATGTCTAGCTAGTATCATAGCGGGATGCTCAGTGGAACTCCGTGTCAGGGTGCTGCGGGGTTCATACTGTGGCGGGATGTTTAGTGGAACTCCGTGTCGGGGTGCTACGGGGTTCATACTGTAGCGGGATGCTCAGTGGAACACCGTGTCGGTGTGCTACGGGGTTTTTATAAGAGACTTCGATATGACGGGGCTGGACCCCGTTGCAGGTTCTAGCGAGTACTCCGGCTCGGGACGTTGCTTATGAATCAAGATGCTGGCGGGGTCCTTAAATAGCTTGGGGAAGGCTGGGTCGGACCCCGCCGGAGGAGGTGTGCACTCGGATCAGTCGGAGTCCGCCTTTGTCGGGGTAGTCGGATGGTGTTTGTACTCCTATATTCTTCCTGTGTTGAGGTGGAAAATTCTTCCTTGGTCCTTCGCCAATTTTGGCGGTTAACATGCTCCATAAAAGACCCATTAAAATGCTGCCGTACAGAGGAGATATACTCCTTCCTGCCAGAGAGTCCTATTTTGAGCAGGTCAACACAGTAAGAATCCTACTAGGAAGGTAACAATTTGATCACAAGATTGACTCCTCCTAGGAAGGAAAGACTAGATTCTACACGTAAAGCTCCAAGATTATCTCCTAAAAGGAAGAGGATCCTGCAATTGCCAAACCCTAGACCGAAATTATAGAAGTGCATAGCAAGCAATATGACCTATATAGACAACAGTTTATTGACCAGAGGGGAAAAATGATCTCTAGAAACCCTATGATCAAGTTCTACTTATCGACATGCACGAGTTCACCATCACCACCATCTCCATTACCGACTGAATCAATTACCTTACTGTTAATCCTGAAAAACATAGTTTATACATTTGTAATGCAAAATATCGATTAATAAAGAAGTTATTCTTGTCTATCTTCTTGTGTTCCACGTCGTATTTGCAATGTCTAGGATATAGTCGGTATCGAACCACTTGATACCCCTCCGACCGGGATCAATCTTGATCTTGGTCCCCTTGAAGTCGTTATTTGGAATTTCATCCCCAATGTTGATTTTCTGGTAACAGAAGGAATTCTCCCTTTTTGCATTGGAGATTGAGGCCTTGAAGGGCCATCCTTGGTGATTTCCTTGAGAGCTTGGTCCATCCGATCTATCTTCACCAAATAATCACACTCCTTCACCTTTGCAATCTTCAATGACATCTCTTTCTTGCTTAATTCCTCCTTTACTTCCTCAAATGCCTTGTTCTTGGCATCTACACTCATAAGGGCCTTCCTCATCTTTCGTGAAGATTCTTCCTCAAATTCTTTGGTGAGCTTGGCCAAATTCTCAAGCTCTTTCACCATTGAATCATTCTCCTTGGTGAGAGCCACATTGATCTTCTTAAGCTTATGATTTCGCTTTGCTAGGTCTTCAAGCTTCTTCTCAAGAGCATACTTCTCCATCTTGAGCACCTCTACTTTAAGCATGAGCTCTTGGTTGTCATTCTTGAGTCCTTCAATCTCAGAGTCACCTATGCTCTCATCTTCATCTTCTTGGCTATTCTTCTCATATAATTGTACCAAGTCGTATACTTTTCCACCTTTTGTCTTTGGTGGTTGTACTTCCACCACATAACAACTCTCAATGCTTTTTAGATCATCATTGCACATGGTGATGTCAATCTCAAGTTCTTTCTCAAATGAGTGCATAAAAACTCTCATTTTGCACACATCAATCTTCATTTGAGTGGTAGCCATGAACGGTCTACCAAGTAGGACTTGCCATTCTCTATCATCATTGGATTTATCTCCAATGTTTAGCACCACAAAATCAGTTAGGAGCACTATTCCATCAATAAGAATTGGTACATCTTCTATCTCACTACATGATGTTAGTGAAGTTTGGTCTGCTAACATGAGCTTCTTTCCGGTTGGCTTTAAACATACCAAACCCAATTTCTCATAAATCAATAGGGGCATCATACTAATGTTTACACCCAAGTCAAGCACTACTTTAAGCAACCCACTATCACCAATGGATATGGGAATCACAAAACTTCCAGGATCATGAACCTTCCGAGCATATGCTTCTTCAAACAACATAGCATCATATCTAGCTCTATCCTTTTTGACAAAATTCCCTTCCTTGGCTTCTTCGGTGTGGCTTGGAAACTTCTCTTTCTCTTGCTTTTGGAGAGCTTCTGCAATTTGCCCCATTTGAGTTTCCAATTTTCCAAACGATGCTTCTAAGTTGCCAAACCTTTGGCCACTAGCTTGCATAAAGCTTGTCAAAGTGTGCTCGGCTCTTTGGAAACCTTGCATCATCCCTCTCATTTCTTCATCAATGTTGCGGCGAGGTTGGTATGAGCTAGTGTTAGGATTATGCTCAATAGCAAGAGTGTAATATTGTATTTAACAATCTGTTTCATATTAATAAAGTGATTTCTGGTTTAAACAAATATTATAGCATTTATAGTTGAATATTATAATTGTTAAAGTAAATAATCATAAGGTCTAAAGACTATGAGAAAAGAAGAATTGTTCATACATCTGGATATGTATGTGGTAGACACAATTCTTTAGTTAGTCTTGAATATTGTTCACAACTTAAGTTAAAGGTTGGGCACCTTTATCTTGTTAAAGTTGTAGAATTCTTTTGCTAGCATTTGAGTGGGATCAAATAAGATATGATGAGTCTAAAATCATCGGAGTGTCTTCGAGCAAAAGAGTCTAGTGCACTGGGTGCATTGAACTGGATCAAAATGAAATACTTTATCTATAACCGTCAGTAGATAAAAGTAATTTCATTATCAGGACAATCGGAGAGTCTATCCTAATCCTGAGATAAATGATGGACTTATGGTTGCAAGTGATATCATTTGAGTTATCAATGAGTACGATTATATCGTATAGTCTATCCTCGATAATTTGGTGATATTCATTTGTTAATCGATAGAGGACTTCATTTATAGATATGGACATCGTGGCTCCATTTATCAAATGAGAGTATAATATCATCATATGGATGTTTTGAGGTAATTGGATATTAAATCTCAACGTTGAGTTTTCAATAGTGTCTATTGAAAACATGGCTTCTGGACAAGTCAAAATATCCAAGTTCAAAACGTGGTCATATGAGTAAATATGGTAACTTGGAGAGTTATAGGCGGTCTATGAACTCTTGGCAATTACTGATATTAATCACGAGGATACACTATCTCCAATATGATTGTCTAGGGTATGAATGAGGAAGCATCTTCCTTTTCTGTCTTTATTTAAGAGTTCAATTTTAGCTCTTTAGTGGAATGAGCTAAAATTAATGGATCGGACCTAAGTGAATCATTTGTTGATTGTGATTAGGTTATGTCTATTGGAGCTTAAATTTAGATAGCCCGCCAAGATCCCCAATCCACACGGACTTGCATGGATCACTTGATATATTCTACCGGACCAATTTAGGGTCCATCTAGAATTGCATTTAATATATTAAGAATATAATTTGCACATTATTTATGTAATGGGCTGCTAAATTATATTTATATATTAATGGATGACATGTGGGCTTGTTTCTTTTAGTAATAATGGGTCTAGTTCACATGTGGGCTTTTTATTTAAAGTCCTATGGATTTAATGAAATAAGAAAAATAATATTTGGCCCAATATATACATGTGGGGCGGCAAGGTGCTATAATAGCATTTAATATTATTTTGTTTTCATTATTTAATTAAATAAGAATTAATTAATTTATTAATTAATTGTTTAATTAAGTAACAAATCTTTTCTAAATAGGAAATATGATTCCTATTTGTATACTATTGGTAGTAGTGTACTTAAATTAAAAGACTTGTTTGACAAGGAAATAAATAATTAATTTTATTTATTTAATCAAATAAGAAGTCTTTTTATTTTAGTCAAATAAGGAATAAAAGATTATTGAGTTGGATTAGGGTTTGGAAATCTTAAACAAAATAGGAATTAGGGTGCAATTCAAACTCTTCTTTTTGTTTGATTTTTGCAGCAACCCTAATTGTTTTTGGCTAAGGATTTCGGCCACCCTAAGTTAAAAAGAGAAAAGAAAATTTGCCATATATAAGGCCATTATAATTTTCGGCCATACCAAGGGTTTTATGTGCAGAATTTTTCTTCTTCTTCTTCTTCTTCTTCTTCTCAACTCATAGTTAGAGATCAATTATTCTACTAAAAACAAAAGGAAAATAGATTATTCTTTGATGGTATATTGTTTGCTTGTTCATTAATAAGCTTGTATATACTATATCGATTAAGGTTCATGCGAGTTTCGATCATAAGATTGAGAACTCAAAAGTGACCGGAATAATCTTAGGTTCCTTTAGATTGTTTTTGGGACTAACGAATCAAGAAAAGTTTGTTATATCCGATCTCAGGTTTGCAATTCAAAGAAAGGGAGACCACGCTCCTAGGTGATCCACGTTCGTGCTAGGATTGAAGATCTTGCGGATTACCATCGACGCAAGTCAATCGGATCACGCGACAAGAGGTATTAATCTTTTGTTTATTCTTTATATATCTTTAATTAATCAAAAGGGTTTAAGGTTCATAAAATTGGAAAATTTTTAAAAGCTACTCAAACTAATTTTTTTTTTTAGTCTCGCTTCCGCTGCGGGTATATTTTTCCCTACAGCTAGATTGAGCATTGTTGTTGTCGTTCCATTGATTTCCTCCCCATTGATTTTCTCCTTGGGGGTATCCTCCTTGTTGATGTCCACCTTGTTGTTCTCTTTGATGGTATCCTCCATGAGGGTTACCACCTTGATTGTTCACTCCTTGTTATTGGTTTTCTCCTTGTTGTTGGTTCCTAGATGGTGGGTTCAAGATGTTGTTGTTGTTTGACCAAGAGAGGTTGGGATGGTTTCTCCATGGTTGATTGTAGTTGTCTGAGTATGAATTTTTTCCTTGCCCTTGGAATCCCATAGCTTGTACTTCCTCTTGCTCTTGCCCTTGAAATATGTCAACAAAACCCTTCATTCTCATTGAATTTACCACTAGAACTTCCTTCTTGTCTTCCTAACATCTTCACCCCTGCCTTTGGAAATCTCATGCTCTCAATGTGTGAAGTCAAAAACTCCACTTTCTTGTTTATCCTCAAAATCTCAATGGTGGTTTCCGTGCTAGCACTCACATCAAACTTTCCACCTTGAATACTATTTGCATTCCTTTGTTGAGAGTTTTGTGCTAACATCTCATATATCTCATATATCTCGGTGGCGGTCTTGGTGTCATATGAGCCTCTACAAGCATTATCCACCAATACTTGGGAAAAGCGAGTGAGACCACCTTGGAAGCAAGATACCTTGTACTCCTCGGTGAACATATGAGGAGGGCATTGGGCCAAAAGAAGTTGATACCTCTCCCCATATTTATGAAACAACTCCCCTTCACTCTCATAGAAATCCGTAATCTTGACCTTCAACTCCTTTTCCTTCCTAGCCAAAAAAAATCTATTGAAGAATACTTTGCAAATCTAACTCCAACTTGTTAATGACCTCGGCCTAAGCCCCATTAACCACTTTATAGCCGCATCATTCATGCAGTACTGAAAGCAATGCATATGCAACTGCTCGCGAGAGAGACACATGATAGGGAATGTCTCAATAATTGCACTGAATTCCTTCATGAACTGTAGGCAATCTTCATTCAGCTTCCCATGAAATTTGGGCAAAAGGTTGACATGCATCATCCTAAGCTCATATCCCTCAGCAACCAGGTCTAGCACAATCGGTGATGGTTGATTCCCGATAGCCGGTAGGGAATACTCTCCCACGATCATCCTATTAGGGTTATGCTCAATAGCAAGAGTGTAATGTTGTACTTGACAATCTTTTCATATTAATAAAGTGATTTCTGTTAGTTAACAAAATCTTATATAGCATTTATTATTATAATTGTCAAAGTAAATAATCATAAGGTCAAAAGACTATGAGAAAAGAAGAATTGTTCGTACATCTGGATATGTACGAGGTAGACACAATTCTTTAGTTAGTCTTGAATAACGTTCACATCTTAAGTTAAAGGTTGGGCACCTTTATCTTGTTAAAATTGTAGAATTCTTTTACTAGCATTTGAGTGGGATCGAATGTGTTGTGATGAGTCTAAAATCATCGAAGGGTCTTCGAGTAAAAGAATCTAGTGCATTGGGTGCATTGAACTGGATCACAATGAAATACTTTTTCTAGAACCGTTAATAGATAAAAGTCTTTTCATTATCAGGACAATCGGAGAGTCTATCTTAATCCTGAGATAAATGATGGACTTATGGTTGCAAGTGTTATCATTTGAGCTATCAATGAGTACGATTATATAGCATAGTCTATCTTCGATAGTTTGGTGGTATTCATTTGTTAATCGATAGAGGACTTTATTTATAGATATGGACATCGTGGCTCCATTTATTAAATATGAGTAGAATATCATCATATGGATGCTTTGTGGTTTTGGATATGAAATCTTAACGTTGAGTTTTCAATAGTGTCTATTGAAAGATGACTTCTGGACAAGTCATAATATATATCCAAGTTCAAAGTGTGGTCATATGAGTAAATATGGTAACTTGGAGAGCTATAGGCGGTCTATGAGCTCTTGGCGATTACTGATATTCTTCACGAGGATTCACTATCTCCCATATGATTGTCTAGGGTATGAATGAGTATCGTTAACTTATTCCATCTTTATTTAAGAGTGCAATTTTAGTTCTTTAGTGGAATGAACTACAATTAATAGATTGAACATAAGTGAATCATTTGTTGATTGTGATTGGGTTATGTCTATTGGAGCTTAAATTTAGATAGGCCCGCCAAGATCCCCAATCCGCACAGACTTGCATGAATCAGTTGATATATTCTACCGGACTATTTGTGGGTCCATTTAGAATTGTATTTAATATATTAAGAATATAATTTGCACATTATTTATTTAATGGGCTGTTTAATTATATTAATATATTAATGAAAGGCATGTGGGCTTGTTTCTTTTAGTAAGAATGGGTTTAGTTCACATGTGGACTTTTTATTAAAGTCCAAATGGATTAAATAAAACAAGAAAACAATATGTAGGCCCAAGTTCTAGTCATGGGCCGCAATGGCTAATTTTTAGCCCATTATATTGTTTTATTTTATTATTTAATTAAATGGAAATTAATTAATATGTTAATTAATTATTTAATTAAAAATCAAATCTTTTTCTGATTAGGAAATATGTTTCCTAGTAGTATACTACTATTAGTATTATACTAAATATAAAAGACTTTATTTGTTTAGTCAAATTAGGAAGTCTTTTATATAGTCACAAATACACTAAAGAGTTGGATAAAGGTTTGTATACAAATATGAATGCATGCGGAAATATATATAGTATATATGCATGTGTAAGGAATGTATATTGATATGTATAGGAAATATATATAGTATATATGCATGCATAAGGAATGTGTATTAATATGCATGAATGCATGCAGAGATATATATATAAAGTAGATATGTTTTATACATATAATGCATGAAGTCTTTTAAACAAAAACAAACACTTATATAATGCAATCAGAGTGTATATACAAACATATATATATATAAGAAACGTGCTTTACTGCACTACATATATTTAAAAGGCGTGCAATATTAGTCCATATTGATATATATTTAAAAGAGAATTCGGTGCACAAAAATTGAGATATATATATTCTTTATATTTTTGTCAAACCCTAGTTTTTGCAATTGAGAGATTTTTCTTTTGCTAGAGAAAAATAAAATCCAACTCTTAGACTAGTGTGAAATTCGGCCAAGAGAGATTGTGAGAAGAATTGTTCTTATTTTGATAGTGCAGTAGTGATCTTTACATCAAGAGGTCTTGTGCACAATTTCGAATAAGGTTCACGCGAGTTTCAATCTAACGATTGTAAATTCAAAAGTGACCAGGACATTCTTAACAATCTATTGGAATTTTTGTGACTAACAGAAATCAGAAAAGTTTTGTTGTCCATTCTCAGGTATACAATTCAAAGAGAAGGGAGACCACGCTCCTAGGTGATTCACGTTCGTGATCGAATTGGAAGATCTTGCGGATTACCATCGACGCATAGTCAATCGGATCACGCGACAAAGGTACGATATCTTTTGGTATATATTGCTTAATTAATTAAAGGGTTAAGGTTCAATATGGGAAAATTTTTAAAATATTGTAAGATCCGTTATTTGTGTTGGCTTGATTCCATTGCAAAACGCTCTATATTTGTATTAGTAGTTGCTTAAGTATTTCTTGGAAGAAAAGAGCCTCAAAGGTGAAGAAGCAACATCTTGTGCAAATATCGTCTTCAAGGGGAACATCGCTTACTTGGATGCTAAGGTATCAAGATTCTTCTTCCTCTTGCAAGGTGTTAGCGCACACACACACAATTCATACATGTGTGTCCCTGAATCATAGTTCAAACATTTGGTATAACACTTTCACACACATTTAGTATGCACATGCATTCATCTCATTGTTAACAATCTTGTAGAATTGCATGTTTTCTCACTATTGCTTAGATATGGCATGCTTGTGTTGTATAGTGTTTATTTGTTTGTGTTTCTTGTGTTTTGGACTTGAACATGGTCTTATTTGATTCCTTATTGAGTTCCGGTCATTTCGGTTACTCATATGTTAAGTTTCGAGTCCAAACGATGTAGCTACGCTACTTTTCGTTCTCATTTGTTGAGTTGTGTTCGTCGTCATTTTCCGAGATGAATTCTCAACCATTTGTCAAAGTTTCATAGTCTTTGTCGTGCGTGAGGGAGTCACGGTTTGTAATCTAAAAACAGATTCAAATTCGGAGTTCGGATGACTGAATACGGTCGAAGAACGTGCGAGGTGCGCGAGAGGAGCAAGCTGGCCAAAGGCCATGGTATGGTCACCACGTGTGGCCCACGTGTGCCACACGGCCCAGCCAGCTCTCTGGCCACGTGTGGCACACGCTGACCACACGTGGGCATGGCTGAAATGCTTCTACTTTTTTGGACAAATTTGCCCCTCTTCCCTCCTCTTCAAATGACCTCTCTTCCCTCCATTTTCAAACAACTTGAACCACATCAAATCTGATTTTCTGCAGAAATGTTCATGATTTTGATTTACTTACTTTGATAATAACTTCTTCATACGAACTCGAAATCGAGTGATTCAAGAGCCAAAAATGTTGGTCTCGACGAGAGCTACAAACCCAAGCATTTTCAGAGGCAATTGATTTCGTCATTTTTCACAGCACTCTGATTTTCAGTACGAGGTCATTAGTTGTATGTGATACTTCTTCTCTTGCAATTTCATTTGATCATCTCTATGATTCTTTCTATTTGATTGTTGAAATATGTTGAGAAGTATGTTAGATCATATGCTAGGGTTGTATGATTGATTAGTTAATTGAGTTTAGCTTTGTGATTTCTCTTAAACATATTTTTGCTAAACTTGAGATTGATTGAAATTGATTCTAGAAATTGCTTTTATAATGTGCTTCATGTTATCTTCTAGGCTCAATTTCTTGATATAAGAACTAAGATGTTTGTGACATATATTGAATATCTTAATCTTGTTCTTATTGTTTTGACATGCTTTGATTTCTAGATAGATTTGTGATTGTGTGTTGATAGTATATTCTAGATTATCATTAAGCATGTTCATAGAGTGTGTTTGATCTACTTACTCTATTTGTGTGTGGTTGCATCATTTGCATCACCTAGATCATTGCCTTGTAATAGGTTGAAGTCTCTTGTCAAGGTGAGTGAAGCCTATTTGACTTGAGTAAGAAGACTTGGCTAGGAAAGGTTTCCGGATAGCCAAGCAAGAAGCCTTAGTTAGAATCAAGGTGATTCGGATAACTAAGCAAGAAGTCTTAGCAAGGAGTTTTAATACTCCGGATGGTTGAGCTAGGATAGCTTAACTAGGATCTCTTGATCTAGATTGCTAAGCAAAGAAATCTTCCTAGAGGCTTTTTAGTCTTGGATAGGAAGTTGCTCTCTAGAGGTGTGGGATACATCTTAGATAGAGAGTAGGCTAGGTAATTCACTAGGCCTTTGAGAGGTGATTAGGATTTGATAGCTTGAAGTGGATATCATAGTGTTGATAGCTTTGAGTGTGTAAGTTCTTTTCATATAGTGGATTTGCTTTGCCGGTGGTTGTAGATTCAACCCGTGGACGTTTCCTCTTTGAGGTTTTACCACGTAAAAAATTGTGTCTCATTTTTGCTTTATATTTCCTTATCTTCCATATGTTCTCTTGTATTGATTCTTTTGTATATTGATGCTTACATGACTTGATTCATAATATACAATTGCTATATCATTACAAGTATTCATTTTCATTCTTATATTCCGCATCTTTTTGAATATTGGAAGAATTTGGATCTATACCTATTCACCCCCCCTCTATGTATAAAACACTAAACTTTAAAGTGAATTTCAAATATACTAAACTCTTTTTAGTCTCGCATCCGCTGCGTGCACGTATTTTTCCCTACAATTGGTATCAGAGCAAGGTTGTACCCTTTAATTAATTAACGTATATATACGTGAATCTTTTTCTTTTTATTGTGATTATGCATGTTTAGAAAGAAATGACACTCTAGGTATTCTCATATATAATTACATTGGAATGTATGGATTTATATATGTTATATTTTGATATAAAGTGAATTGTTATTACTCGATTTTGATCCTAGAATTTCAATGTAATTTTTGTTTCGGAATTGTAACAAGAAGGGTGGCCTATTATCATCACAATTTCCTTCTTGGTAGTTGCTAATATTTTTTTTTTATGTATTATATTAAACTGCAGTATTTTTTTAAAGTATTAAAAAATAAGTGCAGTATTTTTTTTTTATTAAATACTGCTGTGAATAAAAAAAAAAAAAATTTACTGCAGTATTTTTATTGTTTAAATATGTTCAAGCATCGAAGATTCGAAAACTTGAAGAATTAATAGCAACCGGAACGAGTTTGGGACCATGTGCACCATAGCAACGTGCACGCGTGCAAAATTGCACGCAGCTGTGCATGTTGGACTGTGGGCTGCGCATGGCAGCCCGATGGAAGCCCTTGTTAGGGTTGTGAAGTGTGCACGCCAATTGGGCAGCCGTGGGTGCTCACGTGATCCATGGGCACTTGAAGATTTGTTCGCCAAGAAAGGAGATTTTTTGTATTCCAAACAATTGTAATTTACTTGCTTTTCTAGGATGGATCAAAATCGTGGCTATTTATTTTATGTAAATATTACAATATTTGTTATTGTTTGATAACATGTCATGTAGAATATGAGTGCCACTCATATATCTCTTTTGGTATGAACATGCATTGAATGATTTAGGTATCTAATTGGCATCTAGATAACTTGGTAAATCATTCTTTGGGATTTAATCACATGACTTAAATAATTGAGTGGCAGAAGGTGTATTGCAAACACCTATGGCCTCCAAGGTTAGTTGAGCTATATTGTTTTGTGGTAATCCCCCCAAGGGGCGTCCATGAATGGAATATAGCAAGATACTTCCTTACAAGGATAGACTAGACAATTGACTCAAACGAGATCTACTCCCCAAGGAGGGATTTTCGTGAGGGAATATATTGAGGGTCGAAATCTTGGTAGTACACTCAATGTGATTTTATTGATATCCTCCCAAGAGTTCTTGTTAATAAAATCACAAGGCTAAAATTGAAAACGTTTGTTGTTATGTTAACAATTAGGTGAAACCTAGTCCAACTAATAAATGGTGCGAACTCTCAAAGGAGGCGTAACATTTATGGGTGTTGGATCGAATGTTGAATTTTACAATTGAATTATAAATATTTAATTCAAGATAAATATTCAAAAATGCTAAACAATGATTATTTACTTATATATAATTTTGTTTTATTAAGAAATCATGATCCCAACCCTAATGATCATCCAAAAAGATAAAACTTTAACTGGTAATAATTATGTCACATGGAAAAGGAAAATTGGGTTGTTGCTGCAAGCTAAAAAAAATATAAAGTTTGTTCTAACTACTCCTAAACCACCTGCTCCTACTAATGAATCTAATGTGATGCAATGAGACGAGTATGAGCAGTGGAAGACCTCTAATGAGATGGCCAAATGGCTACCATCTCCGACGTGTTGCAACAGTAGCATGAAGGAATGGGGTCTGCTGCAGATATGATGATGTCTCTAGAAGAGATTCATATGGTTGGTAAAGTTGCTACTATTAAGACCCGTCAGAAGGTCAAGGAATAATAGAAGAAAAAGCAACTTGGGCCTACCAAGATGGAGACTAAGAAAGTAACCAAGATCAAAAGGAAGTGCCTCATTTGTGGTGAAAAGAGACATTGGAAAAGTAATTGCCCAAAGTCTCAGAATAAGAAGGAACAAGGTAATGTGAATTATCTTGAAACATGTTTTTCTAGCAGATTCTACAGATTATTGGATCGTAGACTCTGGAGCCACTAATCATGTTTGTTATTCCTTATAGGGGTTTCAAGAAAGGAGAAGGTTGAATAAGAATGAAATCAATTTGCGTTTAGGCAACGGAGCGTTGGTGTCTGCTAGTGCAGTGGAAGATATTAGCGTTCATCTAGATGCTAGTAGGCATTTATATTTGACAGACATTTATTATGTGCCTCAATTCAAGAGAAATTTAATTTTCAGTTTCTTGTTTAAATAAATTTGAATATTCAGTTACTTTAAATAAAAATTTTATTATTAGTAAGGATGACAAATTTGTTTACGAAGGTACATTGGAAAATGGTTTATTCTATTTACATAGAAATATCTCTCATTTGTTAGACACAGAATTAACGCAACCTAATCATAAAAGAGTAAAATTATCAAAAGATGAAACCTACCTATGCCATTTGCGCCTAGGTCATATTAACCTTAATAGGATTAAAAGATTGGTTAGTGATGGACTTTTAAGAGACTTAAAAGTTGATGATCTACCAACTTGTGAATCCTGTTTGGAAGGTAAAATGACCAAAAGGTCGTTCAGGACCAAAGGCACAAGAGCCACTGAATGTTTAGGATTAATGCATACTAATGTATGTGGTCCTATGAACATTCAAGTAGAGGTAGATATGAGTACTTCATCACTTTCACAGATGATTACTCGAGATTTGGCTATGTATATCTCATGAGACATAAGTCGGATGCTTTTGACATGTTTAAAGTATTTAAAGCTGAAGTGGATAATCAGCTAGAGAAACACATTAAAATCTTGAGATCTGATCGTGGTGGAGAATATCTATCTGGTGAGTTTCAGCAATATCTTATTGATAATGGAATCATTTCTCAATTTTCTGCACCAGGTACACCTCAACAGAATGGGGTGGCCGAATGAAGAAATAGAACTTTTTTGAATATGGTTAGGTCAATGTTGAGTTATTCAACACTCCCTGTTTCTTTTTTGGGATATGCTCTACAAACTGCAATGTACATTCTAAACGATGTACCATCGAAGTCGGTTCCTCAAACACCGTATGAGTTGTGGACTGGGCGAAAGCCTAGTTTACAACACTTACGTATATTTGGTTGTCCTGCGCATGTGTTAAGAGGAAAGACAGAAAAGATGGAGTCCCATACAGAAACATGCATATTTGTGGGGTATCCAAAAGGAACTAAAGGGTATTATTTCTATAGTCCTTCAGATCTTAAAGTATTTGTTTCGACAAATGCTAAATTTCTGGAAAATGACTATATGAATGAGTTTATACCTAAAAGTAGAATTGTCCTGAATGAGATGTCAGGAGATACAATTTCGTAAGAGGTTTCACAATCTAGCCCAATTGTAAGTTTCGAACCATCACAAGATCAACAACCTACCATTCCTCGTCATAATGGGAGGGTTATAAGACAACCCGAGAGATACATCGGTCTGGGAGAATCAATGGAGAATCTCCAGAACGACGATGATCCCTACACATATAAGGAAGCAATGGAGGACGTTGATAGTCGCCATTGGGAAAAGGCAATGCAATCTGAGATTGAGTCCATGTTCAATAACAAAGTCTGGTCCCTTGTAGACTTACCTAAAGGGATAAAACCAATTGGGTGCAAATGGGTATACAAAAGGAAAAGAGGTATGGATGGAAAGGTGGAAACCTTTAAAGCTAGATTAGTAGCTAAAGGTTATACACAGAAAGAAGGTATCGATTACGAGGAAACCTTCTCTCCTGTGGCCATGCGTAAATCCATTAGGATACTCTTATCCATTGCGGTATCTTTAGATTTAGAGATTTGGCAAATAGACGTCAAGACAACTTTCCTTAATGGAAGTCTTTACGAAAGCATCTATATGATGCAACCAGAAGGATTCATTGAAAAAAGCCAAGTGGAAAAGGTATGCAAGTTGCAAAAATCCATATATGGATTAAAGCAAGCATCCAGATCCTGGAACATAAGGTTCGATCAAGCTGTGAAAGGTTTTGGATTTGTTCAGAACCTTGACGAACCTTGTTTATACAAAAGGATCAAAGGCGACAAGTTGGTTTTCCTAATTCTTTATGTTGATGATATACTACTCATCGGAAACGATGTAGGTGTATTGACATCAGTAAAAGAATGGTTAGCAAAACAATTTGATATGAAGGACTTAGGAGAAGCAAGTTATATTCTTGGTATCCAAGTAATAAGGGATAGAAAGAATAGAACGATTGCACTATCCCAAGCTTCATACATAGATAAAATCTTGTCTAGGTTTTCCATGCAGGATTCCAAGAAAGGTATGTTACCTTTCAGGCATGGAATCAAACTTTCTAAGGAACAAGTTCCTAAGAATGAGCATGAAGAGCAAGTCATGAGTACGGTTCCATATGCCTCGGTAGTTGGAAGTCTCATGTATGCAATGCTCTGCACTAGACCAGATATTTGTTTTGCTGTTGGCATAGTTAGCTGGTTTTAATCGAAACCTGGTCCTAATCACTGGACAGCAGTCAAGCATATTTTCAAGTATCTCAAGAGAACGAGAGATAATATGCTTGTATACTCTGGAGGGGATTTGATTCCCGTAGGGTATACAGATTCTGATTTCCAGTCAGATTCTGACTCAAGAAAATCCACATCAGGATCTGTGTTTACTCTGGGAGGAGGAGCAGTCATATGGAGGATCATCAAGCAATCATGCATTGCTGACTCCACCATGGAAACTGAGTATGTTGCTGCATGCGAAGCTGCCAAAGAGGCTGTCTGGCTCCGCCAATTCTTGATTGACTTAGAAGTGGTTCCTAGTGCGAATAAGCAGATCACTGTTTACTGTGACAACAGTGGAGCAGTGGCTAATTCGAAAGAACCAAGAAGTCATAAGAGAGGAAAACACATTGAAAAGAAGTATCATCTTCTTAGGGAGATTGTTCATAGGGGTGACGTGACGATTACCAAAATCGCGTCAGCAAAAAATCTAGCGAATCCCTTCACAAAGGCTCTACCACAGAAGAGTTTTGATGGGCACCTAAAGAACATGGGAATGAAAGATATGACACATTTGCTATAGCGCAAGTGGGAGATTGTTAGGGTTATGCTCAATAGCAAGAGTGTAATGTTGTACTTGACAATCTTTTCATATTAATAAAGTGATTTCTGTTAGTTAACAAAATCTTATATAGCATTTATTATTATAATTGTCAAAGTAAATAATCATAAGGTCAAAAGACTATGAGAAAAGAAGAATTGTTCGTACATCTGGATATGTACGAGGTAGACACAATTCTTTAGTCAGTCTTGAATAACGTTCACAGCTTAAGTTAAAGGTTGGGCACCTTTATCTTGTTAAAGTTGTAGAATTCTTTTACTAGCATTTGAGTGGGATCGAATGTGTTGTGATGAGTCTAAAATCATCGAAGGGTCTCCGAGTAAAAGAATCTAGTGCACTGGGTGCATTGAACTGGATCACAATGAAATACTTTTTCTAGAACCATTAATAGATAAAAGTCTTTTCATTATCAGGACAATCGGAGAGTCTATCTTAATCCTGAGATAAATGATGGACTTATGGTTGTAAGTGTTATCATTTGAGCTATCAATGAGTACGATTATATAGCATAGTCTATCCTCGATAGTTTGGTGGTATTCATTTGTTAATCGATAGAGGACTTCATTTATAGATATGGACATCGTGGCTCCATTTATTAAATGTGAGTAGAATATCATCATATGGATGCTTCGTGGTTTTGGATATGAAATCTTAACGTTGAGTTTTCAATAGTGTCTATTGAAAGATGACTTCTGGACAAGTCATAATATATATCCAAGTTCAAAGTGTGGTCATATGAGTAAATATGGTAACTTGGAGAGCTATAGGCGATCTAAGAGCTCTTGGCGATTACTAATATTCTTCACGAGGATTCACTATCTCCCATATGATTGTCTAGGGTATGAATGAGAGTATCGTTAACTTATTCCATCTTTATTTAAGAGTGCAATTTTAGTTCTTTAGTGGAATGAACTAAAATTAATAGATTGAACCTAAGTGAATCATTTGTTGATTGTGATTGGGTTATGTCTATTGGAGCTTAAATTTAGATAGGCCCGCCAAGATCCCCAATCCGCACGGACTTGCATGAATCACTTGATATATTCTACCGGACTATTTGTGGGTCCATTTAGAATTGTATTTAATATATTAAGAACATAATTTGCACATTATTTATTTAATGGGCTGTTTAATTATATTAATATATTAATGAAAGGCATGTGGGCTTGTTTCTTTTAGTAAGAATGGGTTTAGTTCACATGTGGGCTTTTTATTAAAGTCCAAATGGATTAAATAAAATAAGTAAACAATATATAGGCCCAAGTTCTAGTCATGGGCCACAATGGCTAATTTTTAGCCCATTATATTGTTTTATTTTATTATTTAATTAAATGGAAATTAATTAATATGTTAATTAATTATTTAATTAAAAATCAAATCTTTTTATGATTAGGAAATATGTTTCCTAGTAGTATACTACTATTAGTATTATACTAAATATAAAAGACTTTATTTGTTTAGTCAAATTAGGAAGTCTTTTATATAGTCACAAATACACTAAAGAGTTGGATTAGGGTTTGTATACAAATATGAATGCATGCAGAAATATATATACATTTATGCATGCGGAAATATATATAGTATATATGCATGTGTAAGGAATGTATATTGATATGTATAGGAAATATATATAGTATATATGCATGCGTAAGGAATGTATATTGATATGTATAGGAATTATATATAGTATATATGCATGCGTAAGGAATGTGTATTAATATGCATGAATGCATGCAGAGATATATATATATATATATAAAGTAGATATGTTTTATACATATAATGCATGCAGTCTTTTAAACAAAAACAAACACTTATATAATGCAATCAGAGTGCGTAATATATATATACAAATATATATATAAGAAACGTGCTTTACTGCACTACATATATTTAAAAGGCGTGCAATATTAGTGCATATTGATATATATTTAGAAGAGAATTCGGTGCACAAAAATTGAGATATATATATATTCTTTATATTTTTGTTAAACCCTAGTTTTTGCAATTGAGAGATTTTTCTTTTGCTAGAGAAAAATAAAATCCAACTCTTAGACAGTGTGAAATTCGGCCAAGAGAGATTGTGAGAAGAATTGTTCTTATTTCGATAGTGCACTAGTGATCTTTACATCAAGAGGTCTTGTGCACAATTTCGAATAAGGTTCACGCGAGTTTCAATCTAACGATTGTAAATTCAAAAGTGACCAGGACATTCTTAACAATCTATTGGAATTTTTGTGACTAACAGAAATCAGAAAAGTTTTGTTGTCCATTCTCAGGTATACAATTCAAAGAGAAGGGAGACCACGCTCCTAGGTGATTCACGTTCGTGATCGGATTGGAAGATCTTGCGGATTACCATCGACGCATAGTCAATCGGATCACGCGACAAAGGTACGATATCTTTTGGTATATATTGCTTAATTAATTAAAGGGTTAAGGTTCAATATGGGAACATTTTTAAAATATACTAAACTCTTTTTTGTCTCGCTTCCGCTGCGTGCACGTATTTTTCCCTACACATCCTTTGACCACGGTTTATGGGAGTTTCTTCAGTCATCTCTTCCCTAAAAGGGGCTTCGTCCTCCCGCCTAGGTTGTTGTCCTTCCGTACTCATAGTTTGTCTAGGAATTGCTTCGAACTCTCTCACATGGCTAGTGCCTTCCAGTGGGGGATGTACTCCTCTACCTAGAGACCTCCTACCGTGCATAAAACTGAGTACCTGAAAAATGAATAGATAAAGATATACAAGGAAAAAGGTAAAAAAGCACTATGAAAAAGTTAACTACCAGTAACCAAAATACTAACTAACAATCTAAACTACACAAATAAAATATGAAGAAAAGTCAATCTATGTAATCAACGCTACCACTCCCCGGCAGCGGCACCAATTTTTGATGAGCCGTCGTGCACTCACAAAAATGATATAATTTGTTTGATTTTTGAAAACCCTTTTAAGCCACTTAAATCCTTTAAAATGTGATTTTATAGTTAATGGTAAGCAAATTCGTTCCACAGGGATATGGAGTGCTAATTATATAGATTGATTAATCTTAGACAAGTAAAATAAATCATGATATTTGATAGGTGTGTGGTTTCAAAAACCACCAATGCTAACTACTAAATTGAAAATGCAAAAGTGATATGAAAAATAGAATACTCAACAACCTTGATAAGAATAATGATGAAAACAATTAATATGATTGCTAGGGAATAGATTGATTAGCAATTGAGTGTGGGTAATGCCTTATAGCCACTTTAATGGACCAATATCTCTATGTTAACCACTTAAGGCCTAGATTAGTGGGGTTGATATACCCACCATTAATCTATCCTATTCAATTGGTTCTTAATCACACAAGGAGTGTCAATCCAAATATGAATATATAACATATTACTCTAAACAAGATTGCAATTAACAAGTGGATATACAAGTCAATCACATAATGAGTAGAATCTAATGATTTGAATGAATAGAACACATAAGAGATTCATTACAAAGCTAAGGCTAATACCCACAACCAAATGATCCTCAAATCTATCCCCTAGATTAGGGGTTTAGTTACATATATTAGCAATAAAATGAAAGGAAGTAAATAATAAGAAAATCACCCTTGGGCCTCCTTCTTTAAGTTTGATCCTTCTTTTCCTTTTCGCTCCTAAATGCAAAGAGTGGAAGTAGAGAATGTGTCTTGAAGTGTGGATGTTTAGTGGAAAGTGACAAAGGAATTTGGGTGGAGAAATGGTAGGAGAGGAATGATTTAGGGAAGTAGTCAAGGTTTGGTGTTGAGTTTTGGATGGAATTAGGTGAGTACAAGTAGAGAAATGGAGGAAGAGGTAAGATGAGCCATGGATGAGAAATCTAGATCTTAATTGGATGAATTTCGTGCTCTCTAAGATGGGGTGTCTTCTGAAGACGAGAGGCCACTATATATACTGTCTCTTGAATGTGTACTGATAACTGCTTGATTCGCTAATGTGGCACAAAGTTTGCTATTTTATCGCTGTGGCGACCTTGGTGCGTAAAACGGTTAGATGAAAAGGTTGCCATGAACATCATCTTTTTCTCCATTTAGCAAGTGGCGACCATGAGCAATTCATGATGAGGTCACCATTTTCATGAAGAGGTCACTGTGGCGACCATATATGGTGACCCTGAGCAAGGTTGTGAGGTCGCCATTTGCAGAGGTGGGTCGCCAAATGGCGACCCACCTGATTCATTTCTGCACCCTTCTGTCGCCATGGCGACCAAGTGGCGAACTTCTGAAGCTCTGAATTATCCTCTATCGCCATGGCGACCATGTGGCGACCTCTTCTTGCTTAAGTAGCAAAAATGCCTTGTTTCTTCCCATTTGTGAGCCTTTTTGCACTCAAGTCCTCAACTTCATCCCAAATGCTCTTGGAACCTAATAAAACCTAAAACACTTGATTTTGCACCATTAAACATGGGGAAATGCCCAAGAATTAAGCAAAAAGAATCGAAAATGGGGGCCAAAATCATACTAATTTTGGCTTGATCAACATACAAGAAACACACAATATATAATAAATATAGATATGCATGAGCTGTGTGTGTGTTACTGCTAAAATCTCTTCAATGCAAGTAAGCACAAGAAATTTACCTTCGGAGTGCTTATCATCTTGAGGTCTTGAGAGGGTCTTTGTTGTGTATAAACACCAACAATTATACGCCTATAGCTACCCTTACGTCAAACCCCAAACGTGGTTTGTCACATGATTGCGCTCCAAATGCTCACATTTAGCGCTCCCTTACTTAGCTTTTGTAATCGTTTTCTGAGCACTTTTAGGTGTTTAATGTTGTTAATAAGTATTTTTCAGGTATTTCAGCTCATCAGGGATTTTCTAGACCAAACTGGAGGAAAGTAGCAAAACTGTGGGCAAAAGAAGGCAATTACGTCACTATGGAGAATTATCACTACAAGAAAATAACACAATTCTTGACAGTTAAAACTAACATATGTGGCATCGACATTGTCACAGTAAATGAAAGGAGCGAGAGGCACTTGTACCTACAGCTCAGATAGTAGTTGGCCAATCCAATTGAGTTTTGCAGCTGTGGACGCGATGGCGCGGTACTCTGCCTCAGTAGATGACCTCGCAACAGTGTGTTGCTTTTTGGAGCTCCAGCTAATAGGCGTTGAACTAAGGAAGGCAATATAGGCTGTGGTGGAGCGCCAATCATTAGGATCACCTACCCAGTCAGCATCAGCAAAAGCAAGGAGAGAAAGAGATGTGTTACGAGAGATCAAGAGACCGTGATCAAGAGTGCCTTTGAGGTACCGAAACACACATTTCACCGCATTCCAGTGAGTTACGGTTGGCCAATACACGAATTGAGAGAGTTTATTCACTGTAAATGAAACATCAGGACGAGTCAGGGAGAGGTACTAAAGGGAACCGATAACTTGCATGTACTAAGTAGTATTCGTGGATGCACTGCCATCATTAAGTTTGAAGGTCTCAACTAGAGAGAGAGGTGTGCAGACTAGCTTCGACTCAAGCATGTTTGTTTTAGCGAGAAGGTCACAAATATACTGTTGTTGAGTGAGAAAAAGACCACGTGGTGATTGGTGAGCCTTAATGCCTAAAAAAAATGAGAGTGGGCCTAAATCCTTCAGAGAGAATCTATGAGCTAAGCTGGTGATGAATTCTTGGACCCATGTGTTGGATGAACCAGTAACAATGATGTCATCCACATATACAAGTAGATATAATGAGTGACCGGAGCTGTTGTAAATGAAGAGAGAAGCATCACACTTGGAGTTGGTGAAGCCGACGGCTAAAAGGTAAGCACGGAGTTTAGTGTACCATGCGCACGGTGCTTGACGAAGCCCATAGATCGCTTTTCGTAGCTTACAGACATGCTGTGGTTTGGTGGTGTGAGTGAAATTGGGTGGCCGCATCATGTACACATCATCAGTCAGGGTCCCCTGTAAAAAAGCATTATTGACATTTAGTTGACGCAAAGGCCAACCGTTAGTAATAGCAATGGTTAGAATAAGGCAAACTGTGACAAGTTTCACCACAGGACTGAAGGTTTCATTAAAGTCGATGCCAGGGCATTGATGAAACCCGCCACAAGTCTGGCTTTGTACCTAGTCACTGAACCATCGGGATGACATTTGATTCAGAATATCCATTTACAACCCACAACATTTTAAGACGGATGCGACGGAACCAAATCCCAAGTTCCATTCTTAACAAGAGCATCATATTCAGCACTGGTTACCTTGACAGTTAAAAACTGTCAAGGAAGGTATTATTAAAAAAAAAATTAATTATACACCATCGTCGCCCCCCTCCGTTCCGACCACCACTCCAACCCCCCGCCGCCGCCGCCGCAGCCTCAGCCGCCGTCTGGCCACCGCCACCCACCACCTGATAATAACGACAATTTAATTGTCGTTATTAGGAATCGAACTCGTGACCTCAAGTCAAGAGTCATAAGCCTTTACCACTTGACTACAACATTTTATATGCTACTAATTGAACAATATTTTTATATAACTTATATGAGTTGTTAGAAATAAAAAATAAATAAATAAAACTTAATAGATAGATTTAAATTTATTTAACTAATCAAAATTCTAATTCCTATGACAGACATATATTAAAAAAAATATTTATTGAAACTTTTAATAAATTTATATTTTTTTAAATATATATAGTCGAGTTATTGATTTATACTCTATGGTCACGTTTAGTTACATGGTGGAATGGTAATAAGGATGATAATGAGAATGGAAAGGAAAGGAAAACTAAGTTTTTTGTTTGGTTGGAACTTTAGAACCTAGTCTCTGAATCAGTATTATTTTGTTTAGTTAACAACGGAATAGAATGGAGTTAACTGTATTTTGACCAAAATATCCCTAATTATAAAATATTCATAATAACATGATATATTATGGATAATAATAAGAAAATATAAAAGTATATTATATATATAATTATATATTATTTAATATAATAATATATTATATATAGAATATATGATATATAATACATATATATTACATATAATACACATAATATATATATAATATAAATATAAATATAAATATAAATATATATAATTTATAACATATATATTATACATTATACAAAATAACATATTTATATAATATATTATTTAATGTGTTAATATATAATATATTATATATTATATAATATAAATATATAATATATATATTATACAATATATATAATAATATATTTATATAATATACATTATTTCATATATTAATAAATAATATATATATAATAATATAATACATATAATAATATAATATATAAATATATTATATTATATATGTTTATATATCGTTATATATATTATAATAATATAATATACAATAATATATATAATAATATAATATACAATAATAATATATTTATATAATATAAATATATAATATATTTTCTTTAATATAATAATATATATAAATATATTATATTATATATATTATATATATTATAATATATAATAGTATAATAATGTAATATATTATATAATATATGAAAACTGTCTTTCTTGACAGTTTTTAGTTCTTGACAGTTTTTAACTATCAAGAACTAAAAACTGTCAAGAAAAACCATCTTTCTTGACAGTTTTTTTCTTGACAGTTTTTTCTTGACAGTTAAAAACTATCAAGAATTTACAATTCTTGACAGTTTTTTCTTGATAGTTTTTGAAAACCGTCAAGAAAAAACTGTCAACAAAGGTGGTTTTTCTTGTTGTGCAGGGGTCAAAGTGCAAATCTGAAGAATTATTACAGATTTGGTGATTAGCAAAGAGTTCAGGGGTACTAATTGTCATTCGCCAGCAAAAGCAGGCATCAGGGCCATGTCATTTAAGTGAAACAACGATGTTTTGATGGAGTTCGCGTCAGCGTGACGTCAGTATGACATCATGCATCTTTAACCTTCAGCCAACCCGACTATACCTATGTGACTCGACCTGAAAGCCCGCTTGACCCGATCGTTGACCCAACTCATTCTAGCCATTTTTCTGGTGGTTTTGCCAGCCTTTTTCTGCCCAGATCAGCAGCCCACATTTCGACGGTCCTAATGCATCCATTTCCAGCCTCCCATGCACGTGATTCTCTCTCCACCAAATCCTCCAAACTCCATGGCCAACCCAAGCTTCATGCTCACCAGCTGAGACTTTTTTCCCATGCACAACACGTTCAAACCCGTGGAATCTCCTCAATTTCATGCCGAGAGAAATATCCTATGAACCAGAAAGCCTAAACTCATGGCCAACCTTAGTATTTCACCGTGACTTTTCACCAGCAGAAATAAACCCGCGAATCAGGGGTGACGAACCAGCGGGCATAGCTGGAATTGATGACAACTCATCCCACTTGCCTTTCCCATCACCACTTGACTCTCTCGTCACCTTATCTTTACCCAATAACCTCACACACACCATACCTTACCTTAGACACCTTACTTTACTTTAGTTTTAGAATCAAGAGAGAGAATAACTCTCTCACTTCACTTTAGTTTCTTAGAACTTTCCTATCATTTTCTAGGTAGCCAAACACCACTTTTAGAAACTTAGACTTGATCTTTTCGAGTTGCTCTAGAAGGATATTGTGCTTGGATTGCAAGGAGGAGTCATCTTGCACAAGAAATGAATCCAAATGGGTTTGTTTAGCTCTTCTTTTGTATTTTCTTGTTTATGTACTTCTATGTGTAACTAAACCCTTTTGTTGAGGGATTGATGTAACTCTTGTAATTAAACCCTTGATTCAATCAATCCATTCATTATTTCACTCTCTAAGGCTTGTATGTGTGTATTTTGAACTATAATGATATGTGGATGATATGTCTTGCATATACATCTATTTGTACACACTTGGTAATTGATATTCATGCATAAAGTGTCCAACAATGTGTATGAATCTTTCACTATCCATTTTATATAGATTTCTCTAAGTAATTCATAAATTTGGTTAATTAGAGAATCTCTACATCACCATTTCGAAATTCTATCTTAATCACTTATCTATGGCTTTAGATTATGTGTGAGATGATGAATTTGGTACTTTACATTATTGATAATGAAATGCATACCTTAGAATGGTTGTGAATGTGCCTAATGAATTATTGGTTAATGAAATGGTTGTTACTTGAATGAATGAATCCCCTAACATCTTTTAATCTAGCTTAATCTCATATTGTTGTAGTAGATTTGGTAATTTAGTTCATTGCAAGCTTAGTATAATTGATCTAGATAGCATTCAATAGGGAACTTGTTTAGAAATTAGAAATCAGTAATCAATGATAACCTAAAGCTTACCTTGTTAGCTAATCCACCTCCTAGTGGGAACGACCACCCTTACTTGTGTACCTTTTACTACTCGAACAACTTGTACTCTTGCGAAGGGTGAACCACCCACACGCCTCTTTAATTCACCATTGTAGTTTAGTTGTTTGGCATCCTTGACCTAGGATCCGCTTGGATTTAGGCATCCTCATTCGAGTAATTTAATTAGAACCGGTTTGGGCGTGTCAAAAATTATGGCACCGCTGCTGGGGAGGTAGGGACGTAGTCTAAGTAGTTTTAGAATCATTGCTTTTAAATTATTGCGTTTTTAATTTATTTTTCATTTGACCATTTGGTAGTTGTCTTTTTAGTGTATTTTCAAGTTTCTTATGTTGTTTAAGCATTTTCCATAATCATGACCACCCTCGAAGTAGTAGTCAATCTTGAGAGCGATTCTGCCCCACCCAACAGAAATATGGAAGAGCTGGCTCAACTTGTGGCTCAACGGTTGATAAACGACTTTTCTTTGCCCACTGTTGGAGCCCAACCATCGGAAATCTTGTTGGATGCTGCCCAAAGGGAATATGAGTTGAAGAATTTGCATTACAACACTCTTCCTTATTACATGGGTGAGACAAGTGCAGACTCCTTCCAATTCATGAAGGAGTACTACAATATGGTTTCTACTATTCCACTTAGTAATCTCACGGGGACCGACTTCATATGCGATGTTTTCTTTATTGCATGAGAGGTGAAGCCAAGCAGTGGCTCATGGCCTTACCGACGAGATCCCTCACCACATGGCAATTGGTTGAGCAGAAATTCTTCGCCAAGTATTTCCCCTCTTGGAAGACAAAGGAGATTAGAGGAAAATTTGTAAATTTCTAAGAGACGAAGGGTGATGCTTTACACAAGTCATGGGGAAGATTCAAGCTTCTCTTAGCTCAATACCCACACCATGACTACACATCGGTCTCATTAGTTCAATCCTTCTATGATGGACTTGCTGGGCCCTCACAAGCTATCGTTGATAATGCTTGTGGAGGAGCAATGAGGGAGAGGACAGTCGAGTATGTGTTTGCCAAATTTGAGATGCTTGAGCAGAATTCTCAACAAAGGAATACATTGGGCAGCCGTAGTGGAAAGGAAGAGAAGTTAGCCACTCAATTGGCTAGCCAAGTTTGTGATCGAGAAGGAACTTGCCTTAATGATCCTCCTACAAATCATGTGTAAGGATTCCCGGTTTTTTGATTGGCTTATTTCGTGGACAAACCATATGTTGGGGTTTGTTTGTAAGGGTAGCTTAGGTGGTGAAGGATCAAGCTTTAAGGCCCTTTTCAAGACCTCAAGAGAAGAAGCACTTCAAAGGTATATTTCTTAGTGTTTCTTGCAATGAAGAGAAGTAGATGCACACACTCACAACACTTGCATAAATTCTCATTCTTGAATGTGTTGTGTCTTTATTTTGTGTATGCATTAATGCCTATTTAATCTCTCTTCATGCATGTTTATTTGGTTGCATCTTGCTTAGTATTGCATAGCATGGTTAGATTTTAGGATGCTCCATCAGGTGCAATTTGCGCCCTGTTCTGCGGTCAAGGCCGCAGATATTAGGCCGCAGAAGTTAGACCAGAATTCACATTCTCTGGTCCCTTTTGTGCGCCCTTGGTTTTTGCGTTTAGGGGCCGCAAAACATGTCAGGTGTGATTCTGCGCCTTGGGTTATGCGGTCAAGGCCGCAGAATCAAGGGCGCAGAATCATCGGTCTTTTGCAAAAATTACAAAATGGCACCACTTCACTTTGGCATACTATATATATGCCACTTTCATTTCTAGGTCGTTTTTAAGAGTTCAAAAATCATATTTTTACTTAGAACAATTTCTTAAGTGAAAAATCTTCAAGAACTCATTTTTATACACTCAAAATCATATACATGAGCATCAAAGATCATCTAAGCATTTTCTAGCATAGTTAGTTTGCTTACTTGAATGGTTTTGCATCATCACATCTTCCTTGGTATGTTCTTCACTAATCTCATCTAATTTTAGTGTTTTTCATATTAAGGCATCTCTTTTATTACTTGTATGTTTTTAGATAATATGCTAAATACAAGATAGAGATTGTTTGTGATGACTTGATTGAGTGTTGTATTGTGATAGCTATCTAGGTTTTTATAATCTATGTTTAGCTAAGCTATTTGACATGTCATTTAGCTATTGATATCTAGGATTGTATTTATTGTTATCTAATCATCCTAGATAAGCATCTAAGGTTACCTAGCTTTATTTGCTCATTGAATATCATCATATATTCACATAGGTTGTATTATCTCTTCATTGAGAAATTAAGTCTTGTTGGCTAAGGTTGCTTAGGCCACAAGCAAGATGGACTAGAGCCACTTTTAAAGGCCCGCGTGGTAGAAGTGGGGGGTTACAGACCGGAGTGTTAGACGAGGTCTACATAGGTTGTAAACTTCATTTCAATTAGTGGATTTCGAGGTTCAAGTGTGGCGCACTAAACAGCCCATGGTTTTTTCCCAGTGGTTGGGTTTTCCACGTATACATCAAGTGTCATTTATAATTCCGCACCATATTACACTTGTTGTTTGTATATTGACTATTAGGGGCATTTTCATAATATTGACCTTAAACGAAAATTGGGTGAAAATTAGTTAAAATCTATTCACCCCCCTCTAGATTGATATTGTATACACACCGTGTTATTTGTGAACTTTCATCATGCATACAACAACAACGAAGGTTACCAACTGTTAATGGAAAATCGTCACTGGGGGTGAAATTCAAAATAACGACTTTACAGGGACCAAGATCAAGATTGACCCTGGTCGGAGGGGTACCAAGTGGTTCGATACCGACTATCCTAAGCAATGCAAATATGACATGGGACACCGGAAAATAGATAAAAATGAGTTTTTTATTGATCGTTACTTTGCATTACAAATATGTGAACTATACATTCAGGATTAACTGTAAGGTATGGAGATTCAATGGGTAATGGAGATGGTCATGATGATGATCTCGTGTATGTCGATAAGTAGAACTTGAACGTAAGGTTTCTGGTGGTGATTTTCAGTCCCCTCCTTTCCGATGAATAAGTAGTTGTATATATAGGTCTTGTTGCTTGCAATGCACTCCTATAATTTCGGTCTAGGGTTTGGCCAATGCAGGATCCTCCTCTTTTTAGGAGATAATCTCAGAGCTTTACGTGTAGAATCTAGTCTTTCCTTCCTAGAAGGAGTCAATCTTGTGATCAAATTGTTACCTTCCTAGTAGGACTCTTGTTGACCTGCTCAAAATAGGACTCTCTGGCAGGAAAGAGTGTTTATTCTCTGTACGGCAGTGTTTGAATGAATCTTTTATGGAGCTTTTAGTTTCTGATATGAGACTGCTTGGTATCTTCCTGCTTGGCGGGCTAGCTATATCAGAAAGTGCAAGCCAGTAGGCATCCCGTTGATGGAGTAGGGGGATATCTAGCTGGTATTATAGAGGGATGCTCAGTGAAACTCCGTGTCAGGGTGCTATAGGGTTTATAGGAGACCAGGGTATGACGGGATTGGACCTCGCTGCGGGTTCTAGCTGTTAGGATTATGCTCAATAGCAAGAGTGTAATAATGTAATTAACAATCTTTTTCATATTAATAAAGTGATTTCTGTTTTAAACAAATCTTATAGCATTTATAGTTTAATAATTGTCAAAGTAAATAATCATAAGGTCTAAAGACTATGAGAAAAGAAGAATTGTTCATACATCTGGATATGTATGTGGTAGACACAATTCTTTAGTTAGTCTTGAATATTGTTCACAACTTAAGTTAAAGGTTGGGTACCTTTATCTTGTTAAAGTTGTAGAATTCTTTTGCTAGCATTTGAGTGGGATCAAATGAGATATGATGAGTCTAAAATCATCGGAGTGTCTTCGAGCAAAAGAGTCTAGTGCACTGGGTGCATTGAACTGGATCAAAATGAAATACTTTATCTATAACCGTCAGTAGATAAAAGTAATTTCATTATCAGGACAATCGGAGAGTCTATCTTAATCCTGAGATAAATGATGGACTTATGGTTGCAAGTGATATCATTTGAGTTATCAATGAGTACGATTATATCGTATAGTCTATCCTCGATAATTTGGTGATATTCATTTGTTAATCGATAGAGGACTTCATTTATAGATATGGACATCGTGGCTCCATTTATCAAATGAGAGTATAATATCATCATATGGATGTTTTGAGATAATTGGATATTAAATCTCAACGTTGAGTTTTCAATAGTGTCTATTGAAAACATGGCTTCTGGACAAGTCAAAATATCCAAGTTCAAAACGTGGTCATATGAGTAAATATGGTAACTTGGAGAGTTATAGACGGTCTATGAACTCTTGGCGATTACTGATATTATTCACGAGGATACACTATCTCCAATATGATTGTCTAGGGTATGAATGAGGAAACATCTTCCTTTTCTGTCTTTATTTAAGAGTTCAATTTTAGCTCTTTAGTGGAATGAGTTAAAATTAATGGATCGGACCTAAGTGAATCATTTGTTGATTGTGATTAGGTTATGTCTATTGAAGCTTAAATTTAGATAGCCCGCCAAGATCCCCAATCCACACGGACTTGCATGGATCACTTGATATATTCTACCGGACCAATTTAGGGTCCATCTAGAATTGCATTTAATATATTAAGAATATAATTTGCACATTATTTATGTAATGGGCTGCTCAATTATATTTATATATTAATGGATGACATGTGGGCTTGTTTCTTTTAGTAATAATGGGTCTAGTTCACATGTGGGCTTTTTATTTAAAGTCCAAAGGATTAAATGAAATGAGAAATTAATATTTGGCCCAATAATATATATGGGGCGGCAAGGAGGTTATTTAACCTTAAATATTATTTTGTTTTCATTGTTTAATTAAATGAGAATTAATTAATTAATTAATTAAGAAACAAATCTTTTCTCATTAGGAAATATGATTCCTAAAAGTATACTATTGGTAGTAGTATAATTAAATAGAAAGACTTGTTTGACAAGGAAATAAATAATTAATTTTATTTATTTAATCAAATAGGAAGTCTTTTTATTTTAGTCAAATAAGAGAATAAAAGATTTATGAGTTTGATTAGGGTTTGGAAGTCTTAAACAAAATAGGAATTAGGGTGCAAATGATACTCCTTTTTGTAGGAGGATTTGCGGCAACCCTAGTTATTTTTGGGGAAAGAATTCGGTCACCCTAGGGTAAAAAGAAGAAGAAATTTGGCCACCTATATAAGGCCTCTTATAGAATTCGGCCACCCCCTAAGGCTTGAGTGCAGAATTTATTTCTTCTTCTTCTTCTTAACTCATAGAAAGAGATTTTTTATTCTACTAAGGCAAAAAGGAAACATAGATTATTCTTTGATAGTGTACTATTTGCTTAATCATTGATAAGCTTGTGTATACAATATCGATCAAGGTTCACGCGAGTTTCGATCATTAGATTGAGAACTCAAAAGTGACCGGAATAATCTTAGGTTTCTTTTGATTGTTTTTGTGACTAACGAACATGAGAAAAGTTTGTTTAATCCAATCACAGGTTTGCAATTCAAAGAAAGGGAGACCACGCTCCTAGGTGATCCACGTTCGTGCTAGGATTGAAGATCTTGCGGATTACCATTGACGTAAGTCAATCGGATCACGCGACAAGAGGTATTAATCTTTTGTTATATATATTATATATTTTTAATTGATTAAAAGGGTTTAAGGTTCATAAAAGGGAAAAATTTTAAAAGCTACTCAAACTATTTTTTTAATCTCGCTTCCGCTGCGGGTACAATTTTTTCCCTACATCTCGGACTCTCACCCTAGATAACCTCAGGCTATGGACACTACCACTCGCCACTCTTGGTTCAATGCATAGTGATATCCCCTGATATACTACTCTTAGCGTGAGCAACTCCTAATCCACCCTGCAGACCTTTTATAGTGGCACTCAACCAATTGCTTGAGCACTACACACGGTAGCCACAAGACTTTCCTTGCTTGTGCAACTTCACCTAAAAGCCACAAGACTTTGACTCATGAAGAGAATCAACAACCTAAGTGAATATGTGATGATATTCAAGATGCAAATAATGCTAGCTACACTAAATGCTTAACTAGATGTTGTAATGCAAATCAACACTCTAGTTATTAACAATGCCTACATGTACATGCATGAGGTGTCAATTAGTTATAGAGATTTCTTACAACCTAATTGTCAACAAACAAAGCCAATTCAACACATGTTGTCAATAATCATGGCAAGGCCTAAAAACATGCAATTAACTAATGCAATCAAGAAATTGTCAATCAAAAGGCCACTCAACACAAGTTGTCAAATAACATGGCAAGGACACTAAATGTAATTAACAAATGCAATCAATGAGTCCTACACATCAATGTCTAAATGAAAATCAAATAGACTTAGCTAGAGGGCAAAATGGTCTTAAATGCTAGCTATCAACAAACAACACATCTCAACAAATAAACTAAGACTCAAGCATGTTATAAACAATATTAATTAAAGAGTCAAGCATTTAATCACAAAATAAATGCTAAATCTAGGCAAACATGTTAGAAAGATGAAACAAGAAAATGTAGAGATTACCTAGTCAAGGAAAACAACAAGACCCATGCTTGGATGATGTTAGGATGATGCTAGATGCTCATGGGAAGATGTTTGGTTGAGTAAAGATGAGTTCTTGAAGCTTTCTCTCTCAAGAACAATGGAGCCTCTCTCTCTCTCTAGGGTTTGATTTCGTGGCTCTCTCTCAAAATGATGAGAAAGATATGTATTTATAGTGTAGAGATGATAGCCCTATCAATTACAAGAATTTTGCTTCAAAAATGAGTCAAATCGGACTCCAAATGAGTGAGATATGGCCAAATTACGAAAAAGGGTCGGAACTAGGCTTGCCGCGGTCTAGGCTGTCGCAGTCACCCAACCGCGGCACTATAACCATGGAACAACAGAATTATTTCTGTCGCTAGCATGCCGCTGTCACCCAAGGCGGCACTTGAACCGCGGTGAAGCATCACAGCACAAAGCTTGATTTTCAAGCGACTAAAAACATGACCAAATAACATCGAAACCTTTCGTATAATATACCGTTGGAAAAGTATGGAAGTATACTTTCTACTTCAATTTATGGAATGACATTTCAATGTCTGTAGAAAAAGTTATGGTTAATGGAGTGACAAAAGGTCAGAAACGGACAACAACAAAGTTGCCCTGTTTTGGTGGTCACTTTGGAGATTTCACAACCAATCCAAACGGTCATGCAATATTACGAATAATATATCGTTGGAAAAGTATAAGTGTCTAGTCTGTCTAGAATTTTACAAAACTCAATTTGAAACTTTGTGTAAAAAGTTATGGTCACAAGACCATACAAAGGTCAGTTTTGAAAAACATTTAAATCTTTGAAATCCAATATTTTGAACCTAGACACTTTACTCCAATCAACCAAACCAAATCTAACACTTATCTAAGAGAAGAATGAAACCTTCTCAAGTGGTCAACCATCACGCTAAGACATGTACACCATCGTTCAAGTGTGGACGTTTCCGATCACACAAACGGAAACGAATTACACCACACTTAAGACTAACATGAAGTGCAAGTGTGGTTGTGAATATATAACATGCATGGGAAAGGATAACATCAAGAAAAATCACCAAGCATGTGACACACAAAAGATATGCAATATATGAAAATGCATAAGTGTGATGATAAAGCATATAATAACACAATTAAGAGAACCACAAATGCAATCATATAAGTGCAATGAAAGTGAGTGTGTGCTAAAAGACATAGATGCATGAATCAATGAAACACACGTGCATGGTAACAAATGCAAGATAGATAAAGATGCATGCAGGTGTGTGTGTGCACTTAATCTCTTCAAGAATCAAGGTCAAGTGATATACCTTTTGAAGCTCTTGATCTTGAAGTCACCAGGATACTTGGAAGCTTGCCTTGATAATCATCAAGACAACCTAAGCTACCCATAACACAATCGTCCCCAATGTGGTATGTCATGAAATAAGCCAATCACAAAATAGAGTTCCTTACAAGAACAAACCCTATCTGACTTGCCTTCTGCTTTCTTTCTTCTTTACTTAACAATCTTCATAATTTTTCCTACACTCTTCAATGGCTTCTCCTTCACAAATCCCTACTTCTCAAGAAATTGCCACTCAGCAAAACCCTTCTACCACGGCGACCTCTACTTATCCCGACCCCGTCTCACCGTACCAGTCTGATAGCATCAATGCCCTCTTCAATACGGAGAAGGCTGACATGGTGGAGGACTAACTAACCTCGGAAAGGAGGAAGCGGGGTCAAGAGGGTGACGGGGTTTCCGATGATACCCCGTGGGCCCAGCGCCGTTTCTCTACCCGAAACCCCCGAATTGGGTCGGGTTTCCACAATCAACTAGAAGACCCGGTTTTGATTAGTGATGATGTGGGTGCCACAAAGACAGGTGGTGACGAGGAAGGTGGCGGGCATGATGTTACCCTGGTCGGGGTCCAAACTGGTTCTTTCGCCCCCTTCCACGATGGTCGGATTGTACCCAACTCCGTGTGTACACTGGATGCTCTCAACAAACTACGAGAGGAGTACAAGATCCTGGATTACATCACTCTCTCTTTTCCCTACAGGGGTTACGACGTGTACACCCCGCCTTAAGACCACCTGTTAATCCACAAAGCAGCTTTTGAGTGTGGAGTCTGGCTTCCGTTGCATCCTACTCTCTGCTAGGCTCTTGTGGCACTTGAATTGGCTCATCTCCATATCTTGGTGCTCTGGAAGGAGCAGTGCGAAAGAGATCACCTTGACCGGGAGCCGGGGTTGGATGAACTCCGCTTTCTCTTCAACATTACCAGTATGGTGCCCCGGGGTCAATTTTATCTGAGGGCAAACAACGACATGAAGTTCACTATCCTATGAGCGAATGTGAAGTATGCAACGTCCTGGAAGGAGGAATGGCTCGTGGTGGAAGGCGAGTGGGGGCGCACTGCCTTTATTGGGGGGTATGAGTACCTTGTCCCTACACAATTCTCAGCAAGGGACAAATGGGCGAAGGGGGTGCTAGCTCCTGAATCCTGGGATATCTTAGCGAGGATTATGAAGAAGGGATACACAAATATGCAGTATCCCACTCTAGATCCCTTCAAAGGAGGTCGATTGGAGCACTACCTGAGGATTTCCCTCGCTCTTCCTGGTAAGTTGACTGCACCTAATTCCCTTTTTTATACATACATATTCTCCTTCTTCTTCTTCTTCTTCTCATTAAGTTTCTTCTCTTCTTACAGTATCAGCTACCCCGATGACAGCGGGGTCTCCATCTTCCTCTAGGACAGGGGGCCTAGCTCTGCCAACTCACGCTTCTCCTGTTTATTCTCCTTCTCTTACTATCAGAGACGTACCAGGGTCCCAACAAGTTAGGACTAATCCTACCCCTCCTCCAGTTCCATCAAAGGCGACTGCTGGTTTTACTACTTCCTCTCTTGCTCCAGCGGGGTCTAGGGCCAAGACTCCTGCTCGTCTTTCTAATTCTCCCCCATCACATTCGAAGATCAAGGAGAAGCTTGCTCGAGCAGCTAAAGCTTAGGAATCTAGGAAACCAGCCTAAAAGACAAGCCGAGATGTTGTTCCTTCTGCTGCCAAGAAACTACCTACTGCTCTTCCTTCAGCAGCATCCTCCAAAGACCGTGTTAGAAGTGTAGATAAGGAAGAAGCTGCCTTCCCTCCTACCCCTCCTGCTGATGTTCCCTCTGGATCGGGGTTAGGGGATGCCACCCTTGACGAAGTGGTATCTCGATTTGCCGCATCTTGTCCCAGTGGAAACTTAACAAATATGGCAAAGCTCCCCACCAAGATTCTGGTCGCCAAGGGGGCGTCTGTTTTAGCTGAGGTAGACTTTCATCTTCCTCTTGTAATTCTTTTCTTTTTCTGGCAGTTATTGACTTTCTCATCTTTTTGCAGGGATTCAAGTTTGCTTTGGCTATAGAGAAGCAACTGCTGACCCTGAAGTAAGCATATATCGGCCTCAAAGCAAAACTTGAGGACACTCAGCAAGAACTGATCTAGACTCAGCAGAATGTGGCCCCTTTGATTCAAGAAGCCAAAGAATCTGAAGAAGGGAGGCAGAAGGCCCTGGTGGCTATTAGGCTCTTTGAGCACTGCCTGGACACTGAGACTGTTAGGTCCCTACGCCGATGGGAGGAAAGTGAGTGTTTGAAGAGAGAAAAGAAGCTGCTGCAAAGCGAGAACAAACTCCTACGGGATACTGTAGCAGGCCTGAAAGCTCAGCAGTGCCCTACATTCGTGGATGGCTACTTCACAGCCTGCTATGTGGTTGCCACAGCTCTATCCCCCCCCCCCCCCCTTTGACCTTCAAGCCGCCTTGAACTGGGACCGGGATCAGATAATGACAAAGGCTGCCCAGTTAACAGAGGGAGATCAGGAAGTAGAAATTCCTCTGCAGGATGCTGCACAACTTGATCTAGATGTCGGTGCAGCTGTGGAAGCCCCGCTTGATGGCGCGAAGGGAGTAGCCCAGGATCCTCGTATCCAAGAAGAGCAGGTGGTGGACCCCGTGCCTTCCTCAAGCGTGATCCAGGTGGAAGATGAGGTAGACCTGGTTAGATCCGAGGTTCCTATAGCAGAAGGGACCCAGATTGAGTCTACTGTTGAGGAGGAAGATGATGCTGTTGAAGAGAAAGATCCTGCTATGCTTCAGGTTCCAGTGGTTGAGGGGGTCCAAACTGACGCAGAAGCTGAGGGCTTAGGGGGAGAAGCAGCTGGCCAAGGAGAGCATCCAGAGGAAGAAAGAGAAGACTGATCTGGTCCTTTTTATTGTATATATATTTTTATGAGTCTTACTCTTTTGCTTTGTAGCCCGACTTGGGAGCTGGGCACCCTGCTTTATTAATGCAACAACTCTAATTATTTGATTCATACTGCATCTTGCTTATTTTTTGTACTCAGAAAACTTTCCAAAACATATAAACTCGTTAGTAATTGAAATCCTGATGAATAACTGGACCCTGACAAGTAATTTGCACTATGACAAATCTCAAAGCGTTTGGCCGCCATATCCTTCGTATCCTAAAGTCGAAAGACTAGTGGGATTTTGGTATTTATCATTTCCTTCTTAATTAGACTCTCACGAACGTAAAACAACTTGAAGTATCGAGTATCCTGTCGAGGTAGCCTGATACTTATTATAGTCTGATTTGATGAACTCCTTAATCCCTCTTAACTGTCGGCCATTTAGGAGGCAAAGTGGAGTAAGGAACCAGGTACCCTGTCAAAATATCACGATCCTGCTGCAAGTCTGTCCTGGTAGGCAACTAAGGCCACTTTAGTATCAGGCTTCTTGGAGGAGAGTATTCCCCGACCAAGACAGCAGGAGTGCCCTAAGGCTATTTCCTGATCTTGAAAATGGCGAATTAAGGAACCAGGTACCTAGAGGCGTCCCGGTCTTACTGTATGTCTATCCTGGTAGGCAACTAAGGCCACTTTAGCACCAACCTTCTTAGAGGAGGGTATTCCCCGACCAAGGCAGCAGGAGCGCCCTAAGGCTATTTCCTAGTCTTGAAAATGGAGAAGTAAAGAACAAAGTACCCAGAGGCGTCCCGATCTTACTGTATGTCTGTCCTGGTAGGCAACTAAGGCCACTTTAGCACCATGCTTCTTGGAGGAGGGTATTCCCCAACCAAGGCAGCAGGAGCGCCCTAAGGCTATTTCTTATTCTTGAAAATGGCGAAGTAAGGAACCAGGTACCCTGAGGCATCCCGATCTTACTGTAAGTCTGTCCTAGTAGGCAACCAATGCCACTTTAGCACCAGGCTTCTTGGAGGAGGGTATTCCCCGACCAAGGCCATAAGAGCGCCCTAAGGCTATTTCATGGTCTTGAAAATGGCGAAGTAAGGAACCAGGTACCCTGAGGCATCCTGATCGTACTGTAAGTCTGTCCTTGTAAGCAACTAAGGCCACTTTAGCACCAAGCTTCTTAGAGGAGGATATTCCCCAACCAAGGCAGCAGGAGCGCCCTAAGGCTATTTCCTGGTCTTGAAAATGGTGAAGTAAGGAACCAGGTACCCTGAGGCATCCTGATCTTACTGTAAGTCTGTCCTTGTAGGCAACTAAGGCCATTTTAGTACCAGGCTTCTTGGAGGAGGGTATTCCCGAACCAAGGCAGCAGTAGAGCCCTAAGGCTATTTCCTGGTCTTGAAATGGCGAATCAATGATGGCAAAGTACAAATATTATGTATGAGATACTGAAGGATCTAGTAGGAAATATTAAACACTGGACACAGGAGAGTCATCTAAGAGAAGAAATTGCTTTTATTGAATTTTCCAACCTGTACAATATGGAATCGGGGTGAAAATTCCCGTCGATATGAAAAAATTTCTAAGGGTAGAATTTTATGAGATTATCAGCATTCCATGTATGATCTACAGGGTATCCCTCCATATCCTCCAGCTTGTAAGCACCACCCTAGAGTAATACGTTGATCAAGTATGGACCTTCCTAGTTAGAAGCTAGCACCCCGTCATACCTTCTTCATGTGTTCTGGGTTACCTTCCTGAGAACCAAGTCTCCTTTTTTGAAATTTTGGATCCTCACTTTTTTGTTGAAGTGTCGGGCTACCTTGCTCTAATACACAGCCACCTTCTCAGCGACCCTGCTTTGTCTTTCCTCCAGTAGGTCCAAGCTAGCTCTTAACTTAGCCTCATTGTCTTTGGGTTCATAATTTTGGACCCGGAAAGATATGAGTTTATGCTCAATGGGCAAAACCGCCTCTGTTCCAAAAACTAGGGAGTAGGGGGTCTCTCTTATTGCTGTCCGCCTAGTCGTTCTGTAAGCCCACAGTACATTGGGTAACTCTGTAACCCATAACCCCTTCTTCTGTTGGAGTTTTTTCTTTAAGAGCTTCTTAATGGTCTTGCTGGTGGCCTTAACCAGCTCATTAGTTTGAGGATGAGATACCGATGCAAAATGAAGATTGATCCTCCAGTCCTCACAGAATTCTCTGAAGCTGGCACTGTCAAACTGCTTTCCCAAATCAGTTATGATGGCCATCGGGGTGCCAAATCTACAGATAATGTTTTCCTTGACAAAGTTGGTGGTTTTTTCTTTAGTTATCCAGGTGAGGGCCTTGGCTTCTACCCACCGAGTAAAATAATCTATCGCCACCACTGCATGTTTAGCTTGGCCGGGTGCAGTGGGAAGCGGCCCGATCAGGTCTAGTCCCCAGATAGCAAAGGGGTAGGGGGTGCTGATATAAGAGAGCCTTTCTGGTGGGAGATGATGGAGGTTTGCTGTTTTCTGACAAGATTCGCAGGATCACGCAAACTGCCTTACATCCTGGTGTATAGTCGGCCAGTAGTAGCCCATCCTGATTACCTGGTAAGTCAAAGTTTCCCCTGATACGTGGTTACCACAGTCCCCTGAATGTACCTCGTTGAGCTCCTAGTGCGCATCGTTAGGATGAAGACATCGGAGTAGAGGGAGGGATTTCCCCTTATGGTATAGGTACTCTTCTACCATGCAGTACCGAGTAGCTATCCTGTTGAGCCGGCGGGCTTGATCCGGATCTGCAGGGAGAGTGTCACTTTGGAGATAATCTACTATTGGATCCATCCAACATGGGGGACGGCTCACGGGAAGGACCTCTACCTCCTTAGCTATGCTGGAGAAGGGAACCAACTGGAGGGGTACTCCTTTTGGTAAAGCATGTCCTTCTCCCGTGGAAATCTTAGCCTGGACATCTGCGCGATGGTTCCTTTCTCTGGGTACTTGTTCTATCCTTACACCTTTAAACTTCTTCATAGCTTCCTGAACTTTAGCCAGATAGGCCACCATGTTGTCACCTTTTACTTGGTACAAACCTGCCACCTGATTGACCACTAATTGGGAATCACTTTTGATCAGAAGGTACTCAGCCTCCAAAGCTCCTGCTACTTTCATTCCTGCTAATAAAGCTTTATACTCTGCTTTATTGTTGGTAGCTCTGAATTCAAACCTGAAACAATGACTACACTCAGCTCCTGCGGGGTCGATCAAGACAATCCCGGCTCCGCATCCCGACTGGTTCGAAGCTACATCCATGTAAAGAACCTAAATCTTGCTGTCTTCAGGCCATCTCGGATTGGTTTGATCCGGATCTGGGTCTATTGATTTGCCCGGGTTTGGAATGGGGCTAAATTCCACTATGAAGTCAGCTAGGGCTTGGGCTTTAATCGTGGTCCTTGCCTTGTATCTGATGTCGAACTGGGTGAGCTCTAGGGCCCATAAAACCAATCTGCCCGACACATCCGGCTTCTGGAGGAACTGTCTTAATGGTTGATCAGTGACAACAGCGATGGTGTGAGCTTGAAAAAAAGGCCGGAGCTTTCTGGATGTAGTCACCAAGGCGTAGGTGAGCTTCTCTAAGAGGGTGTAGTTTTTCTCGGATTTAGTGAAAGCCCGGCTCACATAGTAAACGGGTCTTTGCACCCCATCACTGCATTCTTTCACCAAGGCTCCACTAGTAGCAACTTCAGAAACTGCTAGATAGAGTAGGTGTTCTTCCCCCGGGGTCGGTTTTACCAATAGTGGCGGACTTGAAAATTACTCCTTTAAAGCTTGAAAAGCTTGCTCGCCTTGATCGTCCCATTTCATCTTCTTTCCCTGCTTGATGATCTTGAAAAATGGGAGACATTTATCTGTGGAGCGAGATATGAACCGGTTTAGGGCTGCTATCCGTCCAGTTAATCCTTGTGCCTGCTTGAGAGTTGTAGGGGACTCGAGGTCTAGGATAGCTTTGATCTTCTCGGGATTAGCCTCAATTCCCCTTTCATGCACCATGAATCCCAAGAATTTGCCTGCTGCTACCCCGAATGCACACTTAGCGGGGTTCAACCTCATCTAACTTTTCCTTATTACCTGGAAGGTCTGGCATAAGTCCCATATATGCTGTCCTGCTTCTGGAGATTTTGTGATCATGTCATCTATGTACACCTCCATGGATCTACCTATCTGCTCCTTGAACAGTTTGTTCACCATACGCTGGTAGGTGGCACCTGCATTTTTGAGTCCAAATGGCATTACCTTATAGCAGTAGAGGCCTTGTCCGGTAATGAAGCTAGTCTTGTCCTGATATGAAGGATGCATCATAATTTGATTGTACCCCGAGAAAGCATCCATGAAGCTTAGAAGCTTGTTTCTTACAGTGGAGTCAATGAGCTGGTCTATCTTAGGTAGAGGGAAACTATCCTTGGGACAAGCCCGGTTGAGATCGGTGTAATCTACACACATTCGCCATTTCCCATTGGACTTGGTTACCATAACCACGTTGGCGATCCACTCAGGGTACCGGGATTCCCTGATGAATCCGGCCTTCAGGAGCTTGTCAACCTCTTCTTGGACCGCAGCGTTCCGCTCGGCGTTGAAATGTCTTCTTTTTTGCTTAACTGGTTTGAAAGTTGTATCCACTACCAACCTGTGGGTAGCCAAGCTAAGAGGAATGCTAAGCATCTCCTCATGGCTCCAAGCAAAGATGTCGTTGTACTCTCTGAGAAGCTCTACCAAATCCCTCTTGATTTCGGGGTCCAAACCTCCTCCAACTTTTACTGTCTTTCTTGAATCTTTGCCCCTGATCAGGATCTCCTCCAACTGATCTACGGGGATCCCACTGGTCCAACCATGCTCTTCTTCTTCTGGCTCTTCCACGATTATGTCTGGCACCTCCCCTTCTTCCAAGACATACTGATCCCGCTCTGATGCTCCCTGATTTGGGTCACTGGTCATATGTGCGCACTGTTTGGCTAATGCAGCAGGGTTGGTGGACACCGCATAACAATTGCGGGCTGCCTGCTGGTCCCCCCTTACTTCTCTTACTCTTGATCCCACCGAAAACTTCAACACATTGTGATAGATGGACAACACTCCTCTAATCCTAACAGGAAGGGTCTTCCTAAGATTGCAATGTATGCAGACGGGGTGTCTACTACAATGAATTCCATCATTATGTTCTGTTGAAGAGAAGCCTCTCCGACTATTACTGGCAGAATCTTTGTCCCCATTAGCATTACGGAGTCCCCTGTGAACCCATACAAAAGGGAGGTGCAACTGTTGTAGCAAGAGTTTTTCAGATTGAGCTGCTCATAAGCCCCCTTGAATAGAATATCCATGCTGCTCCCGGTATCAATCAGGATGCAGTGTACCAGGCAATTGGCGATCTGTACTGTAATCACCATGGGATCATCATGTGGCTGAACTGCATTATAGACGTCCTTTTCTGTGAAGATGATTTTGGTGGAGCGGGATAGATCACGGGATCCACTACTGACTTTGAGTATCTCGTGGTCAATATTAAACCTGGGAATCTTCCTTGCATTATTCTTCCTCGAATTATTAGAGGTTCCAGCTAAGGTAGGACCTTCACTGATGGTGTGGATCACCTGGATCTACTGCATTAGATCCTTCTCCCCATCTCTCCTTCTTTTGGCTGCCTCCTATATCCCGCTTTGAACCTGTTTCCCTTCTTTGATGCTGTCCCGTACCTGCTGCAAAAATTCTGTTAAAAGACCTCACCTTACTAGTCCTTCAATCTGGCTGCGGAGGCTGTAGCACTCTAAGGTGTTGTGCCCTGTATCCTCGCGGAAGTTGCAATATTTATATTAATTCCTCCTGTCAACCGGGATTTTTATGGGACCTGGTTTTCTGATTAGACCCTTATCCCAAATGGTGAGATAAATAGTTTCTCGTGAAGCATTGAGGGGGGTGTAATGATTATACCATTCTTCCTCTCTTGCCACCCTGGATACTTCCTTCAGGGGAATCTCTCTGGAAGGTGATCTCCTGACCGAATATCTTTCCTGATATGAAGGAATATGAGGCAGCCTGTAAGTAGACCGATTCGAAGGTTGACTCTGCAACTTCCTAGCTGGTGCGGGCTTCGGAGATTTCTTCTTATGGTGTGGTGCTAACCGGGCTTTATCGTGCTCGATTTTAATCTAGAGCTGTTCCTCAATGTCCACCTGTTCCTCAATGTCCACCTGTTCCAGAGCCCGGTTGTAAGCTTCCTGGTATGTTTTTGGAGGATGCTTGGCAAAAGAACGGAATAGTCTGCCAGCCCATAAGTTCCTCCGAAAGTTGGATAGAGTTTCCTTCTCGTTGAATACACCCATCTGGATGACCTCCTGATCAAACCAAAATTGGTATGATTTTGGCCCTCATTTCCTTCTCCTTTTGCTTGATTCTTGGGCATTATCCAGTGATTTAATGGTGTAAAATCAAGTGTTTCAGATTTTATTAGGTTTCAAGAGCATTTGGGATGAAGATGAGGACTTGGGTGCAAAAAGGCTCACAAATGGGAAGAAACAGGGCATTTTCGCCACTTAGACATAAGGAGGTCGCTACATGGGCGCCATGGCGACAGAGGATTCTTCAAGTCATCAGAAGGTCGCCATTTGGTCGCCACTTGAGCGCCATGGCGACAGAGGAAATTGCAAAGCATCTTATAGTCGCCATTTGAGGTCGCCATGGCGACCTACACTTGCAAATGGCGACCACATAGGAATTCCAACGTAGGAATTCCAAAGTGGGAAGGGTTGCCACTTGGTCGCCATTTGGTCGCCATGGCGACAGAAGAACCCATGAAAGGTAGCCATTTGAGGTCGCCATGGCGACCTAGAAGGACAAGTGGCGACCACGTTGGAATTCTAGCGTAGGAATTCCAGTGTTGGCATTCAAGAGGGGTATTCTTGTCATTTCATACCCATTTCATACCCTAGCTTTTCACACCTATAAATACATCATTATTTTTCCTCTTTTAGACAACTCTTGACCACCAAGAAACCTCCTTTCTCCACCATTCCTTTTCTCTCCATTTTCTCTCCTACCTAAACTTAACATCTAGATTACTTCCATTAATCATTCCTTTTCTTCCCATCTTCTCCACAAATCTCCTTAGTCACTTCCCATTTGACTCCACCTATCTAGACACATCCTCATCATCCACTCTTTACACAAGGAGCATCAAAGGCAAGGAAAGGATCAAGCTTACAAAAGGTGGCCCATGGGTGATTTCCTAATCTTTTACTTGCCTTCCCTTTGATTGTAATATGTGTAATTAAATCCCCTTTCTAGGGTTTTGATGTGAAAATATTTGGATTGGGATTTGCTTAAGCTTTAATATATGTTTAATTTCTATTTGTGTTCTATTCATTTTATAATTAGATTCTTTGCATTATATAATTGACATGTATACCCACTAGTTGATTATAATCTTGCTTAGGATAATTTGTTATATAATCTTGATTGGATTGACAACCTTGATGGATTGAGAACTTAGTGAATAGGATAGATTGTCGGAGGGTATATCAACCACGATAATCTAAGCCGTTAATTGTAACAAATCGATCCCGCCGTGACCCCCTTTCCTTAATCGGTTAGGCATTGCGGTGGGAAGTTGTTTAAGGTTCATAATAATGGCCTAAACACATTTTGTAAATCAATTGGTTAACATTTATGAGATCTGTTCACTAAAGTAGCTTGATAAGCATTTCCCGTAATTCATTTGTGATCCCATTAATTCCCTAGCTATTCTCTTAATTGTTAATTCCATTATCTTATCTAGATTTGTTAAGTATTCTTTTATTAGTTTATTAGGTTTATTTTTCATGTATGTTTGATGGCTTGACAACCCATTCACTCATCCATATTTTTATGATTTATTTTATTGCATATAGATTAGTTAATTTATTCAACTAATCACTCTAATTCCCTGTGGAACGAATCCCACTTGCCACTTTACTAATTTTCTATCTAAGTGGTGAAAAATCGGTTTTCTAAAAGATCACATTTAAATATCATTTTGTTGAGTACACAAACGACGCGCATCACCTCCTTATGGAATTTCTCCACATAAGATCTCAGAGTTTCACCCCGCTCCTAAACCACGTATTGTAGTAAGATAGGATCCTTGGGACGGGGTTTGATCCCCTGAAATTGTGCACAGAAAGCTTTGGTGAGTTTACAAAAAAAATCGACACTACCTGGTAGTAACTTTCTGAACCATGTCTTGGCACAATCAGTTAAGGTTGAAGGAAACATTCAGTACATTGCCAGCCTGGTCGCACTTTGAACCTCCATTTGGTGGATAAAGCTTTCCAAGTGGCTGATAGGGTCCTCTGTACCGAAATACCTCTCTGAAGGCTTTCTGAGCTTAGGGGGCAACCCTGCCTCCCTGACTCTTTTGGAGAAAGGTGCATTCATCTCGCCCAAAGGGTTCTTCTGGATTCCTTGATGTTTTCCCTTCTTTAACTGCTCCAACTCCTTCGCCATCTAATCCTCCAGGCGCTGAGATTTTTTGGTTCTAGATCGGGCTACTGAAACCTCTTCATCTAAAGATTCTGAATCAATGACTACCTCCTTTCGCTTAGCTCTCTGATGCTTTTCTTTAGAGCTCCTTTGGGATTTGGCGCTTCCTTCCAAATCGGGGTGTGGACCTCTCTCATTTGCCTTTGGCTTTGGTGGAGACTGAACCCTTCTAGGAGGAACCTCAATTGCAGATTTCACTAGTCTAGGTTTGAGTTCCGCCTGTCGGACTAGGAGAGGTGGACCCAGTCGGTCAAAAACTGGTATTCGGACACTTGGGCCAGAATCCCTGGGATTTCGGCTGCTTCAAAAGGGATTCCCTAGGCTATCATCCGGAGTCGGATAGCTTTTACGTATGCTGCAGCGTGCTGTTCTAAGACATCTTGATTGACTTCCTGCCTAGCGGGGCCTTGAGGGACAGGGCCTGCAACTGGTGGGTGCACTGGTGGAGGATTCTCATTCCTGGTGCCCTTACCTCGTCTTTGGGCTCTTTCAGTGGAAGCAAGGGATTGGAGTCCTGATGGCTCGAGATGACCCTGGGAGAATCGGAGTCTCATTCCGAATATCACTGGCTAAAGATAGGCTGTTTTTGAATAATGGTTAGGATAGCTTCCCACAGACGGTGCCAAAAGTTTTACCGGAAAATCATCACTGGGGGTGAAATTCCAAATAACGACTTTACAGGGACCAAGATCAAGATTGACCCTGGTCGAAGGGGTATCAAGTGGTTCGATACCGACTATCCTAAGCAATGCAAATATGACGTGGGACACCAGAAAATAGATAAAAATGAGTTTTTTATTGATCGTCACTTTGCATTACAAATATGTGAACTATGCATTCAGGATTAACTGTAAGGTATGGAGATTCAGTGGGTAATGGAGATGGTCGTGATGATGATCTCGTGCATGTCGATAAGTAGAACTTGAACCTAGGGTTTCTGGTGGTGATTTTTGGTCCCCTCCTTTCCGATGAATAAGTAGTTTTATATATAGGTTTTGTTGCTTGCAATGCACTCCTATAATTTTGGTCTAGGGTTTGGCCAATGCAGGATCCTCCTCTTTTTAGGAGATAATCTCGGAGCTTTACATGTAGAATCTAGTCTTTCCTTCCTAGAACGAGTCAATCTTGTGATCAAATTGTTACCTTCCTAGTAGGACTCTTGTTTACCTGCTCAAAATAGGACTCTTTGGCAGGAAAGAGTATTTATTCTCTGTACGGCAGCGTTTTAATGAATCTTTTATAGAGCTTTTAGTTTCTGATATGAGAATCTTGCTGTCTGGTATCTTCCTACTTTGCGGGCTAGCTATATCAGAAAGTGCAAGCCAGTAGGCATCCCGCTGATGGAGTAAGGGGATATCTAGTTGGTATTATAGCGGGATGCTCAGTGGAACTCCGTGTCGGGGTGCTGCAGGGATTATAGGAGACCAGGGTATGACGGGATTGGACCTCGCTGCGGGTTCTAGCGAGTACCCCGGCCTGGGACGTTGCTTTATGAATCGAGATGCTGGCGGGGTCCTAAAGAAGCTGGGGAAAGGCTGGGTCGGACCCCGTTGGAGGGGGTGTGTACTCGGATCAGTCGAAGTCCGCCTTTGTCGGGGTAGTCGGATGGTGTCTGTACTCCTATATTCTCTTTGTGTTAAGGTGGAAAATTCTTCCTTGGTCCTTTGCCAATTTTGGCGGTTAACACCAACAATGGCCACAACAAAGTACTCAACCGTGGCATGTTCCTAGAAACCTACCTTGGCAACAACAATGCCAATATCAAGACAATCACCAACCATCCGGAGGAAGTTCTCATGACAATCATCTTGATCCAAACCATAAGAGACTCATCTCTATGGAGGCGATTGCAAAGACCATGGAGTTGCAATTAGGGCAGCTTGTGGGATCCCAACAACGAACGGAGAAAGGAAGGCTCCTTAGCCAAACCGAGCAAGCAAAGGCCTTGACAATCCTCTGGAGTGGTACGGTACTTTCTGACCCTTCTCCACTTGAATTTTTTAATGGTCCTGTTCATGTTTCAGGAGATAATTCAAATAGGTACAATATTGAGGAATTGGCCAACAAAGAGGCTGAAACAAGAAAAGGACCAAAGGTGGTGCAAAAGGACACCTCAAGGATGCACAAGTCTCCGGATCCTTATGTCCCTCATATTCCCTTTCCGGGGAGACTTCAAAAGACGAAGCTAAATCAAGCTTTCAAGGAGATCTATGATGTCCTATTGATCAAGCTAAAATTGGTATGATTTTGGCCCTCATTTCCGATTCTTTTCACTTGATTCTCAGGCATTTCCTTGTGTTTAATGTTGTTAAAATGAGTGTTTCAGGTTTTATCAGGTTTCGAGAGCAATTGAGATGGAGTGGAGGACTTGTGTGAAAAATGCCTCACAAATGGGAAGAAACAGGGCATTTTCGCCATTTAGACATGAGGAGGTCGCTACATGGGCGCCATGGCGACAAAGGATTCTCCAAGCCATCAGAAGATCGCCATTTGGGCCCCACTTGGACGCCATGGCGACAGAAGGACTCCAAATGAATCAGGTGGGTCGCCACTTGGGGTCGCTATGGCGACCACCCTTACAAATGGCGACCTCTTTCAAACAAGGCAAGGTCGCCACTTATGGTCGCCATGGCGACCTTGATGCTGCAAGTGGCGACCCCTTCACACTTTGCAGGGTCACCACTTATGGTTGCCATGGCGACCTCTACACAAATTGCTCATGGCCGCCACTTGCTAGATGGCAAGAAAGATGATTTTCATGGTGACCTTTTCATCTAACCGTTTTACGCACCAGGGTCGCCATAGAGACCAAATAGCGATCTTGGTGCCACATCAGCGAATCAAGCAGTTATCAGTACATGTCCAAGAGTGTGTATAAATAGAACGACTTTCCATCTTCAAAGGGATCCGATTTCTGAGAAGAAAAGAACAGATAATACATCTTGAGATCTAGCTCTTCATCCATGGCACACCATTCATCATCCTCCATTTCTCTCCTTGAACTCATCTAATCCATCCAAACCTCAACACAAAGCCTTGATTCCTTCTCTACATCATTCCTCATCCCACCATTTCTCCACCAAAATCCTTAGTCACTTTCCACCAAAACACCCATATTCCAAGACATATCCTCTACTTTCATTCCTTGCATCTAGGAGCATAGAGGAGAAGAAGGATCAAGCCTAAAGAATGTGACCCAAGGGTTATTTCCTTACTATTTACTTCTTTTCATTTATTGCAAATATGTGTAAACCCCTTGTAAGGATTCCCATTGTTGATTGGCTTATTTCGTAGACAAACCACATATTGGGGGTTTGTATTGTAAGGGTAGTTAGGTGATTGAAGATCATGCTCAAAGGCCCTTTTCAAGACCTCAAGGGAAGAAGCACTCCAAAGGTATCATACTTAGTGTTTCTTGCAATGAAGAGAAGTAGATGCACACACACACATCACTTGCATAATTCTCATTCTTGAATGTGTTGTGTATTTATTGTGTGTATGCATTATTGCCTATTTCATCTCTCTTCATGCATGTTTATTTGGTTGCATCTTGCTTAGTATTGCATAGCATGGTTAGATTTTAGGATGCTCCATCAGGCGCATTTTGCGCCCTGTTCTGCGGCCAAGGCCGCAGAAATGAGGCCGCAGAATAAGGATCAGAATTCATACTCTCTGTCCTCTTTTCTGCGCCCTTGGATTTTGCGTTTAGGGGCCGCAAAATCTGTCAGGTGCATTTCTGCGCCCTTGTGTTCTGCGGCCAAGGCCGCAGAATAGGGCGCAGAATCGGCGGTTCTTTTGCAAATTTTTCAAAACGACGTCATTTCATCTAGGGGTCCTATATAAGTATCATCTTCTTCCTTGCTCGTTTTTGTGAGCTCAAAATCAGACCTTAGAGTGAGAAACTCAAACCCTAGAGAGAGAAAGCTTCAAGCTTGCTTCTTTAACTCTCCAAACCCAAAACCCATGTGCATCTAACATGTTTCATGCATCAATCTTCCATGGGTCTTCTTCATTTGTGACTTGGTAAGTAGAACAATCACAACATCTTCATTTATTGTTCTATCTTAGTCAAGACATGTCTTTTATTGCTTAGTTTAGCAAATCTTCACTCTTATTGCATATTTAGTGAAGTTATGACATGATTGGGTTTTGTTTGTGGTAGCTTACATGATTAGGATGATTTTCCCTAAATAGCTAACCCTAGAACATTCTTGTACAATTGGTTGATGATTAGGTTGATAGATTAATGTTTATTTATCTAGTCAAGCTTAATTGAATGTTCTTGTGGATTTAATTGACAATTATGTTGTTAGAAATTCTCTACAACTAATTGAGTTCACATGTTTGGACATGTTGACATTGTTGGATAGCTAGGATTGTTTTGTGATTGATAACGTCTAGCTAAGCTTTATGATATGTCATTTAGCTTTTGATATCTAGGATTGATTTCATTGATATATCATCATTCTAGGTAAGCATATAGAGTTGCCTTGCTCTTGTTGCATTTTGAGTATTTCATATATTCACTTAGGTTGTTTTCTCTTCATTGAGAACTAAGTCTTGTGTTGCTTCCGGGATTAGGTTGCATAAATCACAAGCATTGGGACTAGGTTCACTTATACCGGGAGTAGGTAGGTGTGTGATTACTTCCGGGATTAGGTTGTAATCGTTTTACACATTTAGTGGATTCGAGGTTCAAGTGTGGCTCACTTACATAGCCCGTGGTTTTTCCCGTGAGGGTTTCCACGTAAATATCAAGTGTCTTTTAATTTCCGCACCATATTACACTTGCTATTGTATATTGACTAGTAGAGGGTATTTTCGTAATCTTGACCATTAACGAAAATTTGGTAAAATTGGATAAAATCTATTCACCCCCCCTCTAGATTAATATTGAACACACCATAATTTGTTTCACCCCTAATCTAGGAGATAGATTTGAGGATCAATTGGTTGTGGGTTTAGCTTAGCTTGTAATGAATCTCTTATGTGTTCTATTCATTCAAATTAATTAGATTCCATTCATTATAATTGACTTGTATATCACTTGTTAATTGCAATCTTGAGTGGAGTAATTTGTTATATATTCATATGTGGATTGACACTCCTTGTGTGATTGAGAACCCATTGGATAGGATAGATTAGTGGTGGGTATATCAACCCCACTAATCTAAGCCTCTAAGTGGTTAACATAATGAGATTGGTACATTAAAGTAGCTAGTTAGCTTACCCATATTCAATTGTTAATCGATCTATTCCTTAGCTATCTTATTAATTGATTTTATCACTATTCTTATCAAGGTGTTGAGTATTCTATTTTTCATAACATTTTTGTGTATTTTCATTTTAGTAGTTAGCATTGGTGGTTTTAGAAACCACTCATCTATCAAACACTATGATTTATCAAACACATCTAGCATCGGTGGTAGTGTTGAAGTAGTTTAGATTGATTGTGGTGCACTCGGAGAGTGTCAGATTGGTATAGAAGCGCCGTTGTGCTGCCGGATTTTTGACAGGAATTTTCAGTTACAAGTATTGTGAAACCATGGCTCCTAAGATGAAATTGCCAAACAAGGGAAGCAAGGGTAGCAAGACCCCCACTCCTAAGAGGAAGGTGGTCCCATAATGCAAATTGAATAGGAATTTTGATGATAGATTGGAGACATTTGCTGAAAAGAAGATGTGGCCTGAGAGGGGCATAGATCTAGATAGTTTGGGGGATACCCCTGTCCTAGCAATAGTGAATGACATGGGATGGGGAGGATTAGCAGCAACTCCTCCACACTATAGTGAGAGTTTGGTGAAGGAGTTTTATGCGGGAATGAATCCCGGGGAGTATATTAGGGGTAGTCCTATTCTAGTGAGAGGGGTTCCGGTTTACCTGAACGCAACAGACATCAACATCTACTTTGGGACAACTCTATTGGATTTTGAGGGACTCCGTGAACGGATGGTGGAAGGGATCACCACAAATCCCTTGTATGTGAAGAATTCAGTGGAGTTTGCAAACACCATGACCATCAATCCGATGACTATTTGGATGGCAAAGAGATTCCCTCTCAGGCAGTCAAACTTGAAGATTGAGCAAGCCTTTTGGCACATCTTCCTCAATTCTTCCCTCAGGCCAGTTTCCCACAGATTCACTGTTCCATTTGACGTAGCTAGGATTCTGCACAGTATCATTGAGAGGTAGCCTATTGATGTGGGTATTATTGTGAAAATGGATATTCAGCGGATTGGGAGGAATGAATCTGAGACAGATATCCTCCCTTTCCCATGTTTGATCACAGAGGCTTGCAAGTTGGCTGGTGTAGATGTATCTGGGGACATTCTTAAGCCCCCCATGTCAGATATGGACTTGACCACTTGGCAGCGTTTGATGATAAAGCGTGGGGAGATACCAACTGGTAGGAAATGTAGGAGAGTGCAGGGTTCAGAGGCTGGCACTAGTGTTAGGGAAGAATTTGAGAGAGTTATTCCTGATAAGGACCGTGATGATGATGATGATGAGGAGGAGGTTTCTATTTGTGATGACCCTAGGCAGCCTTTAGGTCTTCGGATTCTGGATGGAGTAGAGCGCATTAGGAAAACTCAGACTAGTGATTTCGATATTCTTCATGCTGACAAGCTTGTGATAGAAGAAAGGCAGAAGGCCTTGGAGGATAAGCAGCTGAAGTTGGAGAGTCTGATTCAGGATTTGAGTGAGACAGTGATCACAGGATTTACAGACCTCCGCCATGATCTGAGGCTCACCCCATATGTCAGGAGGCCAAAGAAGCCTACCACAGGGACTCCACCTACCCCCGCCGCATCTTCAGGACCTAGTACAGAGGAGCATGACTTCGTTTTTCAGACTGCACAGTTTGCTGCTGAGGAGGCAGCGTAGTTAGAGGAGGTCATGACCCGTTCCTTGATAGATCTAGGGCCCCGTTATGTGGGAGGACCTACCATTGATGAGAAGGCTACGCGTAGGAGAAGGAGAGAGGAGTAATCTAGGAGAGCGGCGATAGCAAGGGAGCAGAGAAGGAAGGATCCGAAGGGGAAGGGTAGAGTTGAGCATGATGAGGAAGGAGGATTCGGATTCGGATTAGTAGGCATCCTAGCATTTCTAGGACTTATTTTGGTCTCCCATCATTTGCATTTTCTATCATTTCATTTGGACATTGCTAGTATTATGTTTTTACTTTTGGATTATATTGTTGGATATTTTAGTTTGATTTATGCTTATTTGCATTTCTTTTCCTTTTGCTCTATATTTTTGGTTTTTACCTTTACTTTTCTTCCGCATAGAATAAGGGTGTGGATTGGATTTTGGTAGTGGATTTAGGATATTTGTGCCTTATTGATATATGTTGTTGTTTGGAGTTTGTAGTATAGTGGTGAGTATTCCCGCCTGTCACGCGGGTGACCCGGGTTCGATCCCCGGCAGCGGCGCCATTTATGATGAGGTCGTTTGTGTACTCAACAAAATAGTAATAATACAGATTTTGGTTGATTCTTGAAAACTCTTTTAAGCCACTTAATCCTTTTTTAAAATGTGATTTGATAGCAAAATAGTGAGCAAGTTCGTTCCACAGGGAAAGGAGTGTTAATTAGATAAATTGACTAATCTTTGAACAATAAAGTAAATCATAGCATTTGATAGATGTGTGGTTTCTAAAGCCACCAATGCTAACTACTCAAATGAAAATACACAAAAATGTTATGAAAAATAGAATACTCAACACCTTGATAAGAATTGTGATAAAATCAATTAATGAGATAGCTAGGGAATAGATCGATTAACAATTGAATGTGGGTAAGCTATCTAACTACATTAATGTACCAATCTCATTATGTTAACTACTTTAGAGGCTTAGATTAATGGGGTTGATATACCCACCACTAATCTATCCTATCCAATGGGTTCTCAATCACACAGGGATTGTCAATCCACAGGATTGTCAATCCACATATGAATATATAACAAATTACTCCACTCAAGATAGCAATCAACAAGTGATATACAAGTCAATTATAATGGATGGAATCTAATTAATTTGAATGAATAGAACACATAAGAGATTCATTACAAGCTAAGCTAAACCCACAACCAATTGATCCTCAAATCTATCCCCTAGATTAGGAGTTTAGTTACACATATTTGCAATAAATGAAAAGAAGTAAATGATAAGGAAATAACCCTTGGGTCACCTTCTTTAAGCTTGATCCTTCTTCTCCTCTATGCTCTTAGATGAAAGGAATGGAGGTTGAGGATATGTCTTAGAATGTGGATGTTTTTGTGGAAAGTGACTAAGGATTTTGGTGGAGAAATGGTGGGATGAGGAATGATGTAGTGAAGTAATCAAGGTTTTGTGTTGAGGGTTGGATGGATTAGATGAGTTCAAGGAGAGAAATGGAGGATGAGGAATGGTGTGCCATGGATGTTAGAGCTAGATCTCAGATGTGTTCTCTGTATTTTTTCTCTGATTTTTCGATGCCTTTGAAGAAGGAGGGACGTTCTATATATATGCACTCTTGGACATGTACTGATAACTGCTTGATTCGCTGAGGTGGCGCCTTGTTCGCTATTTGGTCGCTATGGCGACCCTGGTGCGTAAAACGGTTAGATGAGAAGGTCACCACGAAAACCATCTTTTTCGCCATTTGGCAAGTGGCGACCATGAGCAATTTGAGTAGAGGTCGCCACTTGCACCTCTAGGTCGCCATGGCGACCATAAGTGTCGACCCTGCAATTGTAAGGAGGTCGCCACTTGCAACATAAAGGTCGCCATGGAGACCCTAAGTGGCGACCATGCCTTCTTTGAACTAGGTTGCCATTTGCAAGGGGGGTCGCCAAGTGGCGACCCCACCTTGTTCATTTGGTGACTTTCTGTCGCCATGGCGACCAAGTGGCGCCCAAATGGCGACCTTCTGATGTCTTTGGAGAATCCTCTGTCGCCATGGCGCCCATGTAGTGACCTCTCATGTCCAAGTGGCGAAAATGCCATGTTTCTTCCCATTTGTGAGACATTTTCGCACAAGTCCTCCATGTAAGGATTCCCATTATTGATTGGCTTATTTCGTGAACAAACCACAAGTTGGGGTTTGAATTGTAAGGGTAGATTAGGTGATGGATGACCAATATCAAAGGCCCTTTTCAAGACCTCAAGGTGACAAGCACTCAAAGGTATATTTCTTGTGCTTAGTTTTCTTTGAAGAGATCTAGAAGCACACACACACTTAGCATACTTGCATTTGTGTGCATACTCTTCACATGTCACATTACACACTTGCACTTTGTTTGGTTATATCTTATTGTGTGTTTGTTTGTGTCGTGTAATTCGTTTCCCGAATATGTTCGGAAACGTCCGCGCTTGCACTATTATGTGCTTGGTTTTGCGCGAAGACCGCTCTTGGTGATAGCCTTGGTTTTCTCCTTGGATTCACCACTTTTGGTGAATCGGCGGTTTAATCGGCGGCCCTGGCCGCCGAATGAAACCGCCGTTTTGGACCAGAGGTCTCTGGTCTGATTCTGCGGTTAGATCGGCGGTCTGGCCGCCGATTTGAAACCGCCGTTTCATACCTGATGCATTTATTATTCTCGGGTTGTTTTCTGCGGTTTACTCGGTGGTTTCGAAACCGTCGAATAAAACCGCCGTTTTCTCCCCTATTCTCGGGATGAATTCTGCGGTCATGATCGGCGGCCTGGCCGCCGAATGAAACCGGCGAATTAGATATTTTAGGTCGGTTTCTTTCTTGGGTTCAATTCTGCGGTCAGATTCTGCGGCCCCGACCGCAGAATGAAACCGCCGATTGAGCGTTTCAGGGGCAATCTTGTCTTTTCACATGCCCTGTTTCTTGATGACTATATATATCATACTTTCTCATTTCTCTAACTTAGTTCTCTGATTCAAAAGAACCCTAAAGTTCAAAAAGAGAAACTTGAGAGAAAAGAAATCAAGAACTCATTTTTATACACACAAAACCATTCTCATATGCATCAAAAGATCATCTAGCATTTTCTAGCATAGTTAGGATGCTTGCTTGCATGGGTTTTGCTCAACACACTTGCTTTGGTATGTTCTTCACTAATCTCATCTAAGCTTAGTGTTTTATTTATCAAAGAAATCTCTTATATTATTTGTATGCTCTTAGAATATATTCTAGATACAAAATAGAGATTGTTGTGTTGACATGTTTGAGTGATGTATTTTGATAGCAACATCTAGGTTATTTTTATCTCTGATTTGCTAAGCTTTATGACATGTCATTTAGCCATTGACATCTAGGATTGCATTTATTGTTATCTAATCATCCTAGATAAGCATCTAAGGTTACCTAGCTTTATTTGCTCATTGAATATCATTTTATATTCACATAGGTTGTAATCTCTTCATTGAGAAGTAAGTCTTGCATGTAGCTTCCGGGATTAGGTTGCTTAGATTGCAAGCAATTGGACTAGGTCCACTTATACCGGGATTAGGTAGGTGTGTTGATTATTGATCGGCATTAGGTTGTAATCGTTTCACATTTAGTAGATTCGAGGTTCGAGTGTGGCACACTATACAGCCCGTGGTTTTTCCCGTGAGGGTTTCCACGTAAATATCAAGTGTCATTTATAATTCCGCACCATATTACACTTGTTATTGTTTTGACTAGTTTGGGGCATTTTCGTAATTTGACTAAACGCGAAAATTGGGTTTTTGGTAAAATCTATTCACCCCCCCTCTAGATTCATATTAGAACACACCGTGTTATTTGTTTCTGTTAACCGCCAAAATTGGCGGAGGACCAAAGAAGAATTTTCCACCTCGACACAAGAAGGCTATAACAGTACCCAACCCGGATACCATGACAGAGTGAACCCCGGTTAACCCCAACACATACCTCCACCAGCGGGATCCACCCCGCCAAGCATCTTAGCTCAACAAAGAAACCGAGAACCAAAAACACTCACTAGAACTCACAGCGAGATCAAGACCGGCTATAACCGGGCGTCCTATGAACCCCGCTGCACCTCGATACAGCTTCCTATGAACCCCGCTGCACGGCTATAACCGGGCTTCCTATGGACCCCGCTACATCCCGATACAGCTTCCTATGGACCCCGCTACACCCCGACACGGAGTTCTACTGACCACCTTACTACAAAGCTGGCTAGATGTCCCCCTACTGCCATCAGTAGGATGCTAACTAGATGTTGGCAGCCCGCTAGAACAGAAGAGCACCAGGAAGCAGCAACCTAAACGTCAAGAACTAAAATCTCCACAACGAGCCAGTAAAACGTCACCGTACAAAGGAGGTATATTCCTTCCTGCCAAAGAGTCCTAATTTGAGCAGGACATTATAATAGGAATCCTACTAGGAAGGTGAGTGATTGACTCCTCCTGGGAAGGAAAGACTGAATTCAGCGCATTAAAGCTCCGATTTTATTTCCTAAAAAGGAGGGATCCTACAAGCGGCCAAACCCTAGTTCGAGATTGTAGGAGTGCATGGCAAGCAAACAGGACCTATATATACAACAACTTATTCATCGCCGGGGAAGGAAAGGAGAAAGAACCGGAGACTCTACTTATCGACAGGCACAGATTTATCTCCACCATCATCCCATTTACCGACTGAAATATCCGTATTGCTACCATGATCCTTATTTTCAATCGAAACCTTCATGTAATCTAGTGTTTTAATAGATTTATGGTCAGTGTATTCATGTAACGGAGAAGAGAGATCAATAAGACGAATTCCAATTCAATTTCACGTATTCTTTATCATGCATGCATTGACAGGGACCTAGTCGGTATCGAACCACTTGATACCCCTCCGGCCAGGATCAATCTCGATCTTGACCCCTTTAGAGTGGTTATTTGGATTATCGTCCTTTTAACGATTTTCGGATAACACTTTTGGCGCCGTCTGTGGGAACCCTTTTTCCCAACCATTGTTTAGCAACAGCCTACTTCCACCCAGAGATATTCGGAATGAGACTCCGGTCCTCCCAGGGTCGTCCCGAGCCATCAGGGCTCCAATCCCTTGCCTCCACTGAAAGAGCTCAGAGACGGGGTAAGGGCATTAGGAGCGAGAATCCTCCACCAGTGCCCCCACCGGCTGCAGACCCTATCCCTCAAAACCCTGCTGAGCAAGAGGTCAACCGAGATGTCTTAGAACAGCACGCCGCAGCCTACGTAGAAGCGATCCGGCTCCGGATGATGGCCCAGGGAATCCCATTTGAAGCGGCCGGGATCCAGGACGATGTCAGACCAAGCACTCGGGCTCCAGTCTTCGACCGATTGGGCCCCCCTCTCCCAGTCCGACAGGCGGATCTCAGACCACGACTGGTAAAATCCGCGATTGAGGTTCCTCCCAGGAAGATTCAATCCCCACCAAGACCGCGGTCCAAGGAGAGGGAATCCCGTCCCAACTCTGAAGAAAGTGCCAAATCTCGGAGGATTTCCAAGGAAAGGCATCAGAGGGTTAAGCGGAAGGAGGTAGTCATCGATTCGGAATCTTCGGATAATGAAGTTTCAGTAGCTCGATCCGGAACCAAGAAGTCTCAGCGCCTGGAGGACCAGATGACGAGGATGGCGAAGGAGTTGGAGCAGTTAAAGAAGGGAAAGCATCAGGGGATCCAAAAGAATCCTTTGGGCGAGATGAATGCACCATTCTCCAAGAGAGTTAGGGAGGCGGGGCTACCCCCCAAATTCAGGATGCCTTCAGAAAAATATTCCGGAACAGAAGACCCCGTCAGCCACCTGGAAAGCTTCGTACACCAGATGGAGGTCCAGAGTGCAACCAGGATAGCCATGTGCAGGATGTTCCCTTCAACTCTAACAGATTGTGCCAAGACATGGTTCAGAAAATTGCCACCAGGTAGTGTTGATTCTTTCTCCAAACTTACCAAAGCTTTCTGTGCACGGTTTCAGGGAATCAAACCCCGTCCCAAGGATCCTATCCTGCTGCAGTACGTAGTTCAAGAACGAGGTGAAACTCTGAGATCTTATGTGGAGAAATTCCACAAAGAGGTCGTCCAGATGGGTGTGTTCAACGAGAAGGAAACGTTAGCAAATTTCTGGAGGAATTTGTGGGCTGGCAGACTGTTCCGATCTTTCGCCAAGCATCCTCCTGAGACGTACCAGGAAGCCTACAATCGGGCTCTGGAACAGGTGGACATTGAGGAACAACTCCGGATCAAGATTGAGCATGATGAAGCCCGGTTAGCACCACGCCCTAAAAAGGAAGCCCCAAAACCTGCCCCAGCTAGGAAGTTTCAGAATCAACCTCCAAACCGGTCGACATACAGGCCGCCTCCTATTCCTTCGTACCAAGAGAGGTACCCGGTCAGGAGGTCGCCCCCCAGAGAGCTCCCCTTGAAGGATGTATCCAGAATAACGAGAGAGGAAGAAGGATATAACCACTATACCCCTCTCAATGCATCACGGGAAACTATCTATCTCGCCATTCGAGACAAGGGTCTACTCAGAAAGCCGGTTCCCATAAAAATCCCGGTAGACAGGAGGAATCAGTACAAGTATTGCGACTTCCATGAAGACGTGGGGCACAACACCTCAGAATGCTACAGTCTCCGCAATCAGATAGAAGCATTGGTAAGGGGAGGACTCCTAACCGAATTTTTACAACAGGTACGAGATAGCATCAAAGAAGGAAAGCAGGTTCAAAGCGGGATGCAAGAAGCAGCGGAAAGGAGGAGAGAAGGAGAAAAGGATCTAATGCAGCAGATCCAGGTGATTCACACCATCAGTGGGGGCCCCACCTTGGCTGGAACCTCCAACAATTCAAGGAAGAACCACGCAAGGAAGATTCCCAGGCTTAACACTGACCATGAGATACTGAAGGTCAATGGCGGACCCCGAGATCTATCCCGCTCAACCAAGATCATCTTCACGGAGGAGGATGTCTACAATACGGTACAGCCACATGATGACCCCATGGTCATAACAGTGCAGATCACTAACTGCCTAGTACACCGCGTCCTGATTGATACGGGAAGCAGCGTGGATATTCTGTTCAAGGGGGCTCATGAGCAGCTTAACCTGAAGAATTCTTGCTACAACAGTTGCACCTCTCTACTATACGGATTCACAGGGGACTCCGTAATGCCGATGGGAACAAAGATACTGCCAGTGATAGTCGGGGAAGCTCCTCTTCAGCAAAACATAATGACTGAGTTCATCGTGGTGGACACCCCATCTGCGTACAATGCAATTCTAGGAAGGCCTTTCTTATCAGGGATTAGAGGAGTACTGTCTATCTACCACAACGTGATGAAGTTTCCAGTAGGATCGGGAGTAGGAGAAGTAAGAGGAGACCAGCAGGCAGCCCGAAACTGCTATGCGGTATCAACTAACCCCGCTGCATTGGCTAAGCAATGCGCATCAGTGGCCAGCTACCCAAGTCAGAGAACGACAGAGCAGGATGATTATGTTTTAGAAGAGGGAGAGGTACCAGACATAATCGTGGAAGAGTCAGAAGAAGAAGAGCGAGGTTGGGCCAGTGGGAACCCCGTGGAGCAGCTAGAGGAAGTCCAGATCCGGAGGGAGGACCCAACAAAGACAGTAAAAGTGGGAGAAGGTCTGGACCCGGAGGTGAAGAGTAACTTGATAGAGCTTCTCAGAGAATATAACGATATCTTTGCTTGGAGTCATGATGAGATGCCTGGCATTCCCCTTGGCCTGGCTTCCCATAGGTTGGCAGTGGATGCAACTTTCAAGCCAGTTAAACAGAAAAGAAGACACTTCAACACAGAACGGAATGCCGCAGTCCAAGAAGAAGTTGACAAGCTCCTAAAGGCCGGATTCATCAGGGAATCCCGGTACCCTGAGTGGATTGCTAACGTGGTCATGGTAACCAAATCCAACGGAAAGTGGCGGATGTGTGTGGACTACACCGATCTTAATCGGGCTTGTCCCAAAGTTAGCTTCCCTCTACCAAAAATAGACCAGCTCATTGACTCCACTGCAGGAAATAAGCTCCTAAGTTTCATGGATGCTTTCTCAGGGTACAATCAAATCATGATGCATCCTTCAGATCAAGACAAGACTAGCTTCATCACAGGACAAGGTCTCTACTGTTACAAGGTAATGCCATTCGGACTCAAAAATGCAGGTGCCACTTACCAGCGCATGGTGAACAAGCTATTCAAGGAGCAGATAGGAAGGTCCATGGAGGTATACATAGATGACATGATCACTAAATCTCCAGAAGCAGGACAGTATGCAGGGGACTTACGCCAAACCTTCCAGGTACTAAGGCAGAACCAGATGAGGCTGAACCCCGCTAAGTGTGCATTCGGGGTAGCAGCAGGCAAATTCTTGGGATTCATGGTGCATGAAAGAGGAATCGAGGCAAATCCGGAGAAGATCAAAGCCATTTTAGATCTCGAGTCTCCTACAAACCTCAAGCAGGCGCAAGGTTTAACCGGGCGGATAGCGGCTTTGAACCGGTTCATATCCCGATCCACCGACAAATGTCTCCCCTTTTTCAAAATCATCAAGCAGGGGAAAAAGATGAAGTGGGATGAGCAGAGCGAGCAGGCCTTTCAGGCTCTAAAGGGATACCTGTCAAGCCCTCCGCTATTGGTAAAACCAATTCCGGGTGAAGAACTCCTACTCTACCTAGCAGTTTCTGAAGTAGCAACTAGTGGAGCCTTGGTGAAAGAATGCAGTGACGGGGTACAGAGGCCAATCTACTACGTGAGTCGGGCTCTTACAAAGTCCGAGAAGAATTATACCTTGCTAGAGAAACTCGCCTATGCCTTAGTAACAACATCCAGAAAGCTCCGGCCTTATTTTCAAGCCCACACCATCGCGGTCGTCACAGATCAGCCTCTGAGACAATTTCTCCAGAGACCAGATGTTTCAGGCAGACTGGTTCTGTGGGCCCTAGAGCTCACACAGTTCGACATCAAGTACAAGGCGAGAACCACGATCAAAGCTCAAGCCCTGGCGGACTTCATAGTGGAGTTTGGCCCGACCCTGAACCAAGGCGTGTCGGCAGACCCAGACCCGGATCAAGCCCTTCTGGAATGGCCCATAGACAACAAGATATGGATTCTTTACACGGATGGAGCATCGAACCAGTCGGGGTGCGGAGCCGGGATCGTCCTGATCGACCCCGCAGGAATTGAAGTAAGTCATTGCTTCAGGTTTGAATTCAGAGCTACCAACAACGAAGCGGAATACGAGGCTCTGCTAGCAGGAATGAAGGTAACAGGGGCTCTGGGGGCTGAGTATCTTCAGATCAGGAGCGATTCACAACTTTGGCTTACCAGGTAGTCAGGATGGGCTACTACTGGCCGACCATACACCAGGACGCAAGGCAGGTTGCGCGATCCTGCGAGGCTTGCCAGAAAACAGCCAACCTTCATCATCTCCCTCCAGAGAGGCTCTCCTCAATCAGCACTCCCTACCCCTTTGCCATCTGGGGACTAGACTTGATCGGGCCACTTCCCACTGCACCCGGCCAAGCCAAGCACGCAGTAGTGGCGATAGATTACTTTACTCGGTGGGTGGAAGCTAAGGCACTCACCCGGATAACCGAAGAAAAGACCACCAACTTTGTCAAGGAACACATAGTCTGCCGATTCGGCACCCCGATGGCCATCATAACTGATTTGGGAAAACAGTTTGACAATGCCAACTTCCGAGAATTCTGTGCAGACCGGAGGATCAATCTCCGTTTTGCTTCGGTGGCCCATCCTCAAACCAACGGGCTGGTCGAAGCAACCAACAAGACCATTAAGAAGCTCCTAAAGAAAAAGCTCCAACAGAAGAAAGGATTATGGGTGGCAGAATTACCCAATGTACTTTGGGCCTACAGAACAACTAGGCGGACAGCAACCGGAGAGACCCCCTACTCCCTAGTATTTGGGGCAGAAGCGGTCTTGCCCATCGAACATAAGCTCATATCTTTTCGGGTTCAAAATTATGAGCCAGAAGATAATGAGGCCAAGTTGAGAGCTAGCTTGGACCTGCTGGAGGAAAAACAAAGCAAGGTCGCATAGAAGGTGGCCGTATACCAGAGCAAGATAGCCCAACACTTCAACAAGAAGGTGAGGACCCGAAATTTCAAAGAAGGAGACTTGGTTCTCAGGAAGGTGACCCAGAATACAAGAAGGAGGTCTGACGGGGTACTAGCCCCTAACTGGGAGGGCCCATACCTGGTTAAGGCATCACTCCGGGGTGGTGCTTACAAGCTCGAAGACATGGAGGGTTACCCGGTGGATCATACATGGAATGCCGATCACCTTCGAAAATTCTATCCTTAAGAAACTGTGCTTGTACCTAGCGGAATGCTCACCCCGAGTTTATGTTTGTACCGTTTGGGAAATTAAATAAAAGCAATTCTTTCTTCTATATGATTCTCCTGTGTTCCAATGCCCGATTATCTCCTACTGGTATCACCTACAGAATCATCATCACGGAATCGCCTAAAGGCCAGGAGAGCTTCTTAAAGCTCCTGATGCCCTAGACGGGATCAAACCTTCTAGGAGGATCTCCGTTACTGAGTAAAGACCAGGGGGACTACATAGTACTCCTGATGCCTTAGACGGGGCCAACCCCGCTAAGAGGATCTCCATTATTAAAGCGCCTTAAGACCAGGAAATAGCCTAAGGGCGCTCCTGATGCCTTGGACTGGGTCAAGCCCGCCAAGAGGATCTCCATTGTTAAAGCGCCTCAAGACCAGGAAATAGCCTAAGGGCCCTCCTGCTGCCTCGGTCGGGGAATACCCTCCTCTGAGAAGCCTGGTGCTAAAGTGGCCTTAGTTGCCTACCAGGATAGCCTTGGCCGGGGAATACCCTCCTCCAAGAAGCCTGAAGCTAAAGTGGCCTTAGTTGCCTACCAGGACAGATTACAGTAAGAGTCGGACTGCCTAAGGGTACCTGATTCCTTACTTCGCCTCGAGACCAGGAAATAGCCTCAGGGCGCTCCTGATGCCTTGGACTGGGTCAAGCCCGCCAAGAGGAGCTCCATTGTTAAAGCGCCTCAAGACCAGGAAATAGCCTAAGGGCCCTCCTGCTGCCTCGGTCGGGGAATACCCCCCTCTGAGAAGCCTGGTGCTAAAGTGGCCTTAGTTGCCTACCAGGACAGATTACAGTAAGAGTCGGGCTGCCTCAGGGTACCTGATTCCTTACTTCGCCTCGAGACCAGGAAATAGCCTCAAGGCGCTCCTGATGCCTTGGACTGGGTCAAGCCCGCCAAGAGGATCTCCATTGTTAAAGCGCCTCAAGACCAGGAAATAGCCTAAGGGCCCTCCTGCTGCCTCGGTCGGGGAATACCCTCCTCTGAGAAGCCTGGTGCTAAAGTGGCCTTAGTTGCCTACCAGGATAGCCTTGGTCGGGGAATACCCTCCTCCGAGAAGCCTGGTGCTAAAGTGGCCTTAGTTGCCTACCAGGACAGATTACAGTAAGAGTCGGGCTGCCTCAGGGTACCTGATTCCTTACTTTGCCTCGAGACCAGGAAATAGCCTCAGGGCGCTCCTGATGCCTTGGACTGGGTCAAGCCCGCCAAGAGGATCTCCATTGTTAAAGCGCCTCAAGACCAGGAAATAGCCTAAGGGCCCTCCTGCTGCCTCGGTCGGGGAATACCCTCCTCTGAGAAGCCTGGTGCTAAAGTGGCCTTAGTTGCCTCCCAGGACAAACCTACAGTAACATCGGGGAAACTCATCGGGATGCTTCACTCTTTATTTTCCCGCTTGCTACCCCGACAGCGGACCAGCAGTCAGAAAGGAACTTAGAAGTCCATCCTCAGCAAGACGAATTGTTCATAAGAAGTAGGATTTCTCGAATGACTGCTATAACACTTTATATTATGGCATGTTTAAGGGAGTCCGATTAGAGGAAGATGTGATTTTTACCCCATTGGTTCTTATGGTTATAAGCACATAGTTTATCTCTATTGCCCATCGGGGTCCAGTCATCATCCTTATTACTCATCAGGGTCCAAGCATTCAACAGGATTCCGAGCATCAACAACTTTAGATACAGTAGGAGTTTTCTAAGTGCAAAGTAAACATAACACAAGTACGAAGCAAGTAATAAAAGCAAGTTATATTGATAAAACAGGGTGCCTAGGTCCCGATTCAGGCTACAAAAATTTTGTTTTAGAGAAGGGGCCAGGCTAATCTTCTCTATCTTCTTCTAGATGCTCCCCTTGGCCGGCTGCCCCTTCGCCCAAAGGCTCAGCTACAGCATCAGTCTGGACTGCTCCCTCCACACCAGAAGACCCAATTGGAGCCCCTTCAGCCTGAGGAACCCCGGATCTAGCCAGTCCCTCATCTTCCTCCACAAGGATCGCTCCAGAAGCGGACTCGGGATCCACTCTTTGTTCTTCAACAGCAGGAGGATCTGGATCAGCTCCCACAATACCATCATGTTGGACTTCAGCAGCCTCATCAGCCATATGACCCGGATGAACCTCCTCTTGGGGAAGGACTTCTGTTTCTTGTCCCTCTCCGTCCAGCTGGGCAGCCCTGGCCAGTATTTGTTCCCGGTTCCAGTTTAGGGCAGCCTCGAGGTCAAAGGGAGGAGGCAAAGCTATAGCCACCTCGTAGCAAGCGGTGAAGTAGCCATCCTCGAATGAAGGCCCTTGTTGAGCCTCCAAGCCTGCTATTGTCTCCCGTAGGAGCTGATTCTCGCTCTGTAGTAGGTTCTTCTCCCTTTTCACGCATTCCCTCTCCTCCCGGCGGCGTAAGGACCTGACTGTCTCAGTGTCCAGGCTGCGTTCAGCACGCCTAAGAGCTACCAAGGCCTCCTGCCTCCCTTCTTCAGCATCTTTGGCGTCCTGCAGTAGAGGAGCCACGCTCTGTTGGGCTTGGGCCAACTCCTGTTGGGTATCCTCTAGCTTCGCTTGGAGGCCAATATAAGCCTCCCTCAAGGTTAGCAGCTGCCTCTCCATGGCCATGGCAAACTTGAAGCCCTGTAAGAAGAAAAAGGAGTCAGTACTTGGTGAAGAGAGGAAATAAAAAGCAAAGGGAAAAGTTGGGGTTTACCTCAGCCAAAACCGAAGCCCCCTTGGTGACCAAGATATCTGTAGAAAGCTTGGCCATATCCACCAGACTTCCACCAGGGCAGGAAGCCGCAAATCTAGACACCACCTCGTCAAAGGTGGCCCCCCTCAGCCCTGATCCGGAAGCCACATCAGCAGCAGGAGCAGGAGTATTGATGGTAGCCTCCTCTACTGGGATCGTCAAAGGATCCACGGGGAGAGCTGCGGGAGGAGGAGGAGCAGGAGAAGTTCTGATGGTGGAGGCAGCTTTCTTCTGGGCCGATCTTCCCAAACCTCGGGCCTTAGCCGCCCTGGCCAGCAATGCCGGGATCCTCAAACGGGATGGCGGAGTAGAAGGATAACGAGCTGGAGTCTTGGCCTTAGACCCCGTTGGAGCAGGAGAGGGGTTGGAGTTGGATCCTACTCGGATGGACCCCGACCTAGTCTTGGCAGCCGGAGTAGGAGAAGGAACAGGGGAAGAGTGAGCAAGCAGGGCCACATCCCCTGCCCTAGGAGAAGGAGGAGACCCCGTCACTATTGGGGTAGCCGATACTGCAAGAAGGGAAGAGTTTCAGTGAGAATCAGAAAAAGGAATGCACACATATGTAAAAACAAAGAAACAAGACGTAGTGAAACTTACCAGGAAGGGCGAGAGAGATCCTCAGATACCGATCCAGGCGGGCTCCTTCAAAAGGGTCCAGAGTGGGATACTGCAGGTTGGTATATCCCCTCTTTAGGATCCTTTTTAGAATCTCCCGAGACTCAGGAGCCAGCGTCCCCTTTGCCCACTTATCCCTCGCTGTAAACTGAGTGGGGACGGGGTACTCATACCCCCCAATGAAAGCAGTATGCCCCCAGTCGCCCTCCACCACGAGCCACTCCTCCTTCCAGGGAGCCGAATACTTCACATTTGCCCCTGGGACAGTGAACTTCAAGTCGTTGGACGCCCTCAAGTAGAATTGACCCCGAGGCACCATACTGGCGATGTTGAAGAGGTAGCGGAGTTCGTCCAACCCCGGCTCCCGCTCGATGCGATCCTTATCACACTGCTCCTTCCAGAGCACCAGGAACCCCGTCAGGTGCTTCCAGAAGCCCGGCGAGATTTGGAGGGGGGCCAATTCGAGCGCGACAAGAGCTCGACGGAGAGTAGGGTGCAGCGGAAGCCGGACTCCACACTCAAAAGCAGCTTTGTGGATTAGTAGGCGGTTTGGAGGCGGGGTGTATACATCATAACCCCTGTGGGGAAGGGAGAGAGTGATGTATTCCGGAATGTTGTACTCTTCCCGTAATTTTTTGAGCGTATCCACCGTACAAACGGAGTCGGGTATAATCCGACCATCATGAAAGGCGGCGAAGGAGCCCGTTTGGACCCCGACCAGTGTGACGTCAGGACCGCCACTTTCCTCGTTGCCACCAGACGGTAAAGCACCCACTTCATCACCGATCAAAACCGAGTCTTCGGGTTGACTACGGGAACCCAACCCAACCCAACCCAACTCGCGGGTTTCGAGCGGAGCGACGGCGTTGAGCTAGCGGGGTGTCACTATCCTCGTCCCGCCCCCATTTCTTCCTCTCCGAGGTTGGAGACTCTACCACCACGTCGGCCGCCTCCGTACTGAAGAGGGCGTCGATGCTATCGGACTGGGGAGGCGAAGCAGGTTCAGGTCGAAAAGGAGACGCCGCTGTAGAAGGGTTTTGTTCGGCAGCAACTTCATGAGAAGAAGGAATTCGTGAAGGAGAAGCTGTAAGGATTCCCATTGTTGATTGGCTTATTTCGTAGACAAACCACATATTGGGGGTTTGTATTGTAAGGGTAGTTAGGTGATTGAAGATCATGCTCAAAGGCCCTTTTCAAGACCTCAAGGGAAGAAGCACTCCAAAGGTATCATACTTAGTGTTTCTTGCAATGAAGAGAAGTAGATGCACACACACACATCACTTGCATAATTCTCATTCTTGAATGTGTTGTGTATGTATTGTGTGTATGCATTATTGCCTATTTCATCTCTCTTCATGCATGTTTATTTGGTTGCATCTTGCTTAGTATTGCATAGCATGGTTAGATTTTAGGATGCTCCATCAGGCGCATTTTGCGCCATTTTCTGCGGCCAAGGCCGCAGAAATAAGGCCGCAGAATAAGGATCAGAAATCATACTCTCTGTCCTCTTTTCTGCACCCTTGGTTTTTGCGTTTAGGGGCCGTAAAACCATCAGGTGCATTTCTGCGCCCTTGTGTTCTGCGGTCAAGGCCGCAGAACAGGGCGCAGAATCGGCGGTTCTTTTGCAAATTTTTCAAAACGACGTCATTTCATCTAGGGGTCCTATATAAGTATCATCTTCTTCCTTGCTCGTTTTTTGAGAGCTCAAAATCAGACCTTAGAGTGAGAAACTCAAACCCTAGAGAGAGAAAGCTTCAATCTTGCTTCTTTAACTCTCCAAACCCAAAACCCATGTGCATCTAACATGTTTCATGCATCAATCTTCCATGGGTCTTCTTCATTTATGACTTGGTAAGTAGAACAAACACAACATCTTCATTTATTGTTCTATCTTAGTCAAGACATGTCTTTTATTGCTTAGTTTAGCAAATCTTCACTCTTATTGCATATTTAGTGAAGTTATGACATGATTGGGTTTTGTTTGTGGTAGCTTACATGATTAGGATGATTTTCCCTAAATAGCTAACCCTAGAACATTCTTGTACAATTGGTTGATGATTAGGTTGATAGATTAATGTTTATTTATCTAGTCAAGCTTAATTGAATGTTCTTGTGGATTTAATTGACAATTATGTTGTTAGATATTCTCTACAACTAATTGAGTTCACATGTTTGGACATGTTGACATTGTTTGATAGCTAGGATTGTTTTGTGATTGATAACATCTAGCTAAGCTTTATGATATGTCATTTAGCTTTTGATATCTAGGATTGATTTCATTGATATATCATCATTCTAGGTAAGCATATAGAGTTGCCTTGCTCTTGTTGCATTTTGAGTATTTCATATATTCACTTAGGTTGTTTTCTCTTCATTGAGAACTAAGTCTTGTGTTGCTTCCAGGATTAGGTTGCATAATTCACAAGCATTGGGACTAGGTTCACTTATACCGGGAGTAGGTAGGTGTGTGATTACTTCCGGGATTAGGTTGTAATCGTTTTACACATTTAGTGGATTCGAGGTTCAAGTGTGGCTCACTTCATAGCCCGTGGTTTTTCCCGTGAGGGTTTCCACGTAAATATCAAGTGTCTTTTAATTTCCGCACCATATTACACTTGCTATTGTATATTGACTAGTAGAGGGTATTTTCGTAATCTTGACCATTAACGAAAATTTGGTAAAATCGGATGAAATCTATTCACCCCCCCTCTAGATTAATATTGAACACACCATAATTTGTTTCAGAAGCCATTGAAAGAGAGGGGGAAATTTTGAGAAAATTAGGAAAGTAAGTCAGAAAAGAAGTTAAGGAGAGTATTTTGGTTCTCGTTCGACCTTGAAAGTCTGAAAGCTCAAAAGTAAGAAGCGTCAGTAGAGCCGGTCTATTTATAGAGGAGGAATGATGGTTACTTACTTGGAAACCGGAATCGGTGACCGGAAGGAGGGTTTGAGGCGTTTTCCGCATTAATCGCGCCAAAACGGCTCTTTATGAAAAAAGGGGAAACCCAATCAACAGTCGACATGTAATCAGTTATAACGGACAAAATAAGGATTTCCTGCTCTTAAGTGGAAACCCGGTCAGACAAGGAAAGTAAGGAGATAAGGAAGAAAATCCTTCAAGCAAACAAAAAGATCCTGACCCCGACCCCGACAAGGTGTCAGTGTCCAAGTCAGGGGGGACTTCTGTTAACCGCCAAAATTGGCGGTGGACCAAAGAAGAATTTTCCACCTCGACACAAGAAGGCTATAACAGTACCCAACCCGGACACCATGACAGAGTGAACCCCGGTTAACCCCAACACATACCTCCACCAGCGGGATCCACCCCGCCAAGCATCTTAGCTCAACAAAGAAGCCGAGAGCCAAAAATTCTCACTAGAACTCACGGCGAGATCAAACCCGGCTATAACCGGGCTTCCTATGGATCCCGCTACACCCCGATACAGCTTCCTATGGACCCCGCTACACCCCGATACAGTTTCCTATGGACCCCGCTACACCCCGACACGGAGTTCTACTGACCACCTTACTACAAAGCTGGCTAGACGTCCCCCTACTGCCATCAGTAGGATGCTAACTAGATGTTGGCAGCCCGCTAGAACAGAAGAGCACCAGGAAGCAGCAACCTAAACGTCAAGAACTAAAATCTCCACAACGAGCCAGTAAAACGTCACCGTACAAAGGAGGTATATTCCTTCCCGCCAGAAAGTCCTAATTTGAGCAGGACATTATAATAGGAATCCTACTAGGAAGGTGAGTGATTGACTCCTCCTGGGAAGGAAAGACTGAATTCAGCGCATTAAAGCTCCGATTTTATTTCCTAAAAAGGAGGATCCTGCAAGCGGCCAAACCCTAGTCCGAGATTGTAGGAGTGCATGGCAAGCAAACAGGACTTATATATACAACAACTTATTCATCGCCGGAGGAAAAAAAAAGAAAAGGACCGGAGACTCTACTTATCGACAGGCACAGATTTATCTCCACCATCATCCCATTTACCGACTGAAATATCCGTATTGCTACCATGATCCTTATTTTCAATCGAAACCTTCATGTAATCTAGTGTTTTAATAGATTTATGGTCAGTGTATTCATGTAACAGAGAAGAGAGATCAATAAGACGAATTCCAATTCAATTTCACGTATTCTTTATCATGCATGCATTGACAGGGACCTAGTCGGTATCGAACCACTTGATACCCCTCCGGCCAGGATCAATCTCGATCTTGACCCCTTTAGAGTGGTTATTTGGATTATCGTCCTTTTAACGATTTTCGGATAACACGTTCCAAGCGAGCTCCCTCAAAGGGATCCAAAGAGGGGAACTGCAGGTTGGTATACCCTCTCTTTAGGATCCTTGTTAAAATCTCTCGGGACTCAGGAGCCAAGGTCCCCTTCGCCCACTTGTCCCTCGCGGTAAACTGGGTAGGGACGGGGTACTCACACCCCCCAAGAAGAGCAGTACGCCCCCAATCGCCCTCGACCACCAACCACTCCTCTTTCCAAGGCGCCGCATACTTCACATTCGCCCCTGGGACGACGAACTTCAAATCATTCGATGCCCTCAGGTAGAACTGACCCCGAGGCACCATGCTCGTAATGTTGAAGAGGAAGCGGAGCTCGTCCAAACCCGGTTCCCGCTCAATATGATCTTTCTCGCACTGCTCCCTCCAGAGCACCAAGAACCCTGTCAGGTGCTTCCAGAAGCCCGGAGAGAGTTGGAGAGGGGCCAATTCGAGCGCGACGAGAGCTCGACGAAGAGTAGGGTGCAGTGGGAGCCGGACTCCACACTCCAGAGCGGCTTTGTGGATCAGCAAGCGGTCTGGAGACGGGGCGTACGCGTCATAGCCTTGGGGAGGAAGGGAGAGAATGATGTATTCCGGGATCTTGTACTCTTCCTGTAGTTGATGGAGCGTATCCATGGTACAAACAGAATCGGGAATAACCCGACTATTGCGAAAGGCGGCAAAGGATCCCGTCTGAACTCTGACCAGCGCGACATCAGGTCCGTCACTTTCCTCATGGCCACCAGTTTGAAAGGCGCCCGCTTCATCACCAACCAGGACTGGGTCTTCAGGTTGATTATGAAAACCCAACCCAATTCGGGGGTTTCGGGTAAAGCGGCGTCGCTGAGCCTGCGGGGTTTTCTCAGCAGTTGCATCCCCCTCTCGACCCCGTTTTTTCCCCTCTGACGTCAAGGAGTCCGCTACAGCCTCAATCGCCTCAGCATTGTCAGACTGGGGAGAGAGGGCGGGATCTGAATAAACGGGGTTCGCCGTTACTGGAGGGTTTTGTTCGTCAAGTTTTTCTTGAGAGGAAGGAAGTTGTGAAGAAGAGGCCATTATAGAAGAAGAAGAGAAAAAGGATTTCTTCGAAAGATTGCGGCGGGAAAGGAGGAAGAAGGTAGAGCAGAAAGTTCCTGTATTCAATCGCGAGTTTGAATGTTTAAGAGACAGTAAATAATCACCAGTAAAACCAGTCTATTTATAAAGAAAGAATGACGGTTACTTACTTGGAAACCGGAATCGGTGACCGGGAGGAGGGTTTGAGGCGTTTTCCGCATTAATCGCGCCAAAACGGCTCTTTTTGAAGAAAGGGGAAGCCCAATCAACAGTTGACATGTAATCAGTTATAACGGACAAAATAAGGATTTCCTGCTCTTAAGTGGAAACCCGGTCAGACAAAGAAAGTAAGGGGATAAGGTAGAAAATCCTTCAAGCAAACAAAAAGGTCCTGACCCCGACCCCGACAAGGTATCAGTGTCCAAGTCAGGGGGGACTTCTGTTAACCGCCAAAATTGGCGGAGGACCAAAGAAGAATTTTCCACCTCGACACAAGAAGGCTATAACAGTACCCAACCCGGATACCATGACAGAGTGAACCCCGGTTAACCCCAACACATACCTCCACCAGCGGGATCCACCCCGCCAAGCATCTTAGCTCAACAAAGAAATCGAGAACCAAAAACACTCACTAGAACTCACAGCGAGATCAAGACCGGCTATAACCGGGCGTCCTATGAACCCCGCTGCACCCCGATACAGCTTCCTATGAACCCCGCTGCACGGCTATAACCGGGCTTCCTATGGACCCCGCTACATCCCGATACAGCTTCCTATGGACCCCGCTACACCCCGACACGGAGTTCTACTGACCACCTTACTACAAAGCTGGCTAGATGTCCCCCTACTGCCATCAGTAGGATGCTAACTAGATGTTGGCAGCCAGCTAGAACAGAAGAGCACCAGGAAGCAGCAACCTAAACGTCAAGAACTAAAATCTCCACAACGAGCCAGTAAAACGTCACCGTACAAAGGAGGTATATTCCTTCCCGCCAAAGAGTCCTAATTTGAGTAGGACATTATAATAGGAATCCTACTAGGAAGGTGAGTGATTGACTCCTCCTGTGAAGGAAAGACTGAATTCAGCGCATTAAAGCTCCGATTTTATTTCCTAAAAAGGAGGGATCCTGCAAGCGGCCAAACCCTAGTCCGAGATTGTAGGAGTGCATGGCAAGCAAACAGGACCTATATATACAACAACTTATTCATCGCCGGGGAAGGAAAGGAGAAAGAACCGGAGACTCTACTTATCGACAGGCACAGATTTATCTCCACCATCATCCCATTTACCGACTGAAATATCCGTATTGCTACCATGATCCTTATTTTCAATCGAAACCTTCATGTAATCTAGTGTTTTAATAGATTTATGGTCACTGTATTCATGTAACGGAGAAGAGAGATCAATAAGACGAATTCCAATTCAATTTCACGTATTCTTTATCATGCATGCATTGACAGGGACCTAGTCGGTATCGAACCACTTGATACCCCTCCGGCCAGGATCAATCTCGATCTTGACCCCTTTAGAGTGGTTATTTGGATTATCGTCCTTTTAACGATTTTCGGATAACAGTTTCACTTCACTTTCATCTTAATTGCTTCTGAAACCTAATAAAACCTGAAACACTCAATTTAACAACATTAGACACTGGGAAATGCCCGAGAATCAAGCTAAAAGAATCGGAAATTGGGGCCAAAATCATACCAATTTTGGCTTGATCAAATATCAATTTATTCCCTAGCTATCTCATTAATTGATTTTATCACAATTCTTATCAAGGTGTTGAGTATTCTATTTTTCATAACATTTTTGTGTATTTTCATTTGAGTAGTTAGCATTGGTGGCTTTAGAAACCACACGTCTATCAAATGCTATGATTTACTTTATTGTTCAAAGATTAGTCAATTTATCTAATTAACACTCCATTCCCTGTGGAACGAACTTGCTCACTATTTTGCTATCAAATCACATTTTTAAAAAGGAATAAGTGGCTTAAAAGAGTTTTCAAGAATCAACCAAAATCTATATTAGTACTATTTTGTTGAGTACACAAATGACCTCATCAAAAATGGCACCACTGCCGAGGAATGGTAGCGTTGATTACATAGATTGACTTTTCTTTTTAGTGTATATTTTCTTTTGTTACTCATATTGATAAGTAGTATTAATCTGTAGATTTCATTTGAATTTTTTTTACGTGGTAGTGTTGTGTTGTGCAAATTTTAGGAAATGGATTCTCTTGTGGAACAAATGGAAAATTTCACTAGAGAAATGATGACATTTGCCACAAGGTCCTCAAGGGGAGTGGAGAGCGAAGTAAGAGCATCTGAGGAGGTGGAGTTCCATGAAGAAGGAATAGAAGACGAGATGAGAAGAAACCTTCATGAAACACAAGCAACCTATGAAAGACTTTTGAATGGATTTATGGAGGCTAGTCAAAGTCGATTTCTTAAGCTAGAGGAATCAATCGGTAGACTTGAAGGGCATGTAGGAATGATTGCGGAGAAAGTCTTAAGCGGTAAGGTGATGGGCTCAAACGACTCTCTCAATCTTGGTAGTGCAAGAGCCATTTTGAGGAGCGGTAGAGTAGTGAATAATGGAAGAAATGAGAGAGTCACTATTGACGACAACAACTCACCTATAGAAGGTATTGATAAGGAAGATGTAGTGCCAGAGAGAGAGACTGTTGATAGGGGGAAAGGTCTAGGTCCGGAAGAATTAGAACCACCAAAAGGAAATCCTAGTGACAACACATCTCTCAACCCTAGCTTCTCAAGAGTACCATACCCGGGAAGGTTGAAGAAGGATCGGTTGGAACAATCATTCAAGGACATTTATGATGTGCTATCTAAGGTAACAATCAACTTACCTCTCCTAGAGGCAATTCAGAAGATGCCGGCGTATGGGAAGTTTTTCAAAGAATTAAATAAGGAGAAGTACAGGTTTAGGCCAAAGAATCAGGAGAGACTTGACGAGAATGCAAGTGCAGTTATTTAGAAGAGACTTCCACCGAAGCTTAAAGATCCAGGAAGTTTCATTATCAATATAACCATTGGTGGAGAGGATCAAGTGAGGGCTATGCTTGACTTAGGGGCAAGCATCAACTTGATGCCTTTCTCTATTTACAGGAAGTTGGGGTTGAATGAGTTGAAACCAACTAAAATGTCCCTCATTTTGGCGGATCAATCGGCTAGGCAACCTAGAGGAATAGTTGAGGATGTCCTTATCTAGGTTGATAAGCTAATTATCCCTGCAGACTTTGTAGTACTAGAAATGGAGACCGATCCAGATGAAAAAGACTCGGTGATTCTATTGGGACGCCCCTTTATGGCTATAGCAAAAGCAGTGATTAATGTGCATGAGGGAAAATTGACATTGAAGGTTTTGGATGAAGTGGTAGAGTATAAAGTATTTGAGTCCTTGGCCTGTCCAATTGGGGCACATGATTGCTACAGTGTGGATATCTTGGATGAGATTGAGGAAGAAGCTAGCATGAGGGTATGTTATCAAGAGGTAGTAGAGGAAGTGATTACTGAGGAAAGTGGAGTAGAAAATGGTTTGATTGAACAACAGGGGAGCAACAAGGATGAACCCTCTCCAAGGAAATTAGAGTTAAAAGAACTTCCTTCGACATTGAAGTATGCATTCTTGGATGATAGTCAAGCCTTTCCGGTGATCATTGCGGCTAACCTAGACTCAAGTGAGGAGCAGAGATTACTTGTGATCTTAAGGAAATATAGAAAAGCTATAGGATGGACACTGGACGATATTAAGGGAATTAGCCCAACATTATGTATGCATAAGATCCGGTTGGAGGAAGACACAAAGCCGACTAGGGAAGCACAACGGAGATTGAATCCGGTCATGCAAGAAGTCATCAAAAAGGAGGTATTGAAGCTGTTAGATGTGGGAATCATCTACCCGATTTCAGATAGCAAGTGGGTAGGCCCCATACACGTCGTACCCAAGAAATCCGGAATCACAGTGGTGAAGAACGAGCAGAATGAATTGATTCCACAAAGGCTACAGACTGGATGGAGGGTTTGCGTAGATTATAGGAAACTGAACACTAGCACTAGAAAAGATCACTTCCCTCTTCCCTTCATTGACCAAATGTTGGACCGTCTCACCGGTCATAGCCATTACTGCTTCTTAGATGGGTACTCAGGATATAACCAAATAGCCATTGCCCCTGAAGACCAAGAAAAGACTACATTTACGTGTCCATTTGGCACGTATGCGTATAGGAGGATGCCTTTCGGGTTATGCAACGCGCCGGCCACTTTTCAAAGGTGTATGACCTCAATCTTTTCGGATATGGTTGAGAACATGATAGAAATCTTCATGGACAATTTCTCGGTGTTTGGTGCTTCTTTTGATGAATGTTTAAGGAATCTATCTTTGGTGCTTCAGAGATGTAAGGAGACGAGCCTAGTGCTCAATTGGGAGAAATGCCAATTTATGGTTAGAAGTGGTATTGTGCTAGGGCATGTGATCTCCGAAAAAGGGATTGAGGTCGACAAGGAAAAAATCGAAGTAATGAAAAGTTTACCTCCACCTAGGTCGGTCAAGGATATTAGGTCATTTTTGGGGCATGCAGGATTTTATAGGCGGTTCATTAAAGACTTTTCGAAAATTGCAAGACCGTTGTGTACCCTCCTTCAAAAGGATGTAGAATTCAAGTTCGATGAAGCTTGTAGCAATTCCTTTGAGACTTTGAAAGAGGCATTAACCTCGGCTCCTATCATCATGCCACCGCAATGGTGTGTTCTCTTTGAGCTTATGTGTGATGCTTCCGATTATGCTATAGGGGCAGTTTTCGAACAGCATATAGAAAAGCTTCCGCATGTCATTTACTATGCATCAAGAACTCTTAATGACACGCAGATGAATTACTCAACTACGGAAAATGAGTTGTTGGCAATAGTATTTGCCTTGGAAAAGTTTAGGCAATATTTGGTGGGCGTCAAGGTAGTTGTCTATATGGATCATGCCGCTATCCGATATCTCTTGCATAAAAAGGACGCAAACCAAGATTGATTAGGTGGATACTTTTATTGCAAGAATTTGACCTTGAAATTAGGGATAAGAAGGGTTGTGAAAATGTGGTGGCGGACCATCTAAGTAGACTAACTCAAGGAACTCTTATGGAGGATGATGTGATTCCACTAAGAGAGTGCTTTCCCGATGAACAGTTGTGGGTAATACAAGATAAAGACCCTTGGTTTGCGGACATCGTAAATTTTTTAGCATCAAAGGTGATCCCTTCGGAATTGAACCCTCAAGCAAGAAAAAGGTTCATAGCAAGCACTAAATTTTACTTCTGGGATGAGCCCTACTTGTTTAAACGAGGTCCAGATCAGGTTATCCGAAGATGTGTTCCGGAAAACGAGCAAGGAGAAATACTAAGATTTTGCCATGAGCGTGAGTGTGGAGGACATTACAGTGGTAAGAAGACAATGATGAAGATTCTCCAAAGCGGGTTCTATTGGATGACCTTGGCAAAGGATTCTTATGAATTTTGTTTGAGGTGTGATAGATGCCAAAGGTCGGGGAACATTGGGAAGAGGGATGAGATGCCATTGAATAGTGAGCATGTGATCGAGTTGTTTGATGTATGGGGGATAGATTTTATGGGGCCATTTGTTACTTCCCATGGGTATAACTTTATCTTGGTAGTAGTAGATTATATATCTAAGTGGGTGGAAGCAATCCCCACTAGAACGAGCGATAGTCACGTGGTTATTGGATTCATCAAGGAATATATTTTCGCAAGGTTTGGAACACCAAGGGCAATAATAAATGATGGTGGGAGTCTCTTTTGTAATATAGTTTTCAAAGCCTTATTGAAGAAATATGGGGTTAGACACAAGGTGGCAACTCCGTACCATCCTCAAACCTCGAGACAAGTGGAGGTGAGTAACCGGCACATAAAGCAAATCCTAGAAAAAACAGTTAACAGGAGTAGGAAAGATTGGGCATCCAAACTGAGTGATGCATTGTGGGCATACAGGACAGCCTACAAATCCCCGATAGGAATGAGTCCCTTCCGGATAGTCTTTGGGAAAGCATGTCACTTACCGGTGGAACTAGAGTACAATGCCTTATGGGCTATTCGGAAGCTAAACCTAGACCTTGACAAAGCGAGAGAGGAAAGGAAGTTAAAACTCAGTGAACTTGAGGAGTTCCGTTTAGAAGCTTATGAGAGCGCAAGGCTCTACAAGGAAAGGACTAAATTCTACCATGATAAGAAGCTTAGAAGGAAAGATTTCCATCCAGGAATGTTAGTGCTCCTATTTGAGTCCCGTTTGAGGTTATTTCCGGGGAAGCTTAAGTCAAGATGGACAGGACCTTACAGAGTTGTGCAAGTGTTCGTTCATTGAGCCATTGAGATTGAAAGTTTGAAGAAAGGCGATAGGTTTAAGGTGAATGGCCATCGGTTGAAGCCATAGGGGAGGAGACCCAACCTGGGAGCCTATTTCAAATGAAGAATTGACTGATCCGATCGGGTAACAATTGTTCTTCCTTTTTGCTTAAGTAGTTTTGATTTTCATAAACTTTTAGTATTCGCATTTCTTTTCCTTTTGATCTCTATTTTTCTTTGTTGTCTTTATTTTGCTTCCGCATAGAATAAAGGTGTGGATTGGATTTTGGTAGTGGATTTAGGACATTGGTGCCTTATTGATATATGTTGTTGTTTGGATTTTGTGTATGGATGATTGAGAGGGCAATATGTCGGATTATTGACATATTTTGTTTTTGCCCTTGCTTGTTGGATTATTGCTTGAAACTTGTTGGGTTGCGCTTGTTGTCTTTATTTCTACCACCCATGAACATTGAGGACAATGTCCAATTTAGGTTTGGGGGTACATTTGCGCAATGCCATGATGCTTGGTTTTCAAATTGTGTGCCAAATTTTTTGAAATTTTTTGCGATATTGCCATATTTGAGCATGCTTTGCTTGTGGAGATTGTTCTTTACATGATGTAGTGAGGAATTGTGCATCTTTGCTAGTGTTTGGTTTAGATTAACACCATGCCACTTAGGGTGTCATTGAACAAAGTGCGTTAATCTTTTTCTCTTAATGTTGAGTGAATGATCAAATTTGCTTGAAGGCTAAGAATTAATAGTGGAGATTCATGTGAGGATCACAAACACAGCCTTTAAAAAGTATACGTTGAGTTGTAAACATTCACTCTTTAAACACTCATTCTCAAACACTCATACAGGCATGTTTTGGTCTCATTTGCACTAAATGTTGTTTGCCATAGAATATTATGGACTGCTTGTGGATGCCTTATTTTGCTTAGTGGACAAATCTTTAGAAATGATTTTAGGCGATGCATGTGAAAACCGCCTTGGCCTAAACACTTCCAACCAATTTGAATATGTGTGCTCCCAAGCCCCTTTGAAGCCAAACACATTTGAAGCTTTTCTTTCATGAACCACATCTACATGAACCTTATAGCCTTATAATAATTGACCTACCTTGACCAAATGATTTACTACGGCTTAGGAAATCAATGTAAAATTTTGAATTTGTAAATGTAAGGTGTGTACCTAGGCATGTAAAGGTGTGTAAGAGTCTTGCAAAGCAAGAGATGTTTGAAAAAGAAAAATTGAAAGAAAACAAAAGCTTGAAAAGAATGTGAAAAGAAAAGAAAAATGAAAAGCATGTCAAGAAAAGAATTGGCAAGCAAAGAAAAGCAAAGAAAAAGAGAACCAAGAAATTAGGCACAAATGGCCTAGAAAAGAAAGAGAACTAAATGAACTACTCGAGTTGAAAATATGAGTAGCATACGCATGTATAATTGTGAGCCTGGACACCTTGAAGTGTGAACAATATGTGTGAATCTTGTGGAACTTAAAAATTAGAATGTATGCCTTCATGTAATCATTAGGTTCCTTGATATCCATTTTTCCATTCTTTGTTTTACCATAACCTTCGGCCCCATTACAACCAAAGAAAAGACCTTCATGATCTTTAGGATTGTCCATTTTGTACAAATTTGGTTGATGCATGTTCTTTCTAATTCATGGCTTGCAATTCCATTCATGAGATCACTTTTCAGGAAATTGCGGTTTTAATGATTATCATGTGCAATCAATTAGTTGCCATAACATGAATTCATATTGCACATGTATAATATTAAGTGAACCTAGGAGTCTTGGAGAAAAGAAGAGAGAATCCGGTGAGGTTTAGTATCAAAGGGAATTACATTCTGAACTAATAGCACCTTTGCTTTGAAGCTTTGGCATTTTGAATGTGAGAACGCATTGCGTACAATTATGTCTAAAGGTGGCACGTTTTTAATCTTAACTTGACATACTCTTACATGTTGAAATCCTCACTATGGCATAACTGTTTTAATCTCTTCATTTTGGCTTCGCACATTGATCATATGAAGTGATAACCTTTGAAATATCTCTATGCATGTCTTTGGGGGTTTGCTTGTGATTGTTTTGCTCGAGGACTAGCAAAAGATTGGTTTGGGGGTATTTGATCAAGCCAAAATTGGTATGATTTTGGCCGCCATTTCTGATTTTTTAGCTTGATTCTCGGGCATTACCCCGTGTTTAATGTTGTTAAATTGAGTGTTTCAGGTTTTATTAGGTTTCAGAAGCAATTGAGATGAAAGTTGAGGACTTGTGCGAAAATGTCTCACAAATGGGAAGAAACAGGGCATTTTCGCCACTTGGACATGAGAGGTCGCTACATGGGCACCATGGCGATAGAGGATTCTCCAAAGACATCAGAAGGTCGCCATTTGGGGGCCACTTGGTCTCCATGGCGACAGAGAGTCACCAAATGAACCAGGTGGGGTCGCCACTTGGGGTCGCCATGGCGACCTCCCTTGCAAATGGCGACCTAGTTCAAAGAAGGCATGGTCGCCACTTAGGGTCGCCATGGCGACCTTGATGTTGCAAGTGGCGACCTCCGTACAATTGCAGGGTCGCCACTTATGGTCGCCATGGCGACCTCTACACAAATTGCTCATGGTCGCCACTTGCCAAATGGCGAAAAAGATGGTTTTCATGGCGACCTTCTCATCTAACTGTTTTACGCACCAAGGTCGCTATAGCGACCAAATAGTGAACAAGGCGCCACCTCAGCGAATCAAGCAGTTATCAGTACATGTCCAAGAGTGCATATATATAGAACGTCCCTCCTTCTTCAAAGGCATCAAAAAATCAAAGAAAAATACAGAGAACACATCTGAGATCTAGCTCTATCATCCATGGCACACCATTCCTCATCCTCCATTTCTCTCATTGAACTCATCTAATCCATCCAACCCTCAACACAAAACCTTGATTACTTCACTACATCATTCCTCATCCCACCATTTTCTTCACCAAAATCCTTAGTCACTTTCCACAAAAACACCCACATTCCAAGACATATCCTCAACCTCTATTCCTTGCATCTATGAGCATAGAGGAGAAGAAGGATCAAGCTTAAAGAAGGTGACCCAAGGGTTATTTCCTTATCATTTACTTCTTTTCATTTATTGCAAATATGTATAACTAAACCCCTAATCTAAGGGATAGATTTGAGGATCAATTGGTTGTGGGTTTAGCTTAGCTTGTAATGAATCTCTTATGTGTTCTATTCATTCAAATTAATTAGATTCCATTCACTATAATTGACTTGTATATCACTTGTTGATTGCTATCTTGAGTGGAGTAATTTGTTATATATTCATATGTGGATTGACAATCCTTGTGTGATTAAGAATCCATTGGATAGGATAGATTAGTGGTGGGTATATCAACCCCACTAATCTAAGCCTCTAAGTGGTTAACATAATGAGATTGGTACATTAATGTAGCTAGATAGCTTACCCACATTCAATTGTTAATCGATTTATTCTCTAGCTATCTCATTAATTGATTTTATCACAATTCTTATCAAGGTGTTGAGTATTCTATTTTTCATAACATTTTTGTGTATTTTCATTTGAGTAGTTATCATTGGTGGCTTTAGAAACCACACATCTATCAAATGCTATGATTTACTTTATTGTTCAAAGATTAGTCAATTTATCTAATTAACACTCCATTCCCTGTGGAACGAACTTGCTCACTATTTTGCTATCAAATCACATTTTTAAAAAGGATTAAGTGGCTTAAAAGAGTTTTCAAGAATCAACCAAAATCTATATTAGTACTATTTTGTTGAGTACACAAACGACCTTATCAGAGGGCAATATGCCAGATTTTTGATATATTTTATTTTTGCCTTTGCTTGTGGATTATTGCTTGAAACTTGTTGTGTTGCACTTATTGTCGTTATTTATACCACCCATGAACATTGAGGACAATGTCCAATTTAGGTTTGGGGGTACATTTGCGCAACGCCATGATGCTTGGTTTTCAATTTGTGTGCCAAATTTTTCGATATTTTTTGCGATATTGCCATATTTGAGCATGCTTTGCTTGTGGAGATTGTTCTTTACATGATGTAGTGAGGAATTGTGCATCTTTGCTAGTGTTTGGTTTAGATTAACATCATGCCACTTAGGGTGTCATTGAACAAAGTGCGTTAATCTTTTTCTTTTAATGTTGAGTGAATTATCAAATTTGCTTGAAGGCTAAGAATTAATAGTGGAGATTCCCGTGAGGATCACAAACATAGCCTTTAAAAAGCATACGTTGAGTTGTAAACATTCACTCTTTAAACACTCATTCTCAAACACTCATACAAACATGTATTGGTCTCATTTGCAGTAAATGTTGTTTGCCATAGAATATATGGACTGCTTGTGGATGCCTTATTTTGCCCAGTGGACAAGCCTTTAGAAATGATTTTAGGCGATGCATGTGAAAACCGCTATTGGCCTAAACACTTCCAACCAATGTGAATATGTGTGCTCCCAAGCCCCTTTGAAGCCAAACACATTTGAAGCTTTTCTTTCATAAACCACATCTACATGAACCTTATAGCCTTATAATAATTGACCTACCTGGACCAAATGATTTAATAAGGCTTAGGAAATCAATGTAAAATTTTGAACTTGTAAATGTAAGGTGTGTACCTAGGCATGTAAATGTGTGCAAGAGTCTTGCAAAGCAAGAATGTTTGAAAAGAAAATTTGAAAGAAAAACAAAAGCTTGAAAAGAGTGTGAAAAGAAAAAGAAAATGAAAAGCACGGAAAGACAAGAATTGGCAAGCAAAAGAAAAAAGAGAACCAAGAAATTAGGCACAAATTGCCTAGAAAAGAAAAGAAGTAAATGAACTACTCAAGTTGAAAATATGAGTAGCATACACATGTATAATTGTGAGCCTGGACACCTTGAAGTGTGAACATTATGGGTGAAACTTGTGGAACTAAAAATTAGAATGTATGCCTTAATGTAATCATTAGGTTCCTTGATATCCATTTTTCCCATTCTTTGTTTCACTATAACCTTAGGCCCCATTACAACCAAAGAAAAGACCTTCATGATCTTTAGGATTGTCCATTTTGTACAATTTGGTTGATGCATGTTCTTTCTAATTCATGGCTTGCAATTCCATTCATGAGACCACTTTTCAAGAAATTGCGTTTTTTATGATTATCATGTGCAATCAATTAGATGCCATAACATGAATTCAAATTGCACATGTATGATATTGAGTGAACCTAGGAGTCTTGGAGAAAAGAAGAGAGAATCCGGTGAGGTTTAGTATCAAAGCGAATTACATTCTGAACTAATAGCACCTTTGCTTTGAAGCTTTGGCATTTTGAATGTAAGATCGCATTGCGTACAATCATATCTAAGAGTGGCACGTTTTTAATCTTTACTTGACATACTCTTACATGTTGAAGTCCTCACTATTGCATAACTGTTTTAATCTCTTCATTATTGGCTTCACACATTGACCATGAGAAGTAATAACTTTTGAAACATCTCGATGCATGTCTTTAGGGGTTGCTTGTGATTGTTTTGCTCGAGGACTAGCAAAAGATTGGTTTGGGGGTATTTGATCAAGCCAAAATTGGTATGATTTTGGCCCTCATTTCCGATTCTTTTCGCTTGATTCTCAGGCATTTCCCTGTGTTTAATGTTGTTAAAATGAGTATTTCAGGTTTTATCAGGTTTCGAGAGCAATTGAGATGGAGTGGAGGACTTGTGTGAAAAATGCCTCACAAATGGGAAGAAACAGGGCATTTTCTCCATTTAGACATGAGGAGGTTGTTACATGGGCGCCATGGCGACAGAGGATTCTCCAAGCCATCAGAAGATCGCCATTTGGGCGCCATTTGGTTGCCATGGCGACAGAAGGACTCCAGATGAATCAGGTGGGTCACCACATGGGGTCGCCATGGCGACCACCCTTGCAAGTGGCGACCTTTTTCAAACAAAGCAAGGTCGCCACTTATGGTCGCCATGGCGACCTCGAGATGCAAGTGATGACCTCTACACAAATTGCTCATGGTCGCCACTTGCTAGATGGCGATAAAGATGATTTTCATGGCGACCTTCTCATCTAGCCGTTTTACGCACCAGGGTCACCATAGCAACCAAATAGCGAAATTGGCGCTACATCAGGGAATCAAGCAGTTATCAGTACATGTCCAAGAGTGTGTATAAATAGAACGACTTTCCATCTTCAAAGGGATCCAATTTCTGAGAAGAAAAGAACAGAGAATACATCTTGAGATCTAGCTCTTCATCCATGGCACACCATTCATCATCCTCCATTTCTCTCCTTGAACTCATCTAATCCATCCAAACCTCAACACAAAGCCTTGATTCCTTCCCTACATCATTCCTCATCCCACCATTTCTCCACCAAAACCCTTAGTCACTTTCCACCAAAATACCCACATTCCAAGACATATCCTCTACTTTCATTCCTTGTATCTAGGAGCATAGAGGAGAAGAAGGATCAAGCTTAAAGAATGTGACCCAAGGTTTATTTCCTTACTATTTACTTCTTTTCATTTATTGCAAATATGTGTAACTATACCCCTAATCTGGGGGATAGATTTGAGGATAAATTGGTTGTGGCTTTTTCTTAGCTTGTAATGAATCTCTTATGTGTTCTATTCATTCAAATTAATTAGATTCCATTCATTATAATTGACTTGTATATCACTTGTTAATTGCAATCTTGAGTGGAGTAATTTGTTATATATTCATATATGGATTGACACTCCTTATGTGATTGAGAACCCATTGGATAGGATAGATTAGTGGTGGGTATATCAACCCCACTAATCTAAGCCTCTAAGTGGTTAACATAATGAGATTGGTACATTAAAGTAGCTAGTTAGCTTACCCACATTCAATTGTTAATCGATCTATTCCTTAGCTATCTTATTAATTGATTTTATCACTGTTCTTATCAAGGTATTGAGTATTCTATTTTTCATGACATTTTTGTGTATTTTCATTTTAGTAGTTAGCATTGGTGGTTTTAGAAACCACACATCTATCAAACACTATGATTTATTTTATTGTTCAAAGATTAGTCAATTTGTCTAATTAACATTCCATTCCCCGTTGAACGAACTTGCTCACTATTTTACTATCAAATCACATTTTAAAAAGGATTAAGTGGCTTAAAAGAGTTTTCAAGAATCAACCAAAAACCATATTACTATTTTGTTGAGTACACAAATGACCTCATCACCTATCAAAGGTTAATGTTAGCCTTCCCCTCCTTAAAGTGATTGAGAAAATGCCAGCTTATGCCAACTTCTTCAAAGAACTAAATTCGAAGGCCCAGAAGAGGGAGATCAAGGAGACGATCTTGATTTCAAGTGAAGTGAGTGCAGCCCTATAGACGGAATTGCCACCAAAAATGAAGGATCCCGGTAGTTTCACCATTACCATCTCGGTTGGTGAAACTAGGAAAGAAAAAGCAATGTTGGATCTAGAGGCATCAATAAATCTTATGCCTTACTCACTTTACCAAGAACTTAGACTAGGAGAATTGAAGCCCACAACAATGGAACTCTTACTTGCCGACTGCTCAATTAGACATCCGAGAGGAGTGGTTGAAGACTTTCTAGTACAAGTTGGGAAACTGATGATCCCTGCGGATTTTGTGGTACTAGAGATGGAAAGTGATCCATCCAAGGCTTGGGAAATTCCTATATTGCTTGGGCGCCCATTCATGTCAACCGCCAAGGCAATCATTGATGTGCATAATGGCAAACTTTCCATGATCGTGTTAGGAGAAAGTGTGGAGTTTGACATCATTGAGAGTATGAAGCATCCAATTGAGAACCTAGATTGCTTCAACATTCAAGATGCAAACTTGGAAGACGAACCCCGCCTTGCATCCGGATATTTTAGAAAATCTGCTCAATTGGAGTTAGATGATACCCCTACTCCATTAATTGAACATGACTCCTCTAGAATTGATGACATGGTCACCAAGCTCAAGGAAGATCACCAAGTAGTGGTGGGAATGAACTTGGAGTTGACCACCAAACTTGATGAGGTGATCAAGGAAAAGAATGACTTAAGAGAGGAGTTTGAGCAAAAGATGAAGCTAATGAAGGAGGAAATCTTGTCAAGGGACAAGGCTCTTGAAACTATGAGGACTAAGGAAAATGAGCACCTAGCCAAGCTTGCCATGGCAAAGGTTGAAACAAAGGGCAAGTCCAAGAAAGTCATCCAACAACCTCAAGTGTTGGACATGCAAGCTAAGCATGAGGAGCTCAAACTTTTTGCCTCAATGCCTATCCCAAGCCAAGTCAAGAAAAGGAAGCCAAGAAGAAGTAACAAGAAGAATTTCAAGCCTTTACCAACAACATTAGGTGCATCTCAATCTTTAACCCCTACTTGTTGCCATTGCCATGATTTAGGCCAAAAATGGCCTCATTATCCAAAGCTAAAATGGCAACGTGTGAACAAATTGGTTGTCAAATCCATATGGATTGACAAATCCAAATCGGAAGGACTTATGAAATTCCCCTCAAGCAATAGTGTTAACACCAAAATTGGCGAAAGACCAAAGAAGAATTTTCCACCTCGACACAAGGAGGACATAAGAGTCCAGACACCATCCGACTACCCCGATAAAGGGGGACCCCGACTGATCCGGGTGCATACCCCCTCCAGGGGGATCCGGCACAGCCTTTCCCCAGCTTCTTAAGGACCCCGCCAACATCTTGATTCATAAGCATTGCCCTGAGCCGGACTACTCGTTAAAACCCGCAGCGGGGTCCAACCCAATCATGTCCTGGCTTCCTATGAACCTTGCAACACCTCGACACGGAGTAACACTAAGCATCCCGCTATGGTACCAGCTAGACACCCCCTACTCCAGTAACATGATGCCTAGTGGTTCACACCTTCTGATATAACCAGCCCGCCAAGCAGGAAGATACCAAGCAGCAAGATTCTCATAATAGAACTAAAAGCTCCATAGAGACTTATTAAAATGCCACCGTCCAGTTAAAACAGAGGAGATGTACTCCTTCCCACCAGAGAGTCATATGTTAAATAGGTCAACACAGTTAGAATCCTCCAAGGAAGGAAAGGTTTGCTTATAAGATTGACTCCTCTTAGGAAGGAAAGACTGGATTCTACATGTAAAGGCTCCAAGATTATCTCCTAAGAGGAAGGAGATCCCGCAATTGCCAAACCCTAGACCGAAATTATAGGAGTTGGCTATCACTCAAGTGACACTCGAAATAGAACGAGGTCGGAGAGTAGCACAATTAGTAAGTAAAGTTCGTTCCCATGGAATTGAGTGACCGATTACCGAAATTGATTAGTGAAATTGCTATTCAAACAATCAATATTGGTTGTAGTTCAAAACAAACAAAGTAAACTATCCTGATTTAAAACTAATACTAAAGCAATGAAATGAAAAACTCAAGATAAAACACGGATGTGATAATGGAGAGAATTATGCTAGGACTTGACTACACCCCACCCTTAGATTGACTTTCTAGTTAGACTCGATTGTATAACCCCAAACGTACTCATGCAATTCATATACTCGTACACCCTTCTATTGACCCACAATCTTGGTCAAGTAGAGTGAGTCACACTCAAAGCGTACCCAAGCCTATCCTTCGATTACTCAGAATGTACGAATGAGTTCATTACGGACTTTGGTGTACTAAATGAGTCCTATACGCTAGCCTAAGTAGGTCTACTTTTCTAAGCATGCATAGGGAAGCATTTTATCGAACACGTGGCATGCGTCTCCGGTTAGTGCATAGCATACCACAAAAGTCATTCAAGAGGAGATCAATCAATTGAAAAGCATTAAGAACATAAAATACCCATACAAACAACAATCTTGCACATAAGGGATAAACAAGAATCAATTCATTTAAGTGTATAGTCAAAGGTGGGGTTTCATCAAATCCTAGCACTATGAGTTTAGCTCATCATATTACAACAAGTAACCATAAAATAGATGTGAAATAAGAAATACATGGCTACAAATAAGAATAAAAGAGAAAGAGTCTAGAAAAAACTATATGGAGAGCTTCTTCTTCTTTGGATCTTCTTCTCTTTCTATCCTTCTTCTTGCTCAAAAGATGAAGTGATGATGGCTATGGAAGAGAGGTGGGATTGGTGTGTTTGGATCTTAAGGAAAGGTGGGATTTTGGTGGGTTGTGAGGGATGGGTTGGTGATGTGTGTAGGAGAGAGCCAAGAAGGGAATTTGCTGTAATAATTCGAGCTGGGGAGGTCTGGATTAAAATGACCTAGAAGGGATACTTATAGGAGGCCCAAAAATGACCAAAATGCCCTCCGGAATACGAAAGGCCGCTCGGCCGCGGTTTCCATTTTCGCGGTTGGAAAACCGCGGCAAGCAATTGATGTTTCTGTCGCCACTATGTCGCGGCTGGTAGACCGCGTCACATGAACCGCGGCAACCCTGAAGGGTTTTTGTCGCCACGTTGCCGCTTCTGAACGACCGCGGCACTTCATGAGCGGCAGCTTTGGAGGATCTCTGTCGCCTCTCTGCCGCTTGCTCTCCAACCGTGGCGCTTTCTGATCCAAGCCCCCAGACTTTCCATATTTGCGCTTTTTGCCAAATTTCTCCAGTTAGAGCCAAAACACCCCTGCTATCAGGAAAACCTACAAAAACCTCAAATGAAACATTAAAACCCCGGTTTTACCCAAGAAACATACACAAAAGGATACGGAAAGGGGCTACACTTTGTGTAGAAAATAACGCAATCAAACACCCTCAAACCTATCTTTTGGTCGTCCTCGAGCAAAACCAAAACAAACAAACAAAAAGAAAAACTAAACAAAAGAAAGCAAAAACAAAAAGAAATAAAATGCACAAGATAAGTCTTTTAAACCCCTAGGCGATCCCTAGTAGGACGAGTGAAGTCTCATGAGGGTTTACAGAACGACACCCACAAACGTCATTCTTACTGAGCCAACTATAGACAGAGATGCAATGATGGGCGAACCGAATTGAGGCACATGCATGAAAAGACCCCTAAGAACAAGCTTGGGAAGTGCAAGCCAAGGTGCTACAACACGAGAGATTGCAATTCCATACTTCTTAGTGAACAAAGCTTCAAAAGCATCGAACACAAGAGTCTCATGATAGCATTTCGCCTCGACTCTATTCCTCTCCGGATCTCTCTCATTTTACCACTCAGAACCTAGGCTCACTCAACAAACATATGCGGTTGGAAATTAAGCACAAGAATTTTCAAATTTACACGCATATGACAAATTTTGAAAAACCGCTAATGTTTAAATACAAATGGACCACAAGAACGGATTTGGACATTAAGAACAAGAGCAAACATCAATTGAAACCTTCATCAACAAGCTTAATTCCTCCTAAAGATCAATTAGGACTTCTCTAAAGTTCAAGTGGGGAAACGGTGAATAGGTGGTGGAGAGGCTAGGTGGGTACGGTATTATTGGCTAGCTATCGGTTATGCTTCAAACTTTTATTTAGGTGCTCATTACAATTGAAGCGCCTAGGCATGAATTATTTAATCAATTAACTTGTGCTAACTTTTAAGTTGCTTTATTTTTGCAACTTTTACACATTAGAGCATATAAGGCTTGATTTTGATTTTTGATTTTTTTTATTTTTTTTATTTTTGATTTTTTTTTTTATATAAAGCCTTAATCCTTGCACACTTTACACTTCTAGCCTAAGTACACGCTACTTTTACATTTTTGATTTTCCTTGAGCTTCTTTTTGACACGATAACAAGCCATAACCGTAGCACATGGGATGGTTTAGTGTTCATGGTAAATGTGGTGATGTGTATGATATGGGAGGATATAGTGATGGGGTTTAGTGTATAGGTCAACATAGATAGGACATTTAAGCACACACACAAGGCATGGGACGTGTTTGGGATATTTGTAGTGACTAAACACACATAGCCTACGTCATCTCTTTAGGTGCGAGTTAAGCACGCAAACAAAGGGAAAACAAAGATGATGCTCTATCAATGATGTTCTTTAAAGCCCGAAGTATGGAGTGAGGTCCTTTTATTTATGCTTAAATATCTACAAGAAGAGTGTTTAAAATGAAACAATAAAGTAAATCACACTCATAAGGACGCTATTTAGGCTCTGGCCTCACGCGGGTAGTCTCCACTAATGATCTAGACATCTTAAGCGCGATACCCAATTACTTAGACACTTTCGAGTCTGGTAAGATGCGTGCAAGCAATGTGGTGTAGCTTTAACTAGCACCACCTTTGCCTAGACTCAGGGGCTCAACACATGCAAAATTGCCTCAAAAGGCATAACCCAAAAGCATCTCATAAAGCAAGCTAATGCCCCAAAATTTTGGCTCGAAGCAAGAGAACGGACCAAGCACACAATCATGCAAAAATTGAAAAAAAAATCACAAAAACAATCAAACAAAGTTGGTCAAAGAATGGCCGCACCCCCAAACCTAAACGAAACATTGTCCCCAATGTTTGCACATAAACGGATTGGACAATATAAGCTTAGAAGCGGGAGGGAGGCCAAACGCAACCCTAACAAGCACGCCACAAACCTAAAAACTAGGCACAATACAACGCCACAAACTTAAACTAAGCAAGGAAAATAAATAATATAAAAAGATAATGCAAGAATTAAAAGTTCAAAAGCATAACTATAAACAACTAAAAGACAATGAAATATCCAAACATAAAGCACAAAAATCTGAAACTATGTCAAAGTAAGCAAAAGTATCTGAACATAAGCAAATAAAATAAAACAAGCATAAAAAGGTAAAAAGGTGGTGGAATGCGGTGGAATGCGGCTATGAGGAACCCGGCAACTTTCCTTTGCCCTTGCTCGTCCGTGCCTCTCTGTCAGCCTGCTCCTTCAGGGACTGCTCCATGGCCATGCGCATCTGAGCCTCCTCCTCTGAAATCACGGGACCACCGGTCGGACAGGGAATCTCTGGCGGGAAGGGATAGGCCTTCTTCTTTCTGGTGTACTGGGAGACGTGGAGGTCAGTCCTAAGCTCAGCAAAGTCCTGCATGAGCCCATCATCCACCTCACTTATCAGGGCTCTAGTCCTGCCCTCTGAAGCTGCTATCTCCTTCAGTATGGCCTCCTTCATAGCCCTAACCTCTGTCATCTGCCTATCCCGTGCTGCAGCTCGTTCTTTCTTCTCAAGTCTCCTCGTGAGCTTCAGTGCTGACAGCATCCGCGTCCACTTGCTCTTGCTCTCATCATCCTCCTCTAGCAAGGCACCGTCCCCAGCTTCTGGCCCTGACTCTAGCTCCTCAGCATCTGGACCCTCAGCCTCTGACCCAGGACCTGAATCAATATCATCTCTGCGAGCTCTCTTGTGCCCCCCAGGCCTCTGCAATCCCCTACTCGGGTAGAGGGAATACCACTGGTTGATCCCTATATCCACTGGAGCCTCCCTCATCTCCTCTGCACTAAGGTCAACACCTGCCTGCAAGCAAAGCTGAGTGATCAGGCTCGGGAACCCCATGGCCTCCTTCTTGCTCTCATCCTTTCCGCACTTGTGGATCTCCATCTTGATGAGAGCACCAATGTCGATCGGCTCGTCATGGCGCAAGCAGTAGAGAATCTGAGCCACCTCATAGGCCACGGTAGTGCGGTGTGCACACGGCCTCAGGGAGTATGATATGAACACATGCCAGAAGGCCAGGTCGATGTGGATCTTCGACTGCTTCAGCGGGCTAGACCTGATGTGCCAAAACAGAAGCGGATAATCTGTCAAGGTGTTGGCGAGCTCCACATTCATCTTCTGAAAGATGTCGTTTCTGGGCAACCCCCGATACATCCTCTCCCTGTCTTCAACTGATACCGCTGTCCTGTAGTACCTGTTGATGTCTGAGGCGTTTACTCTAACCTCCTTGCCTCGTACCCACACAGCGCCACCCAAGAGGTAGTTCCTAGGAACCATTCCAGCATAGAACTCCTCCACTATCCGTCTGCAAAATCTAGGAGGGTGCTGGACAAATGTCTGCCATCCTCTCCTCTCAATCATCCCTGGGATGGGTGTATCTCCCAATTCTATGACGGCGATCCCCTTCTCCGGAATAATCTTCCTCTTGGCCCATTTAGCAAATAGGGGCTGGAATTCCGGGTTCTGCACACACGAGGGAATGGGCTGCCGTCTGCTTCCCCCGCCCCTACTCGGCCTCGAGGAAGCACCTGTGTCTTCTGCAGCATCAACCACTGCGGGAACCTTGGTTCTAGCCATTCGGACACTCAGAAAATCGTGCCGCTTCACAAATCAACCCCAATCCGGTAGAACTTCGGCGCTCAGTCAACAACAACCGGTGACCCGATACACCACGGGCACCCACAAGCCGCAAACACCACAAACCAAACACAAAAAAAACACAGAAAAACACTTCTAAAACCCTCCTTGCACACCAATTTCGCCCAAAACACTCAAAATTCTGCCAAAATCCACCAAAAATATGCAATAAACTTCAACTTTTTCTCAACTCAACTTCACAAGCAACAAAATACACCGTCTACTCAACCCAAACACCAATTTGTATCAAAAATATTGCTCAACTCCCCCATTCACCGAAAATAAACCCTAAACTTCACCAAACCAACCCTAGAATGCAAAGAGAGGGAAAGAGAGGGGAAGGGGATAATCCAACTTAAAAAGAACAAGCAAAATGAAGGGGAGTTACCGGCGTGAGGTCGACCACGAGGGAGAGAGGGCTGCTGCTGTTGAGAGGAACTTTGGAGTGGAAGTGGTGGAGCCCTAACTGAAGCAGGCCTTTTATACTCGTCAGGGTGCCGCGGTCCCAACTGCCGCTGTTGGTAGACCGCGGCAGATAGACCGTGGCACCAAAACGGCAGCGTTTTAGCCCAAAACGGCATCGCTTCACTAAGTCCAGCTTTTGCCACGGTTGGTCTCCAAGCGGCAACCACGCGGCAAACTCGCGACAGAGATTCTTTGGGATTTCTGTAGCTCGACTGCCGCGGTTGGTCTCCAAGCGGCAAGGGCGCGGCAACCACGCGGCAACCACGCGACAAAAACCCAGTAGGATCTCTGTCGCTTGACTGCCGCGGTTGTGCCACCGCGTCAGGTCAACCGCGGCAGGCCCCCCTTTTGGCTGCTGAAATTTCCACCTGGGCCACTGCAATGCATCACACTAACAAACCACATCAAACATATCTGAACAATCAAAATAAGTGCAAGGAAGGCAAAGAAAATAAAAAAAAAACAAAGAAAAATTCGAAAACAAAACTAAACTACTATGTACAATAATGGTACCTCCCTTTCTTGTTTGCTTAGGGTGGTTCTTGGAACCGGATCACTTCATTGAGCTTTTGATCCTCAAGCTCCCAAAAGATCTTAAGCCGCTGACCATTTACCTTGAATCTGTCCATCTTGTCGTTTTCAATCTCTACCGCTCCATGAGGGAATATTTCGGTGATTGTGTATGGACCCATCCATCGGCTTTTTAGCTTGCCCGGAAAAAGCTTCAACCTAGAGATGAATAGAAGCACCTTTTGACCCACTCTCAACTCCTTTGCTTCAATTCTCTTGTCATGCCATCTCTTGGTCTTTTCTTTAAAGATTCTTGAGTTCTCGTAAGACTCAAGCCGAAGCTCCTCAAGCTCACTCAATTGGAGGCACCTCTTTTCCCCGGCCTCCTTCATGCTCATGTTAAGGAGCTTAATTGCCCACCAAGCTTTGTATTCAATCTCAAATGGCAAGTGACATGCTTTTCCATACATAAGTCGGAAAGGGGACATTCCAATGGGAGTTTTGTAGGCCGTTCTATAAGCCCACAAGGCATCCTCCAACTTTATCGCCCAATCCTTCCTCCTAATCCCAACGGTTTTCTCCAAGATGCTTTTGATTTCTCTATTAGAGACTTCGGCTTGACCGTTGGCTTGTGGATGATAAGGAGTAGTGACTTTGTGCTTCACCCCGTATTTCTTCAATAGTGCCTCAAACCTCTTGTTACAAAAGTGAGAACCTCCATCACTCACTATTGCTCGAGGTGTGCCAAACCGGGTGAAAATGTTCCTCTTCAAGAACTTTGTCACTTCTTTGCCCTCACATGTTGGGGTGGCTATGGCTTCAATCCATTTAGAAACGTAGTCCATGGCAACTAGAATGTACTTCTTCCCAAAAGATGTTGGGAATGGTCCCATGAAGTCTATGCCCCACACATCAAAGAGTTCCACCTCCAACATGATATTCATCGGCATCTCATCTCTCTTCGTTATGTTCCCGGTTCTTTGACACCGGTCACATGCCTCTACAAAGCTCCGTGAGTCCTTGAATAAAGACGGCCACCAAAATCCCGATTGAAGGACTTTCCTAGCCGTTCGGGAAGCGCCGAAATGACCTCCACACTCCTTAGAGTGGCAATGTCCCAAAATCTCAAGCATTTCTTCCTTGGGGACACACCTTCTAATCACTCCATCTCCACATGTTCTAAAAAGGAGCGGCTCATCCCAAAAGTAATACTTCAATTCGGCGAAGAATTTTCTCTTTTGATGCACGTTTAGCTCTAAGGGTACTATGTTGCTAGCAAGGTAGTTCACTACATCCGTAAACCATGGCATTAGCAAGCTTTGCAACTCAAAAAGTTGCTCATCCGGGAACTCTTCCTTGATGGGCTCTTCCACCCACGTTTCTTTGTCATCTCTTTCAAGCCTTGAGAGGTGGTCCGCTACCACATTCTCGGTACCCTTCTTGTCTCGAATCTCAAGGTTGAACTCTTGGAGGAGTAGCACCCAACGGATGAGTCTTGGCTTAGCATCCTTCTTGGCTAGGAGGTACTTTATGGCCGCATGGTCCATGTAGACAATTACCTTGGATCCCACCAAGTATGACCTAAACTTGTCAAAGGCAAACACAATGGCCAACAATTCTTTTTCGGTGGTTGCATAGTTGACTTGTGCTTCATTTAGTGTATGACTTGCATAGTAGATGACGTGTTGACGCTTCTCTTCTCTTTGACCCAAAACGGCGCCCACCGCATAGTCACTAGCGTCACACATCAACTCAAAGGGGAGGTCCCAATTCGGGGCCCTCATGATTGGAGCCGAAATAAGCTCTTTCTTCAACAATTCAAACGCCTTTAAGCATGCTTCATCAAACACAAATGGCACGTCTTTCATCAAAAGGGAGCACAATGGCTTTGTAATCTTCGAAAAGTCCTTGATGAATCTTCTATAAAACCCGGCGTGCCCTAAAAAGCTTCGGATACCCTTCACTGAAGTTGGTGGTGGCAACTTGTCTATCACCTCTATTTTTGCTTTGTCCACTTCAATCCCTTCAGAAGATATCCTATGACCCAACACGATTCCTTCCCTCACCATAAAGTGGCGCTTCTCCCAATTGAGTATGAGGTTAGTCTCCTCACATCTTTCTAGTAACTTCCCCAAGTTCTCTAGGCACCCATCAAATGATGACCCAAAAACGGAGAAATCATCCATGAAAATCTCAATGTACCTCTCCACCATGTCAGAAAAAATGGCCATCATACATCTTTGGAATGTCGCCGGAGCGTTACAAAGTCCAAAGGGCATTCTTCGGTAGGCAAACGTCCCATATGGACATGTGAACGTTGTCTTTTCTTGATCTTCGGGGTCTATTAGGATTTGGTTATAACCGGAGTATCCGTCTAAGAAACAATAGTACTCATGCCCCGCTAGCCTTTCCAACATCTGGTCAATGAAGGGTAAGGGGAAGTGATCTTTCCGTGTCGCCGTGTTGAGCTTTCTGTAATCAATACACACCCTCCAACATGTGGCGGTCCGTGTCAGGATGAGTTCATTGTGCTCATTTGGTACCACTGTGATGCCTCCTTTCTTAGGCACTACCTGTACTGGACTCACCCATGGACTATCGGATATTGGGTAAATGATACCCGCATCTAGAAGCTTTCGGATCTCGGCTCTAACTACCTCTTGCATGTTCGGGTTCAATCTTCTTTGGTGCTCCACTGTTGGTTTAAACTCTTCCTCCATCAAAATTTTGTGCATAGAAATCGAAGGGCTCAACCCCTTAATATCGGAGATAGACCAACCAATGGCTTTCTTGTGGCTTCTTAGTACCCTCAAAAGTTTCTCTTCTTCAATTGATGACAAGGAGGCCGAAATGATCACCGGAAGTGATAGTGACTCACCAAGGAAAGCATACCTCAAGTGATCCGGTAATTGCTTCAACTCAAGCTTTGGAGGCTTTTCAATAGATGGGGGTAGCCTAGGCTTACCTTCTCCTAGCTCTTCAAACCTCCTTCTTTCTCTAAACGTCTTCACGGGTTGGGAATTTAAATGTAGAGCATATTCCGCAACATTCTCATCTTCATCCTTCTCATTGGCTCCATGAACCAAACAAGCCTCCAAGGGTTCCTTGGGAATTTCTCTTCTAACAAAGTCTTCAACCAACGGATCAACAATCTCAATCATCAAACATCTATCTACTCCCATTGGTCTCCGGGCCGCCTTTTTCATGTCAAACACCACATTTTCATCTCCAACCCTCAAGGTCATCTTATCTTCCTTCATATCTATCAAAGCCCCGACCGTCTTCAAGAAAGGCCTACCTAAAAGCAAAGGTATTTCCACATCCTCTTCCATTTCTAGAATCACAAAGTCTACCGGGAAGCACAAGTTCTCTACTTTCACCAAGACATCTTCCATGACCCCCCTTGGGTATTTGATTGACCTATCGGCTAGTTGTAGGGTGACATGAGTAGGCTTCACTTCCCCCACTCCCAACTTTTGAAAAACCGAGTATGGCATCAAATTTATACTTGCCCCGGAGTCAATCAATGCTTTCCCAAATTCCGTTTGGCCAATGGTGCATGGAATAGTGAACTTTCCGGGATCTTTTAGCTTAGGTGGGAGCTTGTTTTGTAGGATGGCATTACATTCCTCCGTCAATGCAACCGTCTCGAACTCTTCCAACTTCCTTTTGTTAGATAGCAACTCCTTGAGAAATCTCACATAAGTAGGCATTTGGGCAAGTGCTTCGGCAAAGGGAATATTGATGTGAAGCTTCTTAAACACCTCTAGAAACTTACCAAAGTTGTGAGCATCCTTGTGTTGTTTCAATCTTTGTGGGTATGGTATGGGAGGGACATAGGCTTTGACTTAGGGCTTTGGAGGGGTATCATTTGATGTGATGGGTATGTCACCATGGCTAGAACTCTTCTTCTCCTCAACAACCTCTTGTTCAACATCTTCCTCTTCCTCCACAACAATTTCTTTTCCCTTTCCAAAGTCATCCGGTAACTCAACCTCTCTACCACTCCTCAATGCAATGGCTTTGCATTGCTCTTTAGGGTTCACCACTGTGTCGCTTGGGAGAGAGCCTTGTTGTCTTCCTTGTTGTCCCCTAGCTAGTTGACCCACTTGCATCTCCAAGTTTTGGATCGAAGCTTGTGAATGTTGGGCTAGTTGGTCAATCTTTGTATCAAGCTTTCTCAAGGCTAAGTCTTGGGTTTCCATCCTTGTATCTAACTTGCCCATCATTCTAGAGAACATCTCTTCAAGGTTAGGTTTTCTCTCCACTTGATTTCCAAGGGGTGGGTTCGGGTAGTTTTGTTGGTGAGGTTGTTGGAATCTGGGGGGTTGTCTTTGGTTGAGGTTTTGTGGATGTTGGGGTTGTTGGGGTTGGTTGTCCTTCCATGATAAGTTTTGGTTGTTTTTCCATGAAGGGTGGTATGTATTTGAGTAAGGATGGAAGATGGGATTTGGGTTGGCATGTTGTTGGGGTTGGTTTTGGTAGTTCCGGTGGTTGTTCACAAAGGACACTTGTTCGGATGAGCTTGAAGCAAACGGGCTTCCCGTTTGACAATCTATGCTAGAGTGCGGCCCCAAACACCACTCACATTGAGCAACTTGCACATTGCTAGGCCCGGCACTCATCTTGTTCATTTGGTTTTGAAGTGCCGCCATTTGAGCCTTGACACTCGTCAACTCATCCACTTCTAGCACACCCGGAATCCTCCTTGGCGCTTGCCTCTGAGTTCCCCATTGGCTATTGTTGAGCGCCATTTCTTCTAAGAGATCATGAGCCGCATCCATAGTCTTGCTCATTAAAGATCCTCCCGCAGCCGCATCTACCAAATTCCTTGTTGAAACCGTGAGCCGTTGGTAGAAAGCTTGCAAAGTTTGCCACCTTGCAAGGCCATTGTGAGGACATCTCCTTTGAAGCTCCTTAAACCTCTCCCAAGCCTCGTGGATGCTCTCATTCTCAAACTGTTGGAAGGAAAGGATCTCATTCCTAAGGCGGGCCGCCTTTCCCGGTGGGAAGAATCTATTCAGAAATGCTTGGGCCAACTGGTCAAAGGAAGTGATCGAGTTTGGTGGTTGGGTGTTCAACCATATCTTTGCATCATTTCCCACAGAAAACGGGAACAACTTCAATTTGACAAAATCATCGGGAATCCCATTGTACCTAAAAGTGTCACAAATCTCGTTGAAGTTCTGAAGGTGCAAGTTCGGGTCATCGTTCGCCAAACCATTGAACATACAAGTAGTGGCAATCATCTGAATCACCCCAGGCTTAATCTCAAAGGAGTTAGCTGCAATTGTTGGCCGGCGAATAGATGACATGTTCTGGTCTACTCTAGGCATTGTGTAATCCCGTAAGGTGCGCTCATCCCCAACACGAGGCAAACCCTCTTGAACCGGACCGGCCTCAGGACGCACGTCCCCTAGATTTTGATTCACCATAGGAGGCAAACCCATTTGTCCTAACTGTGGATTATGATCACCCATCTCTGCTCTTCTCAACCTTGCCTCACGTCTATTCCTTCGACCTATTCTTTCTATCTCCGGATCGAAATTCAAGAAGTGAAGATTTTGGCTCCTTGTACGTGGGTGCATACAAGAGCGATGGTACCTACAAGAAGAAAACACACAAAATAAATTAAAAGGTTCAAATTAGCAATAAACTAACTAGTATCGATATCAATCATTCCGCTCAATCCCCGGCAGCGGCGCCAAAAATTTGGCTATCACTCAAGTGACACTCGAAATAGAACGAGGTCGGAGAGTAGCACAATTAGTAAGTAAAGTTCGTTCCCATGAAATTGAGTGACCGATTACCGAAATTGATTAGTGAAATTGCTATTCAAACAATCAATATTAGTTGTAGTTCAAAACAAACAAAGTAAACTATCTTGATTTAAAACTAATACTAAAGCAATGAAATGAAAAACTCAAGATAAAACACGGATGTGATAATGGAGAGAATTATGCTAGGACTTGACTACACCCCACCCTTAGATTGACTTTCTAGTTAGACTCGATTGTATAACCCCAAACGTACTCATGCAATTCATATACTCGTACACCCTTCTATTGACCCACAATCTTGGTCAAGTAGAGTGAGTCACACTCAAAGCGTACCCAAGCCTATCCTTCGATTACTCAGAATGTATGATGAGGTCGTTTGTGTACTCAACAAAATAGTAAAAACAATAGTTTTTGGTTGATTCTTGAAAACTCTTTTAAAGCCACTTAATCCTTTTAAAATGTGATTAGATAGCAAAATAGTGAGCAAGTTCGTTCCACAGGGAATGGAGTGTTAATTAGATAAATTGACTAATCTTAGAACAATAAAACAAATCATAGAGTTTGATAAATGTGTGGTTTCTAAAGCCACCAATGCTAAACTACTCAAATGAAAATACACAAAAATGTTATGAAAAATAGAATACTCAACACCTTGATAAGAATAGTGATAAAATCAATTAATGAGAGAACTAGGGAATAGATCGATTAACACTTGGATGTGGGTAAGCTACTAGCATCATTAATGTACCAATCTCATTATGTTAACCACTTAGAGGCTTAGATTAGTGGGGTTGATATACCCACCACTAATCTATCCTATTCAATGGGTTCTTAATCACACAAAGGTTGTCAATCCACATGTGAATATATAACAAATTATTCCACTCAAGATAGTAATCAACAAGTGATATACAAGTCAATTATAATGAATGAAATCTAATTAAATTGAATGAATAGAACACATAAGAGATTCATTACAAGCTAGACTAAACCCACAACCAATTGTTCCTCAAATCTATCCCCTAGATTAGGGGTTTAGTTACACATAATTGCAATAAATGAAAAGAAGTAAATGATAAGGAAATAACCCTTGGGTCACCTTCTTTAAGCTCAATCCTTCTTCTCCTCTATGCTCCTAGATGCAAGGAATGGAGGTTGAGGAAATGTCTTGGAATGTGGGTGTTTTGGTGGAAAGTTACTAAGGATTTTGGTGGAGAAATGGTGGGATGAGGAATGATGTAGTGAAGTAATCAAGGTTTTGTGTTGAGGGTTGGATGGATTAGATGAGTTCAAGGAGAGAAATGGAGGATGATGAAAAATGTGCCATGGAAGTTGATCTAGATCTGAAATGAATTCTCTGAATTTTCTCTCTGATTTTCGATATTTTGAAAGTGAAGAGACGCTCTATATATATACTCACTCATGGACATGTACTGGTAACGACTTGATTCGCTGATGTGGAGCCTTGGTCGCTCTTTGGTCGCTATGGCGACCATGGAGCGTAAAACGGTTAGATGAAAAGGTCGCTCTGAAAACCATCTTTCTCGCTCTTTGTCAAGTGGCGAACATGACCAAAAAGTGTAGAGGTCGCCCTTTGTATCCTCTAGGTCGCTCTGGCGACCATAAGTGGCGACCTTGGAAATGTGAAGAGGTCGCCCTTTGTGCATCAAGGTCGCTCTGGCGACCATAAGTGGCGACCATGCCTTGAGTGCACTAGGTCGCCACTTGCAAGGGAGGTCGCTAGAGCGACCCCAAGTGGCGACCATACCTGATTGTTTTTGTGACCTTCTGTCGCCATGGCGCTCAAGTGGCGCCCAAGTGGCGACCTTTTGATGCCTTTGGGAACTCTTCTGTCGCCATGGCGCTCAAGTGGCGACCTCCATTGCCCAAGTGGCGAAAATGCCCTGTTTCTTCTCATTTGTGAGACATTTTTGCACAAGTCCTCCATCTTCATCTCAATTGATTCTGAAACCTAATAAAACCTGAAACACTCAATTTAACAACATTAAACACGGGGAAATGCCCGAGAATCAAGCAAAAAGAAACGGAAATGAGGGCCAAAATCATACCAATTTTGGCTTGATCAATGTACGAATGAGTTCATTACGGACTTTGGTGTACTAAATGAGTCCTATACGCTAGCCTAAGTAGGTCTACTTTTCTAGGCATGCATAGGGAAGCATTTTATCGAACACATGGCATGCGTCTCCGGTTAGTGCATAGCATACCACAAAAGTCATTCAAGAGGAGATCAATCAATTGAAAAGCATTAAGAACATAAAATACCCATACAAACAACAATCTTGCACATAAAGGATAAACAAGAATCAATTCATTTAAGTGTATAGTCAAAGGTGGGGTTTCATCAAATCCTAGCACTATGAGTTTAGCTTATCATATTACAACAAGTAACCATAAAATAGATGTGAAATAAGAAATACATGGCTACAAATAAGAATAAAAGAGAAAGAGTCTAGAAAAAACTATATGGAGAGCTTCTTCTTCTTTGGATCTTCTTCTCTTTCTATCCTTCTTCTTGCTCAAAAGATGAAGTGATGATGGCTATGGAAGAGAGGTGGGATTGGTGTGTTTGGATCTTAGGGAAAGGTAGGATTTTGGTGGGTTGTGAGGGATGGGTTGGTGATGTGTGTAGGAGAGAGCCAAGAAGGGAATTTGCTGTAATAATTCGAGCTGGGGAGGTCTGGATTAAAATGACCTAGAAGGGATACTTATAGGAGGCCCAAAAATGACCAAAATGCCCTCCGGAATACGAAAGGCCGCTCTGCCGCGGTTTCCATTTTCGCGGTTGGAAAACCGCGGCAGATCAACCGCGGCAAGCAATTGATGTTTCTGTCGCCACTATGCCGCGGCTGGTAGACCGCGTCACATGAACCGCGGCAACCCTGAAGGGTTTTTGTCGCCACGTTGCCGCTTCTGCACGACCGCGGCACTTCATGAGCGGCAGCTTTGGAGGATCTCTGTCGCCTCTCTGCCGCTTGCTCTCCAACCGCGGCGCTTTCTGATCCAAGCCCCCAGACTTTCCATATTTGCGCTTTTTGCCCAAATTTCTCCAGTTAGAGCCAAAACACCCATGCTATCAGGAAAACCTACAAAAACCTCAAATGAAACATTAAAACCCCGGTTTTACCCGAGAAACATACACAAAAGGATACGGAAAGGGGCTACACTTTGTGTAGAAAATAACGCAATCAGGAGTGCATGGTAAGCAACAATACCTATATATACAACAGCTTATTCACCGGAAATGAGGGGGGGAAAAGGAGATGGGGAAATTAGAGAATCTCCAGAAACCCTACGATCAATTCTACTTATCGACACACACGAATTCACCATCACCACCATCTCCATTATTCACCGAGCCTTCATGGTTCACGTCTAATCTTGGAAAATATAGTCCATGTATTTGTAATGTAGAATAACGAATAAAAAGCTCTTCTTGTTTGTTTATCATGCATTCTTAATCGTTTGTGCATTATCGAGGACCTAGTCGGTATCGAACTACTTGATACCTCTTCGACCGGGGTCATCTCTGATCATGGTCCCCCTTAAAGTCGTTATTTGGAATTTCACCCCAGTGACGATTTTCCGGTAACACTTTTGGCGCCGTCTGTGGGAAGCTTATCCCAACCATTGTTCAAAACAGCCTAGTTCTGCTTAGAGATCTTCACAATGAGACTCCGATCCTCCTAGGGACATCCCCAGCCATCAGGACCCCAATCCCTCGCTTCCACCAAAAGAGCTCAGAGGCGGGGTAAGGGTACCAGGAATGAGAATCCACCGCTAGTGCCTCCACCAGCTGTAGGCCCTGTACCTCAAGACCTCACCAGACAGGAAGTCAATCGAGATGTTTTAGAACAGCATGTTGTGGCATACGTAGAAGCCATCCGACTCCGAATGATAGCCCAGGGGATCCCCTTTGAAGCAGTCGAGGTCCTAGGGGACGCTGGCCCAAGTACTCGGGTACCAGTGTTTGACTGATTAGGTCCACCTCTCCCAGTTCGACAGGCGGACCCCAGACCTAGATTAGTGAAGTCTGCAATTGAGATTCCCCCTAGGAGGGTTCAATCTCCACCCAAACATAAGGCGAAGGAGAAGAATCCATATCCCGATTCAGAAGGAAGTGCCAAATCCTGAAAGAGCTCCAAAGAAAGGCATCAAAGAGCAAAGCGAAAGGAGGTAGTCATTGATTCAGAATCTTCGGATGAAGAGGGTTCAGTAGCCCGATCCGGAACCAATTAATCCCAGTGTCGAGAGGATCAGATGACAAGGATGGCAAATGAGTTAGAGCAGTTAAAGAAGGGAAAGCACCAAGGAATCCAGAGGAATCCCTTGGGCGAAATGAATGCACTTTTCTCCAAAAGAGTCAGAGAGGCGGGGTTACCTCCTAAATTCAGAATGCCTTATGAGAAGTATTCTGGGATAGAGGACCCCGTCATCCACCTGGAAAGCTTTGTCCATCAGATGGAGGTTCAAAGTTCGACCAGGTTAGCCATGTGCAGAATGTTTCCTTTAACTTTGACTGACTGTGCCAAGACATGGTTTAGAAAGTTACCACCAGGTAGTGTTGATTCTTTTTCTAAACTCACCAAAGCTTTCTATGCATAGTTTCAGGGGATCAAGCAACACCCCAAGGATCCTATCTTGCTACAATACGTGGTTCAGGAGCGAGGTGAAACTTTGAGATCTTTGTTAGGATTATGCTCAATAGCAAGAGTGTAATAGTGTAATTAACAATCTTATTCATATTAATAAAGTGATTTCTGGTTTAAACAAATCTTATAGCATTTATAGTTTAATAATTGTTAAAGTAAATAATCATAAGGTCTAAAGACTATGAGAAAAGAAGAATTGTTCATACATCTGGATATGTATGTGGTAGACACAATTCTTTTGTTAGTCTTGAATATGGTTCACAACTTAAGTTAAAGGTTGGGCACCTTTATCTTGTTAAAGTTGTAGACTTCTTTTGCTAGCATTTGAGTGGGATCAAATGAGATATGATGAGTCTAAAATCATCGGAGTGTCTTCGAGCAAAAGAGTCTAGTGCACTGGGTGCATTGAACAGGATCACAATGAAATACTTTATCTATAACCGTCAGTAGATAAAAGTAATTTCATTATCAGGACAATCGGAGAGTCTATCTTAATCCTGAGATAAATGATGGACTTATGGTTGCAGGTGATATCATTTGAGCTATCAATGAGTACGATTATATCGCATAGTCTATCCTCGATAGTTTGGTGATATTCATTTGTTAATCGATAGAGGACTTCATTTATAGATATGGACATCGTGGCTCCATTTATTAAATGAGAGTATAATATCATCATATGGATGTTTTGAGGTAATTGGATATTAAATCTCAACGTTGAGTTTTCAATAGTGTCTATTGAAAACATGGCTTCTGGACAAGTCAAAATATCCAAGTTCAAAATGTGGTCATATGAGTAAATATGGTAACTTGGAGAGTTATAGGCGGTCTATGAACTCTTGGCGATTACTGATATTAATCACGAGGATACACTATCTCCAATATGATTGTCTAGGGTATGAATGAGGAAGCATCTTCCTTTTCTGTCTTTATTTAAGAGTTCAATTTTAGCTCTTTAGTGGAATGAGCTAAAATTAATGGATCGGACCTAAGTGAATCATTTGTTGATTGTGATTAGGTTATGTCTATTGGAGCTTAAATTTAGATAGCCCGCCAAGATCCCCAATCCACACGGACTTGCATGGATCACTTGATATATTCTACCGGACCAATTTAGGGTCCATCTAGAATTGCAGTTTAATATATTAAGAATATAATTTGCACATTATTTATGTAATGGGCTGCACAATTATATTTATATATTAATGGATGACATGTGGGCTTGTTTCTTTTAGTAAGATTGGGTCTAGTTCACATGTGGGCTTTTTAATTAAAGTCATATGGATTAAATGAAATAGGAAAAATAATATTTGGCCCATTACTAATATGGGGCGGCAAGGTTAAATAATAACCTAAAATATTATTTTGTTTTCATTATTTAATTAAATAAGAATTAATTAATTCATTAATTAATTATTTAATTAAGATACAAATCTTTTCTCATTAGGAAATATGTTTCCTAAAGGTATACTATTGGTAGTAGTATAATTAAATAGAAAGACTTGTTTGACAAGGAAATAAATAATTAGTTTTATTTATTCAAACAGGAAGTCTTTTTATTTTAGTCAAATATGAGAATAAAAAGATTTATGAGTTTGATTAGGTTTGGGAAATCTTTTCTAAATAGGAATTAGTGTGCAATTCAAACTAGTCAACTAGTTTTGGAAATTGCGGCAACCCTAATGTAAAAAGGAAGAGAATTCGGCCAACCCTAAAGCTTAAAAGAAAGGAGAAAAATTTGGGCCATAGATATATGCACATATATTTTTTTCGGCCAGCCCGAATGCTTAGTGCAGAAAATAATTTTTCTTCTTCTTCTTAACTCATAGATAGAGATTTTATTCTACTAAAACAAGAGAAAAAGGAACATAGATTATTCTTTGATGGTGTACTACTTGCTTAATCATTGATAAGCTTGTGTATACAACATCGATCAAGGTTCACGCGAGTTTCGATCATTAGATTGAGAACTCAAAAGTGACCGGAATAATCTTAGGTTTCTTTTGATTGTTTTTGTGACTAACGATCAAGAAAGAAAAGTTTGTTTAATCCCATCACAGGTTTGCAATTCAAAGAGAAGGGAGACCACGCTCCTAGGTGATCCACGTTCGTGCTAGGATTGAAGATCTTGCGGATTACCATCGACGCAAGTCAATCGGATCACGCGACAAGAGGTATTAAACTTTTATTACTTTGTTATATATATTTAATTAATCAAAAGGGTTTAAGGTTCATAATTGGAAAATTTTTAAAAGCTACTCACACTTTTTTTTAGTCTCGCTTCCGCTGCGTGTACTTTAATGGTATTTTTCCCTTCAATTGGTATCAGAGCCTGGTTGAACCCTTTTAATTAATTAACGTATATATACGTGGATCGATTTCTTTTTATTGTGATTATGCATGTTTTAGAAAGAGATGGCACTCTAGGTATTCGCATATATTATTACATGTGATGTATGGATTAATATATGTTTTTATGTGGATTGTTATTGCTCGATTTTGGCTCTAGATTTTCAATGTAATTTTCGTTTCGGAATTGTAACAAGAAGGGTGGTCTATTATCGCCATAATTCCTTCTTGGTAGTTGCTAGAATTTTTTTTATGTATTAAAATTCTGCTGCAGTTTTTTTATGTATTAAAAATATATGTGCAGTATTTTTTACTGCAGTGTTTAAAAAAAAAAAAAAAAAAAAAAATTCTGCAGTAGTTTTATTTTGTTTAAATTAAATTGTAACACGTCCTATATCGAAGAATTGAAGACGTGAAGCAAACCGGAACCGAGAACGAGCACCGTGCGCACCCTAGGAGTGGATTGGGCCGCACAATGCAAGCCCAAAGCTTGGTGGGCTGCGCATGGCAGCCATGCAAAGCCTTATGGGCTGCGCATGGCAGCCCCTTTGAGAGGTGGTGGGCCGTGAAGTCCCGAGGAGGGAGGCCGGAGGATGGGCTTATGGTGATGGGCCACTCGAAGATCTTGTATTCCTATATCAAATGTAATTTACTTGTTTTTCTAGGATGGGCCAAAATTGTTGCTATTTAATTTATGCTTAAATATTACAATATTTGTTGTTGTATGATAACATGACATATAGAATAGGAGTGCCACTCATATATCTCTTTTGGTATGAACATGCATTGAATGATTTAGGTATCTAAATTGGCATCTAGATAACTTGGTAAATCATTCTATGGGATTTAATCACACGCCTTAAATAATTGAGTGGGAGAAGGTGTTTTTGTAACACCTATGGCTTCCAAGATTAGTTGAGCTTAATTATTATATGGTAATTCCCCAAAGGGACATCCATAAATGGAATTAAGCAATATACTTCCTTACAAGGATAGACTAGACAATGGACTCAACGAGATCTACTCCCAAAGGTGGGATTTTCGTTAGAGAAAATTGAGGGTCGATATCTTGGTGACACACTCAATGTAATTTTATTGATATCCTCCAAAGAGTTCTTGTCAGTAAAATTGCAAGGCTAAAATTGAAAACGCTGGTTGTTATGTTAACAATTAGGTGGGACCTAGTCTAACTAGTAAATGGTGCGAACTCCCAAAGGAGGCGTAACATTTATGGGTGTTAGATCACCGTTGAATTTTTATGATTGAGTTATTCATTTAATTCAAGATAAATATTTAAAAGTGCTTTATAATGATTATTTACTTACATATGTTTTGTTTTCATTCAGAAATCATGACCCCATCACTTATGAACATCCTGAAAGATAACACCTTAACTGGAGATAACTATGTAACATGGAAAAGGAAAATTGGGTTGTTGCTGCAAAGTGAAAAACATAAGTTTGTTCTAACCACTCCTAAACCACCTGCTCCTACAATTGAATCAAGCATTGTGCAAAGAGATGAGTATGAGCAGTGGAAGACTTCAGATGATATGGCCAAATGTTATATTATGGCCACTATCTCCGACGTGTTGCAACAGCAGCATGAAGGAATGGAGTCTGCTGCTGATATAATGATGTCTCTAGAGGAGATGTTTGCTATGAAGTCCAGGACGACTAAGAGAGAGGCAGTGACTGCTTTTATGAATCTTAGGATGAAACCTGGACAGGCTGTGAAAGATCACATGATGAAAGTCATAGCACATCTCAACATTGCTGAACTGCATGGCGCTGAGATAGATGGTGAGACAAAGATTGATATGGTTGTCAATTCATTGTCAGATTCCTTTGATCAGTTCAAATTGGACTACACTTTGAACAAAAAGGAATACACCTTACAGAGCCTGATGCAAGATGTTCAAAGTGCTGAAAAGATCCTTGTGAAAGGCAAAGGTCAAGAGATTCATGTGGTTGGTAAAGTTGCTACTGTTAAGGCCCGTCAAAAGGTCAAGAAACAACAGAAGAAAAAGCAACTTGGGCCTGCCAAGAAGGACACCAAGAAAGTAATCAAGATCAAAGGGAAATGCTTCCTTTGTGGTGAAAAGGGACATTGGAAGAGAAATTGCCCAAAGTCCCAGAACAAGAAGGAAAAAGGTAATTTGAATTATCTTGAAACATGTTTTTTGGCTGATTCTACAGATTCTTGGATCATAGACTCAGGAGCCACTAATCATGTTTGTTATTCCTTGCAGGGGTTCCAAGAAAGGAGAAGGCTGAATAAGAATGAGATCAATTTGCGCTTGGGCAACGGAACGTTAGTGTCTGTAAGTGCAGTGGGAGATATTAGAGTTTGTTTGGATTCTAGAAGGCATTTAGATTTAATAGACGTTTATTATGTACCTCAATTCAAGAGGAATTTAATTTCAGTTTCTTGTTTGAATAAATTTGGATATTCGGTTACTTTTAATAAAGTTTTTATTATTAGTAAGAATGACAAAGTTATTTGCAAAGGTACATTGGAAAACGGTCTATACTTCTTGCATAGAAATATCTCTCACTCGTTAGACACAGAAATAACGGAACCTAATCATAAAAGAGTTAAATTATCAAAAGATGAAACCTACCTTTGGCATTTACGCTTAGGTCATATTAACCTTAATAGGATTAAAAGATTGGTAAGTGACGGACCTTTGAGTGACTTAAAGGTTGATGATCTACCAACTTGTGAATCTTGTTTGGAAGGTAAAATGACCAAAAGGACGTTCTCTGCCAAAGGTGCCAGAGCCACTGAATGTTTAGGATTGATACACACTGATGTATGTGGACCTATGAGCATTCAAGCTAGAGGTGGATATGAGTACTTCATCACTTTCACAGATGATTACTCAAGATTTGGATATGTGTATCTCATGCGACATAAGTCGGATGCTTTTGACATGTTCAAAGCATTTAAAGCTGAAGTGGAAAATCAGCTTGAGAAACACATAAAAATCTTGAGATCTGATCGTGGTGGAGAATATCTATCTGGGGAGTTTCAGCAATATCTTATTGATAATGGGATAGTTTCTCAGTTTTCTGCACCTGGTACACCTCAACAAAATGGGGTAGCAGAAAGGAGAAATAGAACTCTTTTGGATATGGTTAGGTCTATGTTGAGTTATTCAACACTTCCTATTTCTTTCTGGGGATATACTTTACAAACTGCAATATACATTCTAAACCGAGTACCATCTAAGTCTGTTCCTCAAACACCGCATGAGTTGTGGACTGGGCGCAAGCCTAGTTTATAACACTTAAGGATATTTGGATGTCCTGTGCACGTGTTAAAAGGAAAGACAGAAAAGATGGAGTCCCATTCAGAAACATGTATATTTGTAGGGTATCCGAAAGAAACTAAAGGATATTATTTTTATAGTCCTTCAGATCTTAAAGTATTTGTTTCGACAAATGCTAAATTTCTGGATAAGGACTATATGAATGATTTTGTGCCTAAAAGTAGAATTGTCCTGAATGAGATGTCAGGAGATACAACTCCACGAGAGGTTACACAACCTAACCCAATTGTAAGTTCCGATCCAACACAAGATCAACAACCTACCATTCCTCGTCGTAGTGGGAGGGTTAGAACACAACCCGAAAGATACATCGGTCTGGGAGAATCTGTAGAGAATCTCCCGGACGACGATGATCCCTATACATACAAGGAAGCTATGGAGGATGTTGATAGTCGCCATTGGCAAAAGGCAAAGCAATCCGAGATTGAATCTATGTTCAATAACAAAGTCTGGTCCCTTGTAGACTTGCCTAAAGGGATAAAACCCATTGGGTGCAAGTGGGTATACAAGAGGAAAAGAGGTATGGATGGAAAGGTGGAAACCTTTAAAGCTAGATTGGTAGCTAAAGGGTATACACAGAAAGAAGGTATCGATTACGAGGAAACCTTCTCTCCTGTGGCCATGCTTAAATCCATTAGGATACTCTTATCCATTGCAGCATCTTTAGATCTAGAGATTTGGCAAATGGATGTCAAGACAGCTTTCCTTAATGGAAGTCTTAACGAAAGCATCTACATGATGCAACCAGAGGGATTCATTGAAAAGGGCCAAGTGGAAAAGGTATGCAAGTTGCAGAAATCCATATATGGATTAAAGCAAGCATCCAGATCCTGGAACATAAGGTTCGATCAAGCTGTCAAAGGTTTTGGATTTATTCAGAATCTTGATGAACCTTGTGTATACAAGAGGATTAAGGGCGACAAGTTGGTTTTCCTGATTCTTTATGTTGATGATATACTACTCATCGGAAACGATGTAGGTGTATTGACATCAGTAAAAGAATGGTTAGCAAAACAATTTGATATGAAGGACTTAGGAGAAGCAAGTTTTATTCTAGGTATCCAAGTTATAAGGGATAGAAAGAATAGAACGATTGCATTATCCCAAGCTTCATACATAGACAAAATCTTGTCTAGGTTTTCCATGCAGGATTCCAAGAAAGGTATGTTACCTTTCAGACATGGAATCAAGCTTTCTAAGGAACAAGTTCCTAAGAATGAGCATGAAGAGCAGTTCATGAGTAGAGTTCCATATGCCTCGGCAGTTGGAAGTCTCATGTATGCAATGCTCTGCACTAGACCAGATATTTGTTTTGCTGTTGGCATAGTTAGCAGGTTTTAATCGAAGCCTGGTCCTGATCACTGGACGGCAGTCAAGCATATTTTCAAGTATCTCAAGAGAACGAGAGATAATATGCTTGTATACTCTGGAGGGGATTTGATTCCCGTTGGGTATACAGATTCTGATTTTCAATCAGATTCTGACTCCAGAAAATCCACATCAGGGGCTGTGTTTACTATTGGAGGAGGAGCAGTTATATGGAGGAGTATCAAGCAATCTTGTATTGCTGATTCCACCATGGAAGCTGAGTATGTTACTGCATGCGAGGCTGCCAAAGAGGCTGTTTGGCTCCGTCAATTCTTGCTTGACTTGGAAGTGGTTCCTAGTGCGAATAAGCAGATCACTATCTACTGTGACAACAGTGGAGCAGTGGCTAATTCGAAAGAACCTAGAAGTCACAAGAGAGGTAAACACATAGAAAGGAAATATCATCTTTTAAGGGAGATTGTTCAAAGAGGTGACGTGACGATTACCAAAATCGCGTCAGCGGAAAATCTAGCAGATCCCTTCACAAAGGCTCTACCTCAGAAGAGTTTCGATGGGCACCTAGAGAATATGGGCTTGAGAGATATAACACATTTGCTATAGCGCAAGTGGGAGATTGTTAGGATTATGCTCAATAGCAAGAGTGTAATAGTGTAATTAACAATCTTATTCATATTAATAAAGTGATTTCTGGTTTAAACAAATCTTATAGCATTTATAGTTTAATAATTGTTAAAGTAAATAATCATAAGGTCTAAAGACTATGAGAAAAGAAGAATTGTTCATACATCTGGATATGTATGTGGTAGACACAATTCTTTAGTTAGTCTTGAATATGGTTCACAACTTAAGTTAAAGGTTGGGCACCTTTATCTTGTTAAAGTTGTAGACTTCTTTTGCTAGCATTTGAGTGGGATCAAATGAGATATGATGAGTCTAAAATCATCGGAGTGTCTTCGAGCAAAAGAGTCTAGTGCACTGGGTGCATTGAACAGGATCACAATGAAATACTTTATCTATAACCGTCAGTAGATAAAAGTAATTTCATTATCAGGACAATCGGAGAGTCTATCTTAATCCTGAGATAAATGATGGACTTATGGTTGCAGGTGATATCATTTGAGCTATCAATGAGTACGATTATATCGCATAGTCTATCCTCGATAGTTTGGTGATATTCATTTGTTAATCGATAGAGGACTTCATTTATAGATATGGACATCGTGGCTCCATTTATTAAATGAGAGTATAATATCATCATATGGATGTTTTGAGGTAATTGGATATTAAATCTCAACGTTGAGTTTTCAATAGTGTCTATTGAAAACATGGCTTCTGGACAAGTCAAAATATCCAAGTTCAAAATGTGGTCATATGAGTAAATATGGTAACTTGGAGAGTTATCGGCGGTCTATGAACTCTTGGCGATTACTGATATTAATCACGAGGATACACTATCTCCAATATGATTGTCTAGGGTATGAATGAGGAAGCATCTTCCTTTTCTGTCTTTATTTAAGAGTTCAATTTTAGCTCTTTAGTGGAATGAGCTAAAATTAATGGATCGGACCTAAGTGAATCATTTGTTGATTGTGATTAGGTTATGTCTATTGGAGCTTAAATTTAGATAGCTCGCCAAGATCCCCAATCCACACGGACTTGCATGGATCACTTGATATATTCTACCGGACCAATTTAGGGTCCATCTAGAATTGCAGTTTAATATATTAAGAATATAATTTGCACATTATTTATGTAATGGGCTGCACAATTATATTTATATATTAATGGATGACATGTGGGCTTGTTTCTTTTAGTAAGATTGGGTCTAGTTCACATGTGGGCTTTTTAATTAAAGTCATATGGATTAAATGAAATAGGAAAAATAATATTTGGCCCATTACTAATATGGGGCGGCAAGGTTAAATAATAACCTAAAATATTATTTTGTTTTCATTATTTAATTAAATAAGAATTAATTAATTCATTAATTAATTATTTAATTAAGATACAAATCTTTTCTCATTAGGAAATATGTTTCCTAAAGGTATACTATTGGTAGTAGTATAATTAAATAGAAAGACTTGTTTGACAAGGAAATAAATAATTAGTTTTATTTATTCAAACAGGAAATCTTTTTATTTTAGTCAAATATGAGAATAAAAAGATTTATGAGTTTGATTAGGTTTGGGAAATCTTTTCTAAATAGGAATTAGGGTGCAATTCAACTAGTCAACTAGTTTTGGAAATTGCGGCAACCCTAATGTAAAAAGGAAGAGAATTCGGCCAACCCTAAAGCTTAAAAGAAAGGAGAAAAATTTGGGCCATAGATATATGCACATATATTTTTTTCGGCCAGCCCGAATGCTTAGTGCAGAAAATAATTTTTCTTCTTCTTCTTAACTCATAGATAGAGATTTTATTCTACTAAAACAAGAGAAAAAGGAACATAGATTATTCTTTGATGGTGTACTACTTGCTTAATCATTGATAAGCTTGTGTATACAACATCGATCAAGGTTCACGCGAGTTTCGATCATTAGATTGAGAACTCAAAAGTGACCGGAATAATCTTAGGTTTCTTTTGATTGTTTTTGTGACTAACGATCAAGAAAGAAAATTTTGTTTAATCCCATCACAGGTTTGCAATTCAAAGAGAAGGGAGACCACGCTCCTAGGTGATCCACGTTCGTGCTAGGATTGAAGATCTTGCGGATTACCATCGACGCAAGTCAATCGGATCACGCGACAAAAGGTATTAAACTTTTATTACTTTGTTATATATATTTAATTAATCAAAAGGGTTTAAGGTTCATAATTGGAAAAATTTTAAAAGCTACTCACACTTTTTTTTAGTCTCGCTTCCGCTGCGTGTACTTTAATGGTATTTTTCCCTTCAATCTTATGTGGAGAAATTCCATAAATAGGTCATCCAGATGGGTGTATTCGACAAGAAGGAAACCTTAGCCAACTTCTGAAGGAACTTATATGCCGGTAGACTATTTCGTTCTTTCACCAAGCACCCTCTAGAGACGTACCAGGAAGCCTACAATCGGGCTCTGAAACAGGTGGATATTGAGGAACAGCTCCGGATTAAAATTGAGCACGATGAAGCCCGCACCAGCTAGGAAGTTCCAGAATCAGCCTCCGAACCGGTCTACTTACAGGCCGCCTCCTATTCATTTGTACCAGGAAAGGTATCCGGTCAGGAGATCACCCCCTAGGGAGATTCCCCTAAAGGAAGTATCTAGAGTAGTAAGAGAGGAAGAGGGGTATAATTACTACACCCCTCTCAATGCTTCGCGAGAAACTATTTATCTTGCTATTCAGGATAAGGGCCTACTCAGAAAGCCAGGTCCCATGAAAATCCCGGTTGACAGGAGGAATCAATACAAATATTGCGATCTCCACGAAGATGTATGGCACAACACCTCATAGTGCTACAGCCTCCGCAATCAGATTGAAGGACTGGTAAGAGGAGGTCTTTTAACTGAATTTTTACAGCAGGTACAGGACAACATTAAAGAGAGGAAATAGGTACAGAGTGAAATGCAGGAGGCAACAGAAAGAAGAAGGGATGGTGAGAAGGATCTGATACAGCAGATCCAGGTGATCCACACCATTAGTGGAGGCCCTACCCTAGCTGGAACCTCCAACAATTCAAGAAAGAACCACGCAAGGAAGATTCCCAGGCTTAATGTTGACCATAAGATACTTAAAGTCAGTGGTGGATCTCGGGATTTATCCCGCTCCACCAAAATCATCTTCACGGAGGAGGACGTCTACAATACAGTTCAGCCATATGATGATCCCATGGTAATTACAGTACAGATCGCCAATTACCTGGTACACTGCGTCCTGATTTATATGGGAAGCAGCGTTGATATTCTGTTCAAGGGGGCTCATGAGCAACTTAACCTAAAGAACTCTTGCTACAACAGTTGCACCTCCCTTTTGTATGGGTTCACAAGGGACTCTATAATGCCAATGGGGACAAAGATTCTGCCAGTGATAATCGGAGAAGCTCCTTTTCAACAGAACATAATGACCAAATTTATTGTAGTAGACACCCCGTCTGCATACAATGCAATCTTGGGTAGGCCTTTCCTGTCAGAGATTAGAGGGGTGTTGTCCATCTACCGCAATGTGTTGAAGTTCCAGTGGGAATAGGAATAGGAATAGGAATAGGAGAAGTAAGAGGTGACCAGCAGGCAGCCCGCATTGTTACGCAGTGTCTGTCAACCCCGCTGCATTAGCTAAATAATGCGCACATGTGACCAGTGACCCAAGTTAGGGAGCGTCAGAGTGGGATCATTATGTCTTGGAAGAAGGAGAGGTACCAGACATAATCGTGGAAGAGCTAGAAGAAGAAGAGCGTGGTTGGACCAGTGGGCACCCCACAGATCAGTTAGAGGAGATCCTGATCAGGGGCAAAGATCCGACAAAGACAGTAAAAGTTGGAGGAGGTCTAGACCCCGAAATCATGAAGGATTTGGTAGAACTCCTCAAAGAGTATAACGACATCTTTGCTTGGAGCCATGAGGAGATGCCTGGCATTCCTCTTTGCCTAGCTACCCAAAGGTTGGTAGTGGATACAACCTTCAAACCAGTAAAGTAGAAAAGAAGACATTTCAACGCCGAACTGAACGCCGCTGTCCATGAAGAGGTTGACAAGCTCCAAAAGGTCGGGTTTGTCAGGGAATCCTGGTACCCCAAATGGATCGCCAACGTGGTCATGGTAACCAAGCCTAATGGGAAGTGGCAAATGTGTGTACACTGTAGGGAAAAATAACGTACCCGCAGCGGAAGCGAGACTAAAAATAGTTTTGAGTAGCTTTTAAAATTTTTCCAATTTTATGAACCTTAAACCCTTTTGATTAATTAAAGATATATAAAGAAGTAATAAAAGTTTAATACCTCTTATCGCGTGATCCGATTGACTTGCGTCGTTGGTAATCCGCAAGATCTTCAATCCTAGCACGAACGTGGATCACCTAGGAGCGTGGTCTCCCTTCTCTTTGAATTGCAAACCTGTGATTGGATTAAACAAACTTTTCTCTCTTGTTCGTTAGTCACAAAAACAATCAAAAGAAACCTAAGATTATTCCGGTCACTTTTGAGTTCTCAATCTAATGATCGAAACTCGCGTGAACCTTGATCGATGTTGTATACACAAGCTTATCAATGATTAAGCAAATAGTACACCATCAAAGAATAATCTATGTTCCTTTTTCTTTTGTCTTAGTTGAATAAATTCTCTATCTATGAGTTAAGAAGAAGAAGAAAAAAAAATTCTGCACCTTAGCACTAGGGCTGGCCGAAAATTATATGTATACATATATAGGTGGCCGAAATTTTTCTTCTTTCTTTTTAGGGTTGGCCGAATTCTCTTCCTAAATTAATTAGGGTTGCCGCAATTTCCAAACAAAATTAATTAGTTTGAATTGCACCCTAATTCCTATTTAGAAAAGATTTCCAAAACCTAATCAAACTCATAAATCTTTTTATTCTCATATTTTACTAAAATAAAAAGACTTCCTGTTTGAATAAATAAAACTAATTATTTATTTCCTTGTCAAACAAGTCTTTCTATTTAATTATACTACTACCAATAGTATACCTTTAGGAAACATATTTCCTAATGAGAAAAGATTTGTATCTTAATTAAATAATTAATTAATTAATTAATTAATTCTTATTTAATTAAATAATGAAAACAAAATAATATTTTAGGTTAATATATAACCTTGCCGCCCCATATGTGTATTGGGCCAAATATTATTTTTCCTATTTCATTTAATCCATAGGACTTTAAATAAAAAGCCCACATGTGAACTAGACCCAATCTTACTAAAAGAAACAAGCCCACATGTCATCCATTAATATATAAATATAATTGTGCAGCCCATTACATAAATAATGTGCAAATTATATTCTTAATATATTAAATTGCAATTCTAGATGGACCCTAAATTGGTCCGGTAGAATATATCAAGTGATCCATGCAAGTCCGTGTGGATTGGGGATCTTGGCGAGCTATCTAAATTTAAGCTACAATAGACATAACCTAATCACAATCAACAAATGATTCACTTAGATCCGATCCATTAATTTTAGCTCATTCCACTAAAGAGCTAAAATTGAACTCTTAAATAAAGACAGAAAAGGAAGATGCTTCCTCATTCTTACCCTAGACAATCATATTGGAGATAGTGTATCCTCTTGAATAATATCAGTAATCGCCAAGAGTTCATAGACCGCCTATAACTCTCCAATTTACCATATTTACTCATATGACCACGTTTTGAACTTGGATATTTTGACTTGTCCAGAAGCCATGTTTTCAATAGACACTATCGAAAACTCAACGTTGAGATTTAATATCCAATTACCTCAAAAACATCCATACGATGATATTATACTCTCATTTGATAAATGGAGCCACGATGTCCATATCTATAAATGAAGTCCTCTATCGATTAACAAATGAATACCACCAAATTATCGAGGATAGACTATGCGATATAATCGTACTCATTGATAACTCAAATGATATCACTTGCAACCATAAGTCCATTATTTATCTCAGGATTAAGATAGACTCTCCGATTGTCCTGATAATGAAATTACTTTTATCTACTGACGGTTATAGATAAAGTATTTCATTGTGATCCAGTTCAATGCACCCAGTGCACTAGATCCTTTTGCTCGAATACACTCCGATGATTTTAGACTCATCATATCTCATTTGATCCCACTCAAATGCTAGCAAAAGAATTCTACAACTTTAACAAGATAAAGGTGCCCAACCTTTAACTTAAGTTGTGAACGATATTCAAGACTAACTAAAGAATTGTGTCTACCACATACATATCCAAATGTATGAACAATTCTTCTTTTCTCATAGTCTTTAGACCTTATGATTATTTACTTTAACAATTATAATATTCAACTATAAATGCTATAATATTTGTTTAAACCAGAAATCACTTTATTAATATGAATAAGATTGTTAATTACATTATTACACTCTTGATATTGAGCATAATCCTAACATACACTACATCGATCTCAACCAGGCTTGCCCCAAGGATAGCTTATTTCTACCTAAGATAGATTAGCTCATTGACTCCACTGCAGGAAACAAGCTCTTAAGCTTCATGGATGCTTTCTCGGGGTACAATCAAATCATGATGCATTCATCTGATCAGGACAAAACTAGCTTCGTCACCATACAAGGACTCTACTGCTATAAGGTAATGCCATTCGGACTCAAAAATATAGGTGCCACGTACCAGCGTGTGGTGAACAAGTTATTCAAAGAGCAGATAGGAAGATCCATGGAGGTGTACATAGATGATATGATCACAAAATCTCCAAAACCTGGACAACATACAGGGGACTTACGCCAGACTTTCCAGGTGATAAGGCTGAACTAGATGAGGTTGAACCCTGCTAAATGTGCATTCGGGGTAGTAACAGGCAAATTTTTGGGATTCATGGTGCATGAGAGGGGAATTGAGGCTAATCCAGAAAAGATCAAAGCTATCCTAGACCTCGAGTCCCCTACGACTCTCAAGCAGGCACAAGGATTAACCGGACGGATAGCAGCCCTGAACCGGTTCATATCTCGCTCCATAGATAAATGCCTCCCATTTTTCAAGATCATCAAGCAGGGGAAGAAGATGAAGTGGGACGAACAAAGTGGGCAGGCTTTTCAAGCTTCAAAGGAGTACTTGTCAAGTCCGCCACTATTGGTAAAACCAACCCTGGGGGAAGAGCTCCTACTGTATCTAGCAGTTTCTGAAGTTGCTACTAGCGGAGCCTTGGTGAAAGAATGCAGTGACAGGGTGCAAAGAGCAATTTACTATGTGAGCCGGGCTTTCACAAAGTCCGAGAAAAACTATACCCTCTTAGAGAAGCTCACCTACGCCTTGGTAACTACATTCCGAAAGCTCTAGCCTTATTTTCAAGCTCACACTATCGCTGTTGTCACTGATCAACCCTTGCGACAATTCCTCCAGAGGCCGGATGTGTCGGGCAGATTGGTTCTATGGGCCCTAGAGCTCACCCAGTTTGACATCAGATACAAAACAAGAACCACGATTAAAGCCCAAGCCCTGGCTGACTTCATAGTGGAATTCAGCATAATTCCAAATCCGGGTCAATCAGTAGACCCGGATCCGGATCAAACCAACCCTGGATGGCCTGAACCAGTCGGGATGTGGAGCCGAGGTTATCGTGATTGACCTCGAAGGAGCCGAGTGCAGTCATTTTTTAGGTTTGAATTCAGAGCCACCAACAACGAAGTAGAATACGAAGCTCTGTTAGCAAGAATGAGAGTAGCAGGGGCTTTGGGGGCTGAGCACCTTTTGATCAAGAGTGACTCCTAGTTATTGGTCAATCAAGTGTCAGGATTGTACCAAGCAAAAGATGACAACATGGTGGCCTATCTGGCTAAAGTTCAGGAAGCCATGAAGAAGTTTAAGGGTGTAAGGATAAAACAAGTGCCCAGAGAGAAAAACCATCGTGCAGATGTCCTAGCCAAGATTGCCAGAGGAGAAGGACATGCTTTACTAAGAGGAGTACCCCTCCAATTGGTTTCTTGCTTCAGCATAGCCAAGGATGTAGAGGTCCTCCCCGTCAACCGCCCCCCATGTTGGATGGATCCAATAGTAGATTATCTCCAAAGTGACACTCTCCCTACAGATCCGGATCAAGCCCATCGGCTTAAGAGGATAGCTACTCGGTACTGCCTGGTGGAGGGATACCTCTACCGTAAGGGGAAAGCTCTCCCTCTACTCAGATGTCTCTGTACCGACGATGCGCGTTGGGCGCTCAACGAGGTACACTTAGGGGATTGTGGTAACCATGTGTCAGGTGAAACTCTGGCTTACCAGGTAATCAAAATGGGCTACTACTAGCCAACTATACACCAGGATGCGAAGCAGTTTGCACGATCCTGCGAGGCTTGTCAGAAAACAGCAAACCTCCATCACCTCCCACCAGAAAGACTCTCCTTAATCAGCACTCCCTACCCCTTTGCGATATGGGGGCTAGACCTAATCGGGCCACTTCCCATTGCACCCGACCAAGCCAAACATGTAGTGGTGGCATTAGATTATTTTACCCGATAGGTAGAAGCCAAGGCCCTCACCCGGATAACTGAAAAAAAAACCATTAACTTTGTCAAAGAAAACATTGTCTGCCGATTTGGTACCCCGATGGCTTCATAACTGATTTGGGGAAGAAGTTCGACAATGCCAACTTTAGGGAATTCTGTGAAGACCGGAACATCGATCTCTATTTTGCATCGGTGGCTCATCCTTAGACTAATAGGCTGGTTGAAGCTACAAACAAAACCATTAAGAAGCTCCTGAAGAAAAAGCTCCAACAGAAGAAAGGGTTATGGGTTGCAGAGTTACCTAATATACTGTGGGCCTACAGAACAACCAGGCGGACTGCAATAGGAGAGACCCCCTACTCTTAGTGTTCAAAACAGAAGCAGTCTTACCCATCGAGCATAAACTCATATCTTTTCGGGTCAAAAATTATGAGCAGGAAGACAATGAGGCTAAGTTAAGAGCTAATCTGGACCTACTTGAGGAGAGACAAAGTAGGGTCACTAAAAATGTGGCTGTGTATCAAAACAAGATAGCCTGACACTTCAATAAAAGGGTGAGGATCCGGAATTTCAAAGTAGGAGACTTGGTTCTTAGGAAAGTAAACCAGAACACACGAAGAAGGTCTGACGGGGTGCTAGCTCCTAACTGGGAAGTGTTAGGATTATGCTCAATAGCAAGAGTGTAATATTGTAATTAACAATCTTTTTCATATTAATAAAGTGATTTCTGGTTTAAACAAATCTTATAACATTTATAGTTTAATATTATAATTGTCAAAGTAAATAATCATAAGGTCTAAAGACTATGAGAAAAGGAGAATTGTATGTGGTAGACACAATTCTTTAGTTAGTCTTGAATATTGTTCACAACTTAAGTTAAAGGTTGGGCACCTTTATCTTGTTAAAGTTGTAGAATTCTTTTGCTAGCTTTTGAGTGGGATCAAATGAGATATGATGAGTCTAAAATCATCGGAGTGTCTTCGAGCAAAAGAATCTAGTGCACTGGTGCATTGAACTGGATCACAATGAAATACTTTATCTATAACCGTCAGTAGATAAAAGTAATTTCATTATCAGGACAATCGGAGAGTCTATCTTAATCCTGAGATAAATGATGGACTTATGGTTGCAAGTGATATCATTTGAGTTATCAATGAGTACGATTATATCGCATAGTCTATCCTCGATAGTTTGGTGATATTCATTTGTTAATCGATAGAGGACTTCATTTATAGATATGGACATCGTGGCTCCATTTATTAAATGAGAGTATAATATCATCATATGGATGTTTTAAGGTAATTGGATATTAAATCTCAACGTTGAGTTTTCGATAGTGTCTATTGAAAACATGGCTTCTGGACAAGTCAAAATATCCAAGTTCAAAACGTGGTCATATGAGTAAATATGGTAACTTGGAGAGTTATAGGCGGTCTATGAACTCTTGGCGATTACTGATATTAATCATGAGGATACACTATCTCCAACATGATTGTCTAGGGTATGAATGAGGAAACATCTTCCTTTTCTGTCTTTATTTAAGAGTTCAATTTTAGCTCTTTAGTGGAATGAGTTAAAATTAATGGATCGGACCTAAGTGAATCATTTGTTGATTGTGATTAGGTTATGTCTATTGAAGCTTAAATTTAGATAGCCCGCCAAGATCTCCAATCCACACGGACTTGCATGGATCACTTTATATATTCTACCGGACCAATTTAGGGGTCCATCTAGAATTGCATTTAATATATTAAGAATATAATTTGCACATTATTTATGTAATGGGCTACTCAATTATATTTATATATTAATGAATGACATGTGGGCTTGTTTCTTTTAGTAAAAATGGGTCTAGTTCACATGTGGGCTTTTTATTTAAAGTCCAATGGATTAAATGAAATAAGAAAATAATATATAGCCCATTTATTTTAAGTGGGGTGGCAAAGGTGAATTAATTAACCTAATATATTATTTTGTTTCATTGTTTAATTAAAAAAGAATTAATTAATTTATTAATTAATTGTTTAATTAAGAAACAAATCTTTTCTGATTAGGAAATATGATTCCTAAAGGTATACTATTGGTAGTAGTATACTTAAATTAAAAGACTTGTTTGACAAGAAAATAAATAATTAATTTTATTTATTTAATCAAATAAGAAGTCTTTTTATTTAGTCAAATAAAAGAATAAAAGATTTATGAGTCGGATTAGGGTTTGGGAGTCTTAAACTAAATAGGAATTAGGGTGCAATACAAACTCCTTTTTGGCTTGAGTATTGCGGCAACCCTAGTCCCTTTTAGGTTATTATTTTCGGCCACCCTAATAGAAAGAGAGAAAGAAAATTTTGCCACCTATATATGTGGACTTATAGAATTCGGCCACTTTAGGGTTTTTGGTGCTTGATTCTATTTTCTTCTTCTTCTTAATTAATAGAAAGATTATTTTTATTCTACTAAAAACATAAAAGAGATATAGATTATTCTTTGATGGTATACTATTTGCTTATTCATCAATATATTCTTCTTTTGTTAGATAATATATATGTTTAATTGATTAGAGGGTTTAAGGTTCATAAAAGGAAAAAATTTTAAAAGTTACTAAATCTATTTTTAGTCTCGCTTCCGCTGCGTGTACTATACGGTATTTTTCCCTACAGGAAGGTCCATACCTGATTAAGGCATTACTCCGGGGTGGCGCTTACAAACTGGAAGACATGGAGGGATACCCAGTGGATCATACATGAAAGGCCAATCACCTCAGGAAGTTCTACCCTTAGAGATTTAATTCATATCGGCGGGGATACTCGCCCCGATGTAATGTTTGTACTGATTGGGAAATGCAATAAAAACAGTTTCTTCTCCCATATGGCTCTCTTGTGTCTAGTGATCAATATCTCCTACTTGATCCTCTTGTATCTCCTACTTAATGTTTGTATTTCGCCATTACTGATTCGCCATTTCAAGACCAGGAAATAGCCTTACGGCGCTCCTGCTGCCTTGGTCGGGGAATACCCTCCTCCAAGTGGCCCTAGTTGCCTACCTGGACAGACTTATAGTAAGATCAGGATGCCTTATCAAGGTACCTAGTTCCTTACTTCGCCATTTCAAGACCAGGAAATAGCCTTATGGCAATTCTGCTGCCTTGATCGGGGAATACCCTCCTCCAAGAAGCCTGGTGCTAAAGTGGCCTTAGATGCCTACCAAGACAGAATTGTAGTAAGATCGGGATGCCTCATCGGGGTACCTGGTTTCTTACTTCGCCATTTCAAGACTAAGAAATAACCTTATGGCACTCATACTGCCTTGGTCGGGGAATACCCTCCTCCAAGAAGCCTGGTGCTAAAGTGGCCCTAGTTGCCTACCCGGACAGACTTATAGTAAGATTGGGATGCCTCATCAGGGTACCTGGTTCCTTACTTCGCCATTTCAAGACCAGGAAATAGCCTTATGGAACTCCTGCTACCTTGGTCGGGGAATACCCTCCTCCAAGAAGCCTGGTGCTAAAGTGGCCTTAGTTGCCTACCAGAGTACTAGGACAGACTTATAGTAAGATTGGGATGCCTCATCGGGGTACCTGGTTCCTTACGTCGCCATTTCAAGACCAGGAAATAGCCTTATGGCGCTCCTGCTGCCTTGGTCGGGGAATACCCCCCTCTAAGAAGCCTGGTGCTAAAGTGGCCTTAGTTGCCTACCAGGACAGACTTATAGTAGGATCGGGATGCCTCATCGGGGTACCTGGTTCCCTACTTCGCCATTTCAAGACCAGGAAATAGCCTTATGGCGCTCCTACTGCCTTGGTCGGGGAATACCCTCCTCCAAGAAGCCTGGTGCTAAAGTGGCCTTGGTTGCCTACCAGAGTACCAGGACAGACTTATAGTAAGATCGGGATGCCTCATTTGGGTTCCTGACTCCTTACAGTAGAATTGGGATATTTTGATAGGATACCTGATTCCTTACTCCACCTTTTCTCCTAGAAGGTCGACAGTCAAAGAGGACTGAGGAGTCCATCAACTCAAGTTATCACAAGTATCAGGTCACCTCGACTGGATACTCAATACCTTATGTTATTACGTGTTCATGAGAGTCCGACTAAGGAAGACATAATAAGTGTCAGATCTCGCCAATTTCCACGACTATAGGGTATGAAGGATGTTCATCGTCTGACAGTCAAGCATCCTAAGATTTGTTTTGTCATGGTACAGTTACTAACTCGGGGTCCAGTTACTCACGAGTTTATATGCTTTGGAAAGTTTTCTAAGTAGAAGAACGAGCAAGACATAGTATGAATCAGAAAACTGAACTTGTTATATTAATAAAGTGGGGTGCCCAGCTCCCATTTCGGGCTATAAGACAATAGAGAAAGGTGCACACAAAAGCAAACAGGAAGAGCCAGATCATTCTTCCTTCTCCTCCTCTGGCTGCTCCCTTAGGCCGACTGCTTCCACCCTTGTACTAGCAACTTTGACATCAGTCGAGGTCCCTTCAATAGCCGAAACCTTAGGCCTAGCTGGGTTGTAAGGATTCCTGGTTTTTGATTGGCTTATTTCGTGTGCAAACCACATATTGGGGTTGTTTGTAAAGGGTAGCTTAAGTGATAGGTGTTCATGCTCAATGACTCTTCTCAAGACCTCAAGGAGGACAAGCACTCAAAGGTATATCTTGTGCTTACTTTCTTATTGAAGAGATTTAGTTGCACACAGTCACTTGTAATGTTTGCATGTGTATGCTTTACTTTAGTGTGCATTCTCTTCAAATGTCACTTTTCACACTAGCACATTGTTTGTCATATCTTGGTGTGTGTTTTGTGTCGTGTAATTCGTTTCCCAAATATGTTCGAAAACATCCGCGTTTGCACGATAATGTGCTTGGTTTTACGCGAGGATCACCTTCGGAGAATGCCCTTGGCTTCTCCTTTGGTTTCACCATCATTGGTGAAACGGCGGTTTGATCGGCGGCCATGACCGCCGAATGAAACCGCCGTTTGATTCCAGAAAGCTCTGGACTGAATCTGCGGTTACGATCAGTGGTCAGGCCATCGAATCGAAACCGCCGAATAGACCTGATGCATTTATTATTCTCGGATTCTGTTCGGCGATTTAATCGGCGGCCTGGCCGCCGAATTGAAACCGCCGAATTAGATATTTTAGGTCGGTTTCTTTTTGGGTTTTGATCAGCGGTTTCGATTGACCGCCGAATCTGGTCGCCGAATGATCCCCTGCTTCTCGGGTTCAATTCGGCGGTTACATTCTGCGGCCACGACAGTAGTAGAATGAAACCGCCGATCGGTGATTTCATGGGCAAAATTGTCTTTTCACTTGCCCTGTTCTTGATGACTATAAATATCACACTTTCTCATTTCTCTAACTCAGTTCTCTAACTCAAAAGAACCCTAAACTTGAAAGAGAGATTTTTGAGAGAAAATCAAATCAATAACTCATTTTTATACACTCAAATTATAAACACAATATGAATCACAAAACTGAACATGTTATATTAATAAAGTGGGGTGCCCAACTCCCATTTCGGGCTATAAGACAATAGAGAAAGGTGCACACAAAAGCAAACAGGAAGAGCCAGATCATTCTTCCTTCTCCTCCTCTGGCTGCTCCCCTAGGCCGACTGCTTCCACCCTTGTACTAGTAGCTTCGACATCAGTCGAGGTCCCTTCAATAGCCGAAACCTTAGGCCTAGCAGGGTTGTAAGGATTCCTGGTTTCTGATTGGCTTATTTCGTGTGCAAACCACATATTGGGGTTGTTTGTAAAGGGTAGCTTAAGTGATAGGTGTTCATGCTCAATGACCCTTCTCAAGACCTCAAGGTGGACAAGCACTCAAAGGTATATCTTGTGCTTACTTTCTTATTGAAGAGATTTAGTTGCACACACTCACTTGTAATGTTTGCATATGTATGCTTTACTTTAGTGTGCATTCTCTTCAAATGTCACTTTTCACACTAGCACATTGTTTGTCATATCTTGGTGTGTGTTTTGTGTCGTGTAATTAGTTTCCCGAATATGTTCGGAAACATCCGCGCTTGCACGATAATGTGCTTGGTTTTACGCGAAGATCGCCTTCGGAGAATGCCCTTGGCTTCTCCTTTGGTTTCACCATCATTGGTGAAACGGAGGTTTGATCGGCGGCCATGACCGCCGAATGAAACCGCCGTTTGATTCCAGAAAGCTCTGGACTGAATCTGCGGTTACGATCGGCGGTCAGGCCGCCGAATCGAAACCGCCGAATAGACCTGATGCATTTATTATTCTCGGGTTCTGTTCGGTGGTTTAATCGGTGGCCTGGCCGCTGAATTCAAACCGCCGAATTAGATATTTTAGGTCGGTTTCTTTTTGGGTTTTGATCGGCGGTTTCGATTGACCGCCGAATCTGGTTGCCGAATGATCCTCTGCTTCTCGGGTTCAATTCGACGGTTACATTCTGCGGCCACGATCGCATAATGAAACCGTCGATCGGTGATTTCACGGGCAAAATTGTCTTTTCACTTGCCCTGTTCTTGATGTCTATAAATATCACACTTTCTCATTTCTCTAACTCAGTTCTCTGACTCAAAAGAACCTTAAACTTGAAAGAGAGATTTTTGAGAGAAAATCAAATCAAGAACTCATTTTTATACACTCAAATTATACACATATGCATCAAAGATCATCTAAGCATTTTCTAGCATAGTTAGTTTGCTTATTTGAGTGGGTATTGGTCATCACACTTCCCTTGGTATGTTCTTCACTTTTATCATTGATATTTAGTGTTTTATTTATCAAGGCATCTCTTTTATTATTTGAATGATCTTAGATTAATATCTTATATTCAAAATAGAGATTGTTTGTGATGACATGATTGAGTGTTGTATTGTAATAGTTATCTAGGTTTTTATTATCTATTGTTAGCTAAGCTATTTGACATGTCATTTAGCAATTGATATCTAGGATTGCATTTGTTGCCATATTATCATCCTAGATAAGCATATAGGGTTGCCTAGCTCTTATATGCATGTATTGAGTATTTCCATATATTCACACATAGGTTGTTTTATCTCTTCATTGAGAATTTAAGTCTTGTTGGCTAAGGTTGCTTAGGCCACAAGCAATATGGACTAGAGCCATTTTTAAAGGCCCGCGTGGTAGAAGTGGGGGGTTACAGACCGGAGTGTTAGACGAGGTCTACATTGGTTGTAAACCTCATTTCAATTAGTGGATTTCGAGGTTCAAGTGTGGCGCACTAAACAGCCTGTGGTTTTTTCCCAGTGGTTGGGTTTTCCACGTATACATCAAGTGTCATTTATAATTCCGCACCATATTACACTTTTTGTTTTTATATTGTCTATTAGGGGCATTTTCGGAATATTGACCTTAAACGAAAATTGGGTGAAAATTAGTTAAAATCTATTCACCCCTCCCCCCCCCCCCCCTCTAGATTGATATTGTATACACACCGTGTTTATTTGTGAACTTTCAATTGGTATCAGAGCAGGTTCCTAGATATACTTAGGTGATCCTTGCTCACTTTTGGTGTGTATTGCATTGTGTGTGATTGTTTGATTTCTTCATACATTTTGCATTCATCCAAACACTATGAGTGATTTCGGGATGAGCAAAGAAGGAGCGTCGAGTGTGAGGCCACCGTTGCTCACCGGCGTGAATTATGCCTCATGGAAAGGCAAGATAGAGGCATACTTGTGTCAAATCCATGATAGGGCATGGATGGCAATTGAGGATGGGTATGGACCTCCTATGATGACTCCCACTGGTGGAGGTGATCAAGTTCTCAAGCCTAAGGCGGATTGGACAAATGGAGAGTTTGAGATTTCAAAGTGGAATAGAAAGGCATGGCACGCCCTTCTATGTGCAGTGGACGAAAATCAGTACAAACTGATTCAAAACACTAGGATAGCCAATGAGGCATGGGATATCTTAGAGGTTGCACACGAAGGAACCGATGTTGTCAAGGATTCCAAGCTACAAGTCCTTCAAACGCAATTGTAAGGATTCCCATTATTTATTGGCTTATTTCGTGAACAAACCACAAGTTGGGGTTTGAATTGTAAGGGTAGATTAGGTGATGGATGACCAACATCAAAGGCCCTTTTCAAGACCTCAAGGTGACAAGCACTCAAAGGTATATTTCTTGTGCTTAGTTTTCTTTGAAGAGATCTAGAAGCACACACACACTTAGCTTACTTGCATTTGTGTACATACTCTTCACATGTCACATTACACACTTGCACTTTGTTTGATTATATCTTGTTGTGTGTTTGTTTGTGTCATGTAATTCGTTTCCCGAATATGTTCGGAAACGTCCGCGCTTGCACGATTATGTGCTTAGTTTTGCGCGAAGACCGCTCTAGGTGATAGCCTTGGCTTTCTCCTTGGATTCACCACTTTTGGTGAATCGGCAGTTTGGCCGCCGAATGAAACCGCCGTTTTGGACCAGAGGTCTCTGGTCTGATTCTGCGGTTATATCGGCGGTCTGGCCGCCGATTTGAAACCGCTGTTTCATACCTGTTGCATTTATAATCTCGGGTTGTATTCTGCTGTTTACTCGGCGGTTTAGAAACCGCCGATTGAAACCGCCTTTTTCTCCCCTGTTCTCAGGATGAATTCTGCGGTCATGATCGGCGGCTTGGCCGCCGAATGAAACCGCCGAATTAGATATTTAAGGTCGGTTTCTTTCTCGGATTCAATTCTGCGGTCATATTCTGCGGCCCAGACCGCAGAATGAAACTGCCGTTTGAGCGTTTCAGGGGCAATCTTGTCTTTTCACATGCCCTGTTTCTTGATGACTATATATATCATACTTTCTCATTTCTCTAACTTAGTTCTCTGATTCTAAAGAACCCTAAAGTTCAAAAAGAGAAACTTGAGAGAAAAGAAATCAAGAACTCATTTTTATACACACAAAACCATTCTCATATGCATCAAAAGATCATCTAGCATTTTCTAGCATAGTTAGGATGCTTGCTTGCATGGGTTTTGCTCAACACACTTGCTTTGGTATGTTCTTCACTAATCTCATCTTAGCTTAGTGTTTTATTTATCAAAGAAATCTCTTATATTATTTGTATGCTCTTAGAATATATTCTAGATACAAAATAGAGATTGTTGTGTTGACATGTTTGAGTGATGTATTTTGATAGCAACATCTAGGTTATTTTTATCTATGATTTGCTAAGCTTTATGACATGTCATTTAGCTATTGACATCTAGGATTGCATTTATTGTTATCTATTCATCCTAGATAAGCATCTAAGGTTACCTAGCTTTATTTACTCATTGAATATCATTTATATTCACATAGGTTGTAATCTCTTCATTGAGAAGTAAGTCTTGCATGTAGCTTCCGGGATTAGGTTGCTTAGATTGCAAGCAATTGGACTAGGTCCACTTATACCGGGATTAGGTAGGTGTGTTGATTATTGATCGGGATTAGGTTGTAATCATTACACATTTAGTGGATTCGAGGTTCGAGTGTGGCGCACTATACAGCCCGTGGTTTTTCCCGTGAGGGTTTCCACGTAAATATCAAGTGTCTTTTATAATTCCGCACCATATTACACTTGTTATTGTTTTGACTAGTTTGGGGCATTTTCGTAATTTGACTAAACGCGAAAATTGGGTAAATTTGGTAAAATCTATTCACCCCCATCTAGATTAATATTAGAACACACCGTGTTATTTGTTTCAGCAATTTGAGTTGCTTAAGATGGAGGAGGACGAGTGCTTCAATGACTTTGAAGTCAAGTTGATGGATATTGTCAATCAAAGCTATCAATGTGGTGATCCATACTCGGATAGGAGAGTTAAGCAGAAAATTATGAGGTGTCTCCCCGTTAGGTTTGAATCAAAAGTGACGGCTTTAGAAGAAAATTCTGAATATAGGGACATGAAGCCGAGCGAGGTAATTGGAAGACTCCCCGCATATGAGTCTAGGAAGGGTCCTAGCACTTCACCTCCTAAAAAGCAAAAAGGGATTGCTTTGAAAGCTTCCAAGGTTGAGAAGGAGGAAAAAAATGACTCGGACGAAGACACGGCTTTATTGCTTAGAAGATTCAAGAAATTTTTCAAGTTCGAGAAGGATGGTTTTGGATCCAAAGGCCAATACTTGAAGAAAAAGGCTCCTTTCAAGAGATTTGAGCCTAGGCAAGAGAATAGTGAAAGGAAAGGGATCCAATGCTATAAGTGTGGCGGTATAGGACACATCTCACCCGATTGTGGGAATTTGAAGAACAAGACGGGAAAAGTTATGGCCGCCACATGGAGTGATAGTGATAACTCCGGAGAGGGAGATAAGTCATCAAGTGATGATGAGCTTACCATTAACTATACGGCTTTTGGAGCCACTTTTGTAGAAGATAAAGTTGATGGTAAGAATGTTGTGATTAGTGATCCCATAGAAGAAAGAGATGAAGAAGTAGCTCTAGATGTGGTTGGTGTAGCTACTCATTGGGATATGTCCATAACTTCATCAAGAGACAAATTTGATGATCTTGATGAAGAAGATGACTCCATTGGTGAGTTAGAGAACATAGAAGATGACTCAAGTATTGAGAATTTGTTACCAAACTCTACAAAAGGAAATGTAGAGAAAATGGATGTTCATGACTTTATAGTCAAGTGTGAAAGTTCTATGATGAAGGATAAAAGAAAGCTAAAGATTTTAGAAGAAGAAAATCTAGAACTTTCATCACACAATGACCACTTAAGTAAGCAAGTGGATATGATGGGTCTTAAAAACAATGTTGAAGAATTTGAAAGCTCTAGGTTAGAGAATGAAAAAGAGATTCAAAGTTTAAAGGATGAGAAACTTAGGCTTTCAACACTTGTTGACCACTTGAGTAGTGAAGTGGTAAGATCCATGAAGGATGAAGACAAGCTAAGAGATGAACTAGCTTTGTCTAAGAGGAATGAAGAAGGGTTGAAAAGAGAGCTTAGGGATGCTAGAGATTTGATCACAAAGTTTTCCTCTAGCACGGAAAAACTCAACCACTTGTTGAGTGTTGGAAAAGGCCCTTGTGACAAAAGAGGTCTTGGCTTTGAAGAAGACAAGGAGAGTCTCACTCCTAACAAGACCATATTTGTCAAGTGCTTAGGCAAGAAAGAGACTTCACCGGTGCAATCTCCTAGAAAGAAGATTGATCTAGGACAATGCTCTCATAGTGCACAAGTGAAGATAGCTTCAAGGAGACAACCTCAAGCTCAAAGAGTTCCTCATACTAACTTCCCTCAACCTAAGATCCACAAAGGGGAGACACCTATCATGCAAGTTCAATTGAACGAGCAACCTTGTCTTGGTCAACAACAAAGAAGGAGAGATCCTATCCAACAACCGAGACAACCACAACGACATGGGAATGCACCAAAGCATGCACACGGGAATGGTATGATTCCTAACTTTATTCCCGTTGTCATTTTTGTGGAATTGATGGTCACATTAGACCAAGTTGCTTTTATTACATTCAAATGTGTAGAGTTAAAAGCATGATAGAAAAGAGAAAGGCTAGAGCTAGAATGCATGTTAACATAAAGGAAGAAACTCATTTGCATGATCCTTTAACTTCTAAAGCTCTAGAACCTTTATCCACTAGGAAGAAAAATATATCACCTAAGTGGATAAGAAAAGATAATGAACCCGCTTGCTACGAGACTAACAAGTCTCATATAGGTTCAACCGAGTCTAATGGACTTGGAAGGTTCATAGGACCTCATGACCTTCATTGATGAAGGGTGGTTTTTGACCCCATATGGGGAACTCAAGCAAAGAGAGTTTTTGCATATTTGATGCATGCAAAATATTTTAAAGATCTTATGCTTCTTCGTTGATTGCTTGAGTAAACTTGGTTGCATATATGTATATATGATTTCTATTTAATAAGTGTGAACCTTGCTTTGTTTTCAATCCATGTCATATTTATGTTCATACATGCATTTTTGGACTAGGAAATTTACATAGGAAGTATGATTTGAATGACCTATAGTTATTTCCATGACATGATGATTTTTAATAACATGCTAAATGTCTTATGAAAAGCATGAAATTCAAATTACATGCTCAAATGAAAAAGCATGAATTGATGATTGCATAATTCTTAAATGCAAAACTTGTGTGAAAAAGCTTATGAGACTCAAATTGATTAAAGGATCTTGTATCAGGTCAAAGGATTTTACAATCCAAATGTCTCTCTTTCTTTATTTGTTGAACATGGCTACCATCATACGGGTTTCATATCCGAAAAAATCAAATAGGGTGCAAAGTCACTCATGCCATGTTTCGCTTATAAAGTTGGATATAGTGTTTATTAAATTGAAAATCAATGAATTCTCTATATCTGTGCTTCTCTCATGACATTGGTAAAATTGGTTTGAATTCTTATTAGAAACCTCTGTCATTTGCTTTGCCAAATACCATTGTATTTTGGACTTGAATGCTACATGTCTTGTATGCAAAGCATTTTTGATTCACACATTTTATGAAAATAAATCTCCTTGTTTCTCTCCAATTATTTGAGTAGCATAAGTGACTAACATGAATATGCAAATATCTTGTATGCTACTATCTCTCTTTGCTATGAGTGACCTTGTTGGGGACTACTCCTTTGCCTATATCATGACAAAAAGGGGGAGTAGAATGTGGTAAGGGGAGTTGCTAAATTGTTGTGGCAATTTGTGCATGTTAGGGAGATTACATATTGAGGGGGAATAACCCATTAAGGGGGAGCATTGCATTCACATACATTGCATTATGTTGTGCTCAACTTTCGTAAATGCAAATGATTGGTTTATCTCACATGATTAATCTCACATGTATGTGTATTGGAAAATATAGAAAACTTGTTTTCAGGGATTGATTGTTCTACAAGAGATTGAAGACTTCAAGATTTTATTTTCTCATATCGCTTTGTAATGTAGAAAATCATTGTAGACCCTTAGTTTCTATTTTGTTGTGAGGAATCAATGTCAGTGGTGGTTTTGTCACGAAATAGCCAAAGGGGGAGATTGTAAGGGTTCCTGGTTTTTGATTGGCTTATTTCGTGTGCAAACCACATATTGGGGTTGTTTGTAAAGGGTAGCTTAAGTGATAGGTGTTCATGCTCAATTACCCTTCTCAAGACCTCAAGGTGGACAAGCACTCAAAGGTATATCTTGTGCTTACTTTCTTATTGAAGAGATTTAGTTGCACACACTCACTTGTAATGTTTGCATATGTATGCTTTACTTTAGTGTGCATTCACTTCAAATGTCACTTTTCACACTAGCACATTGTTTGTCATATCTTGGTGTGTGTTTTGTGTCGTGTAATTCGTTTCCCGAATATGTTCGGAAACGTCCGCACTTGCACGATAATGTGCTTGGTTTTGCTCGAAGATCGCCTTCGGAGAATGCCCTTGGCTTCTCCTTTGGTTTCACTATCATTGGTGAAACGGCGGTTTGATCGGCGGCCATGACGGCCGAATGAAACCGCCGTTTGATTCCAGAAAGCTCTAGACTGAATCTGCGGTTACGATCGGCGGTCAGGCCGTCGAATCGAAACCGCCGAATAGACCTGATGCATTTATTATTCTCGGGTTCTGTTCGGCGGTTTAATCGGCGGCCTGGCCGCCGAATTCAAACCGCCGAATTAGATATTTTAGGTCGGTTTCTTTTTGGGTTTTGATCGGCGGTTTCGATTGACCGCCGAATCTGGTCGCCGAATGATCCCCTGCTTCTCGGGTTCAATTCGGCGGTTACATTCTGCGGCCACGACCGCAGAATGAAACCGCCAATCGGTGATTTCAAGGGCAAAATTGTCTTTTCACTTGCCCTGTTCTTGATGTCTATAAATATCACACTTTCTCATTTCTCTAACTCAGTTCTCTGACTCAAAAGAACCCTAAACTTGAAAGAGAGATTTTTGAGGGAAAATCAAATCAAGAACTCATTTTTATACACTCAAATTATACACATATGCATCAAAGATCATCTAAGCATTTTCTAGCATAGTTAGTTTGCTTATTTGAGTGGGTATTGGTCATCACACTTCCCTTGGTATGTTCTTCACTTTTATCATTGATATTTAGTGTTTTATTTATCAAGGCATCTCTTTTATTATTTGAATGATCTTAGATTAATATCTTATATTCAAAATAGAGATTGTTTGTGATGACATGATTGAGTGTTGTATTGTGATAGCTATCTAGGTTTTTATAATTTATTGTTAGCTAAGCTATTTGACATGTCATTTAGCAATTGATATCTAGGATTGTATTTGTTGCCATATTATCATCCTAGATAAGCATATAGGGTTGCCTAGCTCTTATATGCATGTATTGAGTATTTCCATATATTCACACATAGGTTGTTTTATCTCTTCATTGAGAATTTAAGTCTTGTTGGCTAAGGTTGCTTAGGCCACAAGCAATATGGACTAGAGCCACTTTTAAAGGCCCGCGTGGTAGAAGTGAGGGTTTACAGACCAGAGTGTTAGACGAGGTCTACATAGATTGTAAACTTCATTTCAATTGGTGGATTTCGAGGTTCAAGTGTGGCGCACTAAACAACCCGTGGTTTTTTCCCAGTGGTTGGGTTTTCCACGTATACATCAAGTGTCATTTATAATTCCGCACCATATTACATTTGTTGTTTTTATATTGACTATTAGGGGCATTTTCGGAATATTGACCTTAAACGAAAATTGGGTGAAAATTAGTTAAAATCTATTCACCCCCCTGTAGGGAAAAATAACGTACCCGCAGCGGAAGCGAGATTAGAAAATAGTTTGAGGTAGCTTTTAAAATTTTTCCAATTATGAACCTTAAACCCTTTTGATTAATTAAATATATATAACAAAGTAATAAAAGTTTAATACCTCTTGTCGCGTGATCCGATTGACTTGCGTCGATGGTAATCCGCAAGATCTTCAATCCTAGCACGAACGTGGATCACCTAGGAGCGTGGTCTCCCTTCTCTTTGAATTGCAAACCTGTGATGGGATTAAACAAACTTTTCTTTCTTGATCGTTAGTCACAAAAACAATCAAAAGAAACCTAAGATTATTCCGGTCACTTTTGAGTTCTCAATCTAATGATCGAAACTCGCGTGAACCTTGATCGATGTTGTATACACAAGCTTATCAATGATTAAGCAAGTAGTACACCATCAAAGAATAATCTATGTTCCTTTTTCTCTTGTTTTAGTAGAATAAAATATTTCTAACTATGAGTTTAGAAGAAGAAGAAGAAAATAATTCTGCACCCTTGCCTTAGGGCTGGCCGAAAATTATATGTATACATATATAGGTGGCCGAAAATTTCTCTTCTTTCTTACCCTAGGGTGACCGAAATCCTTGACCAAAACTAATTAGGGTTGCCGCAATTTTACTCCTAAAATATTGGAGATTTAGTTGCACCCTAATTCCTATTTTGTTTAAGATTTCCAAACCCTAATCAAACTCAATAATCTTTTATTCCTTATTTGACTAAAATAAAAAGAATTCCTATTTGATTAAATAAATAAAATTAATTATTTATTTCCTTGTCAAACAAGTCTTTCTATTTAATTATACTATTACCAATAGTATACAAATAGGAATCATATTTCCTATTTAGAAAAGATTTGTTACTTTAATTAAACAATTAATTAATTCTTATTTAATTAAATAATGAAACAAAATAATATTAAATGCTAATATAGCATCTTGCCGCCCCACATATGTATTGGGCCAAATATTATTTTTCCTATTTCATTTAATCCATAGGACTTTAAATAAAAAGCCCACATGTGAACTAGACCCAATCTTACTAAAAGAAACAAGCCCACATGTCATCTATTAATATATAAATATAATTGTGCAGCCCATTACATAAATAATGTGCAAATTATATTCTTAATATATTAAATTGCAATTCTAGATGGACCCTAAATTGGTCCGGTAGAATATATCAAGTGATCCATGCAAGTCCGTGTGGATTGGGGATCTTGGCGGGCTATCTAAATTTAAGCTCCAATAGACATAACCTAATCACAATCAACAAATGATTCACTTAGGTCCGATCCATTAATTTTAGCTCATTCCACTAAAGAGCTAAAATTGAACTCTTAAATAAAGACAGAAAAGGAAGATGTTTCCTCATTCATACCCTAGACAATCATATTGGAGATAGTGTATCCTCGTGATTAATATCAGTAATCGCCAAGAGTTCATAGACCGCCTATAACTCTCCAAGTTACCATATTTACTCATATGACCACGTTTTGAACTTGGATGTTTTGACTTGTCCAGAAGCCATGTTTTCAATAGACACTATTGAAAACTCAACGTTGAGATTTAATATCCAATTACCTCAAAACATCCATATGATGATATTATACTCTCATTTAACAAATGGAGTCACGATGTCCATATCTATAAATGAAGTCCTCTATCGATTAACAAATGAATATCACCAAACTATCGAGGATAGACTATGCGATATAATCGTACTCATTGATAGCTCAAATGATATCACCTGCAACCATAAGTCCATCATTTATCTCAGGATTAAGATAGACTCTCCGATTGTCCTGATAATGAAATTACTTTTATCTACTGACGGTTATAGATAAAGTATTTCATTGTGATCCTGTTCAATGCACCCAGTGCACTAGATCCTTTTGCTCGAAGACACTCCGATGATTTTAGACTCATCATATCTCATTTGATCCCACTCAAATGCTAGCAAAAGAATTCTACAACTTTAACAAGATAAAGGTGCCCAACCTTTAACTTAAGTTGTGAACGATATTCAAGACTAACTAAAGAATTGTGTCTACCACATACATATCCAAATGTATGAACAATTCTTCTTTTCTCATAGTCTTTAGACCTTATGATTATTTATTTTAACAATTATTAAACTATAAATGCTATAAGATTTGTTTAAACCAGAAATCACTTTATTAATATGAATAAGATTGTTAATTACACTATTACACTCTTGCTATTGAGCATAATCCTAACAATCTCCCACTTGCGCTATAGCAAATGTGTCATATCTCTCAAGCCCATATTCTCTAGGTGCCCATCGAAACTCTTCTGAGGTAAAGCCTTTGTGAAGGGATCTGCTAGATTTTCCGCTGACGCGATTTTGGTAATCGTCACGTCACCTCTTTGAACAATCTCCCTTAAAAGATGATATTTCCTTTCTATGTGTTTACCTCTCTTGTGACTTCTAGGTTCTTTCGAATTAGCCACTGCTCCACTGTTGTCACAGTAGATAGTGATCTGCTTATTCGCACTAGGAACCACTTCCAAGTCAATCAAGAATTGACGGAGCCAAACAGCCTCTTTAGCAGCCTCGCATGCAGCAACATACTCAGCTTCCATGGTGGAATCAGCAATACAAGATTGCTTGATACTCCTCCATATAACTGCTCCTCCTCCAATAGTAAACACAGCTCCTGATGTGGATTTTCTGGAGTCAGAATCTGATTGAAGATCAGAATCTGTATACCCAACGGGAATCAAATCCCCTCCAGAGTATACAAGCATATTATCTCTCGTTCTTTTGAGATACTTGAAAATATGCTTGACTGCCGTCCAGTGATCAGGACCAGGCTTCGATTGAAACCTGCTAACTATGCCAACAGCAAAACAAATATCTGGTCTAGTGCAGAGCATTGCATACATGAGACTTCCAACTGCCGAGGCATATGGAACTCTACTCATGAACTGCTCTTCATGCTCATTCTTAGGAACTTGTTCCTTAGAAAGCTTGATTCCATGTCTGAAAGGTAACATACCTTTCTTGGAATCCTGCATGGAAAACCTAGACAAGATTTTGTCTATGTATGAAGCTTGGGATAATGCAATCGTTCTATTCTTTCTATCCCTTATAACTTGGATACCTAGAATAAAACTTGCTTCTCCTAAGTCCTTCATATCAAATTGTTTTGCTAACCATTCTTTTACTGATGTCAATACACCTACATCGTTTCCGATGAGTAGTATATCATCAACATAAAGAATCAGGAAAACCAACTTGTCGCCCTTAATCCTCTTGTATACACAAGGTTCGTCAAGATTCTGAATAAATCCAAAACTTTTGACTGCTTGATCGAACCTTATGTTCCAGGATCTGGATGCTTGCTTTAATCCATATATGGATTTCTGCAACTTGCATACCTTTTCCATTTGGCCCTTTTCAATGAATCCCTCTGGTTGCATCATGTAGATGCTTTCGTCAAGACTTCCATTAAGGAAAGCTGTCTTGACGTCCATTTGCCAAATCTCTAGATCTAAAGATGCTGCAATGGATAAGAGTATCCTAATGGATTTAAGCATGGCCACAGGAGAGAAGGTTTCCTCGTAATCGATACCTTCTTTCTGTGTATACCCTTTAGCTACCAGTCTAGCTTTAAAGGTTTCCACCTTTCCATCCATACCTCTCTTCCTCTTGTATACCCACTTGCACCCAATGGGTTTTATCCCTTTAGGCAAGTCTACAAGGGACCAGACTTTGTTATTGAACATAGATTCAATCTCAGATTGCATTGCCTTTTGCCAATGGCGACTATCAACATCCTCCATAGCTTCCTTGTACGTATAGGGATCATCGTCGTCAGGGAGATTCTCTACAGATTCTCCCAGACCGATGTATCTTTCGGGTTGTGTTCTAACCCTCCCACTACGACGAGGAATGGTAGGTTGTTGACCTTGTGTTGGATCGGAACTTACAATTGGGTTAGGTTGTGTAACCTCTCGTGGAATTGTATCTCCTGACATCTCATTCAGGACAATTCTACTTTTAGGCACAAAATCATTCATATAGTCCTTATCCAGAAATTTAGCATTTGTCGAAACAAATACTTTAAGATCTGAAGGACTATAAAAATAATATCCTTTAGTTTCTTTCGAATACCCTACAAATATACATGTTTCTGAACGGGACTCCATCTTTTCTGTCTTTCCTTTTAACACGTGCGCAGGACATCCAAATATCCTTAAGTGTTGTAAACTAGGCTTGCGCCCAGTCCACAACTCATGCGGTGTTTTACGAACAGACTTAGATGGTACACGGTTTAGAATGTATATTGCAGTTTGTAAAGCATATCCCCAGAAAGAAATAGGAAGTGTTGAATAACTCAACATCGACCTAACCATATCCAAAAGAGTTCTATTTCTCCTTTCTGCTACCCCATTTTGTTGAGGTGTACTAGGTGCAGAAAACTGAGAAACTATCCCATTATCAATAAGATATTGCTGAAACTCACCAGATAGATATTCTCCACCACGATCAGATCTCAAGATTTTTATGTGTTTCTCAAGCTGATTTTCCACTTCAGCTTTAAATGCTTTAAACATGTCAAAAGCATCCGACTTATGTCGCATGAGATACACATATCCAAATCTTGAGTGATCATCTGTGAAAGTGATGAAGTACTCATATCCACCTCTAGCTTGAATGCTCATAGGTCCACATACATCAGTGTGTATCAATCCTAAACATTCAGTGGTTCTGGCACCTTTGGCAGAGAACGTCCTTTTGGTCATTTTACCTTCCAAACAAGATTCACAAGTTGGTAGATCATCAACCTTTAAGTCACTCAAAGGTCCGTCACTTACCAATCTTTTAATCCTATTAAGGTTAATATGACCTAAGCGTAAATGCCAAAGGTAGGTTTCATCTTTTGATAATTTAACTCTTTTATGATCAGGTTCCGTTATTTCTGTGTCTAACGAGTGAGAGATATTTCTATGCAAGAAGTATAGACCATTTTCCAATGTACCTTTGCAAATAACTTTGTCATTCTTACTAATAATAAAAACTTTATTAAAAGTAACCGAATATCCAAATTTATTTAAACAAGAAACTGAAATTAAATTCCTCTTGAATTGAGGTACATAATAAACGTCTATTAAATCTAAATGCCTTCTAGAATCCAAAAACTCTAATATCTCCCACTGCACTTGCAGACACTAACGTTCCGTTGCCCATGCACAAATTGATTTCATTCTTATTTAGCCTTCTCCTTTCTTGAAACCCCCGTAAGGAATAACAAACATGATTAGTGGCTCCAGAGTCTACGGTCCAAGAATCTGTAGAATCTACCAGAAAAACATGTTTCAAGATAATTCATATTACCTTGTTCCTTCTTATTTTGAGACTTTGGAAAGTTACTTTTCCAATGTCTCTTTTCACCACAAAAGAAGCACTTCCTTTTGATCTTGGTTACTTTCTTGGTAAGCCCAAGTTGCTTTTTCTTCTATTATTCCTAGACCTTCTGACAGGTCTTAATAGTAGCAACTTTACCAACCATATGAATCTCTTCTAGAGACATCATCATATCAACAGCAGACCCTATTCCTTCATGCTGCTGTTGCAACACGTCGGAGATGGTAGCCATTTGGCCATCTCATTAGAGGTCTTCCACTGCTCATACTCGTCTCATTGCATTAGATTCATTAGTAAGAGCAGGTGGTTTAGGAGTAGTTAGAACAAAATTTATATTTTTCCAGCTTGCAGCAACAACCCAATTTTCCTTTTCCATGTGACATAATTATTACCGGTTAAAGTTTTATCTTTCAGGATGTTCATAAGTGATGGGGTCATGATTTCTTAATTAAACAAAAATTAATATAAGTAAATAATCATTATAAAGCACTTTTAAATATTTATCTTGAATTAAATGAATAACTCAATCATAAAAATTCAACGGTGATCTAACACCCATAAATGTTACGCCTCCTTTGGGAGTTCGCACCATTTACTAGTTAGACTAGGTCCCACCTAATTGTTAACATAACAACCAGCGTTTTCAATTTTAGCCTTGCAATTTTACTGACAAGAACTCTTTGGAGGATATCAATAAAATTACATTGAGTGTGTTACCAAGATATCGACCCTCAATTTTCTCTCACGAAAATCCCTCCTTTGGGAGTAGATCTCGTTGAGTCCATTGTCTAGTCTATCCTTGTGAGGAAGTATATTGCTTAATTCCATTCATGGATGTCCCTTTGGGGAATTACCATAAAATAATTAAGCTCAACTAATCTTGGAAGCCATAGGTGTTACAAAAACATCTTCTCCCACTCAATTATTTAAGGCGTGTGATTAAATCCCATAGAATGATTTACCAAGTTATCTAGATGCCAATTTAGATACCTAAATCATTCAATGCATGTTCATACCAAAAGAGATATATGAGTGACACTCCTATTCTATATGTCATGTTATCATACAACAACAAAAAATTGTAATATTTAACCATAAATTAAATAGCAACAATTTTGGCCCATCCTAGAAAAACAAATAAATTACATTGATATAGGAATACAAGATCTTCGAGTGGCCCATCACCATAAGCCCATCCTCCAGCCTCCCTCCACGGGATTGCACGGCCCACAACCCCACGTAAGGGGCTGCCATGCGCAGCCCATGGGCCTTGCATGGCTGCCGTGCGCAGCCCTCTTGGTGGCAAGGCTGCCGTGTGCAGCCCACTGTATTTCGGGCATGCCATGCGCAGCCCAATCCACTCCTAGGGTGCGCACGGTGCTCGTTCTCGGTTCCGGTTGCTTCGTTTCTTCGATACTTCGATGTAGAACGTGTTACAATTTAATTTAATCAAATAAAATTACTGCAGAAATTTTTTTTTTTTTTATTCATGACAGTAAAAAAAAAAAACTGCACATTATAATAAATAATACATTAAAAACTGCAGCAATTTTAATACATAAAAAAAATCCTAGCAACTACCAAGAAGGAATTATGGCGATGATAGACCACCCTTCTTGTTACAATTCCGAAACCAAAAATACATTGAAAATCTAGAGCCAAAATCGAGCAATAACAATCCACATAAAAACATATATTAATCCATACATCACATGTAATAATATATGCGAATACCTAGAGTGCCATCTCTTTCTAAACATGCATAATCACAATAAAAAGAAATCGATCCACGTATATATACGTTTAATTAATTAAAAGGGTTCAACCTAGGCTCTGATACCAATTGTAGGGAAAAATAACGTACCCGCAACGGAAGCGAGACTAGAAAATAGTTTGAGATAGCTTTTAAAATTTTTCCAATTATGAACCTTAAACCCTTTTGATTAATTAAATATATATAACAAAGTAATAAAAGTTTAATACCTCTTGTCGCGTGATCCGATTGACTTGCGTCGATGGTAATCCGCAAGATCTTCAATCCTAGCACGAACGTGGATCACCTAGGAGCGTGGTCTCCCTTCTCTTTGAATTGCAAACCTGTGATGGGATTAAACAAACTTTTCTTTCTTGATCGTTAGTCACAAAAACAATCAAAAGAAACCTAAGATTATTCCGGTCACTTTTGAGTTCTCAATCTAATGATCGAAACTCGCGTGAACCTTGATCGATGTTGTATACACAAGCTTATCAATGATTAAGCAAGTAGTACACCATCAAAGAATAATCTATGTTCCTTTTTCTCTTGTTTTAGTAGAATAAAATATTTCTAACTATGAGTTTAGAAGAAGAAGAAGAAAATAATTCTGCACCCTTGCCTTAGGGCTGGCCGAAAATTATATGTATACATATATAGGTGGCCGAAAATTTCTCTTCTTTCTTACCCTAGGGTGACCGAAATCCTTGACCAAAACTAATTAGGGTTGCCGCAATTTTACTCCTAAAATATTGGAGATTTAGTTGCACCCTAATTCCTATTTTGTTTAAGATTTCCAAACCCTAATCAAACTCAATAATCTTTTATTCCTTATTTGACTAAAATAAAAAGACTTCCTATTTGATTAAATAAATAAAATTAATTATTTATTTCCTTGTCAAACAAGTCTTTCTATTTAATTATACTATTACCAATAGTATACAAATAGGAATCATATTTCCTATTTAGAAAAGATTTGTTACTTTAATTAAACAATTAATTAATTCTTATTTAATTAAATAATGAAACAAAATAATATTAAATGCTAATATAGCATCTTGCCGCCCCACATATGTATTGGGCCAAATATTATTTTTCCTATTTCATTTAATCCATAGGACTTTAAATAAAAAGCCCACATGTGAACTAGACCCAATCTTACTAAAAGAAACAAGCCCACATGTCATCTATTAATATATAAATATAATTGTGCAGCCCATTACATAAATAATGTGCAAATTATATTCTTAATATATTAAATTGCAATTCTAGATGGACCCTAAATTGGTCCGGTAGAATATATCAAGTGATCCATGCAAGTCCGTGTGGATTGGGGATCTTGGCGGGCTATCTAAATTTAAGCTCCAATAGACATAACCTAATCACAATCAACAAATGATTCACTTAGGTCCGATCCATTAATTTTAGCTCATTCCACTAAAGAGCTAAAATTGAACTCTTAAATAAAGACAGAAAAGGAAGATGTTTCCTCATTCATACCCTAGACAATCATATTGGAGATAGTGTATCCTCGTGATTAATATCAGTAATCGCCAAGAGTTCATAGACCGCCTATAACTCTCCAAGTTACCATATTTACTCATATGACCACGTTTTGAACTTGGATGTTTTGACTTGTCCAGAAGCCATGTTTTCAATAGACACTATTGAAAACTCAACGTTGAGATTTAATATCCAATTACCTCAAAACATCCATATGATGATATTATACTCTCATTTAACAAATGGAGTCACGATGTCCATATCTATAAATGAAGTCCTCTATCGATTAACAAATGAATATCACCAAACTATCGAGGATAGACTATGCGATATAATCGTACTCATTGATAGCTCAAATGATATCACCTGCAACCATAAGTCCATCATTTATCTCAGGATTAAGATAGACTCTCCGATTGTCCTGATAATGAAATTACTTTTATCTACTGACGGTTATAGATAAAGTATTTCATTGTGATCCTGTTCAATGCACCCAGTGCACTAGATCCTTTTGCTCGAAGACACTCCGATGATTTTAGACTCATCATATCTCATTTGATCCCACTCAAATGCTAGCAAAAGAATTCTACAACTTTAACAAGATAAAGGTGCCCAACCTTTAACTTAAGTTGTGAACGATATTCAAGACTAACTAAAGAATTGTGTCTACCACATACATATCCAGATGTATGAACAATTCTTCTTTTCTCATAGTCTTTAGACCTTATGATTATTTACTTTAACAATTATTTAACTATAAATGCTATAAGATTTGTTTAAACCAGAAATCACTTTATTAATATGAATAAGATTGTTAATTACACTATTACACTCTTGCTATTGAGCATAATCCTAACACCCCCCCCCCCCTCTCTCTAGATTGATATTGTATACACACCGTGTTTATTTGTGAACTTTCATGGGTCGTCCTCTTTAACAGCATCACCCCCCTGCACAACATTAGACTCCATCTGGGTCCCTCCTACTATAGGAACCATGGATCCAGTTGGGTCCTCATCCTCCTCCACCAGGACCACTCCTAAGGTAAACACGGGGTCCACCAGTTGTTCTTCTTGGATAGGAGGATTCAGAGCAGCTCCCTCAGCGCCATCAAGCTGGATCCCTACAGCTATGCCAGCCCCTTGACCCGGATGAACTGCATCTTGTGGGGGAACCTCTGCTTCATGGTCCTCGTCTGCTAACTAGGTAGCCTTAGCCATTATTTGATCCCGGTCCCAGTTCAAGGCTGCTTGGAGGTCAAAGGGAGGGAGCAAAGCTATGGCCACCTCATAACAAGCTGTGAAGTAGCCATCTTCAAATGTAGGGCCTTGCTGAGCCTCTAGGCCTGCTATGGTGTCGCGCAAAAGTTTGTTCTCATCTTGTAGCAACCTCTTCTCCACTTTTACGCGCTCCTACTTCTCTCGACGGCGCAGGGACCTGACAGTTTCAGTATCCAGGTAGCGCTCAAGGCATCTAATAGCCACAAGGCCTCCTGCCACCCCTCTTCAGATTCCTTAGCTTCTTGGAGTAGAGGAGCTACACTCTGCTGGGTCTGGACCATTTCTTGCTGAGTATCCTCTAGTTTTGCTTGGAGGCTGATATACACTTTCTTCAGGGTCAGCAGCTGCTTCTCCATGTAGGGAAAAATACGTGCACGCAGCGGAAGCGAGACTAAAAGAGTTTAGTATATTTTAAAAAAAATTCCATATTGAACCTTAACCCTTTAATTAATTAAACATATATACAAAAAGATGAAATACCTTTGTCGCATGATCCGATTGACTAACGTCGATGGTAATCAGCAAGATCTTCCAAAACCGATCACGAACGTGAATCACATAGGAGCGTGGTCTCCCTTCTTTGAATTGTGAACCTGAGAATGGACAACAAAAACGTTTCTGATTCTGTTAGTCACTACAAACTCCAAAAGGTTGCTAAGAATGTTCCAGTCACTTTTGAATTCACAATCGTAAGATTGAAATTCACGTGAACCTAATTCGAAAGTGTGTACAAGATCTCTTGATGTTAAGATCAAGATCTCTTGATGTTAAGATCACTAGTACACTATCGAAACAAGAACAAATCTTTTCTCACAAAACCCTCTTAGCCGAATTTCACACTAGTCTAAGAGTTGGATTTTATTTTTCTCTAGCAAAAAAAAAAATCTCTCAATTGCAAAAACTAGGGTTACCAAATAAATATTCAAAGAATATCTACTCTCTTTTTTTCTGCACGCCTAATATATATATTTATATATATGTTACTGCACAATAGCCTACCTAATATATATCTTTATATATATATATATATATGTAAGGAATCCCGGTTTTTGATTGGCTTATTTCGTGGGCAAACCACATATTGGGGTTGTTTGTAAAGGATAGCTTAAGTGATAGGTGATCATGCTCAATGGCCTTACTCAAGACCTCAAGGATGACAAGCACTCCAAAGGTAATATATTAGTGCTTATTTTCTTATTGAAAAGATTTAGTCGCACACACTCACTAGTATTGTTTCCATATGTTTGCTTTACCTTTGTGTGCATTCTCTTCAAATGTCACTTTTCACACTAGCACTTTGTTTGTTATATCTTAGTGTGTGTTTTTGTGTCTTGTAATTCGTTTCCCGAATATGTTCGGAAACGTCCGCGCTTGCACGATAATGTGCTTGGTTTTAGGCGAAGATCACCTTCGGAGATTGCCTTTGGCTTCTCCTTTGGTTTCACCATCAGTGGTGAAACGACGGTTTGATCAGCGGCCATGACCGCCGAATGGAAACCGCCGTTTGATTCTAGAGAGCTCTGTATTGGATCAGCGGTTACGAATAGCGGCCAGGCCGCCAAATCTAAACCGCCGAATAGACCTAATGCATTTATTATTCTTGGTCTTTATTCAGCGGTTTAATCGGCGGTTTTGAAACCGCCGATTTAGATATTTTAGGTCGGTTTCTTTTTGGGTTTTGATTGGCAGTTTCGTTGACCGCCGAATTTGGTTGCCGATTGATCCCCTGCTTCTTGGGTTCAATTCGGCGGTTCAATTCTCCGGCCACGACCACAGAATGAAACTGCCGAATGATGATTTCAAGGGCAGTTTCGTCTTTTCACATGCCCTGTTCTCTTTGTCTATAAATATCGTACTTTCTCATTTCTCTGACCAAGTTCTTGACTCCTAAAGAACCCTAAGCTTAAAAGAGAGATTTTGGAGAGATATTTAATAGAGAACTCATTTCCTAAGCACTCAAACCATATACATGTGCATCAAAGATCATCTAAGCATTTTCTATCATAGTTAGTTTGCTGATTTGAATGGGTCTTGGTCATCACACTTCCCTTGGTATGTTCTTCACTTTTATCCATTGATATTTAGTGATTTATTTACGAAGGCATCTCTTTTATTATTTGAATGATCTTAGATTAATATCTTATATTCAAAATAGAGATTGTTTGTGATGACATGATTGAGTGTTGTATTGTGATAGCTATCTAGGTTTTTATAATCTATTTTTAGCTAAGCTATTTGACATGTCATTTAGCTATTGATATCTAGGATTGTTTGTATTGACATATTATCATCCTAGATAAGCATATAGGGTTGCCTAGCTCTTATTGCTTTTATTGAGTATTGTTATATTCACATAGGTTGTATCATCTCTTCATTGAGAATTTAAGTCTTGTTGGCTAAGGTTGCTTAGGCCACAAGCAAAATTGACTAGAGCCACTTTTAAAGGCCCGCGTGGTAGAAGTCGAGGGTTATAGACTGGAGTGTTAGACGAGGTCTACATAGGTTGTAAACTCCATTTCAATTAGTGGATATCGAGGTTCGAGTGTGGCGCACTATACAACCCATGGTTTTTTTCCCAGTGGTTGGGTTTTCCACGTATACATTAAGTGTTATTTAAATTCCGCACCATATTACACTTGTTGTTTTTATATTGACTATTAAGGGCTTTTTAATAATATTGACCTTAAACGAAAATTGGGTAAAATTAGTTAAAATCTATTCACCCCCCCTCCTTCTAGATTAATATATATTTGTAAACACACCCGAGCGTACATTGTATTTGTACACTTTCAATATATATTACTGCACGCCTGATATCTATATATATAGTGCACAGCCATTTGCCATATATATTAATATATCTATATATTGGGGCCGAAAATCCTCTATCATGTAGGATTTGCGTCTTTTGACTTAAATCCTAACCCTAGGTAGATTTTCTTAAAATTCCAAACTCTAATCCAACTCTTTAGTGTATTTATAACTATATAAAAGACTTCCTAATTTGACTAAACAAATAAAATCTTTTATATTTAGTATAATACTAATAGTAGTATACTACTAGGAAACATATTTCCTAATCAGAAAAAGATTTGATTTTTTAATTAAATAATTAATTAACATATTAATTAATTTCCATTTAATTAAATAATAAAATAAAACAAGATAATGGGCTATGATTAGCCATTGCCGCCCATGACTAGAACTTGGGCTTACATATTGTTTTCTTATTTTATTTAATCCATTTGGACTTCAATAAAAAAGCTCACATGTGAACTAGACTCATTCTTACTAAAAGAAACAAGCCCACATACCTTTAATTAATATGTTAATATAATTAAACAGCCCATTAAATAAATAATGTGCAAATTATATTCTTAATATATTAAATACAATTCTAAATGGACCTACAAATAGTCCGGTAGAATATATCAAGTGATTCATGCAAGTCCGTGCAGATTGGGGATCTTGGCGGGCCTATCTAAATTTAAGCTCCAATAGACATAACCTAATCACAATCAACAAATGATTCACTTAGGTTCAATCTATTAATTTTAGTTTATTTCACTAAAGAACTAAAATTGCACTCTTAAGTAAAGATGGAATAAGTTAACGATACTCATTCATACCATAGACAATCATATGGGAGATAGTGAATCCTCGTGAAGAATATCAGTAATCGCCAAGAGCTCATAGACCGCCTATAGCTCTCCAAGTTACCATATTTACTCATATGACCACACTTTGAACTTGGATATATATTATGACTTGTCCAGAAGTCATCTTTCAATAGACACTATTGAAAACTCAATGTCAAGATTTCATATCCAAAACCACAAAAGCATCCATATGATGATATTCTACTCACATTTAATAAATGGAGCCACGATGTCCATATCTATAAATGAAGTCCTCTACCGATTAACAAATGAATACCACCAAACTATCGAAGATAGACAATGCTATATAATTGTAATCATTGATAGCTCAAATGATAACACTTGCAACCATCAGTCCATCATTTATCTCAGGATTAAGATAGACTCTCCAATTGTCCTGATAATGAAAAGACTTTTATCTAATGACGGTTCTAGAAAAAAATTTTCATTGTGATCCAGTTCAATACACCCAATGCACTAGATTCTTTTACTCGAAAACCCTTTGATGATTTTAGACTCATCACAACACATTTGATCTCACTCAAATGCTAGTAAAAGAATTCTACAACTTTAACAAGATAAATATGTCCAACCTTTAACTTAAGTTGTGAACGTTATTCAAGACTAACTAAAGAATTGTGTCTACCTTATACATATCCAGATGTACGAACAATTCTTCTTTTCTCATTATGATTATTTACTTTGACAATTATAATAATAAATGCTATATAAGAATTTGTTAACAAACAGAGATCACTTTATTAATATGAAAAGATTGTCAAGTACAATATTACACTCTTGCTATTGAGCATAACCCTAACACCCCATAGCCAAAGCAAACTTGAATCCTTGCAAAAAGAAGAGAAATTCAATACCTGCCAGAAGGAAGAAAAGGATAACAAGAGAGAAGATGGAAGTCTACCTCAGCTAAGAGAGACGCCCCTTGGTGACTAGAATGTTTGTGGGGAGCTTTGCCATGCTTGTTAAGTCTCCACTAGAGCAAGATGCAGCAAATCAGGATACAACTTCATCAAGAATAGTACCTCCCAACCCCGATTCAGATGGGACGTCAGCGGGAGAGGCAAAAATAGGCGCAGCATCTTCGTTTTCTGTCTGCTCAATATGGTCTTTGAAGACTGCTGTAGTTAAAGGAGTGGGAGAAGAAATCATCATAGCAGGGGGAGCAACGTCACGGTCTTTCTTTTGCGCTTGTTTTCCAGAACCCTGGGCTTTAGCTGCCCGGGCCAGCATCGCCTTGATCCTTGAGCGCGATGGAGGAGAAGTAGAAAGACAGGCAGGAGCCTTGGCCTTAGACCCTGCTGGAGCAAGAGAAGAAGTGGTGACACCAGCAGGCATCTTTGATGGAGCCAGAGGAGGAGTGGGATCGGTTCAAGTTTATGTGGACCCTGGCACGACTCTAGTAGTGGTAGAAGGAGAAGGAATAGGAGAAGTATGAGTCGACAGAGTTAGATCCCCCATCCCAGAGGAAGATGGAGACCCCGCAGCCATCGGGGCAGCAAATACTGCAAGAAGAGAAGAAACTCAATGAGAAGAAGAAGAAGGAGAGTATGTATACGCATAAAAATAGGGGAAGTAGATGCAGTCACTTACCAGGAAGGACGAGGGAAATCTTCAAGTACCGCTCCAGTCTGTCTCCCTCAAAGGGGTCCAGAGTGGGATACTTCATGTTCGTGTATCCCCTCTTCATGATCCTCGAAAGGATGTCCCGGGATTCAGGAGAGAGCATCCCCTTCGCCAATTTGTCCCTTGCTATGAACTGGGTAGGGACGGGGTATTCATACCCCCCGTTGAAGGCAGTGCGCCCCCACTCGCCTTCAACCACAAACCATTCCTCCTTCCATGGCGCAACGTACTTCACATTCGCCCCTAGAATGGTAAACTTAATATCATTTGATGCCCTCAGGTAGAATTGACCCCTGGGCACCATATTTGCAATGTTGAAGAAGAAGTGAAGCTCGTCTAGACTCGGCTCCCAGTCTATGTTTTCTTTTTCGCACTGCTCCCTCCAGAGCACCAGCCCCGTTAAATGCTTCCAAAAGCCCGGTGAGATCTGGTAGGGGGCTAACTCTAGCACTAAAAGAGCCCGGGGCAGAGTGGGATATAGTGGCAGCCGGACTCCATATTCGAAGGCCGCCTTGTGAATCAGCAGACGATCCTGTGGCGGGGTATACACGACATAACCCCGATGAGGGAGGGAGAGAGTGACATAATCCGGAATCTTGTATTCTTCTCTTAGCCTGGCCAGTGTGTCCAAAGTACACATGGAATCAGGGATTATCCTCCCATCGTGGAAGGAAGCAAAGGAGCCGGACTGGACCCCGACTAAAGAGACGCCTCCGTCGCCACCACCAACCCTTGCTGCATCCAACCCATCATTGATAATAACAGGGTCCTCTGGTTGGTTGTGGAAACCCGACCCGATTCGCAGGTTTCGTGAAGAAGGACGGCGTTGAGTCGGTGGGGTATCGCTAGAGGCGCCGTCTCTGCCGTGACTCCGTTTCTTCCCTGTCAATGTTGGAGAAGCCTCCCCCGAATCAGCATTCTCCATACTGAACAGAGCGTCGAGACTGTCAGTGGAGCTTGGAGAAGCGGGCTCAGGGGGTGCGGAAGCCGCCATTGGGGGAGTCATGCCAGGGGTAATTTCTTGTGAAGTGGTGGGGAGTTTGGAAGTAGATGCCATTGAAGAAGAAGAAGAAGAAGAAGAAGAAGATGGAAGAAACTTTGAAGATCGCTAGTAAAAAAGAAAAAAAGCAAGGCAGATAGGGTTTGCTCTCTGTTGTGATTTTGAAAATTTGATTGAAAGTGATGAAGAAAGCACCAGTGAAGCCGGTCTATTTATAGAAGAGGGGTGGCGGTTGCATACTAGGAAACCGGGATCGGTGACCGGCAGAATGGGTTAGAGGTGTTTTCCGCATTAATCCCACCAAAACGGCTCTTTTTGAAAACAAGGAAACCAATAATTGATTGACACGTAGACTACGCAATTAGTACTAACACATTAAGTAAAGATTTCCTCCACCGAGGTGGAGAACTAGTCAGACAAGGATATATGCAGATAGGATAAAGCAAAATATCAAGGGTGACTTTTGTTAACCACCAAAATTGGCGAAGGACCAAAGAAGAATTTTCCACCTCGACACAAGGAGGACATAGGAGTCTAGACACCATCCGGCTACCCCGATAAAGGGGGACCCCAACTGATCCGGGTGCATACCCCCTCCAGCGGGGTCCGGCCCAGCCTTTCCCCAGCATCTTAAGGACCCTGCCAGCATCTTGATTCATAAGCATTTCCCCGAGCCGGACTACTCGTTAAAACCCGTAGCGGGGTCCAACCCAGTCATGTCCTGGTTTCCTATGAACCTCACAGCACCCCGACACGGAGTACCACTAAGCATCCCGCTATGGTACCAGCTAGACATCCCCCTACTTCAGTAACATGATGCCTAGTGGTTGACACCTTCTGATATAACCAGCCCACCAAGCAGGAAGATACCGAGCAATAAGATTCTCATACTAGAACTAAAAGCTCCATAGAGACTTATTAAAATGCCGCCGTCTAGTCAAAATAGAGGAGATGTATTCCTTCCTACTAGAGAGTCATATGTTAAACAGGTCAACACAGTTAGAATCCTCCTAGGAAGGAAAGGTTTGCTTACAAGATTGACTCCTCTTAGGTAGGAAAGACTGGATTCTGGACGTAAAAGCTCCGAGATTATCTCCTAAGAGGAAGGAGATCCCGCAATTACCAAACCCTAGACCAAAATTATAGGAGTGCATGGCAAGCAACAAGACCTATATATACAACAGCTTATTCACCGAAAAGGAGCCAAAATCAGACTGAAAAATTAGAGAATCTCCAGAAACCCTACGATCAATTCTACATATCGACACACACGAATTCACCATCACCACCATCTCCATTATTCACCAAGCCTTCTAGTTCGCGTCTAATCTTGAAAAATATAGTCCATGTATTTGTAACGTAGAATAATGAATAAAAAGCTCTTCTCGTTTGTTTATCATGCATTCTTAATCGTTTGTGCATTATCGAGGACCTAGTTGGTACCAAACTACTTGATACCTCTTTGACCGGGGTCATCTCTGATCTTGGTCCCCCTTAAAGTAGTTATTTGGAATTTCACCCCAATGACGATTTTCTGGTAACAGTCTACACATGTTTTATATTGTTGAAGTGTTGTGATTCAAGCTATCTATAGGGATAAACTCTAGTTTATTTTCAAGGGATTGAAAAAGGTATAAAAACCTAGTCACCTCCCTCTAGGTTAGCTTTTGTATATTTCACCGCGTTTGTATATTTCACCATAGGAGTTGTGTGCATGCACTCCTTAAGGCTATGCACTCGGTTGTGGACAAGGATATGAAGTTCCTATTACTGGAAAATCGTCACTAGGGTGAAATTCCAAATAACGACTCTAAGGGGACCAAGATCAAGATTGATCCCGGTCGGAGGGGTATCACATAGTTTGATACCGACTGTGTCCTCAATAATACACGTATGATTTGGATCACAAAATAAACAAAATAGGCTATTTATTGATCATCACTTTGCATTACAATTACAAGGGTTAAGTTTTTCTAGGTTAACCGTAGAGTTTGGAGATTCAGTAAGTTGTGGAGATGGTGGTAGTGAACTCATAAGTGTCGATAAGTAGAACTGAATGTAGGTTTTTTTTTTTCGTCCCCCCCTTTCTAGTGTAAAACATGTTGTTTATATAGGTCATGTTACTTGCCATGCACTTCTATAGTTTCGGTCAAGGGTTTGGCTATTACAGAATCTCCTTCCTTTTAGGAGATAATCTCAGAGCTTTTGCGTGCGAGATCCAGTCTTTCCTTCCTAGGTGGAATCAATCTCGGAATCTAGTCTTTCTTTCCTATGAGGATTCTAACAGAGTTGACTTGTTTAAAATAGAACTCTCAGTTGGCGAGAAGGAGTACACCTCTTCTATTTTGACTGAATAGTGGCGTTTCAATAAGTCTTTATGAAGCTTTTAATCCTGGCATGAGAGTCCTGCTATTTGGTATTTTCTTGCTTGGTGGGCTGATTATACTAGGTGTGAACCACCAAGTATCCTGCTGCTACTTGAGGATCGAGATACCAACCGAGTCAGTAGCGGATGAAAGTATACAAACAAGGTTAAATTGCTTAAGACGTACCTAGAGGGGGGGATGAATAGGTTTTTCACCTAATTTCAACAAACTTAAGTTTGTCCCTCAAGGTAGCCTTACATACAACACAAACAACACGGAATCATACTAAGACAAGTTATCATGTGATCATTCATACATTATCTAAGTATCAATAAGTTGTATGAGGTATAAAGAAAATACAAAAAACAATTAACAAGAATACTTGTATATCAATATATGTTCAATCGTTACAAGTATATACAAATATTGCTATACATAAAAATCTAAACAATATACAAAAGAAATGTAATTATAAATATGATCAAAAGAATATATTTACAAATCACACTTTACAAAATCTTGTATCCAAAAATATCACAAGTGAAGATTGTACTACAAGATTAAAACATACACAAAAACAAATATAAAAGATAGAGATAGAAAGAATTAACACAAGGGATTTTTTAACGTGGTAAAACCTCCAAGGAGGAAACATCCACGGGTTGAATTGCAACCATTGGATACTTATATATATTTGGAAAGTAAATTAGAAATTCCACAAAGTGACCAATCCTAGATCATTAACCCATGTGGAGTCTATGTTTACCCAATCCCTATTGGAAGATACAAAATCCCTCAATGATGTAAACCACATATTGGAACTCATACCAAACCAACATCGTTGGTAGATTAGAAATTCCTCAAGAGTGCATACATATCCCATGTACCCCGCTCTATCGGACTCTATGTCTAACCAAACACCCGGGCCTACCAATATATAAGCCAACTCTCTATATAAGGCACACGTGCCTCTAGAAAGCCTCTCATGCATGACTATCCAAGTCCTCCCGACTCTAGCCATGACTTCTTGCTTGTCTATCCAAGTCCTCCCGACTCTAGACAAGACTTCTTGCTTACCTATCCAAGTCCTCAAGACTCTAGGCAAGATTTCTTGCTTGGCTATACGAGTCATCCCGACTCTAACCAAGACCTCATGCCTTTTACAAGGACTTCCTAGTGTGATCATGTGAATGCAAATGATGCAAACAATCAAAACAACATATAACATGTGATCAATACATTCCATGGAACAACTAGATCTAGAGATGTGAAAACACAAGCAATAGAAATCTAGATGCAAAAATCATGAATGAAAACCTAGAGCATGTGAAAACAATTAACACATAAAACTCCTAGATTCATTCACACAAATAACACTTGAACAATTCATATACATGAGGCACAAGTTCAAGTTGTTATAAACATACATAAAAATGCTAGAATCACAAAATGTATTAAACAAGTATTCTAGCCAAAGATTTAGAGATATGAGATATTGTTAAAAACAAATCAATCCTAGATATCTCTAAAAACACATACAAAGGCTCTAATCCTAGATCTCATCAATCAAGGATCAAAGACACATATAAAAGATTATTAATCAGAAAATGCATCAATCAAGTCTCAAATAATCCTAGATATCAATCTAATCACAATACAACTCCCAATCATGTTAAAAACAAAGAATCCAAGATTCTAGTCAACATGTGTCTCTAATTAGACTTTTCAATTAGATTGATTTTGAAGCTATCTTTCTCAATATCATTCACCAAACATACATATACATATAGAAGAAGAAACCCCAAGCAAATTGAAGGTTAAAAAGATGAAATCACCAAGATATGAACTCTACCTTGATTTCACGAGCTGGTTCGGTTTTCTGAGTGAATCACTCCGAAAATCAATCAAAAAGCTGGAATATCACTTATAAAAGGTAGAGGACTCAATTACAAACAATCTCCAACTTGAATCACTCAATTCCGACTTCGTATGATAAAGTTATGGTGTTTGGAAGTTGAGAAAATTGGAGAGAAACTCTAGACGGGATTTCACAATTTTTCTTCTTGGAAACAAATGGAGGGAATTGGAGAGATTTAAAAGGAAGGGAAGAAGGGCATTTTTGTCCACCAAAAATAGGCCAGACCAGCCTTTCCCACGTGTGGGGTGCGTGTGCCACATAACAAATGGTTGAGAATTCATCTCGGAAAACGACGACGAACACAACTCAACGAATGAGAACGAAAAGTAGCGTAGCTACATCGTTTGGACTCGAAACTTAACATATGAGTAACCAAAATGCTTGGGACTCAATAAGGAATCAATTAAGATCAAGTACAAGTCCAAAACACAAGAAACACAAACATACAAATACAAGTTCACATATGAATGTCATTTCCTAGACATAGTCTTAGAACATGCAACTCTAAAATGTATGAGCATTTGAGTTCAATGCATGAGCATACAAAATCATGTGAATGTGTTATATAAATGGTGCACAACGATGCAGGGACACTTATGAATAATTTGTGTGTGTGTGCCTAATGCCTTGTAAGAGGAATGAGGTCAATTATACCTTTGATGAGCAATGAAGCTAATTCCCCTTATCAAGCCATCATCTTGCATGAACCGTAGTCAAATCTTTCTTTGAAGCTTTGTATCATCATCAATATGACCACATAACCATTAAAAAATAAACATGTTTTGATATGAAATATATGCCAACAACAACCAAAAACCTAACAGCGGGGTATCCTATTGATGAAGTAGAGGGATGTCTAGATGGTACAGTAGTGTAATGCTTGGTGGAACTCCGTGTCGGGGTGCTGCGGGGTCCATAGGAAGCCAGGGAATGACTGGGTTGGACCCCGCTGGAGGGATTTGCAAATAGCCAGGCTTAGGGTAATGCTTGTGAATTGGGATACCGCGGGGTCCGTGAGAAGCTAGGGAATGGCTGGGTAGGATCCCATTAGAGGGGGTATGTACTCGGATCAGTCGGGATCCCTCCTTTTTTGGGGTAGCCGGATGGTGTCTGGATTCCCATGTCTTCCTTGTATCGAGGTGGATAATTCTTCTTTGGTTCTCCGCCAATTTTGGTGGTTAACAGAAGTCCCCCCTGACTTGGACACTGATTCCTTATTGGGGTCGAAGTCGAAGTCAGGCTCTTGATTATGCTCAAAGGATTTTCTGCCTTATCTATCTACATGTTTCCTAGTCTGACTGGTTTCTACTGTGGAGGAGGAAATCTTCTCTGAATACGTTAGTACTAATTGCACAGTCTGCGTGTCAGTCAATGATTGGTTTCCTCGTTTTCAAAAAGAGCCGTTTTGACGCGATTAATACGGAAACGTCTCTAACCCATTCCTCAAGCACGTTACCAGTCACCAATTCCAGTTTCCTTGTGTGTGACCGCCTGCCCTTTTCTATAAATAGATCGGCTTCACTGGTACCTTCTCCACCACTTTCAAACTTTCAAGATTAATGCAGAGAAAAAAAACCCTGACTTCCTTTCTTTCTTTCTTTCCTATCAGCATTCTTCCAGATTTCTCTTTTCTTCTTTCTAATGGCATCTCCTTCAAAGCCTCCTACCGCTTTGCAAGAAGTCTCCGTCAATCAAAAACCTTCCAGTGGTGGCTTCTATACATCCTGACCCCGCATCTCCGCATCTTTTTGACAGTATCGATGCCCTCTTCAATACAGAGAAGGCTGACTTGGTTGAGGACTCTCCGACATCAAAGAGGAGGAAATGAGGTCGAGATGGTGACGAGGCAGCTGATGATACCCCATGAACTCAGCACCGTCGCTCCACCCGAAACCCCCGAATAAGGTCTGGTTTCCATAACCAACCAGAGGACCCAGTTTTGATTAACAATGAGGTGGGCGCTACAAAGGCTGGTGGTGACGAGGAAGGTGGTAGGCATGATGTCCCAGGGTCCAGACCGGTTCTTTCGCCCCCTTCCACGACGACCGGACAGTACCTGACACCGTGTGTACCTTAGATACACTCAACAAGCTAAGGGAGGAGTACAAGATTCCAGACTACATCACGCTTTCCCTCCCTCATCGGAGTTATGACATGTACACCCTGCCTTAGAACCGTTTGTTGATTCACAAAGCAACCTTCGAGTGTGGAGTCCGACTGCCGCTACATCCTACTCTCCTAGGGCTCTCGTGGCGCTGGAGTTGGCCCCGCTCCAGATCTCACCTGGTTTCTGGAAACACCTGACGGGATTCTTGGTGCTCTGGCGGGAGCCGTGCAAGAGGGACCACATTGACAAGGAGCCGGGTTTGGACGAACTCCGCTTTCTCTTCAACATAGCAAGCATGGTGCCCCGGGGTTAATTCTACCTAAGGGCATCCAACGATTTGTAATTCATAGTCCTTGGGGCGAACGTGAAATATGTCGCGGTCTGGAAGGAAGAGTGGCTCGTGGTTGAAGGCGAATGGGGGCGTACAGCCTTCATCGGGGGATATGAGTATCCCATCCTCACCCAGTTCAAGGTGAGGGACAAATGGGTGAAGGGGGTGCTCTCCCCGGAATCCCGAGACATTCTTATGAGGATTGTGAGGAGAGGATATACCAACATGAAGTATCCCACTCTGGATCCTTTTAAGGGAGACCGGTTGGAGAGGTATCTGAAGATCTCCCTGGCACTTCCCGGTAAGCACTTTCATGTTTCTCTCTTGTCCATATGCATGTATGTCTTCCTTCTCCTTCTTCTTATTAATCCCCCTTTTTTTTCTTTGTAGTATCTACAGCCCCGATGGTGACGGGGTCCCCATCCTCCTCTGGAACAGAGAATCTGACCCTGCCTGCTTATACTTTTCCTGTTCCATCTCCTTCCAATACCGCTAGAACTTTACCGATGTCTGCACAAGTTGGAACTGACTCCACCCCTCCTCCTGCTTTTGCGAAGTCTCCAGTCAGCCTTGCTACGCTCCATCCTACTTTAGCGGGCTCATCTGCCAAGGCCTCTACCCGTCCTCCCACACGGTCGTTAATCAAGGCTATACTGGCTTGGGCAGCTAAGGCTTGAGGCTCTGGAAGGCAAGCTAAAAAGAAGGATCATAACACTACCTCACCTACTGTGAAGATTCCTTCCACTTCGCCTCCTTCAATTATCCCGACCGCGTCCCACACCGTGGTGGAAAAGAAGAAGGATACTGACCTACCTCCCCCTCAGGCAGCTGATATTCCTTTGGGATCGGGAGGTACTGCCCAAGATGAGGTGGTGTCTTGCTTTATTTCTTCTTGTCCTGGGCGAAGGCTAGCGAGCATGGCCAAAATCCCATCAGAGATTCTGGCTGCCAAGGGTGTTTCTATCTTGGCCGAGGTAACCTTTCACTTTCTCCTTTATTATCCTTTTCCTTCTTCTTGGCAGGTGTTGACTCTCTTTCCTTTTTGTGGGGTTTCAAGTTTGCTCTAGCTATGGAGAAGCAATTACTGACCCTGAAGGAAGCTTATATTGGGCTCTAGGCCAAGTTGGAGGATGAAAATATATAAACATATATTGCCCGCGTGTGTCTAAACAACCTAGGGGGGGTGAATGGGTTGTTAATCCGTTATTACCAAATTTTCGGATTAGTCAATATTATAAATATAAACCCAATTTAACAAACAATAAAATCAAGTATAAATTGCGAAAATTAAAAAACACTTGATTTTTACGTGGAAACCCACACGGGGAAAAAACCACGGGCTGTTATATGCGCCACACACAGTCAACGAAATCCACTATATGAAAAGGAATTTACACCCTCAAGTGATTCTCGGACTCTCACCCTAGATAACCTCAGGCTATCGACACTACCACTCGCCACTCTTGGTTCAATCCCTAGTGATATCCCCTGAACTACTCTTGGCGTGAGCAACTCCTAATCTACCCGACGGGCCTTTTACAGTGGCACTCAACCAATTGCTTGAGCACTACACACCGGCAGCCACAAGACTTTCCTCGCTTGTGCAACTTCACCTAGAAGCCACAAGACTTTGACTCATGAAGAGAATCAACAACCTATGTGAATATGTGATAATATTCAAGATGCAAATAATGCTAGGCTACACTAAATGCTTAACTAGATGTTATAATGCAAATCAACATCCTAGTTATCAACAAAGCATACATGCACATACATGAAGTCTCAATTAGTTGTAAAGATATCTAACAACCTAATTATCAACAAACAAAGCCAATTCAACACATGTTGTCAATAATCATGGCAAGGACACTAAATGCAATTAACAAATGCAATCAATGAGTCCTACACATTAATGTCTAAATGAAAATCATATAGACTTAGCTAGAGGGCAAAATAGTCCTAAATGCTAGCTATCAGCAAACAACTCATCTCAACCAAAATCAAAGACTCAAACATGTTATAAACAACATTAAGTAAATAGTCATGCATTTAATTAACAACTAAATGCTAATCCTAGGTAAACATGTTATAAATATGAAACAAAGAGATGTAGAACATGTAGAGATTACCTAGTCAAAGAATTAAAGACAACCCATGCTTGGATGATGTTAGGAAGAAGCTAGATGCACATGGGAAGTGGTTTGGTTGAGTAAAGGTGAGTTCTTGGGAGCTTCTCTCTCTAGGGTTTGAGATTCTCTCTCTAAGTTTTGATTTTGAGCTCTCCAAATGTCTAAGAAGACAAGGCAACATATATATAGAGATGCAATCAAAATGATGTTGTTTTATGGACAAACATCAGAGGTCGCCATTTGCGGTCGCCATTTGTCAAATGGCGACCAAGTGGCGACCTCAGCTTTTCTTCTAGGTCACAGTTTGTGGTCGCCATTTGCAAATGGTGACTTCTGACGTTTTCTTCTAGGTCGCAGTTTGCGGTCGCCATTTGCAAATGGCGACCTCTGACGCAACACACAAAAAACCTTCTTTATCGCCATTTGTTTCATGGTGACCTTTCATGGCGACCTCACACCTGATTGATTTTTTAAGAAAAAATCATTTTGTCGTCATGGCAACACCATCAAATGGAATCCCACACAAATGGCAACAATGCCATGTTATCCACTTTGTGTACAATGCAAGTGAAACATTTGAATGCATCCTAATGCCTAACATGTCATGGCATTTCAATGAACAAGATACAATCAATGAAACATGCATGAAGTGATATTCAAGAACATGAATGCACACATATAAAAACACACAACATACAAGTATTAGAAATATGTATGAGTTGTGAGTGTGTTCAACTAGATCTCTTCAAGAGGCAAGTCAAGTGATTACCTTTCGCTCTTGCTCTTGAAGTCAAGTTGGGAAGTCCGGAAGCTTGCCAATCACAATAACCTAAGCTACCCGTTACACACCAATCCCAATGTGGTTTGTCATGAAATAAACCAATAAAAAACGAGGCACTAACAGAGGACACCCAGCAGGAATTGATCCAAACCCAACAAAGTGTGGCTCATTTGCTTCAAGCTGCCAAAGAGTTTGAGGAGGGCAGGCAGACGGTCTTGATGGATGTTAGGAGCTATGAGCGCTGCTTAGACACTGAAACTGTTAGATCTTTACGCCATTGAAAAGAGAGGGAGCGCTTGAAGGAGGAGAAGCGGTTGCTGCTGGATGAGAACCAACTCCTGCGGGATACCATAGCAAGCCTGGTGGCTTAGGAGGGCCCTACCTTTAAAGATGGTTACTTTACTGCTTGTTACGAGGTGGCCACAGCTTTGCCCCCTCCCTTTGACCTCTAGGCAGCCTTGAACTGGCACCGGGATCAGATAATGGCGAAGGCTGCCCAACTAGCGGATGGGGACCAGGAAGTAGATGTTCCCTCACAGGACGCTGCTCATCCGGATCAAGTGGCTGGTATAGCTGTGGGGGTCCAACTTGATGGTACTGAGGGGTTGATCAAGCCAAAATTGGTATGATTTTGGCCCTCATTTCCGACTCTTTTTGCTTGATTCATGGGCATTTCCCCATGTTTAATGGTGTTAAATTGAGTGTTTCAAGTTTTATCAGGTTTCAAGAGCAATTGGGATGAAGTTGAGGACTTGAGTGCAAAAAGGCTCACAAATGGGAAGAAACAGGGCATTTTCACTACTTAAGCAAAAGGAGGTCGCTACATGGTCTCCATGGCGACAGAGGATTATTCAGAGCTTCAGAAGGTCGCCACTTGGTCGCCATGGCGACAGAAAGTTACAAAAATACATCAGGTGGGTCGCCATTTGGTGGTCGCCATAGCGACCCACCCTTGCAAATGGCGACCTCACAACTTTAGTCAGGGTCGCCATAGCGACCTGCTCATGCAAATGGCGACCTAATCACGAATTGCTCATAGTTGCCACTTGCTATATGGCGAAAAAGATGATGTTCATGGCGACCTTTGCATCTAACCGTTTTACGCACCAGGGTCGCCATAGCGACAAAATGGCGAACTTTACGACACATCAGCGAATCAAGCAATTATCAGTACATGTCCAAGAGTGTGTATATATATAGTGGCCTTTCATCTTCAGCAAGGAGATCCCACCTTAGAGAGCACGAAATTCATTACATTGAGATCTAGCTGTAGGGAAAAATATAGCCGCAGCGGAAGCGAGACTAAAAAAATAGTTTGAGTAGCTTTTAAAAATTTTCCAATTTTATGAACCTTAAACCCTTTTGATTAATTAAAGATATATAAAAATAAACAAAAGATTAATACCTCTTGTCGCGTGATCCGATTGACTTGCGTCGATGGTAATCCGCAAGATCTTCAATCCTAGCACGAACGTGGATCACCTAGGAGCGTGGTCTCCCTTTCTTTGAATTGCAAACCTGAGATCGGATATAACAAACTTTTCTTGATTCGTTAGTCCCAAAAACAATCTAAAGGAACCTAAGATTATTCCGGTCACTTTTGAGTTCTCAATCTTATGATCGAAACTCGCGTGAACCTTGATCGATGTAGTATATACAAGCTTATTGATGAATAAGCAAACAATATACCATCAAAGAATAATCTATGTTCCTTTTGTTTTTTAGTAGAATCATAGATCTCTAACTATGAGTTGAGAAGAAGAAGAAGAAGAAAAATTCTGCACATAAAACCCTTGGTCTGGCCGAAAATTATAATGGCCTTATATATGGCAAATTTTCTTTTCTCTTTTTAACTTAGGGTGGCCGAAATCCTTAGCCAAAAACAATTAGGGTTGCCGCAAAAATCAAACAAAAAGAAGAGTTTGAATTGCACCCTAATTCCTATTTTGTTTAAGATTTCCAAACCCTAATCCAACTCAATAATCTTTGATTCCTTATTTGACTAAAATAAAAAGACTTCTTATTTGATTAAATAAATAAAATTAATTATTTATTTCCTTGTCAAACAAGTCTTTTAATTTAAGTACACTACTACCAATAGTATACAAATAGGAATCATATTTCCTATTTAGAAAAGATTTGTTACTTAATTAAACAATTAAGTAATAAATTAATTAATTCTTATTTAATTAAATAATGAAAACAAAATAATATTAAATGCTATTATAGCACCTTGCTGCCCCACATGTATAAATTGGGCCAAATATTATTTTTCTTATTTCATTAAATCCATAGGACTTTAAATAAAAAGTCCACATGTGAACTAGACCCATTCTCACTAAAAGAAACAAGCCCACATGTCATCCATTAATATATAAATATAATTTAGCAGCCCATTACATAAATAATGTGCAGATTATATTCTTAATATATTAAATGCAATTCTAGATGGACCCTAAATTGGTCCGGTAGAATATATCAAGTGATCCATGCAAGTCCGTGTGGATTGGGGATCTTGGTGGGCTATCTAAATTTAAGCTCCAATAGACATAACCTAATCACAATCAACAAATGATTCACTTAGGTCCAATCCATTAATTTTAGCTTATTCCACTAAAGAGCTAAAATTGAACTCTTAAATAAAGACAGAAAAGGAAGATGCTTCCTCATTCATACCCTAGACAATCATATTGGAGATAGTGTATCCTCGTGATTAATATCAGTAATCGCCAAGAGTTCATAGACCGCCTATAACTCTCCAAGTTACCATATTTACTCATATGACCACGTTTTGAACTTGGATATTTTGACTTGTCCAGAAGCCATGTTTTCAATAGACACTATTGAAAACTCAACGTTGAGATTTAATATCCAATTACCTCAAAACATCCATATGATGATATTATACTCTCATTTGATAAATGGAGCCATGATGTCCATATCTATAAATGAAGTCCTCTATCGATTAACAAATGAATATCACCAAATTATCGAGGATAGACTATGCGATATAATCGTACTCATTGATAACTCAAATGATATCACTTGCAACCATAAGTCCATCATTTATCTCAGGATTAAGATAGACTCTCCGATTGTCCTGATAATGAAATTACTTTTATCTACTGACGGTTATAGATAAAGTATTTCATTTTGATCATGTTCAATGCACCCAGTGCACTAGACTCTTTTGCTCGAAGACACTCCGATGATTTTAGACTCATCATATCTCATTTGATCCCACTCAAATGCTAGCAAAAGAATTCTACAACTTTAACAAGATAAAGGTGCCCAACCTTTAACTTAAGTTGTGAACAATATTCAACACTAACTAAAGAATTGTGTCTACCACATATATATCCAGATGTATGAACAATTCTTCTTTTCTCATAGTCTTTAGACCTTATGATTATTTACTTTAACAATTATAATATTCAACTATAAATGCTATAATATTTGTTTAAACCAGAAATCACTTTATTAATATGAAACAGATTGTTAAATACAATATTACACTCTTGCTATTGAGCATAATCCTAACACTAGCTTTCTCATCCATGGCTCATCATTCCTCATCCTCCATTTCTCTACTTGTACTCATCTAATTCCATCAAAACCTCAACACCAAACCTTGACTATTTCCCTAAATCATTCCTCTCCTACCAATTCTCCACCCAAATTCCTTTGTCACTTTTCACTAAACATCAACACTTCAAGACACATCCTCTTCTTCCATTCTTTGCATTTAGGAGCATAAAGGAAAAGAATGATCAAGCTTAAAGAAGGAGGCCCAAGGGTGATTTCCTTACTATTTACTTCTTTTCATTTATTGCTAATATGTGTAACTAAACCCCTAATCTAGGGGATAGATTTGAGGATCATTTGGTTGTAGGTATTAGCCTTAGCTTTGTAATGAATCTCTTATGTGTTCTATTCATTCAAATCATTAGATTTTATTCATTATGTAATTGACTTGTATATCACTTGTTAATTGCAATCTTGATTAGAGTAATATGTTATATATTCATATTTGGATTGACACTCCTTGTGTGATTAAGAACTCATTGAATAGGATAGATTAGTGGTGGGTCTATCAACCCCACTAATCTAAGCCTTTAGTGGTTAACATAAACAGATTGTTACATTAAAGTGGCTATAAGGCATTACCCACACTCAATTGCTAATCAATCTATTCCCTAACAATCATATTAATTGTTTTCATCATTATTCTTATCAAGGTTGTTGGGTATTCTATTTTTCTATCACTTTTGCATTTTCAATTTTGTAGTTAACATTGGTGGTTTTTGAAACCACACATCTATCAAACATCATGATTTATTTTACTTGTCTAAGATTAATCAATCTATATAATTAGCACTCATATCCCTGTGGAACGAACTTGCTTACCATTTACTATAAAATCACACTTTAAAGGATTTAAGTGGCTTAAAAGGGTTTTCAAAGATCAAACAAAATTATATCATTTTTTGTAAGTGCACGATGGCTCATCAGGGGGCGGTCTAGGATCCTCCTATTCAAGAAGAACGAATGGTGGACCCTGTGCTTACTTCAGAAGTTGTCCAGGTGGATGTGAAGGATGATCTAGCTGGATCCGGGGTCTCCATAATTGAAGGAACCCAGAATGAATCTGCTGCCGTGCATGAGGATGCTGCTGATGAGCCGTCGTGCACTCACAAAAATGATATAGTTTTTATTTGATTCTTGAAAACCCTTTTTAAGCCACTTAATCCTTTAAAATGTGATTTGATAGCAAATGGTAAGCAAGTTCGTTCCACAGGGTTATGGAGTACTAATTAGATAGATTGACTAATCTTTGAACAATAATATAAATCATAGTGTTTGATATGTGCGGTTTTTAAAACCACCAATGCTAACTACTAAAATGAAAATACACAAATGTTATGAAAAATAGAATACTCAACACCTTGATAAGAATAGTGATGAAAACAATTAATAAGATAGTTAGGGAATAGATCGATTAACAATTGATTGTGGGTAATGCCATATAGAAACTTTAATGTACCAATCATATTATGTTAACCACTAAAGGCTTAGATTAGTGGGGTTGATATAAAACCACCAATGCTAACTACTAAAATGAAAATACACAAATGTTATGAAAAATAGAAAACTCAACACCTTGATAAGAATAGTGATGAAAACAATTAATAAGATAGCTAGGGAATAGATCGATTAACAATTGAATGTGGGTAATGCCATATAGCAACTTTAATGTACCAATCTCATTATGTTAACCACTAAAGGCTTAGATTAGTGGGGTTGATATACCCACCACTAATCTATCTTATTCAATGGGTTCTTAATCACACAAGGAGTGTCAATCCACATATGAATATATAACAAATTAATTCACTTAAGATTGCAATTAACAAGTGATATACAGGTCAATTACATTATGATTGGAATCTAATAATTTGAATGAATATACATAAGAGATTCATTACAAGCTAAAGCTAATACCCATAACCAATTGATCCTCAAATCTATCCCCTAGATTAGGGGTTTAGTTACACATATTAGCAATAAATGAAAAGAAGTAAATAGTAAGAAAATAACCATTGGGTCACCTTCTTTAAGCTTGATCCTTCTTCTCCTCTATGCTCATAAATGCAAGGAATGGAAGTAGAGGATATGTCTTGAAATGTGGGTGTTTTGGTGGAAAGTGACAAAGGACTTTGGTGGAGAAATGGTAGGAGAGGAATGATGTAGAGAAGTAGTCAAGGTTTTGTGTTGAGGTTTGGATGGGATTAGATGAGTTCAAGTAGAGAAATGGAGGATGAGGAATGGTGTGCCATGGATGAGAAAGCTAGATCTCAAAGGAAGCAATTTCGTGCTCTTTCTCTAAGGTTCGGATCTGTTCTATTTATACACACTCTTGGACATGTACTAATAACTGCATGATTCTATGATGTAGCGCCAAGTTCACAGTTTTGTCGCTTTGGTGACCTTGGTGCACAAAACGGTTAGATGTAAAGGTCGCCATGAAAACCATCTTTTTTTGCCATTTAGCAAGTGGCAACCAAGTGGAAATTGTGAAGAGGTTGCCACTTGCACATCAAGGTCGCTATGGCAACCATAAGTGGCGACCCTGCAAAGTTTTAAGAGGTCGCCACTTGCACATCAAGGCCACTATGGCGACCATGTGTGGCGACCCTGCCTTGAGGAATGAGGTCGCCACTTGCAAGGTGGGTCGCCATGGCGACCCACCTAATGCATTTTTGAGACTTTTTGTCACCATGGCGACCAAGTGGCGACCATCTGAAGCTCTGAATAATCCTCTGTCGCCATGGCAACCATGTAGCGACCTCCTCTTGCCTAAGTGGCGAAAATGCCCTGTTTCTTCCCATTTGGAGTCTTTTTGCACACAAGTCCTCCACTTCATCCCAACTGCTCTTGAAACCTGATAAAACCTGTAACACTCAATTTAACAACATTAAACACGGGGAAATGCTTGAGAATCAAGCAAAAAGAATCGAAAATGAGGGCTAAAATCATACCAATTTTAGCTTGATCAATTACCCCCAAACCAATCTTTTGCTAGTCCTCGAGCAAAATAATCACAAGCAAACCCCCAAAGAAATGCATAGAGATATTTCAAAGGTTATTACTTTCTTATGGTTAATGTGCGAAGCCAAAATGAAGAGATTAAAACAATTATGCAGTAGTGAGGACTTCAACATGTAAGAGTATGTCAAGTAAAGATGAAAAATGTGCCACTCTTAGATATGATTGTATGCAATGCGATCTTACATTCGAAATGCCAAAGCTTCAAAGCAAAGGTGCTATTTAGTTTAGAATGTAATTCGCTTTGATACTAAACCTCACCGGATTCTCTCTTCTTTTCTCTAAGACTCCTAGGTTTCACTCAACATTGTACATGTGCAATATGAATTCATGTTATGGCATCTAATTGATTGCACATGATAATCATTAATGAAAGTTCACAAATTAACACGGTGTGTATATGATATCAATCTAGAGGGGGGGTGAATAGATTTTAACTAATTTTCACCCAATTTTCGTTTAATGTCAATATTCCGAAAATGCCCCTAATAGTCAATATAAAAACAACAAGTGTAATATGGTGTGGAATTATAAATGACACTTGATGTATACGTGGAAAACCCAACCACTGGGAAAAAACCACGGGCTGTTTAGTGCGCCACACTTGAACCTCGAAATCCACTAATTGAAATGAAGTTTACAACCTATGTAGACCTCGTCTAACACTCCGGTCTGTAACCCCCCACTTCTACCACGCGGGCCTTTAAAAGTGGCTCTAGTACATCTTGCTTGTGGCCTAAGCAACCTTAGCCAACAAGACTTAAATTCTCAATGAAGAGATAAAACAACCTATGTGTGAATATATAAATATACTCAATACATGCAATAAGAGCTAGGCAACCCTATATGCTTATCTAGGATGATTAGATGGCAACAAATGCAATCCTAGATATTAATGGCTAAATGACATGTCAAATAGCTTAGCTAACAATAGATTATAAAAACCTAGATAGCTATCACAATACAACACTCAATCATGTCATCACAAACAATCTCTATTTTGAATATAAGATATTAATCTAAGATCATTCAAATAATAAAAGAGATGCCTTGATAAATAAAACACTAAATATCAATGATAAAAGTGAAGAACATACCAAGGGAAGTGTGATGACCAAAACCCATGCAACTAAGCAAACTAACTATGCTAGAAAATGCTTAGATGATCTTTGATGCATATGTGTATGGTTTGAGTGTATAAAAATGAGTTCTTGATTTGATTTTCTCTCAAAAATCTCTCTTTCAAGTTTAGGGTTCTTTTTGAATCAGAGAACTAAGTTAGAGAAATGAGAAAGTATGATATTTATAGGCATCAAGAACAGGGCATGCGAAAAGACCATTATGCCCTTGAAATCACAGATCGGCGGTTTCATTCTGCGGTCGTGGCCGCAGAATGTAACCGCCGAATTGAACCCGAGAAGCAGGGGTCCATTCGGCGACCATATTCGGCGGTCACACGAAACCGCCGATCAAAACCCAAAATGAAACCGACCTAAAATATCTAATTCGGCGGTTTCAATTTGGCGGCCAGGCCGCCGATTAAACCGCAGAATCAAACCCAAGAACAATAAATGCATCAGGTCAATTCGGCGGTTTCGATTCGGCGGCCTGACCGCCGATCGTAACCGCAGATTCAGTCCAGAGCTTTCTGGAATCAAACGGCGGTTTCATTCGGCTGTCGTGGCTACCGATCAAACCGCCATTTCACCAATGATGGTGAAACCAAAGGAGAAGCCAAGGGCATTCTCCGAAGGCGATCTTCACGCAAAACCAAGCACATAACCGTGCGAGCGCGGACGTTTCCGAACATATTCGGGAAACGAATTACACGACACAAAACACACAACAAGATATGACAAACAATGTGCTAGTGTGAAAAGTGACATTTGAAGAGAATGCACACTAAAGTAAAGCATACATATGCAAGCATTACAAGTGAGTGTGTGCAACTAAATCTCTTCAATAAGAAAGTAAGCACAAGATATACCTTTGAGTGCTTGTCCACCTTGAGGTCTTGAGAAGGGTCATTGAGCATGAACACCTATCACTTAAGCTACCCTTTACAAACAACCCCAATATGTGGTTTGCTCACGAAATAAGCCAATCAAAAACTGGGAATCCTTACAATTAAAAACGCAATTTCCTAAAAAGTGGTCTCATGAATGGAATTGCAAGCCATGATTTAGAAAGAACATGCATCAACAAATTGCACAAAATGGACAATCCTAGAGATCATGAAGGTCTTTTCTTTGGTTGTAATGGGGCCTAAGGTTATGGTGAAACAAAGAATGGGAAAAATGGATATCAAGGAACCTAATGATTACACTAAGGCATACATTCTAATTAGGAGTTCCACACGTTACACACATATTGTTCACACTTCAAGGTGTCCACGCTCACAATTCTACATGTGCATGCTACTCTTATTTTCAAATTGAGTAGTTCATTTACTTTTCTTTCTTTTCTAGGCCATTTGTGCCTACTTTCTTGGTTCTTTTTTTCTTTGCTTGCCAATTCTTCTCTTTTCATGCTTTTCATTTTCTTTTCTTTTCATACTTTTTTTTTTTTCAAGCTTTTGTTTTCTTTCAATTTTTCTTTTCAAACATTCTTGCTTTGCAAGACTCTTTGCACATATTTACATGCCGCGATACACACATTACATTTTCAAGTTCAAAAATTTACATTGATTTCCTAAGCCTTAGTAAATCATTTAGTCAAGGTAGGTCAATTATCGTAAGGCTATAAGGTTCATGTAGATGTGGTTCATGAAAGAAAGGCTTAAAATGTGTTTGGCTTCAAAGGGGCTTGGGAGCACACATATTCACATTGGTTGGAAGTGTTTAGGCCAATAGTGGTTTTTCACATGCATCGCCTAAAATCATTTCTAAAGGCTTGTCCACTAGGCAAAATAAGGCATCCACAAGCAAACCATAATATTCTATGGCAAACAACATTTAGTGCAAATAAGACCAATACATGCTTGTATAAGTGTTTGAGAGTGAGTATTTAAAGAGTGAATATTTTACAACTCAACGTATGCTTTTTAAAGGCTGTGTTTGTGATCCTCACGGGAATCTCCACTATTAATTCTTAGCCTTCAAGCAAATTTGATAATTCACTCAACATTAGGAGAAAACGATTAACGCACTTTGTTCAATGACACCCTAAGTGGCATTGTGTTAATCTAAACCAAACACTAGCAAAGATGCACAATTCTTCACTACATCATGTAAAGAACAATCTCCACAAGCAAAGCATGCTCAAATATGGCAATATCGCAAAAATTTTCAAAAAATTTGGCACACAAATTGAAAACCAAGCACAATGGCTTTGCGCAAATGTACCCCCAAACCTAAATTGGACATTGTCCTTAATGTTCATGTGTGGTATAAATAAAATCAACAAGCACAACCCAACAAGTTTCAAGCAAACATCCAACAAGCAAAGGCAATGACAAAAGATATCAAAAATCCGGCATATTGCCCTCTCATCCATCCATTCACAAAATCCAAACAATCAAAATATATCAATAAGGCACAAATTTCCTAAATCCACTACCAAAATCCAATCCACACCCTTATTCTAAGCAAAAACAAAATAAAGCAATAAAGAAAAATATAAAGCGAATGGAAAAGAAATGCAATAAGCATAAATCAAATAAAATATCCAACAAAATAATCTGAAAGTAAAAACACAAAGCTAGCAATGTCCAAGAAAAATAATAGAAGATGCAAATGATGATAGTCCAAAATAAATCCTAGAAATGCTAGGATGCCAACTAGTCTGAATCCTCCTCCTCATCATACTCCACTTTTCCCTTCCCTTTCGAGTCCTTCCTCCTCTGCTCATTTGCTATAGCCGCTCTCCTAGACTGCTCCTTTCTTCATCTCCTATGTGCAGCTGCCTCATCAATAGGAGGACCCCCCGCATAATGGGGCCCCTGATCCATCAAGGAACGAGTCATAGCCTCCTCTAACTACGCTGCCTCCTCAGCAGCAGATTGTGCAGTCTGAAAAACAAATTCAGGCTCCTCTATACTGGGTCCTGAAGCTGTGGCGGGAATAGATGGAGTCCCAGTGGTGGTCTTCTTCGACCTCTTGACATATGGTGTAAGCCTCAAATCATGGCGGAGGTCCGTAAACCCTGTGATAACTGTCTCACTCAAATCCTGAATCAGACTCTCCAACTTCAGCTTTCTATCCTCTAAGGCCTTCTGCCTTTCTTCCAACACAAGATTATCAGCATGAAGTATATTGAAATCATCGGTCTGAGTGCCCATAATGTGCTCCATTCCATCCAAAATCCAAAGACCTAAAGGTTGCCTAGGATCATCAACAACAAGAACCTCTTCATCCTCATCATCATCATCATCAAAATGGTCCTCATCGGGAACAACTCTCTTAAACTATACCCTAGCACTAGCGCCAGTCTCTGAACTCTGCACTCTCATATGCTTCCCGCCGGTTGGTATCTCCCCACATTTCATCATCAAGCGTCGCCAAGTGGTCAAATCCATATCAGACATGGGGGCTTAAGTATGTCCCTGGATACATCTACACCCGCCAACTTGCAGGCCTCTGTGATCAAACACGGAAAAGGGAGGATGTCTGTCTCTGATTCATTCCTCCCAATCCTCTGAATCTCCATCTTCACAATAATACCCACATCAATAGGCTGCCTCTCAATGATACTATGCAGAATTCTGGCTACCTCAAAGGGGACTGTGGATCTGTGGGAAACTGGCCTAAGTGACGAGTTGAGGAAGATGTGCCAAAATACGGGCTCAATCTTCAAATTTGACTGCCTGAGAGGGAATCTCTTTGCCATTTAGATAGTCATATGAGTGATAGTCAAAGTGTTTGCAAACTCTACTGAATTCTTCCCACACAAAGGATTTATGGTGATCCCTTCCACTATCTGTTCACGCAGCCCCTCAAAATCCAATAATGTTGTCTCGAAGTAGATATTGATGTCTGTTGCATTCAGACAAACGGGAACCCCTCTCACTAGAATAGGACCACCCCTCATGTACTCCCCGTGATTCATTCCCGTATGAAACTCCTTCACCAAACTCTCAATGTACTGTGGAGAAGTGGCTGCTAATCCTCCCCATCCCATGTCATTCACTATTGCTGGAACTGGGGTATTCACTAAACTCTCCAAATCTATTCCCCTCACAGGCCACATCTTCTTTTTAGCAAATGTCTCCTACCGGTCTTGGAAATTCCTGTTCATATTACATTCTGGGACCACTTTTCAGGAAATTGCATTTTTAATGATTATCATGTGCAATCAATTAGATGCCATAACATGAATTCATATTGCACATGTATGATGTTAAGTGAAACTTAGGAGTCTTAGAGAAAAGAAGAGAGAATCCGGTGAGGTTTAGTATCAAAGCGAATTACATTCTAAACTAAATAGCACCTTTGCTTTAAAGCTTTGGCATTTCGAATGTAAGATCGCATTGCATACAATCATACCTAAGAGTGGCACGTTTTTAATCTTTACTTGACATACTCTTACATGTTGAAGTCCTCACTATTGCATAATTGTTTTAATCTCTTCATTTTGGCTTCGCACATTGACCATAAGAAAGTAATAACCTTTGAAATATCTCTATGCATGTCTTTGGGGGTTTGCTTGTGATTGTTTTGCTCGAGGACGAGCAAAAGATTGGTTTGTGGGTATTTGATCAAGCCAAAATTGGTATGATTTTGGCCCTCATTTTCGATTCTTTTTGCTTGATTCTAGGGCATTTCCCCGTGTTTAATGTTGTTAAATTGAGTGTTTCAGGTTTTATCAGATTTCAAGAGCAATTGGGATGAAGTGGAGGACTTGTGTGCAAAAAGACTCCAAATGGGAAGAAACAGGGCATTTTTGCCACTTAGACAAGAGGAGGTTGCTACATGGTCGCCATGGCGACAGAGGATTATTTAGAGCTTCAGAAGGCCGCCACTTGGTCGCCACTTTGTCGCCATGGTGACAGAAAGTCTCAAAAATGCATCAGGTGGGTCGCCATTTGGGGGTCGCCATACCCTTGCAAGTGGCAACCTCATTCCTCAAGGCAGGGTCGCCACACATGGTCGCCATAGCGACCTTGATGTGCAAGTGGCGACCTCTTCACACTTTGCAGGGTCACCACTTATGGACGCCATAGCGACCTTGATGTGCAAGTGGCGACCCCTTCACAATTTGCACTTGGTCACCACTTGCTAAATGACGAAAAAGATGGTTTTCATGGCGACCTTTGCATCTAACCGTTTTGTGCACCAGGGTCGCCATAACGACAAAACCGCGAACTTGGTGCCATATCCGCGAATCAAGCAGTTATCAGTACATGTCCAAGAGTGTGTATAAATAGAACGGCCTTTCATCTTCAAGCTAGATTCGAACCTTAGAGAAAGAGCACAAAATTGCTTCCTTTAAGATCTAGCTTTCTCATCCATGGCACACCATTCCTCATCCTCCATATCTCTACTTGAACTCATCTAATCCCATCCAAACCTCAACACAAAACCTTGACTACTTACCTACATCATTCCTCTCCTACCATTTCTCCACCAAAGTCCTTTGTCACTTTCCACCAAAACACCCACATTTCAAGACATATCCTCTACTTCCATTCCTTGCATTTATGAGCATAGAGGAGAAGAAGGATCAAGCTTAAAGAAGGTGACCCAAGGGTTATTTCCTTACTATTTACTTCTTTTCATTTATTACTAATATGTGTAACTAAACCCCTAATCTAGGGTATAGATTTGAGGATCAATTGATTGTGGGTATTAGCTTTAGCTTGTAATAAATCTCTTATGTGTTCTATTCATTCAAATTATTAGATTCCAATCATAATGTAATTGACCTGTATATCACTTGTTAATTGCAATCTTGAGTGGAGTAATTTGTTATATATTCATATGTGGATTGACACTCCTTGTGTGATTAAGAACCCATTGAATAGGATAGATTAGTGGTAGGTATATCAACCCCACTAATCTAAGCCTTTAGTGGTTAACATAATGAGATTGGTACATTAAAGTTGCTATATGGCATTACCCACATTCAATTGTTAATCGATCTATTCCCTAGCTATCTTATTAATTGTTTTCATCACTATTCTTATCAAGGTGTTGAGTATTCTATTTTTCATAATATTTGTGTATTTTCATTTTAGTAGTTAGCATTGGTGGTTTTATATTAACCCCACTAATCTAAGCCTTTAGTGGTTAACATAATGAGATTGGTACATTAAAGTTGCTATATGGCATTACCCACATTCAATTGTTAATCGATCTATTCCCTAGCCATCTTATTAATTGTTTTCATCACTATTCTTATCAAGGTGTTGAGTATTCTATTTTTCATAACATTTGTGTATTTTCAATTTAGTAGTTAGCATTGGTGGTTTTAGAAACCACACATCTATCAAACACTGTGATTTATATTATTGTTCAAAGATTAGTCGATCTATCTAATTAGCACTCCATAACCCTATGGAACGAACTTGCTTACCATTTGCTATCAAATCACATTTTAAAGGATTAAGTGTCTTAAATAGGGTTTTCAAGAATCAAACAAAAACTATATCATTTTTGTGAGTGCACGACGGCTCATCAAAAATTGGCCCACCTGATGCATTTTTGAGACTTTCTGTCGCCATGGCGACCAAGTGGTGATCTTCTGAAGCTCTGAATAATCCTCTGTTGCCATGGTGACCATGTAGCGACCTCCTCTTGCCTAAGTGGTGAAAATGCCCTGTTTCTTCCCATTTTGAGTCTTTTTGCACACAAGTCCTCCACTTCATCCCAATTGCTCTTGAAACCTGATAAAACCTGAAACACTCAATTTAACAACATTAAACACAGGGAAATGCCCAAGAATCAAGCAAAAAGAATCGGAAATGAGGGCCAAAATCATACCAATTTTGGCTTGATCAGCTGCTGCCCAGAAGAATGATCCAGCTAGACCTCAGGCTCTGGCGGTTAAGGGGGCCCAGACTGATGTCGAAGCTGATGCACAAGGGTGGAAGCAGCCGAGGGAGAAGAGCAACTGGAGGGGAATTAGGAAGCCTGACTTGGCAGCTTACTGTACCCCTTTTTTTTTTGTGTATATATTTATATATTTTGTAGCTCGAAATGGGAGCTAGGCACCTTGTTCTTTCAATATAACAGCTTCATTTTTCTGATTCATACTGTGTCTTGCTTGCTCTTCTAACTTAGAAAAAATCCCAAAGCATATAAACTTGTGAGTAATTGGACCCAGAATAAGTTACTGTGCCTTGACAAAGTAGATCAGGATGCCTGATTGCTAGACGATGAACACCCTTGTATCTTGTAGTCGTAGGAACTGGCGGGGTTTGTTAAGTAATCATGCCTCCTTAATCGGGCTCTTACGAGCGTGTAGCAATCTAAGGTTCCGAGTACCCCGTCAAGGCACCCCGACCCTTATGATAATTTTGACTTGACAAGAGATCTAAACCCCCTTAATCGTCAACCTTTAGGAGAAATGGAGAAGTAAGGGATTAGGTACCCTGGCAAGGTATCCCGATCCTTCTGTAAGTCTATCTTGGTAAGCAACTTAGGCCACCTTAGCACCAGGCTTCTTGGAGGAGGGTATTCCCCGATCAAGGCAACAGGAGCGCCATAAAGCTATTTCCTGGTCTTGAAATAGAGAAGTAAGGAATCAGGTATCCTGATGAGGTATCCCGATCCTACTGTAAGTCTGTCCTGGTAGGCAACTTAGGCCACTTTAGCACCAGGCTTCTTGGAGGAGGGTATTCCCCGACCAAGGCAGCAGGAGTGCCATAAGGCTATTTCCTGGTCCTGGGGCGATTCAGTAATGGCAGAGTACTTGTAGAACGGACATCACGTTGAATACATCGGAGAAACAAGTAAGAGACATTGCATAATTGACACATGAGAGTCATGTAGGTGATTTTATTGAATTTCCCAAGCAGTACAATATGAAATCGGGGTGTGTTTACTAGCCAATACAAATTAAATTTCTAAGGGTAAAACTTCCTGAGGTGATTAGCGTTCCATGTATGACCCACTGAGTACCCCTCCATGTCTTCCAATTTGTAAGCGTCGCCCCAGAGTAGTGCTTTAATCAAGTAAGGACTTTCCCAGTTAGGGGCTAGCACCCCGTCAGACCTTCTTCTTGTGTTCTAGGTTACTTTCCTGAGAACCAAGTCTCCTTCATTGAAATTATGGATCCTTACCCTTTTATTGAAGTGTCGGGCTATCTTACTCTGATACACTGCCACTTTTTCAGCGACTCTACTTTGCTTTTCCTGAAATATATCCAGACTGGCTCTTAACTTAGTCTCATTATCTTCCGGTTCATAATTTTGGACCCGGAAAGATATGAGCTTAAGTTCGATGGGTAAGACCGCTTCAGTCCCGAATACTAGTGAGTAGGGGGTTTCTCCCGTTGCAGTCCGCCTGGTTGTTCTGTAAACCCACAGTACATTGGGTAATTTTGTAACCCATAACCCTTTCTTTTGTTGGAGCTTTTTCTTCAGGAGCTTCTTAATGGTCTTGTTGGTAGCTTCAACCAACCCAATGGTCTGAGGATGAGCCACCGATGCAAAATGGAGATCGATATTCCGGCCTTCACAGAACTCCCTGAAGTTGGTGTTGTCAAATTGTTTTCCTAGATCAGTTATGATGGCCATCGGGGTACCAAGACGGCAGACAATGTTCTCCTTGAATATGTTGGCCGTTTTTTCTTCAATTATCCGGGTAAGGGCCTTGGCTTCTACCTATCAGTTAAAGTAATCTATTGCCACCATTGCGTGTTTAGCCTGGTCGGGTGCAGTTGGGAGCAGCCCGATCAGATCTAGTCCCCAGATTGCTAAGGGGTAGGGTGTGCTGATTGAGGAGAGTCTTTCTAGTGGGAGATGATGAAGGTTTGTTGTTCTCTGACAAGCCTCACAGGATCGGACAAACTGTTTTGCATCCTGGTGTACAGTCGGCCAGAAGTAGCCCATTCTAATTATTTGGTAAGCTAATGTTTTGCCTGATACATGGTTTCCACAATCCCATGAGTGTACCTCGTTGAGTGCCCAGCGCGCATCGTTGGGATGGACACATCTGAGTAGAGGTAGAGATTTCCCCTTACGATAGAGATATCCATCTACCAGGCAGTACCGAGTAGCTATCCTCTTAAGACGGGGGGCTTGATCCAGATCTTATGGGAGAGTATCACTTTGAAGATAGTATGTTATTGGATCCATCTAACATAGGGGGTGGCTGACTGGGAGGACCTCTATATCCTTAGCTTTACTGGAACGGGGAATCAATTGGAGGGGTACTCCTCTTGGTAAAGCATGTCCTTCTCTTATGGCAATCTTGGCCAGTACATCTGTGCGATGGTTCTTCTCTCTTGTAACTTGTTCCTTCCTTACACCTTTGAATTTCTTCATTGCTTCCTAAATTTAGCCAGATATGCCACCATGTTGTCACCTTTTGCTTGGTACAACCCCGATACCTGATTGACCACTAATTGCGAGTCACTCTTGATCAAAAGGTAATCAGCCCCTAGAGCTCTTGCTACTCCCATTCCTGCTAATAGAGCTTCGTATTCCGCTTCGTTAATAGTGGCTCTGAATTCAAACCTGAAACAATGACTACATTCGGCTCTTTCAGGGTCAATCACGATGATCCCGGCTCCGTATCCCAACTGGTTTAAGGCTTCATCCGTGTAAAGGACCCAGATCTTACTGTCTTCAGGCCAATCCGGATTGGTTTGATCTGGATCCGGGTCCACTGACTTATCCGGACTTGGAATTGTGCTAAATTCCATTATGAAATCAGCTAGGGCTTGGGCTTTGATCATGGTTCTCGCCTTGTATTTGATGTCAAACTGGGTGAGCTCTAAAGCCCATAGAACCAACCTGCCCGATACATCCAGTCTTTGGAGGAATTGTCGCAGAGGTTGGTCTATGACAACCACAATGTTGTGAGCCTGAAAGTAAGGACGGAGCTTTCTGGATGTAGTCACCAAGGCATAAGCGAGCTTCTCTAAGAGGGTGTAGTTTTTCTCGGACTTAGTAAAAGCCCGGCTCAAAGAGTAAACTGGTCTCTGTATCTCGTCACTACATTCCTTCACCAAGGCTCCACTGGTAGCAGCTTCTAAAGCTTGGAAAGCCTACTCGCTTTGCTTGTCCCACTTCATCTTCTTTTCCTACTTGATTACTTTGAAAAAAGGGAGGCACTTATCAGTGGAGCAAGATATGAACCGGTTCAGGGCTACTATCCTGCCAGTTAATTCTTGTACCTGCATGAGAGTTGCTGGGGATTCAAGTTTGAGGATAGCTTTGATCTTCTCAAGATTAGCCTCGATCCACCTTTCATGTACCATGAATCCCAGGAACTTTCCTATCGCTACCCTGAAGGCACATTTGGCGGGGTTTAGCCTCATCTGGTTCTGTCTTATTACCTGAAAAGTTTGGCGTAAGTCCTCTGTGTGTCATCCAGTTTCCTGAGATTTTATGATAATGTCATCTATGTACACCTCCATGGATCTTCCTATTTGCTCTTTGAATAGTTTGTTCACCATATGCTAGTATGTGGCACCTGCATTTTTGAGTCCGAAAGGCATTACCTTATAGCAGTAGAGGCCTTGTCCGATGATAAAGCTTGTCTTGTCCTAATTGGAAGGGTGCATCATGATTTGATTGTACCCCGAGAATGTAGGGAAAAATACGTGCATGCAGCGGAAGCGAGACTAGAAGAGAGTTTAGCAGATTTTAAAAATTTTTCCATATTGAACCTTGACCCTTTAATTAATTAATCATACATACGAAAAGATGAAATACCTTTGTCGTGTGATCCGATTGACTAACATCGATGGTAATCCGCTAGATCTTCCAAAGCCAATCACGAACGTGAATCACCTAGGAGCGTGGTCTCCCTTCTTTGAATTGTGAACCAGAGAATGGACAAACAAACACTTTTTCTGATTTTGTTAGTCACTATAAGCTCCAAAAGGTTGCTAAGAATGTTTCGGTCACTTTTGAATTCACAATCGTAAGATTGAAATTCGCGTGAACCTAATTTGAAAGTGTGTACAAGATCTCTTGATGTTAAGATCACTAGTACACTATCGAAGCTAGAACAATTCTTCTCTAACCAACCACCTTGGCCGAATTCTCACTAGTAATAGAGTAAGATTTTTATTTTTTCTCTTTTGCCAAAGAAAATAAATTCTTCAAAGAAAAAATCTAGAGTTGGCCGAAAATTCTCATTATATATTTATAGTGACCGAATTTTCTGCCCTAGATATTTTAGGGTGGCCGAAATCCTACCCTAGTTTATTTAGGGTTTCCGAATTCTTACCTTGTCCAACAAAGTGATCACCAAAGTCCTTTTCCAAATAGGATACAAAGATTTCTTTAGAATTCAAACCCTAATCCAACTCATTGGTGTATTTGTGACTAAATAAAATACTTCCTAATTTGACTAAACAAATAAAATCTTTTACTTTTAATATACTACTAATAGTAGTATACAACTAGGAAACATATTTCCTAATCAGAAAAAGATTTGATTCTTAATTAAATAATTAATTAACATATTAATTAATTTCCATTTAATTAAATAATAATAAAAAACAATATAATGGGCTAATTATTACCCATTGCCGCCCAGCCCATGATAAGAGACTTGGGCCTACATATTGTTTTCTTATTTTATTTAATCCATTTGGACTTTAATAAAAAGCCCACATGTGAACTGGACTCATTCTTACTAAAAGAAACAAGCCCACATGCCTTTCATTAATATATTAATATAATTAAACAACCCATTAATTAAATAACGTGCAAATTATATTCTTAATATATTAAATACATCAGCATAAGTGATGCGGTACGTTTCAAAGGATAAAAAGGGCTTTTAAATGCACCTCAATTAGCGCCTAAATGCACCCCAAGTCAATGAAGCAGCCCAATGCCTTTAAGTGAAACGGTGCATTTCACTAAAGTGCATAAGGCCCAGACGTGGCCCAAATCAGACAAGCCCAAACTCCACCCATATCTTGGCCTAATTACACCCCCACACCTTCCAAACTGCACCTCGTTTTAATCCTAATTGCACCCCATTTTAGTCAAAACTACAGTAGCCCACTACACCCCATTGCCCTCCTAAGTGCACCCTATCAACTATTCATCTTCTTCTCCAAACGAGCCGACAGCCATGGCTCTCTTCCCCCAAACCCTCACCGATAGGAAAAGCCACAAAACGGACCTACCACCAGCCGGAAAGTGACCCAATCGAACGGCCACACAACCGGCTCTCCGGTCGTTCAACTCACGGCGTCCCAAATGGTCAGATTCCGGCAGCCCATATCACGCCCAAATTGCCCTTTGTCGCTCCTAAGCCCAAATCGCGACGAAACCGCGTAAATCGAGGTCATAGTTTCCATTCCAAGGTCGCCATGGCGATAGGGAGTTGTTTTGGCTCCAGATTCGTCGCCATTTAGGGTCGCCATTTGCCAAACCACGACCTTTCTCTGTGTTCTTCTCTGATTGGCCAATTTTGGCTGGAAAATTACGGAAAGGACCCCTTGAGGGGCCAAAATGGAAATTTGACAAGTACAGGGGGTGTTTTGGTAATTTGACACCCGTGACCTAATTTGAAAATCCAATAAATTCATCACATTTTTCCTCTTTTAGAAAACACTTGACCACCAAGAAACCTACTTTTTCCACCTTTCCTTTTCTCTCTATTTTCTCTTCTACCTAAACTTAACATCTAGATTACTTCCCCTAATCATTCCTTTTCTTCCCATCTTCTCCACAAATCTCCTTAGTCACTTCCCATTTGAATCCACCTATCTAGACACATCCTCATCATCCACTCTTTACATAAGGAGAATCAAAGGCAAGGAGAGGATCAAGCTTACAAAAGGTGGCCCATGGGTGATTTCCTAATCTTTTACTTGTCTTCCCTTTAATTGTAATATGTGTAATTAAATCCCCTTTCTAGGGTTTTGATGTGAGAATATTTGGATTGGGATTTGCTTAAGCTTAAATATATTCTAATCTCTATTTGTGTTCTATTCATTTTATAATAGATTCTTTGCATTGTATAATTGACATGTATACCCACTAGTTGATTATAATCTTGATTAGGATAATATGTTATATAATCTTGATTGAATTGACAACCTTGATGGATTGAGAACTTAGTGAATAGGATAGATTGTTGGAGGGTATATCAACCGCGATAATCTAAGCCGTTAATTATAACAAATCGATCCCACCGTGACCCCCTCTCCTTAATCGGTTAGGCATTGCGGTGGGAAGTTGTTTAAGGTTCATAATAATGGCCTAAGCACATTTTAGAAATCAATTGGTTAACATTTATGAGATTCGTTCACTAAAGTAGCTTGATAAGCATTTCCCGTAATTCATTTGTGATCCCATTAATTCCCTAGCTATTCTCTTAATTGTTAATTCCATTTATCTTATCTAGATTTGTTAAGCATTCTTTTATTAGTTTATTAGTTTATTAGGTTTATTTTTCATGTATGTTTGATGGCTTGACAACCCATTCACTCATCCATATTTTTATGATTTATTTTATTGCATATAGATTAGTTAATTTATTCAACTAATCACTCTAATTCCCTGTGGAACGAATCCTACTTGCCACTTTACTAATTTAATATCTAAGTGGATTTTTAAGTGGTTAAAAAAGGTTTTCAAAATGATCATATTTAAATATCATTTTGTGAGTACACAATGACGGCTCATCAACATAACCCAATCACAATCAACAAATGATTCACTTAGGTTCAATCTATTAATTTTAGTTCATTCCACTAAAGAACTAAAATTGCACTCTTAGATAAAGATGGAATAAGTTAACAATACTCATTCATACCCTAGACAATCATATGGGAGATAGTGAATCCTCGTGAAGAATATCAGTAATCACCAAGAGCTCATAGACTGCCTACAGCTCTCCAAGTTACCATATTTACTCATATGACCACACTTTGAACTTGGATATATATTATGACTTGTCCAGAAGTCATCTTTCAATAGACACAATTGAAAACTCAACATTAAGATTTCATATCCAAAACCACAAAGCATCCATATGATGATATTCTACTCACATTTAATAAATGGAGCCACGATGTCCATATCTATAAATGAAGTCATCTATCGATTAACAAATGAATATGACCAAACTATCGAGGATAGACTATGCTATATAATCATACTCATTGATAGCTCAAATGATAACACTTGCAACCATAAGTCCATCATTTATCTCAGGATTAAGATAGACTCTCAAATTGTCCTGATAATGAAAAGACTTTTATCTATTGACGGTTCTAGAAAAAGTATTTCATTGTGATCCAGTTCAATGCACCCAGTGCACTAGATTCTTTTACTCGAAGACCCTTCGATGATTTTAGACTCATCATAACACATTTGATCCCACTCAAATGCTAGTAAAAGAATTCTACAACTTTAACAAGATAAAGGTGTCCAACCTTTAACTTAAGTTGTGAACGTTATTCAAGACAAACTAAAGAATTGTGTCTACCTCATACATATCCAGATGTACGAATTCTTCTTTTCTCATAGTCTTTTGACCTTATGATTATTTACTTTGACAATTATAATAATAAATAGTGGTGTCAAAATGTGCCGGGCCTGGAGGGCCCGGCACGGTCGGCCCGCCCAGATTGGCGGGCCATTCTTGGCACGGCCTGCTTATAGCGCGGGCCAGGCCAGGCCGGGCACGGCCCACAGTGTGGCCCGGGCCGGGTCACATTTTATGGCCTGGCAGGCCTGCCCGGAACGGGTCAACAGGCCGGCGGGCCAAGCCCACCAGGCCGAACTTTAAATTTTTTTTTTTTTTTTTACCGTTGAAGTTAAAAAAAATAATAATATGGCACGTGCAGACCCGGCCCGGGACATGTGGCACGTGCCAGAAACACGTGTCGGGCCTACTGTTCATGAAAACGGGCCGGGCTGGGCCGGCCGGCCCGACACAGCCAATTCCTGTGCCATGCCAGGCCAAGCCCGTTTTCATAAATGGGCTTATTAGGCACGGCACATGTGGGCCGGGCCGGCCCATATTGACACCACTAATAATAAATGCTATATAAGATTTTGTTAACAAACAGAAATCACTTTGTTAATATGAAAAGATTGTCAAGTACAACATTACACTCTTGCTATTGAGCATAACCCTAACACTATCATCCAAAGCTAGATGGCTTCTACATATGCTGCAGCATGCTGTTCTAGGTCATCCTGATTGTCTTCTTGCCTGGTGGGGTCCTGAGGCAAAGGTACGGTATTTGGAGGAGGAACTGGCGCAGGATTCTCGTTTCTGGGCCTCATACCACGCCTTTGAACTCTCTCAGTGGAAGCAAGGGACTGGGGTTCTGATGGATCAGGGTGTCTGTTAGATTTTTGGTTGTTGTTGGCATATATTCCATATCAAAACATGTTTATCTTGTAAATGTTTATGTGGTCATGTTGATGATGATACAAAGCTTCAAAGAAAGATTTGACTACGGTACATACAAGATGATGGCTTGCTAAGAGGAAATAAGCTTCATTGCTCATCAAAGGTAAAATCGACCTCATTCCTCTTACAAGGCATAGGCACACACACACAAATCATTCATGAGTGTCCCTGCATTGTTGTGCACCATTTTTATAACACATTCACATGATTTTGTATGCTCATGCATTGGACTCAAATGCTCATACATTTTAGAGTTGCATGTTCTAGGACTATGTCTAGGAAATGGCATTCATATGTGAACTTGTGTTTGTATGTTTGTGTTTCTTGTGTTTTGGACTTGTAATAGTGCTTAATTGATTCTTTATTGAGTTCCGGTCATTTCGGTTACTCATTCGTTAAGTTTCGAGTCCAAACGATGTAGCTACGCTACTTTTCATTCTCATTCGTTGAGTTGTGTTCGTCGTCGTTTTCCGAGATGAATTCTCAACCATTTTTCAAAGTTTCATAGTCTTCGTCGTGCGTGAGGGAGTCACGGTTTGTAATCCGAAAACGGATTCGGATTCGGAGTTCGGATGCCCGAATACGGCTGAAGAACGTGAGAGGTGCGCGAGGAGGACGCTTGGCAAAAAGCCAAGCAAGGGGTGGCCACGTGTGGACCACGTGTGCCACACGGCCAGAGCTCCTCTCTGGCCACGTGTGGCACACGCTGGTCACACGTGGACTTGCAAAAGTCCCCCCAAAAATTTGGACAATTTTGCCCCTCCTTTCATTCTTTTTAAATCTCTCCATTTCCCTCTATTCTCTTTCAAGAAGAAAAAGTTTGAAATCCCGTCTATGATTTTCTCTCAATTTTTCTCAACTTCCAAACACCATAACTTTCTCATCCGGAGTCGGAATTGAGTGATTCAAGTTGGAGATTGTTCGTATTCGAGTCCTCTACCTTTTCCAAGTGTTTGTGCAGCTGTTTGATCGAATTTCTGACAGATCTCCTCAGAAAAACGAACCAGCTCTTGTAATTGAGGTAGAGTTCATAACTTTGTGATTTCATCTTTTTAATCCTCCAATTTGCTTGGGGTTTCTTCTTCTATATATATATGTTTTTTTAGTGAATGCTATAGAGAAAGATAGCTTCATAATCAATCTAATTGAATAGTCTAATTAGAGACACATGTTGACTAGAATCTTGGATTCTTTGTTCTTAACATGATTGTGAGTTGTATTGTGATTAGATTGATATATAGGATTGTTTGAGACTTGATTGATCAAGTTTATGATTAATAATCCTTTCTATGTGACTTTGATCCATGATTGATGAAATCTAGGATTAGAGCCTTTTATGTGTTTTTAGATATATATAGGATTGATTTGTTTTTAACATGTCTCCTATCTCTAAATCTTTGGCTAGAATAATTGTTGAATACATTTTATGATTCTAGCATTTTTTGATGTATGTTTATGACATCTTGAACTTGTGCCTTATGAATATGAAATTGTTCAAGTGTTGTTTTGTATGAATGAATCTAGAAGTTTTATGTGTTAATTGTATTCACATGCTCTAGGTTTTCATTCATGATTTTGCATCTAGATTTCTATTGCTTGTGTTTTCACATCTCTAGATCTAGTTGTTCCATGGAATGTATTGATCACATGTTCTATGTTGTTTTGATTGATTGCATCACTTGCATTCACATGATCACACTAGGAAGTCCTTGTAAAAGGCATGAAGTCTTGGCTAGAGTTGGGATGACTCGGATAGCCAAGCAAGAAGTCTTGCCTAGAGTCGGGAGGACTCGGATAGGTAAGCAAGAAGTCTTGTCTAGAGTTGGGAGGACTTGGATAGACAAGCAAGAAGTCATGGCTAGAGTCGGGAGGACTTGGATAGTCATGCATGGGAGGCTTTCTAGAGGCACGTGTGCCTTATATAGAGAGTTGGCTTATATATTGGTAGGCCCGGGCGGTTGGTTAGACATAGAGTCCGATAGAGCGGGGTACATGGGATGTGTATGCACTCTTGAGGAATTTCTAATCTTCCAACGATGTTGGTTTTGGTATGAGTTCCAATATGTGGTGGTTTACATCATTGAGGGATTTTGTATCTTCCAATACGGTTGGGTAAACATAGACTCCACATGGGTTGGTGACTAGGATTGGTCATTTTGTGGAATTTCTAATTTACTTTCCAAGTATATATATAAGTACCCAATGGTTGTAATTCAACCCGTGGATGTTTCCTCCTTGGAGGTTTTACCACGTTAAAAAATCCCTTGTGTTAATTCTTCCTATCTCTCACTTTTATATTTGTTTATGTATATGTTGTTATCTTGTGACACATCAATTACTTGTGAAGTATATTGATACAAGATTTTGTATAGTGTGATTTGTAAATATATTCTTTTGATCATATTTGTAAATACATTTTTCTTTTGTATATTGTTTAGAATTTTATGTATAGCAATATTTGTATATACTTGTAATGATTGAACATATATTCATATACAAGTATTCTTGCTAATTGTTTTTGTATTTTCTTTATACCTCATACAACATATTGATACTTAGACAATGTATGAATGATCACATGATAACTTGTCTTAGTATGATTCCGTGATGTTTATGTTGTATGTAAGGCTACCTTGAGGGACAAACGTAAGTTTGTTCAAGGGATTGAAATTAGGCGAAAAACCTATTCACCCCCCCCCCCCCTCTAGGTACGTCTTAAGCAATTTAACCTTGTATGTATACTTTCAGTGTCCCTGAGAGGATCGGAGTCTCATTCTGAAGATCGCATTGCAAAACTGGGCTGTTTAGAGATTGGTTGGGATAAATTCCCACAGACAGCGCCAAAAGTGTTACTGGAAAATTGTCACAGGGGTGAAATTCCAAATAACAACTCTAAGGGGACCAAGATCAAGATTGATCCTGGTCAGAGGGGTATCACGTAGTTTAATACCGACTGTGTCCTCAATAATAAACGTACGATTTGGATCACAAAATAAACAAAATAAACAAAATAAGCTATTTATTGATCATCACTTTGCATTACAATTGCAAGGGTTAAGTTTTTCTAGGTTAACCGTAAAGTTTGGAGATTTAGTGAGCTGTGGAGATAGTGGTGGTGAACTCGTACGTGTCGATAAGTAGAACTGAACGTAGGGTTTTTTTTTTTCGTCCCCCCTTTTCTGGTGTTAAACCTGTTGTTTATATAGGTCTCGTTACTTGCCATGCACTTCTATTGTTTCCGTCTAAGGTTTGGCGATTATAGGACCTCCTTCCTTTTAGGAGATAATCTCGGAGCTTTTGCGTGCGAGATCCAGTCTTTCCTTCCTAGGAGGAATCAATCTTGGAAGCTAGTCTTTCCTTCCTAGGAGGAATCAATCTCAGAAGCAAATCTTTTCTTCCTAGGAGGAATCAATCTCAGTAGCAAATCTTTTCTTCCTAGGAGGATTCTAACAGAGTTGACTTGTTTAAAATAGAACTCTCAGTTGGCGGGAAGGAGTACACCTTTTTCTGTTTTGACTGAACGGTGGCGTTTCAATAAGTCTTTATGGAGCTTTTAATCTTGGCATGAGAGTCCTGCTATTTGGTATTTTCTTGCTTGGCGGGCTGATTATACCAGGAGGTGTGAACCACCAAGCATCCTGCTGCTACTTGAGGATCGAGATACTAACCGAGTCAATAGCGGGGTATCCTACTGATGAACTAGAGGGGTGTCTAGATGGTACAGTAGTGGAATGCTTGGTGGAACTCCGTGTCGGGGTGCTGCGGGGTCCATAGGAAGCCAGGGAATGACTGGGTTGGACCCCGCTGGAGGGATTTACGAATAGCCCGGCTTGAGGCAATGCTTGTGAATTGGGATACCGCAGGGTCCGTGAGAAGCTGGGGAATGGCTGGGTAGGATCCCATTGGAGGGGGTATGCACTCGGATCAGTCGGGATCCCTCCTTTTTCAGGGTAGCCGGATGGTGTCTAGATTCTCATGTCTTCCTTGTGTCAAGGTGGAAAATTCTTCTTTGGTCATCCGCCAATTTTGGTGGTTAACAGTTCCGTTTCTTGCAAAACCATGAGACAAGGTTGTTTCTAAGGAAGAAGCAACCGTTGAATGTGCTATTCTGATCATCACAATTCCCTACCAAATATGCATCACTATATTCCACCAAGCTAGAATTGGTGTCAAATGAGCACCATATCCTATAGTTTGAGGTCCCACTGACGAATCAAATGATCTATTTCATAGCTGAAAGATGGGAATCATTGGGATCAGCTTGGTACCTAGCACACACACCCATATTAAAGGCTGTATTGGGCCTACTTGCGGTCAAGTAAAGCAAGCTATCAATCATGCCACGATATAAGCTTTGATCAACACTTTTAACAATAGCATCCTTGCTTATCTACAAAGTTGTGCTCATAGTTGTGTTACAATTTTGGCATTTTCAAGACCAAATTTCTTCACTAGGATCTTTGCATAATTAGCTTGAGATATGAAAATCCCAACATGCATTTGCTTAATTTGTAAACCTATTAAGTAATTCAATTCCTCTACCATGTTCATCTTAAATTCATTAGACATAACATCTACAAATTGTTGACCTAAGAGTCATTGGTGGAACCAAACAGAATGTCATCAATAAAAATTTAAGTTATAACGAGCTCATCTTCGTCATTCTTGATGAAAAGTGTTTTGTAAACATTACCCCTTGAGTAATTATTATTGACAAGGAATTGAGTGAGGCACTCAAACTAAGCCCTCAGTGCTTGTGTCAACCCATATAACGCATTTTTAAAGCGATAAACATGTTTAGGGTGGTGTGAATCCAAAAACCCCTTAGGTTGCTCAACAAACACTTCCTCATGCAAGTAACCATTGAGGAAGGAACTTTTAACATCCATTTGAAATAATTTGAACTTAGAAACGCAAGAAATGGACAAGAGAAGTCTAATAGACTTTGTTAACTGTCAAAAATGGCAGGGAGTCCAAAGAAGAATTTTCCATCCAGAACAAGACTATTTGAAGTAGGAAGACACTACAAGAAGTACCTCGCTACCCCGGGAAAGAGCCAGACCGATACTTCCAGACAGACTTGCTAAAATCCAAATCAAGATCAAGGGCACCTATATCCCCAAATACCAAGGAACAGAGAAGTTAAGGTCCTCAAGACCCCGCCACTGCGATATCCTGGTACCCCGCTACTGCCTTATCTAGTATCCTAGTACCTCGACACCCTGATACATAAAGAATACATGTATCACAATCCGGCAAGATACAAGGTACCCAGATATCTCGACCCTTCCTAGAACCAGTCTACCATGCAAAGGTAAACCAAGATGGAATGAAAAATATCAAAGAAGAAATGGACTGGTACACCAGAATCAAGCTCCAAGTAAGACGGTATATGCCAACATTTAAACACGAGGAAAGTTGACTTCTTCCGCCACCTTTAAAGCTCCACTTTGAATGAGATTAGTCAACTCAATCAAGATCGCCAAAGAAGGATGGGAATCATTCTCGTGCCTGAAATAAGGCCACCATTAACGTCTCGTTGATTACTTAATTAATTGATTGATTATTAGAAATGTTATCCAGAAAAATCAACTGAGTGTTTTTTCAGGTAACGGTTGACCACGACATATAAAGGCACCGCGGTTGGTATAGATAGAGTAAGGTGACCCTTGGTCCGTTTGCTAGGGACCGGGTTGAAACTGTTGGTACTTAGGTTTACAGATTATGCAGCGGATGGGTTTTTAAATTTTTATATGCAATCATTAAGTAAACCTATTTGTACAGTAATAATCGAAATCAATAAGAAGGAGAAGAAACTATTTCATACCAACGTTTGTAGGCTCATTCACTTTAATACGATCTGCTCCTGGTTTGAACCACTTGATCTTCCTCGCTATCTCCTGGAACTGGCAACGGCATGTGGGCGCGACACGGTATTCAGGAACAAGGAGGATGTAGTGACACACAAAACAACTCTTTTGCTTTTGAGTATAGAATGCAGCAAGCCTAAAAAAATAAACCCTTTTTTTTTCTTGTTTGCCGCACCCTATGTCTCTCTTTTCTTTTTGTTTTGTTCTTTGTATCAGATACAAAAATTGTCTATATTCAAAATAACATATATCATATATAAATATATATATATATTTTAAACTTAAACTAATTAATAAAATCTTTTAAGATATCGAATATCTTTTAAAGATATTAATTAATTTATTTGATTTAATTTGAATTCAAAACTCTTTTAAATTCAAATTTAAATATTTAATTAAATGAAAATAAAATAATCAAATTATCTTTTCTTCATTCAAAATTAAATATCAATCAACACCCTCCATCTAATGATTAATTACACAATTAAATACTCTAATTATTTAATTAACATAATCATTAATATTCATTAATTGAATAATCACATTATTCAATTAATTCCCGAATAGACACGTGTCACTTTTGTAACACAATTAATTGGACAATCCAATTAATTAACCATGACCCTTGTTACCTAAATCGATCGAGCTAGCAAGGGGACCTAATGGACCCACAGTATTTTGAGCTCCAATAATCCTTAGAAATAAATAATTAAACTCTTTAATTAATATTTCATGATTATTAACTTCGGTGTTATTCCACTAAAAACCCGAAGTTGCACTCTCTCAACTGTAGACTATGCTATATAATCGTACTCATTGATAGCTCAAATGATAACACTTGCAACCATAAGTCCATCATTTATCTCAGGATTAAGATAGACTCTCCGATTGTCCTGATAATGAAAAGACTTTTATCTATTGACGGTTCTAGAAAAAAAAATTTCATTGTGATCCATTTCAATGCACCCAATGCACTAGATTCTTTTACTCGAAGACCCTTCGATGATTTTAGACTCATCACAACACATTTAATCCCACTCAAATGCTAGTAAAAGAATTCTATAACTTTAACAAGATAAAGGTGCCCAACATTTAATTTAAGTTGTGAACATTATTCAAGACTAACTAAAGAATTGTGTCTACCTCATATATATCCAGATGTATGAACAATTCTTCCTTTCTCATAGTCTTTTGACCTTACGATTATTTACTTTGACAATTATAATAATAAATGCTATAAGATTTTGTTAACAAACAGAAATCACTTTATTAATATGAAAAGATTGTCAAGTACAACATTACCCTCTTACTATTGAGCATAATCCTAACAGCGAAGTTATGGCCCTGGTTGCCCGTCACAGACCTCAAGACCAGGAGAGCCTATACGGCACTCCTGAAGCCTCGGACAGGGAATACCCCTCTCAAGGAAAACCTGGTGCTAAAGTGGCCCTAGTTGCCTACCAAGACAGATCGCTTAAGGGTCAGGATCTCTTATCGGGATGCCTGGTGCCAAAGATTCACCAACAGAAAACCTAGTGCTAATGTGGCCCTAGTTGCTTACCAGAACAAATCACCTAAGGATCAAGATCCTTTATCGGGAAACCTGGTGCCACAAATTTGCCATATAATGACCTAGTGCCGAAATGGCCCTAGTTGTCTACCGGGACAGATCGCCTAAGAACCAAGATCCCTAAAAACAGAGATGCTAGGTACCGTGACTCGCCTATGTGATCGAACAAAAATTGGTATGATTTTAGCCCACACTTCCTTCTATTTTTGCTTGATTCTCAGGATATCCCATGATTTAATGGTGTGAATTAAGTGTTTTCAAGTATTTATAAAGTTTAGAGGCATTGGAGTAATATTGGTGGCAAAATGGGCTGAAATTGTAAAAAGTGTGTGCAGATTATTCATCTTCAAAGAGGCATATCTCTCCTCAGATTGAACCACATTTTGGATTACATATATTTGGAAAGCCACGGAAGTCTAAGTTCTAGCGGTTTTTAAGGATTACAATTCTGAGTTTTTTAGAGAAAGTTATGCCCATTTTAGTAACTGCTACACATACCCTATCGCCACAACGACCCTAAGGCGACACCACTTTCTAGAAGCAACGAAATAGACATTTTTCAAGCCATTTTTTTAGGGGTATTCTTGTTCTTTCATGCCCATTTCATACCCTAGCTTTTCTAACATATAAATACACCATTTTATGCTAAGGATTGACAACACTTGGTAATTTTCTTAACAACCAAGAAACCTCCTTTCTACCATTCCTAATCCCTCCATTTCTCGTCTACCTCAAACTCAACATCTAGATTACCTCACCTAAATAATTCCTCTCTTTCCATCTTCTCCACCCATTTCCTTTACCACTTTACTAATTTTCTATCTAAGTGGATTTTTAAGTGGTGAAATTGGTTTTCAAAACGATCACATTTAAAACGGTATTTTGTTAAGTACACAACGACGGCTCATCAAAATTGGCTCCGCTGCTGGGGAATTAAAGCGATTGTTGAATTACTTAACTCTTCTTTGTAGTTTAGAATTTTCATATTTCTTTTGTTATTCATTTTTTATAGTTAGATTTTTATTTTATTTTTAGTTGTTTGTCATTTTTGTTATTTTTAGATTTTCTAGTCTTGTTTTCATTTTCCTTTTATTTTTCTTTTATTTTTCTTTTCAGGAGCAATGGATCCTTTCACTATGCACTTGGAAGAATTTAATAGGCAAATGGAATTGTTTGCTTCAAGGACTTCGGGAATAGGACAAGTGGAGGCTATAGCTTGCACATTTTGTGGAATGCATGGGCACGAGATATGGGGTTGCCATTTAAGAGGAGAGCTTTCCAATGATGGGGGACAAGCCCAAACGCCAAATTCCTACAACTCGTGGCCTTTGCATGAACCATGTGATGATTTCAACAATCCGAGGTCAAGCTATGAACGGTGTGCCGATTCGTACACGCCGGATTGGAGGAGAGATCAAGACACTTAAGCTAATGTCTATGTGCGATCTCAAGAGGAGACTTTGAATGATTTTATTCAAGGTGCTCAAGCCTTCCAACAAAGATCTCAAGCCACCATACAAGCCAACGAACAACGATGGCAATAACAAGATCAAATGTGGCAACAACGAGATGAGAGGATGGAAGCCTCAATTAGAAGAATGGAAAGGCACTTTGAGATTATTACCGAAGCCATGCAAAGTCAGGTGCATGAAGAGTCTTCAAGCAATCCAGAGAAGGAAAATGCTACCACTATCCCTTCAAATGGTGAGAATGTCGAAACCGAAGTTGGCCATGAACTTTCTAATGATTTGCCTTGTGTTTCAGGAAAGGAAATAAAAAAGGAGGAGATAGAGGATATAGCGAAGGAAGCATATGATGTCTCTTTTAAGGCACTGCTCCTATACGAGGTGTCCATGCCTTATGTCTCTTCCATTGCTCATCCATGCCACCTACACAAAAGCAATTGATATAGGATGTTTTCTAAACTTTCTATACCACTTTTTCAAGTGCACTTTTACTTGCCTATGCTTGTTGTGATTAGGAACACATTGATGCGCACCAAATATTTCCAAGATCTAATCTCACATCGGCGTATCTTTGAAACCTTAGAATTCAGTTGACCAATCCAAGTAGCACGTCTAGCGAGGATGTAAAACCAAGCGCTTGGTGGGAGGCACCCCACCTAGGTATAATTTCTTTCTTTGTTCATTTTATTTTTCTTTTTAGTTTTTACATTTTTGTTTAGAATAAGTGTGTGGTTTGTTTGTGTTGTGTTTAGTGCCTAGGGTATTTAAGTTGTTTGTGTTTTGAGTTCTTACCTTCCATGCTTCATTTATTCATTGTCCATGCATCTCAATGTCATATATAGATTGAAGACAATGTTTAGATTAATTTTGGGGGTGTGGATTCATTAATTGAGTCATTTTTCATTTTATTTTTTCAAGTTTTTCTTTGACCTTTGCGAAAGTTCCCTGTTTTGAAATTCTGAGGCCAAATGTTTCATTTAAACTGTACTTATTGGAGAGGAAATAAATTATTTTTCCCATGATACAGTTCCAACGATATAAAGAACGTAAAATTCTGGGTAGGAGTTCAAAAGTTATGAACATTTCTTCGACCAAAGGTCATGGGCGATGCCCTGTTTTGAAATTCTGCACGTGAACCATTTTCAAAGTCCATTTCCACACTTTTCCAATTTGAATTTTGAAATTTTTTCTAAATGAAAAGTGTGCATTTACATGTCTATTTTCCTATTCCAAAATTGGAGAAGGTTTTATTGAGTATTTTTGAAAACATACATTGAAGAGCGGACATAGGTCGAATTCAAAAGTCACCAGTTTTTTAGAATTTTATCCTCCATATATAGATGTTCTTTCACATTGTGTTTTTAGTTGGTTAAATTTGTTTCTTTTAGAGAAATAAATGGTGTTCCAAGCTCTTTTTGGCAATTGCATGTATTGAGTATATCTTTATTTGCCAAAACTTTCTAATGTACTTAGGCTTGTGTAGATTTTTTATTGCTTTTTGAGGAAGTGTGTTGTGTTGCTTGTACGTTGAAGTAAGGTTTCTTTATCTCTTGGGATGAAACAAAGACAACTAGCGAGTCTTGGAGGGACGAGCAAGCCAAGAATGCTCATAAAAAGGGTGAGAGCCTTATCCTAAGAAAACCAGCATTTTGGAGTTTGGAGTACCGGAGGTGGGAGGCACCCTACCTAGGTACAATTTCTTTCTTGCTTTTTAATTTGTTTTATTTCTTGCTTTTTAGTTTCTTGTTTAGAATAAGGGTGTGGATTGTTTTTGATAGTGGATTTAGGCTTGAATGATCACATATTTTGTCCACATGGATTGTGATGTGACTCTTGATGAACTTACATTACCATATCTCTTGAGTTGATGATGAATATATGGATGTTAATGAACGCAACACTTGATTCTATTCTTAGGATAAATTTTTAAATGGACATAAAATGTGTTTTTGAAACTCTTTGATTGTGGTGTGTGTTGCGCCGCATTTATCGGTTTATATGCCCTAAAGACATTGAGGACAATGTCTAATTTAGGTTTGGGGGTGTGTGCGCAACACCATCTCTTGTTTGCAATTGTTTGCAAATGTTTTGAGCCTAAATTTTTCAAAATTTTCAAAAATCTTGTGATAATGCCATGCTTGAGCATATTTTGCTTGTAGAGATTGTGCCATTGTGTGTGCAAGTAAGGAATTGTGAATCTTTGCCGTGCTTAGTTTAGATTAACTTCATGTCATTTAGGGTTGCATTGAGCAAAGCGCGCTAGCTCTTTTCTCTTGATGTTGAAGTGAATACTCAATTGTGCTTGAAGGTTAGGAATTAATTGTGGAGACTTCCCGTGAGGTTCACAAACACGGCCTAAAAAGCGTATTTTGAGGGAAAGTTTTTACTCTTTAAACACTCATTCAAACACACATGTTATGCATATTTAAAATGTCTCATTCGCACTTAAATGTTGTTTGCCATAGAACATATGGACTGCTTGTGAATGCCTTAATTGACTTTGTAGACAAACCTTTAGAAATGATTTTAGGCAATACATGTGAAAAACCACTAAATTGGCCTAAATATTTCCAATCCCTCTAATGTGTGTGCGCCATTGCCCATTTGAAGCCAAACACAATTAAGTTTTTCATTCATAAACCACATCAACATAAACCATATAGCCTATACACTAGACTTACCTTGTACCAATTGGTTTGCTAAGGCTTAGGGGTTGAATGTAAGCTTTAAGGAGTATTAAAATGTAAGGCGTGTACCTAGGCAAATATATATGTACAAACACATTAAAAGATGAAATGATATGCTTGAAATAGAAAATAAAAGACAAGCAAAGAAAAAAAAAAAAAAAAAGCAATGCAAAAGAAAGAAAAAGAAAAGATGAAAGAGGCACAAATTGCCTAGATGAAATTAAATGCGCTACTCAATGAAAATTTGTTAGGATTATGCTCAATAGCAAGAGTGTAATGTTGTAATTAACAATCTTTTTCATATTAATAAAGTGATTTCTGGTTTAAACAAATCTTATAGCATTTATAGTATAATATTATAATTGTCAAAGTAAATAATCATAAGGTCTAAAGACTATGAGAAAAGAAGAATTGTTCGTACATCTGGATATGTATGTGGTAGACACAATTCTTTAGTTAGTCTTGAATATTGTTCACAACTTAAGTTAAAGGTTGGGCACCTTTATCTTGTTAAAGTTGTAGAATTCTTTTGCTAGCATTTGAGTGGGATCAAATGAGATATGATGAGTCTAAAATCATCGGAGTGTCTTCGAGCAAAAGAATCTAGTGCACTGGGTGCATTGAACTGGATCAAAATGAAATACTTTATCTATAACCGTCAATAGATAAAAGTCATTTCATTATCAGGACAATCGGAGAGTCTATCTTAATCCTGAGATAAATGATGGACTTATGGTTGCAAGTGATATCATTTGAGTTATCAATGAGTACGATTATATCACATAGTCTATCCTCGATAGTTTGGTGATATTCATTTGTTAATCGATAGAGGACTTCATTTATAGATATGGACATCGTGGCTCCATTTATCAAATGAGAGTATAATATCATCATATGGATGTTTTGAGGTAATTGGATATTAAATCTCAACGTTGAGTTTTCGATAGTGTTTATTGAAAACATGGCTTCTGGACAAGTCAAAATATCCAAGTTCAAAACGTGGTCATATGAGTAAATATGGTAACTTGGAGAGTTATAGGCGGTCTATGAACTCTTGGCGTTTACTGATATTAATCACGAGGATACACTATCTCCAACATGATTGTCTAGGGTATGAATGAGGAAACATCTTCCTTTTCTGTCTTTATTTAAGAGTTCAATTTTAGCTCTTTAGTGGAATGAGTTAAAATTAATGGATCGGACCTAAGTGAATCATTTGTTGATTGTGATTAGGTTATGTCTATTGAAGCTTAAATTTAGATAGCCCGCCAAGATCCCCAATCCACACGGACTTGCATGGATCACTTGATATATTCTACCGGACCAATTTAAGGGTCCATCTAGAATTGCATTTAATATATTAAGAATATAATGTGCACATTATTTATGTAATGGGCTGCTCAATTATATTTATATATTAATGAATGACATGTGGGCTTGTTTCTTTTAGTAAGAATGGGTCTAGTTCACATGTAGGCTTTTTATTAAAGTCCAAATGGATTAAATAAAATAAGAAAACAATATGAAGGCCCAAGTTCTAGTCATGGGCGGCAATGGCTAATTATTAGCTCATTATATTGTTTTATTTTATTATTTAATTAAATGGAAATTAATTAATATGTTAATTAATTATTTAATTAAAAATCAAATCTTTTTCTGATTAGGAAATATGTTTCCTAGTAGTATACTAATATTAGTATTATACTAAATATAAAAGACTTTATTTGTTTAGTCAAATTAGGAAGTCTTTTATATAGTCACAAATACACTAAAGAGTTGGATTAGGGTTTGTACTTATGAGTTATTATAGGCAAGTAGAATTCATGCATATATTTGATTAATATGTCAAGAAAAACAAATATACAGATATATAATATATTGATATGCAAATGCGGCAATCAAGATATATATTATATTTATAGTTGGACTCATGTATAAAAAATAAATATATGGCAGCATGAATTCGGTTAACCTAGATATATATATGCATATTTTGCAGTCAGTGTTTTAAACAAATGTAAATACATATAATGCACATGCAGTTTTTTAAACATAAACAAAGACATTAGGCGCGCATGCATATATACAATATATTTTGTTTTTATTTGTTTTTTGCGGCAAGAAAGATATATATATATTCTTTATATATTTTCTAAAAGCCTAGTTTTTGCAATTGAGAGCTTTTTCTTTTGCTAGAGAAAAATAAGATCCAACTCTAAGACTAGTGAGTGATTCGGCCTAGAGGTTTGTGAGAGAAGAATTGTTCTTGTTTCGATAGTGTATTAGTGATCTTAACATCAAGAGATCTTGTACACACTTTCGAATTAGGTTCACGCGAATTTCAATCTTACGATTGTGAATTCAAAAGTGACCGGAACGTTCTTAGCAACCTATTGGAATTTTTGTGACTAACAGAAACCAGAAAAGTTTTGTGTAAGGATTCTCATTATTGATTGGCTTATTTCGTGAACAAACCACAAGTTGGGGTTTGAATTGTAAGGGTAGATTAGGTGATGGATGACCAACATCAAAGACCCTATTCAAGACCTCAAGGTGACAGGCACTCAAAGGTATATTTCTTGTGCTTAGTTTTCTTTGAAGAGATCTAGAAGCACACACACACTTAGCATACTTGCATTTGTGTGCATACTCTTCACATGTCACATTACACACTTGCACTTTGTTTGTTTATATCTTGTTGTGTGTTTGTTTGTGTCGTGTAATTCGTTTCCCGAATATGTTCGGAAACGTCCGCGCTTGCACGATTATGTGCTTGGTTTTGCGCGAAGACTGCTCTTGGTGATAGCCTTGTCTTTCTCCTTGGATTCACCACTTTTGGTGAATCGGCGGTTTAATCGGCGGCCCTGGCCGCTGAATGAAACAGCCGTTTTGGACCAGAGGTCTCTGGTCTGATTCTGCGGTTAGATCGGCTGTCTGGCCGCCGATTTGAAATCGTCATTTCATACCTGATGCATTTATTATTCTCGGGTTGTGTTCTGCGGTTTACTCGACGGTTTCGAAACCGCCGAATGAAACCACCGTTTTCTCCTCTGTTCTTGGGATGAATTCTGCGGTCATGATCGATGGCCTGGCCGCCGAATGAAACCGCAGAATTAGATATTTTAGGTCGGTTTCTTTCTCGGGTTCAATTTTGCGGTCAGATTCTGCGGCCTAGACCGCAGAATGAAACCGCAGATTGAGCGTTTTCAGGGGCAATCTTGTCTTTTCACATGCCCTGATCTTGATGACTATATATATCATGCTTTCTCATTTCTCTAACTTAGTTCTCTGATTCAAAATAACCCTAAAGTTCAAAAAGAGAAACTTGAGAGAAAAGAAATCAAGAACTCATTTTTATACACACAAAACCATTCTCATATGCATCAAAAGATCATCTAGCATTTTCTAGCATAGTTAGGATGCTTGCTTGCATGGGTTTTGCTCAACACACTTGCTTTGGTATGTTCTTCACTAACCTCATCTAAGCTTAGTGTTTTATTTATCAAAGAAATCTCTTATATTATTTGTATGCTCTTAGAATATATTCTATATACAAAATAGAGATTGTTGTGTTGACATGTTTGAGTGATGTATTTTGATAGCAACATCTAGGTTATTTTTATCTATGATTTGCTAAGCTTTATGACATGTCATTTAGCCATTGACATCTAGGATTGCATTCATTGTTATCTAATCATCCTAGATAAGCATCTAAGGTTTCCTAGCTTTATTTACTCATTGAATATCATTTTATATTCACATAGGTTGTAATCTCTTCATTGAGAAGTAAGTCTTGCATGTAGCTTCCGGGATTAGGTTGCTTAGATTGCAAGCAATTGGACTAGGTCCACTTATACCGGGATTAGGTAGGTGTGTTGATTATTGATCAGGATTAGGTTGTAATCATTTCACATTTAGTGGATTCGAGGTTCGAGTGTGGCGCACTATACAGCCCGTGGTTTTTCCCGTGAGGGTTTTGATGAGCGTCGTTTGTGTACTCAACAAAATGATATTTAGATGTGTTCGTTTAGAAAACCGATTTTTCACCACTTAGATAGAAAATTAGTAAAGTGGCAAGTGGGATTCGTTCCACAGGGAATTAGAGTGATTAGTTGAATAAATTAACTAATCTATATACGGTAAAGTAAATCATAAAAATATGGATGAGTGAATGGGTTGTCAAGCCATCAAACATACATGAAAAATAAACCTAATAAACTAATAAAAGAATACTTAACAAATCTAGATAAGATAAATGGAATTAACAATTAAGAGAATAGCTAGGGAATTAATGGGATCACAAATGAATTATGGGAAATGCTTATCAAGCTACTTTAGTGAACGGATCTCATAAATGTTAACCAATTGATTTCTAAAATGTGTTTAGGCCATTATTATGAACCTTAAACAACTTCCCACCGCAATGCCTAACCGATTAAGGAGAGGGGGTCACGGCGGGATCGATTTGTTACAATTAATGGCTTAGATTATCGTGGTTAGATTATCGTGGTTGATATACCCTCCGACAATCTATCCTACTCACTATGTTCTCAATCCATCAAGGTTGTCAATCCAATCAAGATTATATAACAAATTATCCTAAGCAAGATTATAATCAACTAGTGGGTATACATGTCAATTACATAATGCATAGAATTTAATTATAAAATTAATAGAACACAAATAGAGATTAAAAATATATTAAAGCTTAAGCAAATCCCAATCCAAATGTTCTCACATCAAAACCCTAGAAGGGGGATTTAATTACACATATTACAAACAAAGGGAAGACAAGTAAAAGATTAGGAAATCACCCATGGGTCTCCTTTTGTAAGCTTGATCCTTTCCTTGCCTTTGATGCTCCTTGTGTAAAGAGTGGATGATGAGGATGTGTCTAGATGGGTGGAGTCAAATGAGAAGTGACTAAGGAGATTTGTGGAGAAGATGGGAAGAAAAGGAATGATTAAGGAAGGTAATCTAGATGTTAAGTTTAGGTAGGAGAGAAAATGGAGAGAAAAGGAATAGTGGAGAAAGGAGGTTTCTTGGTGGTCAAGAGTTTTCTAAAAGAGAAAAAATGTGATGAATTTATAGGATTTTCAAATTAGGTCTCGGGTGGCAAATTACCAAAACACCCCTGACCATGGCAAATTACCATTTAGTCCAACAGAGGGGGTCATTGTGTAATTTGCCAGCCAAAATTGGCCAATCAGAGGAGAACAACGAGAAGCTCGCGGTTTGCATAAATGGCGACCTCTAGGGCGACAAAATTGCGACCTCATCAGGTGTGGAAATCACTTCCTGTCGCCATGGCGACCTCAAAATGCCAAATGGCGACCTAAGGTGACGTGGACATGACAAAGGGGCAAAATGGGAAAGAGAGGGACAGCCGGATTCCGACCGATTGGAGGACCGGATTTGGACCGACCAGCCAGTCGGTCGGTTGGCCGTAATATTAGGCCAAAAACCGACCGGAGATAGGTCGGTTTGGGTGGTTTTCCGGTCGGTGAGGGTTTGGGGTGAAGATGGCCATGGCTGCTGCTCGTTTGGAGAAGAAGATGAATAGTTTTGGGGGGGTATTTAGCAAGTAGGAGGGGTGCAATAGGCTGCAGCATTTTTATCTAAAAGGGGGGTGCATTTAGAAAGAGCAAGTGGTGCGTTTAAGGGCCCAATCCTTAAACGCACCGTTTCATTAAACAGTCTTGTGCCTCCCTTCTTTGGGGTACATTTAGAAATAGAGTGGGGTGCAAACAGAGCTGTGAAACTCACCGTTTCACTAATCCTACGTGGCGCGGGCCTGTGTCACTCCTTTGGGGTGTGTTCAGAAAGAGAGTGGGGTGCGTTTAGAGGCCAACCCTACCTCAAAACGTAAGTGAGTGGGCTGCTTGGGGTGCGCACAGAATTGGGCTGGGGTGCAATCAGACGTCCGAAGCCCACATCAGCCAAAACGCACCGTTTAGCTGTCCACGTGGCACGCGCCTCTGGTTAATTGCAATTCGGTCCCTGTCTTCTTCTGAATTTGCGATAACTTCAAAACTTCCTCCAATAATTACACTTTTGCCCCTTTTTCACCAAAATTACTCCAATGCCCCTGAATTCTATAAATTCCTGAAAACACTTAATTTACACCATTAAATCATAGAATAATGCCAAAGAATCAAGCAAAAGAGGAAGGAAATGGGGGCCAAAATCATAACAATTTTGGTTCGATCAGGTTTCCACGTAAATATCAAGTGTCTTTTATAATTCTGCACCATATTACACTTGTTATTGTTCTTGACTTGTTTGGGGCATTTTCGTAATTTGACTAATCGCGAAAATTGGGTAAATTTGGTAAAATCTATTCACCCCCCCCCCCCCCCCTCTAGATTAATATTAGAACACACCGTGTTATTTGTTTCAATTGGTATCAGAGCGGGTTCCTAGACATACATAGGTGATCCTTGCTCATTTTAGTGTGTTTTGCATTTGTGTGATTTTTGTTCATTCATACATTTTGCATTCATTTTATTTCATTCATATTCACAATGAGTGGAAACGGTGGCAACAACGAGGGTGCTTCTAGCACGCGTCCTCCTCTCCTCACCGGTGATAACTACTCCTCATGGAAGGGGAAGATGGAGGCGTACTTATGCCAAATCCATGATAGGGCATGGATGGCCATTGAAGACGGATACGCTCCTCCCATGATGACTCCCACGGGTGGTGGAGAAGAAGTTCTCAAGCCTAAGGCACAATGGACTAATGGAGAGTTTGAGACTTCTAAGTGGAATAGGAAGGCAATGCATGCCATCCTATGTGCCATGGATGAGAACCAATACAAGTTGGTTCAAATTACTAGGATTGCCAAAGAGGCATGGGAAATCCTAGAGACGGCTCATAAAGGAACCGAAGTGGTCAAGGATTCAAAACTACAAGTCCTCCAAACTAGTTTTGAGACCATTAGGATGGAAGAGCATGAGCACTTCAATGACTTCCAAGTGAAGTTGATGGACATTGTGAATCAAAGTCATCAACTAGGAGACCCGTATTCGGATAGGAGAATCAAGCAGAAAATTATGAGATCTCTCCCCGATAGATTCGAGTCTAAGGTGACGGCTTTAGAGGAAAATAGTGGCTATAAGGATATGAAGCCGAGCGAAGTCATTGGAAGACTTCTCGCTTACAAGTCTAGGAAGGCTCCTATCTCTACTCCTCCTAAAAAGCAAAAGGGAATTGCTTTGAAAGCATCAAAGGATGAAAAGGAGGTGAAGAATGACTCGAATGAAGACATGGCCTTATTTGTGAAAAGATTCAATAAGGTTATGAAGTTTGGGAAGAGAGGATTTGGTATGAGAGGCCAAGACTTGAAGAAGAAGGGTCCCTTCAAGAAGTTTGAACCAAGGCAAGAGAAGACCGAAAGAAAAGGGGTCCATTGCTTTGAGTGTGGTGGAATTGGTCACTTTGCTCCCGATTGTGCTAATCACAAGGAAAAGAAGAAGGGAAAAGTGATGGCCGCCACTTGGAGTGGAAGTAGTGATGACTCCAATGAAGAAGATGAGTCTTCGGATGATGAAGACATCATGGCTAACTTCCTAGCCTTTGCCTCCTCTCATAAGAGCAAAAGTGGTAGTAAAAAAGAGGAAGAGAGTCAAAGGGAAAGTGACTCTAGTGAAGATGACTCCGATGCTAACTCCACAAATGGATATGTTGAGAAAGAGGTGTTAGTTGAATATCTAAAGGAGTTTAGAAGCTTAGAGATGAAAACCACTAAGAAGATCAAGATGTTGAGAGAAGAAAATCTTGAGCTTTCATCTCACAATGACCACTTAAGTGAAGAAGTGGATAGACTTAAGAAGAGAGAAGATAAGCTAAGAGAGGAGTTAGCTTTATCTAGGAGGAATGAAGAAGGTTTGAAGAAGGAGCTTGATGAAGCTAAGAAGTCACTTACTAGGATGGACTCTAGCACCAAAAAGTTAGACCACATGCTTGGTGTTGGAAAGAGTCCATGTGACAAGAGAGGTCTAGGGTTTGAAGATAGTCAAGAGACCTCCACCTCTAAGAAGACCGTGTTTGTTAAGGGCTTGGGCAACATAGAAGCTTCACCGGTGCACACTCCTAGGAAGAAGATAGATCTAGGATAATGTTCCAAAAGTGCACAAGTGAAGGTGGTATCAAGAAGGCAACCTCAAGCCAACATTCCTCATCATTTGGCTCAAAAAGGGAAGAAGACAATCATGCAAGTCCAACATTGGAAGCAAGATAGACCGGTTCAACAAAGGAGATGGATTGAACCCACTCAACCACAAAGAAAAGGGAAGGCTCCCATAAATGCTCACGGCAATGGTATGATTTCTCATTTCATTCCAATTTGTCATTTTTGTGGTTTTAATGGTCACATTCGACCAAATTGCTTTCGTTATATAAAAATGTGTAGAACTCGAAGCATGATTGAAAAGAGAAAGAATAGAGCCAAGATGCATGTTCCTAGGAATAATAAGACTAATTTGCATGATCCTAGGATTACTAGAGCCCATGTACCAAAAACCATTAAGAAAGAAAATGTTGTTCTTAAGTGGGTTAGAAAGAATGAAAATGTTTGCCATGTTGCACAAATTGCCTTAAAGGCAAATTCTTCTAATCTTTGGTATCTTGATAGTGGGTGCTCTAGGCATATGACGGGAAACAAGAGTTTCTTTGAGACTCTTGTTATGGAGGAAGGAGGAAATGTCACCTTTGGTGATGGATCCAAAAAGAAAGTCATAGGGAAAGGAACCATTTCCGTTCCCGGATTACCCTCCTTATCTAATGCTTTACTTGTTGATGGCTTGAAAGCCAATTTGATTAGCATTTCTCATCTTAGTGATGAAGGATATTCCGTCTTGTTTAGCAAAGACAATTGCTCTATCCTAAAGCCCAATGGACAAACCTTATTGAAAGGTATGAGATCTAGCGACAATTGCTATTGTCTTGAAGCTAGAATAGACTCAAACAATGTGTCCAAGGATGAGCAAATTGAGTTGTGGCATGAAAGACTTGGCCACATGAACTTTCGGGATCTACGTGTTAGGATTATGCTCAATAGCAAGAGTGTAATATTGTAATTAACAATCTTTTTCATATTAATAAAGTGATTTCTGGTTTAAACAAATCTTATAGCATTTATAGTTTAATAAATTGTCAAAGTAAATAATCATAAGGTCTAAAGACTATGAGAAAAGAAGAATTGTTCGTACATCTGGATATGTATGTGGTAGACACAATTCTTTAGTTAGTCTTGAATATTGTTCACAACTTAAGTTAAAGGTTGGGCACCTTTATCTTGTTAAAGTTGTAGAATTCTTTTGCTAGCATTTGAGTGGGATCAAATGAGATATGATGAGTCTAAAATCATCGGAGTGTCTTTGAGCAAAAGAATCTAGTGCACTGGGGTGCATTGAACTGGATCACAATGAAATACTTTATCTATAACCGTCAGTAGATAAAAGTCATTTCATTATCAGGACAATCGGAGAGTCTATCTTAATCCTGAGATAAATGATGGACTTATGGTCGCAAGTGATATCATTTGAGTTATCAATGAGTACGATTATATCGCATAGTCTATCCTCGATAGTTTGGTGATATTCATTTGTTAATCGATAGAGGACTTCATTTATAGATATGGACATCGTGGCTCCATTTATCAAATGAGAGTATAATATCATCATATGGATGTTTTGAGGTAATTGGATATTAAATCTCAACGTTGAGTTTTCGATAGTGTCTATTGAAAACATGGCTTCTGGACAAGTCAAATATCCAAGTTCAAAACGTGGTCATATGAGTAAATATGGTAACTTGGAGAGTTATAGGCGGTCTATGAACTCTTGGCGTTTACTGATATTAATCACGAGGATACACTATCTCCAACATGATTGTCTAGGGTATGAATGAGGAAACATCTTCCTTTTCTGTCTTTATTTAAGAGTTCAATTTTAGCTTTTTAGTGGAATGAGTTAAAATTAATGGATCGGACCTAAGTGAATCATTTGTTGATTGTGATTAGGTTATATCTATTGAAGCTTAAATTTAGATAGCCCGCCAAGATCCCCAATCCACACGGACTTGTATGGATCACTTAATATATTCTACCGGACCAATTTAAGGGTCCATCTAGAATTGCATTTAATATATTAATAATATAATGTGCACATTATTTATGTAATGGGCTGCTCAATTATATTTATATATTAATGAATGACATGTGGGCTTGTTTCTTTTAGTAAGAATGGGTCTAGTTCACATGTAGGCTTTTTATTAAAGTCTAAATAGATTAAATAAAATAAGAAAACAATATGAAGGCCCAAGTTCTAGTCATGGGCGGCAATGGCTAATTATTAGCTCATTATATTGTTTTATTTTATTATTTAATTAAATGGAAATTAATTAATATGTTAATTAATTATTTAATTAATATGTTAATTAATTATTTAATTAAAAATCAAATCTTTTTCTGATTAGGAAATATGTTTCCTAGTAGTATACTAATATTAGTATTATACTAAATATAAAAGACTTTATTTGTTTAGTCAAATTAGGAAGTCTTTTATATAGTCACAAATACACTAAAGAGTTGGATTAGGGTTTGTACTTATGAGTTATTATAGGCAAGTAGAATCCATGCATATATTTGATTAATATGTCAAGAAAAACAAATATACAGATATATAATATATTGATATGCAAATGCGGCAATCAAGATATATATTATATTTATAGTTGGACTCATGTATAAAAAATAAATATATGGCAGCATGAATTCGGCTAACCTAGATATATATGCATATTTTGCAGTCACTGTTTTAAACAAATGTAAATACATATAATGCACATGCAGTTTTTTAAACATAAACAAAGACATTAGGCGTGCATGCATATATACAATATATTTTGTTTTTATTTGTTTTTTGCGGCAAGAAAGATATATATATATTCTTTATATATTTTCTAAAAGCCTAGTTTTTGCAATTGAGAGCTTTTTCTTTTGCTAGAGAAAAATAAGATCCAACTCTAAGACTAGTGAGTGATTCGGCCTAGAGGTTTGTGAGAGAAGAATTGTTCTTGTTTCGATAGTGTACTAGTGATCTTAATATCAAAAGATCTTGTACACACTTTCGAATTAGGTTCACGCGAATTTCAATCTTACGATTGTGAATTCAAAAGTGACCGGAACGTTCTTAGCAACCTATTGGAATTTTTGTGACTAACAGAAACCAGAAAAGTTTTGTTGTCCATTCTCAGGTATACAATTCAAAGAAAAGGGAGACCACGCTCCTAGGTGATTCACGTTCATGATCGGATTGGAAGATCTTGCGGATTACCATCGACGCATAGTCAATCGGATCACGCGACAAAGGTACGGTATCTTTTGATGTATATGTTTATAATTAAAGGGTTAAGGTTCAATATGGGAAAAATTTTAAAATATACTAAACTCTTTTTAGTCTCGCTTCCGCTGCGTGTACTACGGTATTTTTCCCTACAAAATTAAGAGTAGAAAATGCATATATTAAATCGTAAGCTTGGACGCCAAAGTATGGAATATGCAATGTTGTAATGATCAAATTGTGTTTAATTTAGAATGTATGCCTTAGTGTGACCTTTGGGTGTTTGCAATCAATTTTTCATACTTATTGACTTACCATTCACCTATGACCCCATTACAATCAAATGAAAGACCTATTTGATCTTTAAGGATGTCCACTTTGGAAATTTTGGTTGATGCATGTTCTTTTCGGTTCATGGCTTTCAATTCCAATCATGAGACAAATATTTAGAAATTGTGTGTTTTAAATGATTATGTGCAATTATATTTGATATCTTGAACATAAACTCTTATTGCATATGGATTGTGAGTGAAGCTAGAAATCCGTGCGAAAATGAGAGAATTCGGTGAGGATTAGATGTCGAGGCAAATTACATTCCCTATCGAATAGTACTCTAGATTTTGAAGCTTTAACATCTTGAATGTAGGATCGCGTTGAATGCAATGTTTACTTAGAATGGCATGACTTAAATCTTTATTTAGCATCTCTTACATACATTATTTCCTAATGAGCACAACGTTGATTAAATCTTTTCACTTATGGTTTTGCAAGTCGAATATTGACTTTTGAGTCTTTTTCAAAAAATTGGCACTTTAATGTTGATTATGTGATATTTAGACACATGTCCATGTGTGCTTATGTTGTTTTGCTCGAGGACAAGCAAAAGATAGGTTTGGGGGTATTTGATAGAACCAAAATTAGTATGATTTTGGCCCTCACTTCCTTCTATTTTTGCTTGATTCTCAGGCAATATCTCATGATTTAATGGTGTGAATTAAGTGTTTTTAGGTATTTATAAAGTTTAGAGGCATTGGAGTAATATTGGTGGCAAAATGGGCTGAAATTGTAAAAGTGTGTGCAGGATCATTCATCTTCAAAGAGGCATATCTCTCTCCTTAGATCGAACAACATTTTAGATTATATATATTCGGAAAGCCCCGGAAGTCTAATTTCTAGTGGTTTTTATGGATTACAATTCCGAGTTTTCTAGAGAAAGTTATGCCCATTTTAGTAACTGCTGCGCATTCCTTGTCGCCACGACGACCCTAGGGTGACACCACTTTCTAGAAACAGCGAAATGAATGTTTTTCAAGCCATTTTTTAGGGTTATTCTTATCCTTTCATGCTCATTTCATACCCTAGCTTTTCTAACATATAAATACACCATTTTATGCTAAGAATTGACAACACTTGGTAATTTTCTTGACAACCAAGAAACCTCATTTCTACCATTCCTAATCCCTCCATTTCTCCTCTACCTCAAACTTAACATCTAGATTACCTCACCTAAATCATTCCTCTCTTTCCATCTTCTCCACCCATTTCCTTTGTCACTTTCCATATGACTCCACCTATCTAACATCCTCAACACCCACTCTTTGCATAAGATTCAAGCAAGGAAGCTCAAGGAAGGATCAAGCTTACAAGAGAGACCCAAGGATGATTTCTCTCCATTTTACTTCCTTTTATTGTTTGTATTTATGTGTAATTAAAACCCCCATTTTAGGGGATGATTTGAGAGACTTTTTGGACATGAGTATTTATTAAAGCTTTAAATATTATGTTTGCATGATTTAAGTTTTATTTACTTTTTAATTAGATCTTGCACTTATGTGATTAATTGAGTTATTGACACACTTGTTAATTACAATATGTTTTAGGATTAATTTGTGATAAAATTGGTTGAGTTATTGACACACTTAATCGATTATAGCACATAGTGAATAGGATAGGCTTTTGGAGGGGTGATCAACCTCGATTGCCTAGACCATTTGATCGTCACTAACCGATCCCGCTGTGACCCCCTCTCCTTAATCGGTTAGGCATTACGGTGGGAAGTTATTTAGGGTTTGTAGTGACGGTCTAAACAACACTTTTGAATGAGATTGGTCCCTGGTTGTGTAGATAGTGCATTAAAAAAAGCCATGTATGAATTGCTCATAGTCCATTAGCTACTCTATCATTTCCCTAGAATTCCTATTAATTGTTTATTCCATATGTCTTATCTAGATTTGTTGAGCATTCCATTTTATTAGGTTTATTAGGTTTATTTTACATGTATGTTTGATGGCTTGACAACCCATTCATTAATTCATTTATCTATGATTTATTTTATCGCATTTAGATTAGCTAATTAATTCAACTAATTACTCTAATTCCCTATGGAACGAATCCGACTTACCACTTTACTAATTTTCTATCTAAGTGATTTTTAAGTGGTGAAATTGGTTTTCAAAATGATCACATTTAAAACAGTATTTTGTTGAGTACACAACGATGGCTCATCACTATGATGTCAACTAAGTACTAGGATTCCATACCTATGGGAATGCCAGGTACCACGAACTCATTTTGAAAGCATATTTATATAAGTGTATATCTCATCTAAGTATCGGGATTCCAGAAAATGAAGATACCCAGTACCCGGACTCCTTTTGAATGTGTTTTCGCCAGAGTACCGGGATTCCTCGTGTGAGAATGCCAAGGCACTTTGATTCGCCTAATAGAAAACCTGATACTAAAATGACCTTAGATGCCTATCGGGATCAGTTCGCCTTGGGGCCGGATCCCTTATGCAGGATTACCTATTACCCCGATTCACCATGTGAGAATCAATAAGTAGCTTTAGTAGACTACCCAGATTGGTTCAAAATCAAGATTTCCTATGCAAGAAGTACCTAATACTTTGATTCACACTACCCTAATCTTGGATGTCAAGCAGCTTTGGTCACCAACAGGAATCAATCTTTCCTCTCAAGATCAGACGATGCTTGGTGCAAATTACTTGTTAAATTTTTATCAAATCTTACAAGGGGAATGCCTGCTAGGGATACCATTGGCAAGTATCCAAGTACCAAGACTTGATCAACATCGACATCTCAAATGTGTCCTATCAGGATTAAGGGACAAGCATACAAGTACCAGGCACTGCTAGTATTCAAGTAAGTTTTATTTAAGTTATGGGCGAGTATTCAAGCATCAAGTCCTACCAAGATCTACTATAGAGTAAGACAGCACGTTCACAAGGAAAGAAAAAAAAATTCCACTGATCAAACAAGGAGCCCAACCCCCAATTCCGGGCTATAGGAATGTATATCAAGAAAAATAAATATATCAAGTCTTGCAGTGTCCCCATCATTCTTTTCTCCTGCTCTCTAGCCTGGATCTGCTACTGGGTCTACTACATCGGTACTCTGAATCCCCTCAGTCCCAGTAATTTCTGCATCAACCAAGACCTCTCCAGGTCCTAGTACTTTAGGCTCAACGGGAGCCTCCACCTCCTCATCTGGCTTGGTCCTAGTCTTAGTAGGATCCTCTGTACTCTGCATCTAATCAATTGGTTGGACAACAGAATCATGAATCACTCCCTCAATTGATCCTGCTAGATTGGTAGTAGGCGGGATAGGTTCCTGAGGTAAGGGAGGATCCGGAGTAGCAACAGTTGAAGGAGTATCCACATGGACCGGAGCAGCACTTGAGAGCTTGGCAGCTTTGGCCATATTCTGCTCCTGGTCCCACCCGAACGTAACCTTCAAGTCAAAGGAAGGAGGAAAGGCACTGGTAACCTCAAAGGAGGCGAAGAAGTACCCATCTTCAAAGGAGGAACCCACCCTAGCCTCTTGAGCCTACAACATATCCCACGGGAGACGGTTTTCCTCCTAAAGCAAGGTCTTCTCACTTCTTACTTCTCAGACCCTCCCTCTCCTCATGGTAGCATAGTGATTTGAGAGTCTTTGTATCAAGGGATCAATTCAACCGTTCCTAATCTACCAAGGCATCATCCCTGCTCTTTTCAGCCAGGATCACAGCTCTATTCAAAAGATCTATGCTTTTCTCAGACCAATCCAGCTCCTTCCTAGCATCCTCTAGTTCGCCCAGGCAGCAACAGCAACCTCTTGGAAAGCTATCACTTATTGTTCCATGGCCACGGTAAACTTAAATGCTTGCAAAAAAATAAGGAAGTGAGTACCCTTCTCAAAATTATACTAGATAAAGAAGAAGACTGAATATTATACCTCAGCAAGAAGAGCAGCTCCCTTTGAGACCATGATATCCCAAGGTATAGAAGTCTTAGCCCACATACTGCCACTAGGGCATACCTTTGTGAATCGGGCTACCACCTCCTCCTGGGTTATATCCCTCGAATACGGGCCCGATGGAAGATCTGTAGAATAAGTGGCCACAATAACAGTATCTTTCTCCTTTTCCACCCTGAGTTAATGCCTAGCAGATCTAGCTGGAGCAGGAGGAGGATGAGGAGAAGCTACTTGTGGGGGCCTCACAGTAGGAGCAACTGGAACCTGCTTCTGAACTTGAACAAGAAAGCCTCGGGCCTTGGTAGCTCTTGCATCCATCTTAGCCATAGTAGGGCGTGCTAAACCTAGGATAAGAAGCGGAACATAAGGACTCATTGAAAACCCCGTTAGAACCAGAAGAGGAGTTGTTGAAGGCCGGATGGACCAAAATGGGGCACAAATACCGGTAGCATGAGAAAAATTAGGAGAAAAAGCTGGAATATGTGGATGAGCAATGGAGACCTGGAGGTACCGGTCTACCCTGGCACTCTCGAAGGGATTGCAAGCGGGATACTTCAAGTTAATGCACTTGTGGGCTACGATTCCCTCCAGGATACTCAGCGACTCCTTGGAAGGACTCCACATGTTCCACTTATCCTTCATAGTAAATTCAATAGGGACCGGATATTCAATCCCGCCTATATGCACTAAGCTACCCCAATCTCCTCTTACCACGACCCATTCATTGCACTAGGTTTTGGTGAACTTTGCATTGACTCCGGGTGCGAAGAGTTTCAAAGGATTCTTTGCCCTCAAGTAGAACTGGCCTTTAGGACCTGGCATCAAATTCACCACTTGAAAGATATAGCCAATCTCATCGAAACTTGGCTCCCTCACATTTTTATCCTGCTCACACTACTCTTTCCAGTGCACCAGGAACCCGGTAAGATGTCTTCAGAAACCCGATGAAATCTACAACAAAGCCAGTTCAAGAGCGTACAGTACCCTACGAAGAGTGGGGTGAAGAGGTAGTCTGACCCCGCATTCAAAAGCAACCACGTGGATGGGGCAGTGGCCTTTAGGGGGAGAATACACATCATAACCCCGATGTGGAGGAGTAAGGGTGATGACATCAGGAATCCGATATTCCCTCCTCAAGTGCGCTATTGTATCAATGGTACAGATAGAGTCGAGGACAATCCAAGGGTCATGAAAGAAAGAAAGGGGGTCGGATAGCATGGCCAAGGCGTATTTGGTTAGGACACCTTCCTGTTCAACATCCTCATCCTCCTCTTCACCAACAATTTGGGCTGGGTTCTCGGGTATATTGTTGAAACCTGATCTGATATAAGGGTTCCTGCTGGAACGATGATGCCAGGTTGAGATGGTACTCTCAGCGGCATCATCTACGCCGAGTTCCCTTTTCTTCCTGTTCAACTAGGAACTTTCAGCAGAATCGACCTTCTCCAGGTTAAAAATGTTAGGATTATGCTCAATAGCAAGAGTGTAATATTGTAATTAACAATCTTTTTAATATTAATAAAGTGATTTCTGGTTTAAACAAATCTTATGGCATTTATAGTTTAATATTATAATTGTCAAAGTAAATAATCATAAGGTCTAAAGACTATGAGAAAAGAAGAATTGTTCGTACATCTGGATATGTATGTGGTAGACACAATTCTTTAGTTAGTCTTGAATATTGTTCACAACTTAAGTTAAAGGTTGGGCACATTTATCTTGTTAAAGTTGTAGAATTCTTTTGTTAGCATTTGAGTGGGATCAAATGAGATATGATGAGTCTAAAATCATCGGAGTGTCTTCGAGCAAAAGAATCTAGTGTACTGGGTGCATTGAACTGGATCACAATGAAATACTTTATCTATAACCGTCAGTAGATAAAAGTCATTTCATTATCAGGACAATCGGAGAGTCTATCTTAATCCTGAGATAAATGATGAACTTATGGTTGCAAGTGATATCATTTGAGTTATCAATGAGTACGATTATATTGCATAGTCTATCCTCGATAGTTTGGTGATATTCATTTGTTAATCGATAGAGGGCTTCATTTATAGATATGGACATCGTGGCTCCATTTATCAAATGAGAGTATAATATCATCATATGGATGTTTTGAGGTAATTGGATATTAAATCTCAACGTTGAGTTTTCGATAGTGTCTATTGAAAACATGGCTTCTGGATAAGTCAAAATATCCAAGTTCAAAACGTGGTCATATGAGTAAATATGGTAACTTGGAGAGTTATAGGCGGTCTATGAACTCTTGGCGATTACTGATATTATTCACGAGGATACACTATCTCCAACATGATTGTCTAGGGTATGAATAAGGAGCATCTTCCTTTTCTGTCTTTATTTAAGAGTTCAATTTTAGCTCTTTAGTGGAATGAGTTAAAATGAATGGATCGGACCTAAGTGAATCATTTGTTGATTGTGATTAGGTTATGTCTATTGAAGCTTAAATTTAGATAGCCCGCCAAAATCCTCAATCCACACGGACTTGCATGGATCACTTGATATATTTTACCGGACCAATTTATGGGTCCATTTAGAATTGCATTTAATATATTAAGAATATAATTTACACATTATTTATTTAATGGGCTGCTCAATTATATTAATATATTAATGAAAGGCAGATGAGCTTATTTCTTTTAGTAAGAATGAGTCTGGTTCACATGTGGGCTTTTTATTTAAAGTCCAATGGATTAAATGAAATAAGAAAATAATATATGGCCCATTTTATTTGAGTGGGGCGGCAAGGTCATATTTAACCTAATATATTATTTTGTTTCATTGTTTTAATTAAATAAGAATTAATTAATTTATTAATTAATTGTTTAATTAAGAAACAAATCTTTTCTGATTAGGAAATATGATTCCTAAAGTTATACTATTGGTAGTAGTATACTAAAATTAAAAGACTTGTTTGACAAGAAAATAAATAATTAATTTTATTTATTTAATCAAATAAGAAGTCTTTTTATTTAGTCAAAATAAAAGAATAAAATATCTATGAGTTGGATTAGGGTTTGAAGTCTTAAAACTAGAAGTGAATTAGGGTGCAACTAAAACTCCTATATTTTTGGAGTGTAATTTGCGGCAACCCTAGTTTTTTTGGTACAAGGATTTCGGCCACCCTTAAAAGAAAAGAGAGAGAGAATTCGGCCACTAAGTGTATTGTGTGGTTGTGGTGCTTGATACAATTCTTCTTCTTCTTCTTCTTAACTCATAGAAAGGAATTTTTATTCTACTAAAAACAAAAAAGAGTGAATAGATTATTCTTTGATAGTACACTAATTGCTTGTTCATCAATAAGCTTGTGTGTACAACATCGATTTAGGTTCACGCGAGTTTCAATCATTAGATTGAGAACTCAAAAGTGACCGGAATAATCTTAGTCTTCTTTTGATTGTTTTGTGACTAACAAAAGAAAAGAAAAGTTTGTTTGTCCATTCTCAGGTTTGCAATTCAAAGAAAAAGGAAGACCACGCTCCTAGGTGATTCACGTTCGTGCTAGGATTGAAGATCTTGCGGATTACCATCGACGTAAGTCAATCGGATCACGCGACAAAAGGTATTCTTCTTTTTGTTGATTATATATATATGTTTGATTAATTAAAGGGTTAAGGTTCATAAAAGGAAAAATTTTTAAAAGCTACTAAATCTTTTTTTTTTTTAGTCTCGCTTCCGCTGTGTGTACTGCGATATTTTTCCCTACAAAAAAGGTCGTCGAGACAGTCAATAGGGGTAGATGTGTTTGCCATTGAAGAAGAAGTAAGAAGAAGAAAAAGAAAACTCTTAGAATTTCTCGAAAAAAGAAAAAGGAACTCTGTTCTTAGAAGAGCTAGGGTTTGTTTTTTCAAAATTTGAAATCAGTATGAGTGAGAGAAGAAAAAGGAGGTTACTTATAGAAAGAGGTGGAAGGCTACCGGAAGAGAACATGACCAAATGACCGGAAATGTGGGTGTGGCGATTTCGAGGAATTCACGCCCAAATCTATCCTTTCAAACAAGCAGACCAGTCATAGCCTTACACATGGATTAGTCATGAATATAAGCGTGCCAAAGGGGGACTTCCTCCTAGACAATTAAAGTCAGCCAAGTAGGATGGGCAAAATCCTTCATTTGTTCCAAGTATCCTGACCCCAACCCCGGCTATGTGCCAGTGTTCAAGTCAAGGAAGACTTCTGTTAACCGCTAAAAATGGCAAGGGTCCAAAGAAGAATTTTCCATCCAGACAAAGGCTATTTGAAGTAGAAAGACACTACAAGAAGTACCCCGCTACCCCGGGAAAGAGCCAGATTGATACTTCCAGACAGACTTGCTACAAATCCAAATCAAGATCAAGGGCACCTAGATCCCCAAATACCAAGGAACAGAGAAGTTAAGGTCCTAAGGACCCCGCCACTGCGATATCCAGGTACCCCGCTACTACCTTATCTAGTATCCTAGTACCTTGACACCCCGATACACAAAGAATACAAATATCACAATTCAGCAAGATACAAGGTACCTGGATATCTCGACCCTTCCTAGAACTAGTCTACCAGGCAAAGGAAGACCAAGATGGAAGGAAGAATATCAAAGAAGAAATGGACCGGTACACTAAAATCAAGCTCCAAGTAAGACGGTATACGCCAACATTTAAACACGAGGAAAGTTGACTTCTCCTGCCACCTTTAAAGCTCCACTTTGAGTGTGATTAGTCAACTCTGTCAAGATCGCCAAAGAAGGAACAAAATCACTTAATTATAGGAATCATTCCCGCGCCTGAAAGAAGGCCACCATTAACGTCCCATTGATTACTTAATTGATTGACTGATTATCAGAATAATGAGCAAGAAACGGGACCCATAAATAAGAGAAGACTCTCGACTGAGAAAGGATCGAAAATCAGACCTTCGACTTACACCTTGCAGCTTTTTTCCACTTATCGACTAGCACGAGATCGGCATCGCTAACCATGTCTCAAAGATCCATACCTAAACCTCCCAGAAACCTTCATTTTTTGTATTGTACCATTGTATTGTGTAAATTGAGTATATTTATCAATAAAGCAATTTTATTTTTCCATTTCGATAGTTATTCTGTGTTAATAGGAATTTGACCTCGTTAAAATTTTCCTATTAACAAACTCTAATCGGACAAACGGAGTAAAAGTCTCCTCAAAATCACCCTTAACTTGAAAGTATCCTTATATAAAAAGTCTAGTCTTGTTTCGCACAATATTTCCATCCTATTCAAATTTGTTCCTAAGCACTCACTTTGTACCTATGACATTAGTGTCCTTGGGTAGAGGAAAAAAAAAACTCATCTAAAAACGATGAGTTCCATTGAATAGAGGAGAGAGAAAGACAAAAATTAATCTTGTCCATTGAATCTATACTTTTCCAAGTGTCAAAATCCACTTAAAAGCTAGGGAGAAAAAAGGACATAAGAGGATCTTAATCCAACTAGCAGATCCAAAAGCTTAAACCGATGGGAAATTAACCAAGAATTGTATATAAGCACTCTCTAACATGCTTTGTGGGGGTGTGATTTGTTGGATGAGTTTCAAGATAATTGCCCCTTTATGGGGGGAACTCAATTAGCTAACACAGTGATAGATTGCCAGTGATATTTGGATGCTTGTGGGTAAAGGTGACCCCGGTTCGGTTTGGTTCCGGTTTCGGTTCCAAACCGTCGGTTTCGGTTTTGATTTTGAAGCCACCTAAAACCGAAACCGAAACCGAAACCGAAAAAACCGGTTTGTTACCGGTTTCAAACTGCCGGTTTGACGGTTCCGGTTCCGGTTCCGGTTTCGGTTTCGGTTTCAAAACCGGCGGTTTGGGCACGGTTTTGGGCGGTTTTTCAAAAAAAAAAAAAATGTGCCACGTGGCAACTTTTGATTGGTTGATATATATATATATATATTTTTTTATAAACCGGCGGTTTCGGACGGTTAAACCGCCGGTTTCAGACGGTTTGGAGGAATCCCAAACCGAAACCGAAACCGAAACCGAAACCGAAACCGGAACCGGAACCGGAACCGCCGGTTTCCAACCGGTTTCCAAACCGACGGTTTCGGTTCCGGTTTGGCCATTCCGGTTCCGGTTAAACCGCGGACAAAACCGACGGTTTAACCGAACCGTGGTCACCTCTACTTGTGGGTGATAATTTTGTGCGTTTTCTTTTTTTCAATTTCTTTTTTAAACAATCTACTTTATATATATATTTTTTATTGGTTAACTAAAGTCTAAGGGTAAAATAGACTTTTAGCTAATTTTATAACCATTGACCATCTAAAATTTGGTCAAATGGATTTAAATGAGTTAATTTTAATTAAATTAACAAATACAAAATTGATGTTTCTCAATTAAATAGGGACCAAATTGTAAAATCCTCTATTAAATATGCATTTAACTAACACTTTATTTTCACTTCGGTGAGGGATTCCAATGCTACCGTTCGCTATTTTTAATTCTACAAGGAAGGGAGTTTACTCCGTGCATGTAATTTGGAGAACAAGTGACATATGTCAAAATATCAAAATATTGATTGAAAACGACGTCGTTTCATTGTTAAAGAAAATAAACGAAGCCATTTTCACTTCCAAAATTACAGAGAAAGAAAACACAGAGAGATGTATTTGAAGAAGGCGCTGTGGAGCGAGGGCCTATCGGCGGCGGCGGCGAAGAAGCAGCAGACCGGAACGTCGTCGTCTCCGCAGGAACTGGAGACGGAGACGGCCACCGCGACGGCGGTCGGTGAGCTGGTGAACTCGCTCAGCAAACAGAGAGTCTACCGGGAGATCACCCTCGGCCTCCGCTCCGGCCTCTGTGACGCCCGCGCCGAGTTCTCGTTCCTGAGAGTGCGCGGCCTCCGCTCCCTCCTCAAGATTCTCCGCTCGGTCGCCCAGTCCGATTCCACCATCCACCTCTTCTCCCACTCCCAATGCCAACCCGATCTCCAAGGTCTCAACTTTTCAAATCAAAAGCCTAATTCTATTGAATTAATTTATTGTGTTTTTACAACTTTATTGATTTTAATTATTTATTTATTGTTGGGTATGTGACAGTGGTTCCGATTCTGTTTCAACATTCGTTTAAAGAGGAGTCGATGGAGGACAAAGTGACAAGTTTGGATCACATATTCAGTGTTGATCCTATGAAGATAACTAGTCCCTCCACGGAAGCTGAAATCGCCCTTGCGCTTCGGGTTCTGGAGGGTTGTTGTTTGCTACATTGTGAGAGCACCATTTTAGCTCATCAATACAAGGCTATCCAGGTATCTATGTGTGTGTGTGTTTAGTTTAGTTTTTAAAACACTTTGATGATTTTGTAGTGAAATTATTTGTTGTGTTGACCAATGATGTTATCTTCAATTGACAAGTATGTATGAGTGTAAGTTCTTTGTGCAAGAAATATAAGATAGATTTTCTACGAAGATAGAAGGGAAAAAATTCTAAATTTAGCTGTTTGGTTAATTAGATGAGATATGACGATTGGGTTTGAATTGTTTTCTGAGTGTATGATGGTGTCAATAAAGAAACAACTTTGATTGAGAATAGTTGGGTACACCTGGGCTTTCAATTGTTTGAGAGACTGTACAATGGTGTCAATAAGAATCAACTTTGAGTGAGAACAAATCAAATAGCTTAAAATTTTGATCGCTTTTAGTTATTACGTATAATTTGGAATGGCAATCTTAGAGGATTTCGATTCCATGGCTTTTGCAGGTTTTGATGAATATTTTATCAACTCGAGGAGAGCTTGAGCAAGGGGCATGTTTGGATGCTTTAGTCTCAATAATGTTGGATTCATCATCCAATCAAATGGTATTTCATCTCTAATTTGGCTGTTGTCCACTTTCTATTATTGACGCAGCAGGCTTTTTATGGATTTTGTCGCATAAATTTGATGGCCCACCAATTTTTATACACATAAATTTCACTGCAATTTAAATTTACATTTGACATGTTGTTAGTACTAATTGATTTTATTCTATTCTGCCACTGCACTCTGCACTTGCTTGTATGACCTTAGGATCTAACAGTTGCTGGTGTGAAATTCATACACACATATGAAATAGTTGCCCATATTTTACCCCAATGTAGCTCGAATAACCACCTTAAAGGAGGTTTCTCATAATAATAATACTCCATACCTTCCTGGCATTACAGTTGCCTTATCATTGAGAAATAAGTTGGCTAGCTGTTTTTTAATTGTTTTCGGGATCCCTTAGATCTTACCACTAAAGCGTTGAAGCTTGCCCTAGTCTTCCCACCTCTTCCATCATGGAGGCATCCCCTATTTTTTTTTTTATCAAATCCATACCAAAAACCAACTTCCATTGAACCAAATTTGTTGCCATTGTACGGGAAAGTTCAGAAGGGGATATGAATCATTTATGGAAGTCTAATATGATTAACCCTAAACTATTGGTTGGTAAATAATTAGATGATAATTTGCACAGAAGAAATTGGAGAAGACTTTTATTGAAAAAATAGAAGTACAAACCATATCACCTCTTGTGTAGGAACCAAAAATATAACTGAATCACTTCATTGAGTGACACTGTAACTTGCCTTGAAGCCATTCGGTTATAGTTTTGGATCCCTATGTAGAGGTTATACAGTTTGTATTTATACTGTTTCATTAAAGGGGTCTTCTCTGAAAATTCTCATCTAATTATTACCAACACTTATTATAAGAAAAAGATCCTTTTATTCCTTGAGGTTGACACAGATTGTTATAGCTTTCTAGTGTTTGTAATCGAGTTTTGAACGATTAAAACATATGCTTAAAATTTGGCTTATTGTTTACCAGGATTTTGAAGCATGTAATGGCATTGAGGAAGTTGCAGAGCTCATACAAGACAAGCAAGTGGATGAAAATCTCAGGTTTTCTTTCTCATCCCATTCTTTATAACTTTTTGTCCAGGATATTTTTTTAATGTTTTACTTTGCTAGTTCGCTATTGGTTTACAGTTTTATCATTTTAACCTCTATAGTCTGATGGAATTTTTATGTTGATTGACTGATTATTTGGTATTTGACATATAAATAATTTATTGAGCTTTGAAGCTTCATCTTTTATTTTGTTCCCTTTTTCTTTTTCTTTTTTTCATTTTTCCAAAAAGTAAGAGCTTTCACTTATTGCGAAAGTTGAAAAAAAAAAAAATGAAAGAAGGGATGCCTTGTCACATGCAAGCTCTAATTGCTTATCGTGGAGTAACCTTTGAAATTCCAAAACAACGAACTTATATCAGCTTTCTAGACAGTAGCCTTGTTTTTTTGCCCTTTCTTTCTCTGTTTTTCTGCAGCTTAAAATTCTTCACCTTATTACAACTTTTGGCCAGATATTGGTTCTTCAAATTTTGGATAGATCTTGATATAAACAGTATAAAATGGTTAGAGATCTTTAGGATACATGACAGTATTTGTGTAGCCACTTTTGGGTCGGAGATGATACAGGGGTCCATTTTACCTTTCTTGCTTTATATATTAGGTTGAAATGTGGTGAATTCTTGCTGCTTCTCATTGGACATGTAAATGGGAGGGAAAGGGCTCCCATGGCAACCATACACGAAGATGTAAGGCGGCTTCTTGGTGAAAAATCTGCTTCTTTGATATGGGCAGCAAGTCAATTCGGCTCTACCCTTGATCCAGCAGAAAGACTGACAGCTCTGCACATTCAAGCTCGCAGGGTTTTGGAGTCACTTGACTTGTACTGAAGGCAGAATTGGAACTTGTTTCGACGTCGCTGGTACTCCCTTGACTGATTTATCATATGTTTGTTACTGATTCTGATTACTAGGGAGGAATCTTACAAAACTTCAGAATAGCTCTTTGTATACTCTGACCTTGTATAAAAAAAATGCCTAGCTAGCAAAGCAATTTCAAATTGAGTGTTAAATTATTCAAAGTGGTGTAAATCTCTTCTGTTCTCTCATGAGATCTGTCACTAGCAAGAAATCTATGAATGCCATCTCTGTCCTCAATCCAACTACATCCTGGGCTCTTATGCATTCCTCGATGTTTCATTGTTTGTCTTGTTCTTGCTAGATCAGACCATCTCCCAGCATAAGCATACAGATTTGCCAACAGAACATAGTTTCCACTGTTGTCTGGTTCCAACTCTACAAGCTTCTCTGCTGCAGTTTGCCCCAACTCAACATTCCCATGAATGACACAACCTCCAAGCAGAGTACCCCACATCACTGAATCAGGTACCATGGGAGTTTTCTTTACAGTCTCATAAGCTTCATTAAGCTGTCCGGCTCGACTTAAGAGATCAATTATACACGTGTAGTGTTTCAATGAGGGTTTTACGTTATAAAACCCCATAAGGTTGAAGAGTTCTCGACCTGTATCAATGCTTCCGGCACTAACACACGAAGAAAGTACAGATAGGAAACTGACATGGTCTGGTCTGAAGCCATCAGCTAGCATTCTTTGAAAGTGTGCAATTCCCTCCTCCCCGTGTCCATGCATGGCGTATGCTGTAAGCATGGCATTCTGGGAAACCAAATCAGGGTTCGGGATCCTTTTATAAGCCAAAAGGGCATGCTTTAAACTACCACATTTTGCATACATGTCGACAAGGGCTGCTCCAATGTGCACGTTTGAGTCATATCCACATCTAATCGAATGTGCATGAACCTGCTTTCCTCGCTCTATTGTCGCCAAGCTTGAGCAAGCTGATAGAATTATTCCCACAGTATATATATCAGGTATCAAATTAGAATTCTGCATTTCAGAGAACAACTGCATAACCCTATCACGGTGGCCGTTTTCTACATGTCCAGCAATGATGCCATTCCAAGTATATATATTTGGCTCAAAACCGTCTTCTATCATCTTTTGAAGAAGATGCTCAATATTTTCAATCTGATTGCAACGGGCATAACCAGAGATCAAAGCATTCCATGTTGGTGTATCCCTCATCATTACTTCATCGAAAGCCAATTGAGCTGCCTCTAGGTCTTGACATTTACAGTACATTTCCACCAAAGCACCACCAACGAATGTATTAGTTTGCAGACCGTGAATAATCGCAATGGCATGTATCTCTTTCCCTAGTTTCAAAGAAGCCATACCCGCACAAGCAGTGAGAACACTCCCAAAAGTAAAGGAATTAGGTTGAATATCGTCCTGCATTAGCAAATCTTTAAACATGCTCAAAGCTCCATCAAACATGAAGTTATCTACATATCCAGATATCATGGAGTTCCATGAAATTACGTCTTTCTCAACACCCAATCGCTCCATTTGATTGAATAGCCCCTTGGCTTCAGAAATATTACCATTCTCGCAATACCCAACGATCATCGTATTACAAGAGACCTTGTTTATCTCCGAAAACTTCGAAAACAACTTGAAAGCACTTCCCATATCAGCACACCTCCTATACACATCTACCAGACCATTCACAACGAAAGGGTTGTCCATAAATCCATGTCTAGTTATATAGCCATGGAATTCCTTGCCATGGCTTAGCTTTTGCAATCTAGCACAAGCAGGAAGAACACTTGCCAGAGTCCGCGCATTTGGTTCGAGCCCTTCTGCCTGCATTCTAAGCAACATCCCAATGGCTTCCTCATCGTAACCATTCTGTGCAAACCCTCCAACAACTGCACTCCAAGAAACAAGATTCGGGCTTTTGTTATCAGAAGAAGACATTCTTTCAAGAAACTCCAACGCCTCAAAAACCATTCCATTAACAGCACAAGCCGTGACGACAGAATTCCATGACACACAATCCCTTTCAGACATCATTTCGAATACTTTCTTAGCATCACCTAATCCTCCACATTTACCATACATATCTATGAGAGCATTATCCACATAAATATTCGACACGAATTGACATTTCATCGCCAACCCATGTAACTGCCTTCCTAATTCCACCATAGCAAGCCCACTACAAATCTTCAAAACCACCGGAAACACGAAAAACTCCAAGCCAATATCTTCCAACTGCAGTTCTCGAAAGAGAGCAAAAGCTTCCTCAAATAACCCACAATCCACATACAAACTAATAATGGCTGTATAAGAATACAAGTTTCTAAGCGGCATTTCATCGAACAATAGATTTGCATCCTCCACACAACCAAACCTTGCATACATTTGTAGCAACTTGGTCTCTACAAATTCATGCCCACCGAACCCAGTTTTGATGGTGTGAGAGTGTACTTGTTTGCCTACATTTGGGAACTTACAGGATTGGAGAATGGAAGCATAGGTGCCTGAATTTATAGGACTCCCAAGTAAGGTGTGGTGGTTGAACGGTGAGGAAATGTGCATGGGTTGGAAGTGAGTTGGTTTTTTTGATGTTTGAAGATAAACTTTTCTGGGTTTGAGATTGAAACTAGAATGTTGATGGAGTGGCGTTAAATGCTGAGTTGTGGGTTGCAATATTTGAGTTTGAGCAGCCATTTTTGGTTCAAACTCCGTCCTTAAATTTACAACAACAGAGGAGCGTCTTATTGCATGCCTGGAGCTGTAGGGGTGTCATCCACGTCTGAAAAAGTAAGCAAGTTTTTTTTTGGATCTTGGATCGGTTTGGTTTGGACCTAAATAGCAATATATTCAAACTTAAGGTTTTTGATCATCTACTGATCTGATCTTTTTAAAGCATATAATTGGTTGTTGATAAAGTGGTTGTTGAAGTCAATCACATCTTAACCACATATTCACTACAAGACTTATGCGTCATGAGATTATGTGAGGTCAGAAAAAAAAATTAGATCAGTAGAGGATCCAAATTCTAAACTTATATCCCGATTTGCATCCCAACTAGTCCGAGTTGTCTTTCAAGTTCAATTTATATGTTTTTTTTTTATGTACCATTCTTGTGGAAATAACAACCCGAATCAATGTATGTTTTATTTTTATATGTATATATAATACATGCTCTGTTGTAAATATGGTGGCTTCCACCATTTTCAAGACGGAACACATGTCAATGCATGTGACATGTGTTGGATGGTAAGAAATAAATTGTGCAAAATTACAATGAGCACCCCTTGTATGTTTGCCTATATATATGGCCTTTGTTGTTAATGCACCGATCCCCTTTTTTGACACAAAAATATATCTCTTGTTCTCTCTTTCTCTCGTCTCTCATGTCTCTCTCTCATCTTTGTTTCTTATTTATTATTTATTATTTATTATTTATTTCATCTCTTCTTCAATTAATCCTTGTTCATCTATTGTTATTTTAATTTTATTACAACATGCTCTTTATTTACCCTTTAAGTTTTTGTTTCTTATATCAAATATTATTTGGTTGTTATTTTTATTTTTTTAAATTATAGATTTTATTTTTTATTTTTTTAATTATGATATAATTTTTTTTAAGTTTATAATAAATTATTTAAATTGTTATATTTGATTTAAATAAAGGTAACTAACAATTAAATAACAATCAACTAATGGTATAAAGTATTACACTATTACATAAATTCGAGGTTTTTTAGGAGGAGGAAGAACTTAAACCCACAACCTCGTAGTGTCTGTGTGAGAGATTTGTCACCGGACCAACCTTATCTCGTTCAATCTTTTGTTAACATATAATATATAAGCAATTCCTTATATGTGTGTGTGTGTGTATATATATATATATATAAACTAGTGTTCAGGGGTGAAGCCAGGAATTTGGCTTTGGGAGGGCCAATACAACAATTGATATTCAATGTCACGCAAGACAAATATATTAATATTTAAGAAATAAGTTGTTAAAAAAAAATGTGATTGCCTTTAGTCTTAAAGGTAGTGTCACAAAAAAAAAAAAAAAAAAAAAAAAAAAAAAAAAAAAAAAAGTAGACATTGGAAACATTAAACTTTCGTTAGTAACTACTATTGAAACTTTAATTGTTAATAACCACTTTTTAATAAAAAAATTTAATGTATGTCCTTAAATTACAAGAGTACCCCTGAAATTATTATTTTTTTATTTTTTATTTTTTTTTTAATCTCAAACTTGAAATCATGACTAAAAACTTGAATCATGACTAAAAACTTGAATGTTGAAACTTGAAATCATGACTAAAATGAAATATGAAACTTGAAATAATAACTAAAATGAAATGTGAAACTTGAAATCATGTCCAATTTCCCAAAATTCCCAAATTAGGTTTTTTTTTTTTTTTCCCTTTTTTCTGCAGATCACATCGCCGACGGAGGGGGAACTCCGACGGCCGTAAAGCCTAGGCGAAGCACGATGCACGACAACGCTGTCGCGAAGAGAGAAAGAGAGGTTCAGGGAGAGAGAGAGGACACCGGCAACGATTTGCTTGGTTCGGTTTTGATGGGGACGACGCCGGTGAGGATTTGCAGAGGTTCGATTTTGACGGCGATGACGCCGACGATGATTTCAAGCATTGGTTTGGACGGTGAGAGAGAGAGCAGAGGAGAGAGAAAGAAAAGAGAGAAAAAGAGAGAGAGTGTGTTTGGGATGGTTTTTATATGAGGGCATTCAAGTAATTTTCTAAAAATATGGTTATTAACAATTAAAATTTCGTTTGTGGTTACAAACAAAATTTGTATGTTGTATGTGGTCATTTTGAGTTATTTCCACCACAAAAAAAATATATTATTAAAATGTTATACAATGAGTATTGTAGAATAAGATAGTATACCTTCAATATTTACTTGGCTTTTTGTAGGGAAAATGCATTAAATAATATTATATACTAGACTAGACAACAATGTAAGAAATAATAGGAAATTATTTATTATCATTATCCTATTATTTATTGATTGGAAATTAAAATCATGAAAGGGAAAGAGATTGATTTTATATCCTACAATCATGGACAGTAAAGGGTGTCAATATTAAAACCCATAAAACTTATTAATATACTCATATTTAATAAAAGAGAGCTTCTTTTGACAATTTATTTTTTTCTTTTTACACTTCTTTTCTAAAGACACTCCATTCTCAAAATTTAAAATTAAAAAAAAATTCTAAAGACACTTTCTTTTGTTCCAAATATTCTTTTTATCTTTTGGCACTTCTATTATAAAGATACTCCATTTTAAAAAATAAATTTCTAAAGACACTCCACTTTATTTTAATAAAAGTTAGAACGAATCATTGTAGTCTTTAGATTCATCTGAGAGGAAATCTTTTTTGAGTTAAATTATTAAAAAACAAAAAATTATCCTTCCTAAATTATTAGATTAAATATTACATATTAAACACTCTCTCCTAATTTTTAATTACCATATTAAATTCTCTCTCCTCTAATACATGTCTCTAACTTTCTATCTTCATTCTTTATCAAGCAAGACTAACAGTTAAAAAATAAATAAATAAATAAAAAACCTTAAGAATAAGCTTGATTTTTAGGAACCGTATATATGTATATATTAAAAAAAAAAAAAATCGAAATATGAAAATGTTTTTTGTTACTTTTGGTATGTGATTACCTATAGAATTAATTTTAATTCTTTCATTAGTCTTAAAAATGCTGAGTTTAATATATATATATATATTTAAAAGTCTATACAAATACCTTGTTTTTCAAAGAATAAAATAAAATAGATATATGAAAACTTGATTTGTTGCAACTAAAATATATATATATTAATAAAAAACCTATTAGGATTATGCTCAATAGCAAGAGTGTAATATTGTATTTAACAATCTGTTTCATATTAATAAAGTGATTTCTGGTTTAAACAAATATTATAGCATTTATAGTTGAATATTATAATTGTTAAAGTAAATAATCATAAGGTCTAAAGACTATGAGAAAAGAAGAATTGTTCATACATCCGGATATGTATGTGGTAGACACAATTCTTTAGTTAGTCTTGAATATTGTTCACAACTTAAGTTAAAGGTTGGGCACCTTTATCTTGTTAAAGTTGTAGAATTCTTTTGCTAGCATTTGAGTGGGATCAAATGAGATATGATGAGTCTAAAATCATCGGAGTGTCTTCGAGCAAAAGAGTCTAGTGCACTGGGTGCATTGAACTGGATCAAAATGAAATACTTTATCTATAACCGTCAGTAGATAAAAGTAATTTCATTATCAGGACAATCGGAGAGTCTATCTTAATCCTGAGATAAATGATGGACTTATGGTTGCAAGTGATATCATTTGAGTTATCAATGAGTACGATTATATCGCATAGTCTATCCTCGATAATTTGGTGATATTCATTTATTAATCAATAGAGGACTTCATTTATAGATATGGACATCGTGGCTCCATTTATCAAATGAGAGTATAATATCATCATATAGATGTTTTGAGGTAATTGGATATTAAATTTCAACGTTGAGTTTTCGATAGTGTCTATTGAAAACATGGCTTCTGGACAAGTCAAAATATCCAAGTTCAAAACGTGGTCATATGAGTAAATATGGTAACTTGGAGAGTTATAGGCGGTCTATGAACTCTTGGCGATTACTGATATTATTCACGAGGATACACTATCTCCAATATGATTGTCTAGGGTATGAATGAGGAAACATCTTCCTTTTCTGTCTTTATTTAAGAGTTCAATTTTAGCTCTTTAGTGGAATGAGTTAAAATTAATGGATCGGACCTAAGTGAATCATTTGTTGATTGTGATTAGGTTATGTCTATTGAAGCTTAAATTTAGATAGCCCGCCAAGATCCCCAATCCACACGGACTTGCATGGATCACTTGATATATTCTACCGGACCAATTTAGGGTCCATCTAGAATTGCATTTAATATATTAAGAATATAATTTGCACATTATTTATGTAATGGGCTGCTCAATTATATTTATATATTAATGGATGACATGTGGGCTTGTTTCTTTTAGTAAGAATGGGTCTAGTTCACATGTGGGCTTTTTATTTAAAGTCCAAAGGATTAAATGAAATAAGAAAATAATATTTTGCCCAATAATATATATGGGGCGGCAAGGAGGTTATTTAACCTTAAATATTATTTTGTTTTCATTGTTTAATTAAATGAGAATTAATTAATTAATTAATTAATTATTTAATTAAAAAACAAATATTTTCTCATTAGGAAATATGATTCCTAAAGGTATACTATTGGTAGTAGTATAATTAAATAGAAAGACTTGTTTGACAAGGAAATAAATAATTAATTTTATTTATTTAATCAAATAGGAAGTTTTTTTATTTTAGTCAAATAAGAGAATAAAAGATTTATGAGTTTGATTAGGGTTTGGAAGTCTTAAACAAAATAGGAATTAGGGTGCAAATCATACTCCTTTTTGTATGAGGATTTGCGGTAACCCTAGTTATTTTTGGGGAAAGAATTCGGTCACCCTAGGGTAAAAAGAAGAAGAAATTTGGCCACCTATATAAGGCCTCTTATAGAATTCGGCCACCCCCTAAGGCTTGAGTGCAGAATTTATTTCTTCTTCTTCTTCTTAACCCATAGAAAGAGATTTTTTATTCTACTAAGGCAAAAAGGAAACATAGATTATTCTTTGATAGTGTACTATTTGCTTAATCATTGATAAGCTTGTGTATACAATATCGATCAAGGTTCACGCGAGTTTCGATCATTAGATTGAGAACTCAAAAGTGACCGGAATAATCTTAGGTTTCTTTTGATTGTTTTTGTTACTAACGAACAAGAGAAAAGTTTGTTTAATCCAATCACAGGTTTGCAATTCAAAGAAAGGGAGACCACGCTCCTAGGTGATCCACGTTCGTGCTAGGATTGAAGATCTTGCGGATTACCATCGACGTAAGTCAATCGGATCACGCGACAAGAGGTATTAATCTTTTGTTATATATATATTATATATTTTTAATTGATTAAAAGGGTTTAAGGTTCATAAAAGGAAAAAAATTTAAAAGCTACTCAAACTATTTTTTTTAGTCTCGCTTCCGCTGCGGGTATTTTTTTTTTCCCTACAAAACCAAAATATTCATAAGAATTTTTTTAAACTATTAATTAGAGATTAATCAAGAAAGTATGGAGATACGATTTTTTTTATATATAAAAAAATGAAGAGAGAGAGAGAGAGAGAGAGAGAGAGAGATTAGGGGCGCGTTTACTAATAAGTAATCAAACTCAGGAAAGGGAATTAAGTTACTGATATGTGAATTCTAGTGTTTACTAAATTTTTAGGGAATTAAGTTACGTGGACCTCACTCTGAAATCAGTAATTAAGTTACTGATGGAAAGGGAATTTAATTCCCCCCACCTACCCTAAGAATCAAGTTCCCTTTCTTGATTAAAAAAGGGAATTCATATATTTTTACTAAAATATCCTCACTTATAATAATTATATATATAAAAAAAAAAGCTGTATTCTTTCCATTGTATCTCTATTTTAGGGATTGTTCTCTATCATTATTTTTGTTCATCGTTTTCCTCCGAATCTTGCTATAGGTACACATTTTTTTTTTAATCTTAAATTTCTTGACTATACAAAGAAATCTTTGACTCATTGGTGTTTTTATTTTCTCTTTAATTTTGTCAATCTACTATGGCTGTTTGTTTAATGTTTTATTTTTTATTTTTTTTATTTTTTTATACGTGAACCTTGTATTTGCAGAGGTGTTTTATTTCTCTTTATTTTTTGTCAATCTAATGGCTGTTTGTTTAAGGTATTTTTATTTTTTAATTTTTTTTATTTTACGTGAAGGCGTGAAGCATGTATTTCCATTGATATGTATATATTTTGTTTAGTTTAAGTTTTTTTTTTTTTTTTTTTTTCGTTTTTACTAAAGCAGCATAAAGTTGTTACATTTATATACATATATTTTGTTTGTTTAAGTTTTTATTTATTTATTTATTTATTTATTTACTAAAAGCAGTATAAAGATCATGACTTGCTGAGGGTGTTCTTCACCATGTCTACTGAGGAGAAGAAGATATATGTTATGGATCTTTTAGAGCATGGACTGTAATTTTTTATGTCATTGTGTTTTGCAGCAAGATCATTGTTATCTTATTATTTAGTTTTATTGGCAATGTTTTAATGTTTAAAAACCATTCAGATCATTTATGTACTTTAAAGTTTGAGACATGTTTATATTTTTGATATTTTAGACTTGTTTTTTGTGTAAGCTAATTGCTGCATATGTCGAATTATTTTGTGTTTTAATTTTCGAGAGAAGAGAAAAAAGCACCTAAATGTGAGAAATTAATTCGACATCAAATTAATTATGCTTTCAAATATAAATTACTCCTCAAATTTTAATTATTATTGACTAATTAGTTGAAAGTTTACGATATAAAGATGTTAATTACTAGTTATAGTGTTATAAGCAGTATAAAAAATAGTTTTTCATAATAATAAAAAAATATTTCAACATATTATATAAACAAGGGTATTTTTGTAATCAACTATATATCATTCCAATTCCTTAGTTGAAGTAAACACTAGAAATGGAATAAATTTGATTCCATTTCTGATTCCTAAATTGTTAGTAAACACTGGAATGGAATTTAGTAACTTAATTCTGATTCCTCTCCATTCCCTTTCCAGTGGAACTTGATTCTGATTCCCTCCATTCCTGATTAGTAAACGCGCCCTAGAAGAGTAGGTTTAATATGGTAATAACAGATTTAAGAGAGAGAAAGTTTAATACGTAATATTTAATCTAATGATTTAGGAAAGAGAATTTCTTTTTTCAATAATTTAATTAGTTTGTTGTCTTTAGAATTTTTTTGTCTTGTTTAGTAATTTTAATTCAGGTTAAAATTATCATAAATAAAAAATAAATAAATAAAAATTGGAGTGTAAATAGATAATTTGAGGATTGTAAAGAGAAGCTCTCTTTATAAAAAAATTTAATAACAAAAATATCTCAATAGAAATTTACCAATAAGGACAAATTAACTTTAATTAAAAATAAACCAAATACTATATATACTCACTAATTACACACATATCTTCAACTATATTTCTTTATTAAAAAAAAAAAAACTTACCTTTCAAAAAAATATTATGATAAACCATAGGGGTGGGCATGGTTCGGTTCGGTTCGGTTCGGTTTTGGCCAAAACCGTATTGAACCGACATATATTTGGTTTTTAAAAATGTGAATCGGTTTGAACCGTTTGAACCTGAAAACAGAATTGAACCGAACACATTTATCTCGTTTCGGTTTGGTTCAATTCGATTTTGGGCTTATTAGGCTTTGAAGGCTTTTTTTTATATGTTTTTTTTTTTAATTTTTTGGACCTTTAAGTTGCATTTTTGGTATTTAGGCTTAAACTTTTTTTAAGAAAACATAATATGTAAAAAATAATTTAAACAAAATATAACCCAATTTTCAATCAAAATCTAAAATTTCAATCATATTCAGTCTACATACTCAATCAAAATATAAAATCTTCATAACTTCTATAAAATAGAAGTAAAAAAATGTAGTACATAATGTAGTCCAAAATAAAAAAATCATCAACAAACAATCCATAATAAAATTGAACCTTACAAAATAATTAATTAAGATTATTCGGTTCAGTTCGGTTTTGTATGTCCAAAACCACAATCGAGCAGAACTCAATTCGATTTTCAAATTTCAAATCGGTTTGAACCGAACAAAACACCTTTTTTCGGTTCGATTCGGTTCGGTTTAATTCGGTTTCAGTTTTTGTGTCCACCCCTAATAAACCATAATTAAACTCTAATTTTATTTCAAGTTCAAATTTTCTCATCATCACATGATTATCATATTGTTTTTGTCTTTCTTTTATGTATGGTTATGAATGAATTCTATCAATAATATATATTTTTTAAACGATAGATATAAATATCAATAAGTTTTGTTTTTTTAAGATAGTCGTAGATATCAATAAGGTTTTATTTTTTTATTTTTTTTATTTAATTTTATTTTAAGATAGCTGTATAAATAAGAGAATTCCAGATTTAAAATCTCTGGACCCTATATACTGTTCCACATATTCTTTTTTATAAAGCTCCTACATTCAAGATATTTCCAAAAGTAAATTGGACCACCATTAAAAGAGTATTTGATTCCAAAATAATATGATTTTATTTTATAAATTGGATGTGATATTAATTTAATATCAGTATTTATAAATAATATGTATTAAAATGAATATATTTATTTTAATAAGGGTACTATTGATATTAAGATGGCTACTTATAGTAATATTTATTTTTAAAATTTTAGACATGTACATACTAATAAGTTTTATGAGTGTCAATATCCGTACCCAATAATAAGTTTTATTTATATTATTAAAATAATAGGATGAATCAAGATATGACAGTCTATGTCTATGTCTATGTCGACACACTCTTTGTTAAAAAATTAATTAATTAATTAATTAAATTATATTTTAAATAAATAAGTCATTGAGTATCCTTAAACTTGAAAACGTTTTAGGCTTCACTATCTGTATTTGGTACCAAACAAAAATGAGACTACAAATTATATAATCAAATTATTTCAAACGTAAATATTTGGTAGCGAGAAGAAAAGAAAAGAAAGGAAAAAAAAAAAAAAGTGAAACTCAAAATTATTGCAAGCATATATAACTGTAGCAGGAACCTATAATATAGTGGTGTATAATTTGTTTCAAAATCTCAACTAACTTTTAGAAATTTAAATTCTTATGTGTAACAAAATTACCTTAAAGACTTGTAACTTCTTGCCATGAGTCCTACAATAATAGAAGTTTTATAGATAACAAGGGAAAAAAAAAAAAGGAACTGTAACATATGCCACACAAAAAATCTAACTTAGTTAAATCCAACTAAACACACACTATAAAGAAAGAGATGGATGAAGATAGTGGTGTTAAAACAGGCCGGTCCTGCCCGTTAGGTCCGTTGGCCTAATGGGCTATGGCAGGCACCGCCTGTTAGGGAGACAGGTCGTTCCGGGCTGGCCTTTTTAGGGGGAGGGTGGGCTCGATCAGGGCGCGTGCCCTGTGCGAGGGTGTGCGCCGGCCAGTTAAGGGCTTAACGGGCGGGGCCCAACGGACTTTGAATTTTTTTTATAAAAAAAAAAAAATTTGAAAATTTGAATTCTAACGGGCCTTAACAGGCCGGCCCGCACTAGAATTCATTTTTTCAAAAAAAATATTATACCCACAGGCCTAGCGGGTAGTGCCGGGCCGGCCCGCAAGCCGCGCCACAGGCGTGCCGAGCAGCCCCAGGTCCGCGACCAAAACAAGCTATGCTGGGCGGTCCATTTTACTAGCACTAAATGAAGAAATTATATATCTTACAACTCACAATTTGTAAAATCTTAACATGAGTCCTGCAACGATAGAAGTTTTTTGTTTTTTTTCCTTTAAGAATAGATGTTCTGTAATCATAAGAGATATGACAACAAAAAAAAAAAAAAAAAAAAATCTAATAGATATAAGTAACAAGTACCAACAACAACAACAACAACAACAACCAAAAAAAAAATTGTTTAAGTCCAATTAGTGCGGCCCGTTTAGTTAGCGGGCCCGGGCCGGGCCGGTCCGCTAGCTTAACAGGCTAGGCCCAAGCCTGTACTGCCCACCAGGCTCGTAGGCCATAAAAAAATTTGTAAAAATGAATTCTGGCGGGCCCTAATAGGCCGACCCACAGGCAGCCTGTTAGGGCCCACTAGAATTCAAAATTCAAAATTTAATTTATTTATTTATTCAAAATTTGAATTGAGGGGTGGCTTTTGTAATTAACCAGGTGACTGTTGTGGGAGAAACAAAATATCCAAAACTTTTAAAAATTACATTTTTTTTAAAATCTTTTACCATTTTTTTCCAATTATACCCTAACCTAACATTTTCCTATAAATACCCCCATCACCCTCAACTCATTCTCTACATTTTCTCTACTTCCCTAATCCCTACTCTCTTATTCTCTTTATTCTCTACAATCTCCAACATCTCTCACTCACTCTTTCAACTATTTTGCAATTCATTTTATTTATCTAATATATTATTTATATACTATATACTATTATACTAATATACTATACATTATACATTATATATTATATAGGCTAATTGGCACGGATACCCCCTGAACTATACCCGAATTTGCACATTACCCCCTGAACTTTTTTTTTCGGCATTAAACCTCCTAAACTCTCCGAAATTTGCAATTGTTAACGGAAATCCAATGGAACCCTAATTCCGTCTAGGAAAATTACACTAAGCTCCCCTGATTATATATATAATTGTATTAAACCGGAAAAAATATAATAATATTACCCGAATACCCCTCTGACCAAATTTTAAAAATAAAAATTTAAAATTTAAAATTGAAATAATGGTTAAATAATAATAAAATTCTGAATTTTATTATAAAGACAATAAAATAAATATAGAAATGAAAAAATTAAATTGATTTAACAATTATTAAATTATCCTTTTTATTTAAATATCACTAAATATAAAACCCATATAAATATTTAAATTATTTAAGAAAAATAAAAATAAAGGTTAAATAATAATACAATCCTCTTTCAATCATAATAATAATAATAATAATAATAATAATAATACAATTCTTATTTTTTTTATAAAGAAAATAAAATCTTTAAGAAATTAAAACATCTTTAAAATCTCTACCATCCATCTCATAGATGGACGGTGGAGAAATATTTATTAAAACAAATTCAAATTTAAAAAAAAAAAACATTTTTTAAATAGATTGATTGATCTCAATTACAAAAATAAAATAAAATAATAAGTTTCTCCATTAATGAAGATATAAAGATCCATCAATGTTCTTCTTCTTCTTCTTCTTCTTCTTCTTCTTCTTTTATATATATATTTTTTGATATAATTGGATTTCGTTTATTGGTTTGTGAAATGTGTTTTTTAAATTAATTTTTTAACTTAATGAACATAGAGAAGAGAAATCCTTAAAATAAAAAATTTCGAATAAATATTTTTAAATAAACTTCAATCCATCTAATTAAATGAACACATGTTTCTCCATCCAATCCTTAAAAATTTTCCTTCTCTAAAGAAAATAAAAAATTTAAATTTCCAACACCCAGAAACCAAAAAATAAAAAATTTGATTTTTAATTGTTCTATATGTGCTTTTAATTGGATTGATGTTCAATTTTTTAAATTTTGTATTTGTATTATTATTATTATTTTGTAATTGAGATAAATCAATCTATTTCAAAAAATGTTTTTTTTTATTTGAATTTGTTTTAATAAATATTTCTTCACTGTCCATCTATGAGATGGATGATTGAGATTTTAAAGATGTTTTAATTTTTTAAAATTTTATTTTCTTTATTAAAAAAAATCAGATTTGTATTTTATTTTATTTTTTATTTTTTTTGAAAGGGAATTGTATTATTATTTAACCATTAATTTTATTTTTCTAAAATAATTTATATATTTATCTGGGTTTTTATATTTAGGGATATTTAAATAAAAATATAATTTAAATAATTGTTAAATCAATTTTTTTTTTCATTTCTCTATTTATTTAATTATCTTTATAATAAAATTCAGAATTTTATTATTATTTAACCATTATTAAAATTTTAAATTTTAAATTATAATAATAATTATTATTATTATTATTATTATTATTATTATTTTATAAAGACAATTAAATAAATAGAGATTTTTTTCATTTCTCTATTTATTTAATTGTGTTAATAAAAAAAATAAGAATTTTATTATTATTATTATTATTATTATTATTATTATTATTATTATTGAAAGGGGATTGTATTATTATTTAACCATTATTTTATTTTTCTTTAATAATTTAAATATTTATATGGGTTTATATTTAGGGATATTTAAATAAAAAAGATAATTTAATAATTGTTAAATCAATTTAATTTTTTCATTTCTATATTTATTTTATTGTCTTTATAATAAAATTCAGAATTTTATTATTATTTAACTATTATTTCAATTTTAAATTTTAAATTTGGTCAGAGGGGTATTCGGGTAATATTATTATATTTTTTCCGGTTTAATACAATTATATATATAATCAGGAGAGCTTAGTGTAATTTTGCTAGACGGAATTAGGGTTCCGTTGGATTTCCGTTAACAATTGCAAATTTCGAAGAGTTTAGGGGGTTTAATGCCGAAAAAAAAAGTTCAGGGGGTAAGGTGCAAATTCGGGTATAGTTCAGGGGGTATCCGTGTCAATTAGCCTATTATATATTTACGTACCTCCCACTCTCTAGTTTGTACATATTCTAAGGCTCTTACTCTAAGGTATTGTCTTTTCTTTTTTCTTTTCTTTTTTTTAAACTACCTTTCATTTTTTATTTAATTATTAAATATTATTAATATGTTTATAAGTAATGTTATTATTTGTTTTGTTGTTAGGTATTCAATTGATTAATTAATTCAACACTCTCAACTCTCAAGCTTCCAATTTAAGGTTAGTATGTCTACTTCTCTACTTTTGTTATTAATAACTTTTATATAGTAATTATTATTATTTAGTATTTAGTGATTAGTATTTGCGTAATTAATATTGTTGTTAGTAATATGTTAATTTTATGTTTTTTTTTTTGTGAGTTTAACAACAAAATAATAATTAAAAAAATTAATTCCTAAGGATTCGCAAATGCGGTGGAAGAAAGAAGATGTCCATTGGCCCCTGATGCGGTGGAAGCTTTGACATGCCTTAAGGATTGGCAAAATGCAAGATTCAGACGACAACATCAACTAGAAAACGAAGAACTCATGGATGACTTCCCCAACATGACCATCGAAGAGAGTTCCGGTAACAACCAGCCGGTGAGCTGATGTAATTGTAAATATTAAATTTTTTTTTTTAATTGCACTCTTTTTCCCTTACCTAGTTTTTATGCCATTGGGTTTTTCTTGATGAGGTTTTTAACGAGACAATCATGATTTATAATTTATACTTTTCATCACAAATTTAATACGAAATTACAAAAATATTATTCATCGAAAACTAATTAAGTGTTGTATGAAAATTATTACAATGTATAAAAAATAATATTGTATAAAAAAATGTTTAAAAATAAAAAAATTTCGAAGCCCATTGGGCTTGGCCAATTAAGGGCCTGTTAAGACCTTAACAGGCCGGCCCGCCCTGTGCCCGGCCCAGCCCATCCCATCACAGCCCTGGGCCCAGGCCGAGCTCACCCTTCCCCCCAACAGGTCGGCTCGCCTTGGCCTGTCTCCTTAACAGGCCGAGCCCCGCCTGGCCCATTAAGCAAAATAGGCCTCCGAGCTGGCATGTTTTGCCAGCACAAAGTCCAATAGAGGTTTGTAACATATACATGCTAAGTATTTTTTATTTTTATTTTTTTGGATTATACATGTTAAAATTTTCTAACCATACACGCTGAGTTTTTCCAATAGCAAATTGCACCAAGCTCTCCTGAGATTTGTCCTTTTACACCCAAAAACAGCTTTATTATTTATTGAGATTCACATCCCTTCTGTTAGTCAAACATGGTCAAACTTGACCGTTGACCAAGTTTGACCGTTAAAAATAATAAATTACCCTTGAAATGCTTAGTTAAAAAAATATTTAAAAACAAAAAACATAAAAGAAGGAAATGCCCCTCATAACACAAAATAAAAATAAATAAAAGGTTCTCTTTAGAAAAAAAAAATCTGAAAAAATTAATCCCAAAAAAAAAAAAAAAAAAAACTTTTTCTATATGGATCACCAACCATCCATCACAATGATGGACGGTGGAGATTAAGAATTTAATTTAAAAATTAATAAATAAAAATAAAGTAGAAAATCAGATATTAAATATTTAAGATATTAAAAAGAAAATAAGTAAAGCAATTTTAAAAATAAAAACTGAATTTTTAAAAAAAAAATGGATCTCCACCATTCATCTTTGAGATTAAATAGATTTTTTTTTTTAGAGAAAAAAATAAAAAACTGAATAATTAAAAAAAATAGAAAAAAAGGGAGGCGGAGACACCAACATCCATGGAAGGAGATCCTACCCCACCGTGAAGGGGGGAGGCACGGCGAGGGAGGTATCAAGATTCAACAGGGATAGTTCGTTAACGTCTCTCGTTTTCATTTTGGGACCCCTATGCCAGTATTTATGGGTTAAAGGTAGTGCCTAAAAGAAGTTTACAATCTTTTTTATTTTAAATTTTAATGTTTGTTTTTGTTTTAAACTCAAATAGGATGATAATATCTTATTTTAAATAAGATTAGATAGGATTTATGTTATTTCTTTGGTTTGTAATATCTATAAATAGAGACTTGTTTTTCTATAAAACGTATGAATGAATTTTTAAGTATGATGTGTTAGTCTTTTATGACTTTTGGGAGGTTCTAGTTTCCCTTGAAGCAAACCGGGATTTTATTTTTGGGTCCATCAAATTGTGATAGTATCATTTGGTGTCATAGTCAATTTTGGAGCAATGAAATCAACAGCACAAACTAACCTTGTTAACTTCAATTCATTAGTTATGAAGCACGCCAAATTTATTAATAGATAAAAACCACATAACAGGCTTTGCACCCGGATAATTAGAGTTATATATATATCCCTTATTTTAATTTCGGTAAGGACCATGATGAAAACACATTGACTTTAATGAATTTTAATCTTTTTTTTTTTTTTTTTTTTTTTTTTTTTTTTTTTTTTTGTGGATGATGATTTCAATGAAATCTACATATGAACAAAATTTAAGAATTTTCCAAGTAATAGAACTATTTATCCAAAATTTGTTAAATATGAAAGCATCGAAAAATAGTAGAAATATAGGAAAATTCAAGAAAAATAGTTCTAGTATTTGAACAATTCTCAAATTTTGTTCATAGACAGATTGCAATGAACTCATCATCCAAAAAAAAAAAATTCAGATCAAAATTCATTAAAATCAATATATTTTCATCAAGGTCCTTACTAAAATTAAAATAAGTAATCTCTCATAAGAGACTCACTCATATATATATATATATATATATGAGAGAGTATGGAAAACGTGCACATTTTTTCGTACGAGTCAATTACTCGACACAGTGTAATATTTCTATGTATAACATTATGTAATTATTACACAAACATGTGTGCAATTGCATCCCACATGCAAAAAATAGTTCGGATCCCACACCTAATAATTTTCAGATGTACATACAATTGAATACCGTTCTCGACAAACTTAAAATACGCATTTTAAAAAATCCTTATTAATTAAGAAAAATTTAATCTTTTTCTACTTAGAACAAACTAACCTTGTTAACTTCAATTCCTTAGTTATGAATTGTTAAACAAATCTACTTGCTCATAATCAATGGACAGTCATTTGGAGATAAAATCTACGAATAATGCTAGACATCCTACATTTGTATCACACTTCCATTCCAGATATGAGGTGGAATGTCTAGCATTAATACTCAAAATCTATATATATATATATATATATGTAAGTTCCTCAAGTTTGATTGACTTATTTCGATGATAAAACACATTTGGGGTTTTTGATGTAAGGGTAGCTTAGGCTTCTAATTGTTGGTGATTAAGCTCAACAAAGGCCCTCTTAAGACCTCAAGATGATAAGCACGCAAAGGTAAATCACTTGTGCTTAATTGCATTGAAGAGATCTAGTTGCACACACACACAAAACTCATGCATATCTATACTTCTTGTATGTTGTGTGTTTTTATGTATGTGCATCCATGTTCTTGAATCCTCTTCATGCATATTTTATTGATTGCATCTTTTGTCAAATGCCATGTCATATTAGACTTTAGGATGCAAAGTATTGTATGGGCAGTGTACACCCACTGTTGGGTCGCCTTACGTACAGTGCCTATAAGGAGCATATAGCAAAATTGCTCTTATCTGCTGTACAGTCGCTGTACGTACAGGGGGTCACCTGATGGATTTTTTTCCATCGCTGTACAGTCAATGTTCAACCGCCCAACGTAGAGCGGGTGAACAACGACTCACCAAACCCGAGAGCAATCGCTCCTAGGTCGGCCCATTATCGCTCTTGTGTAGAGCGGATTATAAAGAATATGTTCTTCATTTTCCAGGTGAACCGATGTACACTCGCTTTACGTAGAGTGGGTGAACAGCGGTCAAGACCAATTTTTTGAAAACTTATTAAAACGACGTAGCATAATTTTAGCATCATTTTGACACCCTATATATATGCTACTTTGTCTTTAGGTCGTTTTTGAGAGAGTTCAAAACATATTTTTGACTTAGCATTTTTCCAAAGAGAAAAAATCACAAAAGGACTCACCTTTGATTACTCAAACACAAATCCATGTGCATCAAACATCATCTAGCATCATCCATGATCATCTAGGTGCCATCTATGCTTGGGTTTTATTCAACACACTTTGCTTGGTAAGTTGGTCACTAATATCTTACATATTTTGTGTTTTACTTAACAAGTAATCACATTTATCACTTATATGTTTTTAGAACATATTCTATTTACAAGATTGAGTTTATTGTGTTGATTGTTTGAGAGTTGTATTTTAATAGCTATTACTAGGTTTGCTTAATCTTTGATGGCTATGTTGTATGCCATGTCATATAGCAAAGATTGATATCTAGGATTATGATTATTGTCATGTTTCATCCTAGATAAGCATTTAGTATAACCTAGCATTATTTGCATTTAGAATATTATCATATTCACATTAGGTTGTTGATCTCTTTAATGAGAATTAAGTCTTGTGGCTAAGGTCACTACTACAAAAATGTAAAAAGACATCGGTTGTTTACATCGGTTTTTTGATAACCGAATTAAAAAAACTTTTAGAAATCGATTTTTATAAAAACCGATTTCTTAAATATTGTGGTTTAAAAAGACAACGGTTTTTGGGAAAACCGATATGGATTTATTTTCCAATAAGAAATCGGTTTTCCTTAAAACCGATGTCTTAAATATTATCATTTGAAAAGACAACGGTTTTTGAAAAAACCGATATGGTTTTTTTTTTCCAATAAGAAATGGGTTTCCATTAAAACTAATGTCTTAAATATTACGGTTTGAAAAGACAACGGTTTTGGGAGCGTATCTCTAAAAATACTCAACTTCATTTTCTCAAATTTTGATACAAGAAATTAGACATGGAAACAAACACTTTTTGTTCAGAAAATATTCCAAAAATCGATTTGGAAAAGTGTGAAAATGAGCAATGAAAACATCTCACTCGCGGATTCGTGTCGCTTCTGACCTTTGACTGAATAATTGATCTTAACTTTCAAAATACCACCCAGAAGTTTACGTTCTTTATACCGTTGGATTTGTATCAAAAAATTGAAGAACATAACATGGACAAAAAATTTTATTTCTTTACCAAAAGATACAGTTTTAAGGAAAAAGTTTGCACAAAAATTGATCATCTTCAATCGCTTCTAACCTTTGACTGAATAATCGATCATAACTTTCAAAATACTAGCCAAAATTTTACGTTCTTTATACCGTTGGATTTGTATCGAAAAATTGAAGAACATGACGTGGATGAAAAAATTTATTTCTTTACCAAAAGATACAGTTTTAAGGAAAAAGTTTGCACAAAAATTGATCATCTCCAATCGCTTCTGACCTTTGACTGAATAATCGATCATAACTTTCCAAATATCGGCCAAAATTTTACGTTCTTTATGCCGTTGGATTCGTATCGAAAAATTGAAGAAACCAACATGAACAAAAAAATTTATTTCTTTGCCAAAAGATACAGTTTTAAGGAAAACATTTGCACAAAAATTGATCATCTCCAATCGCTTCTGACATTTGACTAAATAATTGATCATAACTTTCAAAATACCGGCCAAAATTTTACGTTATTTATACCGTTGGATTCGTATCGAAAAATTGAAGAACCCAACATGGATGAAAAAATTTATTTCCTTGCCGAAAGATACAATTTTAAAGAAATATATTGCACAAAAATATCTCCAATCACTTCTGACATTTGACTGAATAATTGTTCATAACTTTCAAAATACCGCCCAAAATTTTATGTTCTTTATACCGTTGGATTCGTATCATAAAATTGAAGAACCCAGCATGGACGAAAAAATTTATTTCATTGCCAAAAGATATAGTTTTAAGAAAAAAGTTTGCACAAAAATATCTCCAGCAAAACATATGCAAAACTACACAAAAAATGAAATGAAAAATAAACCCACCAATAATTTTTTTTTAATAGATGTTTGTAGTAGAAATTAGAATTTTGATTAGTTGAGTAAATTTAAATTTATCAAACAAGTTTTTTTATTTTTTTTTTATTTCTAACAACTCATATAAGTTATATATAAATATTATGCAATTATTAACACATTCAATCTTGTAGCCAGGCGGTAAAGGCTTACCAGCTTGACTTTGAGGTTGCAAGTTCGACTCCTCATATTGACGATTAATTGTGATTATTATTAGAGGTGGGGCTTGCCGGCGGCAGTCGGACGGTGAGATTAATTTTTATAATTCATCAATTTTACGTCGCGGTTTTTAAATCGGTTTTATATATAACCGATGTGTTTTCGCATGCTTATACATCGGTTAAAAAACGATGTCTTTAGCTCGCTTTTTTCTAAATCACTCAAATAGACATCGGTTTTAAAAATTTTAAAAACCGATCTCTTCCATGTAAAATAACCGATTTCTTTTGTATTTTTTGTAGTAATGGGTGGCTTATTGCACAAGCAAATTGATTTATGTTTGCTATTAAAGGTCTGCTGGATAGTAGTGGTGAGTTATAGACCGTGTAAGGTTTGACGTGGTCAACCTAGGTTGTAAACACCATTACAAATAGTGGATTCGATGATATTTGTTTTCAATATATATATATATATATTAACTTTCGGTGTAGGACTCCACACATTTTTGTGTGCTTATGTGGTGTTTGAGGTCATATCAAATATATCTAACATTAAGAAGGTACGTGGAATCTTATACCTGATAATTATACTTACGTTTTATCTATCATTATTTAAATACAAGTAAAGGCTGCATTAGATTACTGGTAAAAGTGTCATGCCACGTGAAGAAGGTATGGTTGATAGATGGAGCCATGGAGGGTCTTGTTTCTCTGATCAGATACTTATATATATATATATTCTTGTTTCAGAGAAATGAAGATTTTATAAACATATTCACATCCTACTTTTGCTTTGATGGAGGGAGAGAAGAATCTCAAAAACCCCCAGATGGTGGTCTAGTTGACAAGCGCCCTGACACTTCTGACCTGTTTGGCAACCCCAAAAGAAAAAGAAAAAGAAAAAGAAAAAGAAAAGAGAAAGTGAAAGTGAAAGGAAAGTTTTGTTGTAAAGGATACTATTGACAGCCATCACTCCAACTCACTTTCATGATCTTCAAAAAAATAAACAATTAATTCAAATTCCATAATTAAGTACACTTTCTCTTCTCTAGTATGAAAATCTGTATTATATTTAAAAGGGCAAATTGCACTGAACCCCTTGAGGTTTGGACAAATTACATTTAGATAGAAAAGTTTTGTTATTATACACTAACACCCCCAAAACTTAAATTTGAATTTTAAAATACCTAAAATGCCCCTAGTTATATTATTTTACACTTTATTTTTTTTACCTTTTAACCAAAAAGTTTATAAACTTTAATAAAATAAAAAAAATTAAATAAAAGATATGATTCATTAAATAAATAAATAAATAGTTTTAAGAAATCAAATAAATAAATATTTTAAATAAATAAATGAATGAAAAAATTGAAAACATAATTTTTTTTAAAGGATATCCATTAATAGGGACAAGAAAAAATCTAAATATCTAAACTTTTATGGTAAGGATGATGGTGAGAGAAGGCCCAAGGTTCCCAACACTAAATGAAGTGGTTGAAGAAGGCAAGAAGACTTTCAGTGTTGGGAACCTTGAAGCTTCTCTCACCATTATCCTTACCATAAAAGTTTGAATATTTAAAGTTTTTTTTTGTCCCTATTAATGGATATCCTTAAAAAAAAAAAATTAATGTTTTTAATTTTTTTTCATTTTTTTTAAACCCTTTATTTATTTAATTTTTTAAAAAAACTATTTATTTATTTGATTTTTTAAAAATATTTATTTATTTAATTTTTTAAAAGTATTTATTTATTTATTTATTTTAAACTATTTATTTATTTTTAAAAAAAACTATTTATTTATTTAATGAATCATATCTTTTATTTAATTTATTTTATTTTATTAAAGTTTATAAAGTTTTTGGTTAAAAGGTAAAAAAAAAAGTATAAAATAATATAACTAGGGGCATTTTAGGTATTTTAAAAGTCAAATTTAAGTTTTGGGGGTGTTAGTGTATAATAACAAAACTTTTCCATCTAAGTGTAACTTGTCCAAACCTCAAGGGGTTCAGTGCAATTTGCCCTATTTAAAATTTTCATCAATAAGAATATATGTATATATATAACTAATTATTACTAAATGAAATCTCATATATAATTGAGTAATGAATTATTTTATTTGTTTCCTAAAATCTTTTTAACTTGTTACATTAAACAATAGAAACACTAAAATGATACAAATGAATTCGAATTAACAAAGTATTAGATCATATGCACTTGAGGATTTTCGTTCGTACATGTAAGTAAGTAATAGAATTTTCCCACAATGTTACTAGAACTAATTGAAAAACAAAGAAATGAGTGAAAACAAAGTAATTTTGATTATAATCAAACCGGTTAATTACATAAACTACTTAATTATAATAACTTCTTTAACTGACCAATAAGAACATAACAACATTAACTATTCCCGGCCACCAAGATCATCAACATGATCATAAAAACACTACACTGTCCTTTGATCACACTTGCTATGAAAAGAAGAAACCAAAATCATCAACAACATAGTAATATTTCTCCTCTCTTAGTACATCAATTTTAACACACCCTAATTTGAAGCCAATTAATTACAAGCCAAAAATCAGCTTCCAAATCCAAACAAAACACCCACATTAATCATCAAAAGAGTTTAAAAGATGAGAAGTAGAAGAAAAAGGCAAACCTAAGAGGAAGTGAAACTAAGTTTTTTTAAATGGTTTACGAAAACCATATTTGAAAAACAATACCCAAACGTGCCCTAAATGTTTTGCAATTTGTTAGATACTGATGATCACAATCAACTTTCTATCAAAATTCACCCACTACTAAAGATTAAACACCTAAAGTTCTTCTTGCCCATTTCATCACCATGACCCTCCACTCAACATTCCATTGTTGCTATTATTATTATTATTATTATTATTATTATTATTATTCCAATTATACCCACTTGTAGTACTTGAATCCCTCTCCTCTTGCCCTAAATTTTTATGTTCATTAAAATCAGTGCTAGAACTTTGAACCTTCTCTTTTAACAAGTCATTAACAGGAAACAAAAGTCTTGCACTGGTACTACTTGTCCCACCTTGCACTTGATCTTGTTGTAGACTTGATGATCCATACCCATGATGTTGTTGATGTTGATAATGATGATCTAGAGAAAAATTGAGGGTTGGTTTGAAATCTTGCAAAGGAAACATTAACCCAGTTGGGTATAATGTATTCAAATCCGAACCCGGTACCACAGGTGGTGGCATGATCAATGAACTAATCAACCCCCTTGAAGAGTTAGAGATCATGTTTATATTATTACTAGTAGTAGTACTACCATAATTCTGATGATGATGATCATGATCATGAAGAGTTGGTGCAGCTGGGTGGTAAGCTAGGTTAAGATCCTGACCTCCATTATTGATCATGATCATCTTTGATAAGGCTTGTGATGATGTTGTTGGTGATGATGTTGATGTTGATGTTGTTGTTGATGATGATCTCTTGTTGTGCTTCCTTGAGCCTCCACCTACAGGAACATTCCTCAAAGAGCCACCTTGAGTCCAGTACCTTCTACAAGTCTTGCAAAAGTACCTTGGCTGAGAGAGACTGTAGTTGTTGTAGTAACAAAACTTGGTGTTAATAGAATTGCACCTTGGACAGTTCAAGATTTGATCTTTGTTGTGTGCCCTTGTTGATGATGATGATGATGTACCCCTTCTCTCTAACCCTACTGATGATCCCCTTGAACTTATTGCTTCCATGGATTTATTTATCAACCCAATCCCCTAAAATTCACCACAAAAATAAATAAATAAATAAATCGAAGTAATTAGACGAAAAAAAAAATTCCATAAAGTTTCAAGATCAAAGGACAGTATAATAAAGTGAAAAGGAAACAAACAACCCAAAAAGAAACCAAAGGGACTTTGATGATTACATATATATATATGTATATGCACAACAACATCAATAAAAACAAATTATAATAACTTTCTCTTTTTTCTTTTCTTTTTTCTGGGTACTTTATGAGACATATACTTGGTTGAAAAGGTAGAAAAAATTAAAGAAAGAGAAAAGGATCTTATATATGAACAAGAAAATTCTGTTAAAAAGAAAAGAGTAGTAAAATTATATGCTAATTGATCTTGAAAATCCCAACTCAATCAAAAGAAGAGAAGATATAATGATGATTTAAAGTTGAGAACTGAAAAGGAAAATGGGGTGTTGTAGTTAGTTAATTTAATTTACCTGAGGCCACTGAGCAGTGGTATCCATGGATTGATAAAGGGAGAAAGATGGAGAAAAAGAGAGGAAAAAGATAATGGAAGTCTTGAAAGAGAAGAAAAAGCAAAAAAGATGAAAAGCACTTTGAGAGATAGAGAGTTATAGAGAGAGAGAGAGAGAGATGGTATATATTGTGGTGGTTCCATGCATGAACATGTGCTGGCCAACTATATCATCACTGTGTGAGAAAGCAAGGGGTGCTTTTGTCTTTTCATTTTTTACTCTTGCATCATCATACCACTATTATTCTGTCTATTTTTGTTTATGTATCTATAAGACCAACTCTAATGGGACACCAAATTAGTATAAAAACACCAAATTACAACCCCGGAGGCCAGATATTTGATGTAATGAACGGTATTACTGTTCTAATTTGGTGCAATACTATTCGTAACGAGAGATGCTTCAGTATCTCAGACTTAAAACCTGATATAAAACATCTATCCACTAACATTTTGACACCTTACTGGCTTACCATATTTTAAAAACCTCGTAACAATCAATGCCACATCATAAAAAATTTATCCAAGTTATACAAAACTTGCCAAGTCGGATATACTTAAATAGTTAAAACTAAATATAACTTCAACCCTAAAATTTTCTCATCTCATTAGCTCCTTTGTCTTTCTCCTTTAACAACGTACTTATCTGCGACCATTTTTTTTTCCTCACACTTGTTTAAAAAAATTTCATTAACGAACTCATCAGCTTCTATGCGTTTTCTTCATTCAAGGATCCTCTGCAACCATTTTTTTTTCTCACGTAGCTTCACCAACTCTCAATTTCACATTCTGTAAAAATAATAATAATAATAATACATTATAATAAAATAAAAAACCTCTCAATTTCACAACCTCTCCCACTTTCGTTCTAATGGCAGACTCTTCATCTTTGGGTCTTCTATTCCAGGTGGAAATAGGGACTTTTGTCACTCTTTTGAGCTAGTCTTTCAAGACTATCACCACTTTAATAATTTATGTTTTAAAGGCACCAAAGTAAGTGACTTCCAAAATACCCTTACTTTTAGTAATTTTTTTATTTTTTTTTATTTCTGACTTAGTGCTTGTTTGGTTGAGCTTTCTACTGGCTCAAAAGGTCTACCAACGTCTATTTGAGTTTTTTAGAGTTGTTTGGTTGGGCTTTTGAAATTGTCTATTTTAAATTGAGTAGATGCTAGTAGAGTTTAAACCTCTACTGAGCAAAAGCTCATAGTGAGATACTTCTTCAAATAGACATTTTTTTAAAAAAAAGTCTACCAACCAAACATCTATGAATTTTTTTTCAAAAACTCTATTTCTAATAGATCTACTACAAGTAGATCTTTTACCAATAGATGTTTTTCAAAAGCCCAACCAAACAAACTGTTATTTTAACTTTCTCCTACTTCTATGTTGTCTGAAATCTATTTCTCTCTCTATAACTTTAAATTCTCAATAAACTGAGATCCAAGTTCATCTCCTTCTCCAACTCCTGGTCTTGTTCTCCTTTTCGTTTGTCTACAAGATCCAAGTTCATCATCTTCTCCAACTCGTGGTCACTGTTCATATCCTTCTCCAAGTCGTGGTCGTGTTCTCCTCTTCGTTTGTCTACAAATCACGGTAAGGTAATCACATTTCTTGTGTTTTTCTTTTTCTTTTTTGAATCTTTCATTTGTAAAGTTGTTTGAGGTACTTAGGGTTGTTTGAATCACACTAAGTGAGAAGTTTCGAAGAGTATTTAAAAAGTCTCGGAGAGTATTGTAAAAGTCTCAGACTTTTTGTCTTTTGGCATGCATGATCCTGGGTTGCTAAGCACTAGTATAAGTATTTTGAAATATTTCAAGCATATATACTTAGCAATACAGGATCCATGCATGTCAAAATACAAAATATCCAAGGCATTTTATAATAGTGAAATCCCATTGGCTCATAAAAGTTTCTAAGACTTTAATCTAGTTTTTCGAGACTTATTAACCCTATTCTGAGACTTATTAACCATTGTCTGAGACTTTCCACGTTAATATGTCTGAGACTTTCCAATAGTATGTCCGAGACTTTGCAAAAGGCTCCGAGACTTTGGAATCAGGTATAATTTTACGAGACTTTAATCTTCTTTGGTTGCCTATATCTGTTTCCACTGTGCCTCTCATTGTTTGAATTATGTTATTGATGAGCCGTCGTTGTGTACTCAACAAAATAATGTTTTAAATGTTCATTTTGAAAACCAATTTCACCACTTAAAAATCCACTTAGATAGAAAATTAGTAAAGTGGTAAGTAGGATTCGTTCCACGGTGAATTAGAGTAATTAGTTGAATTATTTAACAATTCCTAAAATGCAAAATAAAGTAAATCATGGTAGTTTGGATGGTGTATGGTTTGAGAAACCACCAAACATAAATGGAAAATAAAAGTAATAAAATGTAAAGAGAATATGAAATAGATAGGAATCCAATAACAACAACCTGGCGGGAGCAATGTGAGAAGGACAACATATAGAGGGAGCCGGGATTGGATGAGCTACGCTTCCTCTTCAACATAGAGAACATGGTGCCCTGGGGTCAATTCTACCCGAGGGCATCCAATGATATGAAGTTCGTCATTCCGGGGGCAAACTTAATGATTAAACAATTAATTAGAATTCTAGGGAGATAATAGAGTAGCTAATGGACTTTGAACAATTCATCAATGGCTTCATTAATGCACTATTCACACAATCAATGACCGATCTCGTTCAAAAGTGTTGTTTAGACCGTTACTACAAACCCTAAACAACTTCCCACCGCAATGCCTAACCGATTAAGGAGAGGGGGTCACGGCGGGATCGGTTAGTGACGATCGAGTGGCCTAGGCAATCGTGGTAGGCCTACCCTCCAAAAGCCTATCCTATTCACTATGTGCTACAATCAATCAAGTGTGTCACTAACTCAACCAATTTTATCACAAATAAATCCTACAACATATTGTAATCAACAAGTGTGTCAATACTCAATCAATTACATAAGTGCAAGATCTAATTAAAAAGTGAATAAAATTATAATTGATTAAACATAATATTTAAAGCCTTAATAAATACTCATTGTCCAAAAGTGTCTCAGATCATCCCCCTAGAAAGAGGGTTTAATTACACATAATCACAAACAAAGAAAGGAAGTAAAATGGTTTGAGAAATCACATTTGGGTCTCTCTTGTAAGCTTGATACTTCTTTGAGCTTCTTTGCTTGAGTCTTGTGCAAAGATTGGGTGTTGAGAAGGTGTCTAGATAGGTCGAGTCAAATGGAAAGTGACAAAGGAAATGGGTGGAGAAGATGGAAAGAGAGGAATGATTTATGTGGAGTAATCTAGGTGTTTATTGGAGAGGAGAAATGGTGGGATTAGGAATGGTGGAGAAAGGAAGTTTCTTGATTCACAAGAGATGTCAAGAGTTGTTCCAAAGGGGAAAATAGTGATGTATTTATAGGTGTGGAAAGCTAGGGTATGAAATGGGTATGAAATGACAAGAATACCCCTTTTGAATGCCAACACTGGAATTCCTACGCTGGATTTCCAACGTTGTCACCACTTGTCCTTATATGTCGCCATGGTAACATCTCATGGCTGTTAGGATTATGCTCAATAGCAAGAGTGTAATAGTGTAATTAACAATCTTATTCATATTAATAAAGTGATTTCTGGTTTAAACAAATCTTATAGCATTTATAGTTTAATAATTGTTAAAGTAAATAATCATAAGGTCTAAAGACTATGAGAAAAGAAGAATTGTTCATACATCTGGATATGTATGTGGTAGACACAATTCTTTAGTTAGTCTTGAATATCGTTCACAACTTAAGTTAAAGGTTGGGCACCTTTATCTTGTTAAAGTTGTAGAATTCTTTTGCTAGCATTTGAGTGGGATCAAATGAGATATGATGAGTCTAAAATCATCGGAGTGTCTTCGAGCAAAAGGATCTAGTGCACTGGGTGCATTGAACAGGATCACAATGAAATACTTTATCTATAACCATCAGTAGATAAAAGTAATTTCATTATCAGGACAATCGGAGAGTCTATCTTAATCCTGAGATAAATGATGGACTTATGGTTGCAGGTGATATCATTTGAGCTATCAATGAGTACGATTATATCGCATAGTCTATCCTCGATAGTTTGGTGATATTCATTTGTTAATCGATAGAGGACTTCATTTATAGATATGGACATCGTGGCTCCATTTATTAAATGAGAGTATAATATCATCATATGGATGTTTTGAGGTAATTAGATATTAAATCTCAACGTTGAGTTTTCAATAGTGTCTATTGAAAACATGGCTTCTGGACAAGTCAAAATATCCAAGTTCAAAATGTGGTCATATGAGTAAATATGGTAACTTGGAGAGTTATAGGCGGTCTATGAACTCTTGGCGATTACTGATATTAATCACGAGGATACACTATCTCCAATATGATTGTCTAGGGTATGAATGAGGAAGCATCTTCCTTTTCTGTCTTTATTTAAGAGTTCAATTTTAGCTCTTTAGTGGAATGAGCTAAAATTAATGGATCGGACCTAAGTGAATCATTTGTTGATTGTGATTAGGTTATGTCTATTGGAGCTTAAATTTAGATAGCCCGCCAAGATCTCCAATCCACACGGACTTGCATGGATCACTTGATATATTCTACCGGACCAATTTAGGGTCCATCTAGAATTGCAGTTTAATATATTAAGAATATAATTTGCACATTATTTATGTAATGGGCTGCACAATTATATTTATATATTAATGGATGACATGTGGGCTTGTTTCTTTTAGTAAGATTGGGTCTAGTTCACATGTGGGCTTTTTAATTAAAGTCATATGGATTAAATGAAATAGGAAAAATAATATTTGGCCCATTACTAATATGGGGCGGCAAGGTTAAATAATAACCTAAAATATTATTTTGTTTTCATTATTTAATTAAATAAGAATTAATTAATTAATTAATTAATTATTTAATTAAGATACAAATCTTTTCTCATTAGGAAATATGTTTCCTAAAGGTATACTATTGGTAGTAGTATAATTAAATAGAAAGACTTGTTTGACAAGGAAATAAATAATTAGTTTTATTTATTCAAACAGGAATTCTTTTTATTTTAGTCAAATATGAGAATAAAAAGATTTATGAGTTTGATTAGGTTTGGGAAATCTTTTCTAAATAGGAATTAGGGTGCAATTCAAACTAGTCAACTAGGTTTGGAAATTGCGGCAACCCTAATGTAAAAAGGAAGAGAATTCGGCCAACCCTAAAGCTAAAAAGAAAGGAGAAAAATTTGGGCCATATATATATGCACATATATTATTTTCGGCCAGCCCTAATGCTTAGTGCAGAAAATTATTTTTCTTCTTCTTCTTAACTCATAGATAGAGATTTTATTCTACTAAAACAAGAGAAAAAGGAACATAGATTATTCTTTGATGGTGTACTACTTGCTTAATCATTGATAAGCTTGTGTATACAACATCGATCAAGGTTCACGCGAGTTTCGATCATTAGATTGAGAACTCAAAAGTGACCGGAATAATCTTAGGTTTCTTTTGATTGTTTTTGTGACTAACGATCAAGAAAGAAAAGTTTGTTTAATCCCATCACAGGTTTGCAATTCAAAGAGAAGGGAGACCACGCTCCTAGGTGATCCACGTTCGTGCTAGGATTGAAGATCTTGCGGATTACCATCGACGCAAGTCAATCGGATCACGCGACAAGAGGTATTAAACTTTTATTACTTTGTTATATATATTTAATTAATCAAAAGGGTTTAAGGTTCATAATTGGAAAAATTTTAAAAGCTACTCAAACACTATTTTCTAGTCTCGCTTCCGCTGCGGGTACGTATATTTTTCCCTACAATTGGTATCAGAGCCTAGGTTGAACCCTTTTAATTAATTAACGTATATATACGTGGATCGATTTCTTTTTATTGTGATTATGCATGTTTTAGAAAGAGATGGCACTCTAGGTATTCGCATATATTATTACATGTGATGTATGGATTAATATATGTTTTTATGTGGATTGTTATTGCTCGATTTTGGCTCTAGATTGTCAATGTATTTTTGGTTTCGGAATTGTAACAAGAAGGGTGGTCTATCATCGCCATAATTTCTTCTTGGTAGTTGTTGTATTTTTTTTTATGTATTAAATAAGCTGCAGTTTTTTTTTATTGTATTAAAAAATTTAAGTGCAGTATTTTTCTGCAGTATTTTTTTTTTGTGTGCAGTTTTTTACTGCTGTGATTAAAAAAAAAAAAAAAAAATTCTGCAGTATTTTATTTTGTTTAAATTAAATTGTAACACGTCCTATATCGAAGAATTGAAGACGTGAAGCAAACCGGAACCGAGAACGAGCACCGTGCGCACCCTAGGAGTGGATTGGGCCGCACATGGCAAGCCCAAAGCTTGGTGGGCTGCGCATGGCAGCCATGCAAAGCCTTATGGGCTGCGCATGGCAGCCCCTTTGAGAGGTGGTGGGCCGTGAAGTCCCGAGGAGGGAGGCCGAAGGATGGGCTTATGGTGATGGGCCACTCGAAGATCTTGTATTCCTATATCAAATGTAATTTACTTGTTTTTCTAGGATGGGCCAAAATTGTTGCTATTTAATTTATGCTTAAATATTACAATATTTGTTGTTGTATGATAACATGACATATAGAATAGGAGTGCCACTCATATATCTCTTTTGGTATGAACATGCATTGAATGATTTAGGTATCTAAATTGGCATCTAGATAACTTGGTAAATCATTCTATGGGATTTAATCACACGCCTTAAATAATTGAGTGGGAGAAGGTGTTTTTCTAACACCTATGGCTTCCAAGATTAGTTGAGCTTAATTATTTTATGGTAATTCCCCAAAGGGACATCCATAAATGGAATTAAGCAATATACTTCCTTACAAGGATAGACTAGACAATGGACTCAACGAGATCTACTCCCAAAGGAGGGATTTTCGTTAGAGAAAATTGAGGGTCGATATCTTGGTGACACACTCAATGTAATTTTATTGATATCCTCCAAAGAGTTCTTGTCAGTAAAATTGCAAGGCTAAAATTGAAAACGCTGGTTGTTATGTTAACAATTAGGTGGGACCTAGTCTAACTAGTAAATGGTGCGAACTCCCAAAGGAGGCGTAACATTTATGGGTGTTAGATCACCGTTGAATTTTTATGATTGAGTTATTCATTTAATTCAAGATAAATATTTAAAGTGCTTTATAATGATTATTTACTTATATTAATTTTTGTTTAATTAAGAAATCATGACCCCATCACTTATGAACATCCTGAAAGATAAAACTTTAATCGGCAATAATTATGTCACATGGAAAAGGAAAATTGGGTTGTTGCTGCAAAGTGAAAAATATAAATTTTGTTCTAACTACTCCTAAACCACCTGCTCTTACTAATGAATCTAATGCAATGAGACGAGTATGAGCAGTGGAAGACCTCTAATGAGATGGCCAAATGGCTACAATCTCCGACGTGTTGCAACAGCAGCATGAAAGAATAGGGTCTACTGCTGATATGATGATGTCTCTAGAAGAGATTCATATGGTTGGTAAAGTTGCTACTATTAAGACCCGTAAGAAGGTCAAGGAATAATAGAAGAAAAAGCAACTTGGGCCTACCAAGAAAGAGACTAAGAAAGTAACCAAGACCAAAAGGAAGTGCTTCTTTTGTGGTGAAAAGAGACATTGGAAAAGTAATTGCCCAAAGTCTCAGAATAAGAAGGAACAAGGTAATGCGAATTATCTTGAAACATGTTTTTCTGGCAGATTCTACAGATTCTTGGATCGTAGACTCTGGAGCCAATAATCATGTTTGTTATTCCTTATGGGGGTTCCAAGAAAGGAGAAGGCTGAGTAAGAATGAAATCAATTTACGCTTGGGCAACGGAACGTTAGTGTCTGCAAGTGCAGTGGGAGATATTAGAGTTTATTTGGATTCTAGAAGGCATTTAGATTTAATAGACGTTTATTATGTACTTCAATTCAAGAGAAATTTAATTTCAGTTTCTTGTTTGAATAAATTTGGATATTCGGTTACTTTTAATAAAGTTTTTATTATTAGTAAGAATGACAAAGTTATTTGCAAAGGTACATTGGAAAACGGTCTATACTTCTTGCATAGAAATATCTCTCACTCGTTAGACACAGAAATAACGGAACCTAATCATAAAAGAGTAAAATTATCAACAGATGAAACCTACCTTTGGCATTTACGCTTAGGTCATATTAACCTTAATAGGATTAAAAGATTGGTAAGTGACGGACCTTTGAGTGACTTAAAGGTTGATGATCTACCAACTTGTGAATCTTGTTTGGAAGGTAAAATGACCAAAAGGACGTTCTCTGCCAAAGGTGCAAGAGCCACTGAATATCTAGGATTGATACACACTGATGTATGTGGACCTATGAGCATTCAAGCTAGAGGTGGATATGAGTACTTCATCACTTTCACAGATGATAACTCAAGATTTGGCTATGTGTATCTCATGCGACATTAGTCGGATGCTTTTGACATGTTCAAAGCATTTAAAGCTGAAGTGGAAAATCAGCTTGAGAAACACATAAAAATCTTGAGATCTGATCGTGGTGGAGAATATCTATCTGGAGAGTTTCAGCAATATCTTATTGATAATGGGATAGTTTCTCAGTTTTTTGCACCTGGTACACCTCAACAAAATGGGGTAGCAGAAAGGAGAAATAGAACTCTTTTGGATATGGTTAGGTCTATGTTGAGTTATTCAACACTTCCTATTTCTTTCTGGGGATATACTTTACAAACTGCAATATACATTCTAAACCGAGTACCATCTAAGTCTGTTCCTCAAACACCGCATGAGTTGTGGACTGGGCGCAAGCCTAGTTTACAACACTTAAGGATATTTGGATGTCCTGCGCACGTGTTAAAAGGAAAGACAGAAAAGATGGAGTCCCGTTCAGAAACATGTATATTTGTAGGGTATCCGAAAGAAACTAAAGGATATTATTTTTATAGTCCTTCAGATCTTAAAGTATTTGTTTCGACAAATGCTAAATTTCTGGATAAGGACTATATGAATGATTTTGTGCCTAAAAGTAGAATTGTCCTGAATGAGATGTCAGGAGATACAATTCCACGAGAGGTTACACAACCTAACCCAATTGTAAGTTCTGATCCAACACAAGATCAACAACCTACCATTCCTCGTCGTAGTGGGAGGGTTAGAACTCAACCCGAAAGATACATCGGTCTGGGAGAATCTGTAGAGAATCTCCCGGACGACGATGATCCCTATACATACAAGGAAGCTATGGAGGATGTTGATAGTCGCCATTGGCAAAAGGCAATGCAATCCGAGATTGAATCTATGTTCAATAACAAAGTCTGGTCCCTTGTAGACTTGCCTAAAGGGATAAAACCCATTGGGTGCAAGTGGGTATACAAGAGGAAAAAAGGTATGGATGGAAAGGTGGAAACCTTTAAAGCTAGATTGGTAGCTAAAGGGTATACACAGAAAGAAGGTATCGATTACGAGGAAACCTTCTCTCCTGTGGCCATGCTTAAATCCATTAGGATACTCTTATCCATTGCAGCATCTTTAGATCTAGAGATTTGGCAAATAGATGTCAAGACAGCTTTCCTTAATGGAAGTCTTGACGAAAGCATCTACATGATGCAACCAGAGGGATTCATTGAAAAGGGCCAAATGGAAAAGGTATGCAAGTTGCAGAAATTCATATATGGATTAAAGCAAGCATCCAGATCCTGGAACATAAGGTTCGATCAAGCTGTCAAAGGTTTTGGATTTATTCAGAATCTTGACGAACCTTGTGTATACAAGAGGATTAAGGGCGACAAGTTGGTTTTCCTGATTCTTTATGTTGATGATATACTACTCATCGGAAACGATGTAGGTGTATTGACATCAGTAAAAGAATGGTTAGCAAAACAATTTGATATGAAGGACTTAGGAGAAGCAAGTTTTATTCTAGGTATCCAAGTTATAAGGGATAGAAAGAATAGAACGATTGCATTATCCCAAGCTTCATACATAGACAAAATCTTGTCTAGGTTTTCCATGCAGGATTCCAAGAAAGGTATGTTACCTTTCAGACATGGAATCAAGCTTTCTAAGGAACAAGTTCCTAAGAATGAGCATGAAGAGCAGTTCATGAGTAGAGTTCCATATGCCTCGGCAGTTGGAAGTCTCATGTATGCAATGCTCTGCACTAGACCAGATATTTGTTTTGCTGTTGGCATAGTTAGCAGGTTTCAATCGAAGCCTGGTCCTGATCACTGGACGGCAGTCAAGCATATTTTCAAGTATCTCAAGAGAACGAGAGATAATATGCTTGTATACTCTGGAGGGGATTTGATTCCCGTTGGGTATACAGATTCTGATTTTCAATCAGATTCTGACTCCAGAAAATCCACATCAGGGGCTGTGTTTACTATTGGAGGAGGAGCAGTTATATGGAGGAGTATCAAGCAATCTTGTATTGCTGATTCCACCATGGAAGCTGAGTATGTTGCTGCATGCGAGGCTGCCAAAGAGGCTGTTTGGCTCCGTCAATTCTTGATTGACTTGGAAGTGGTTCCTAGTGCGAATAAGCAGATCACTATCTACTGTGACAACAGTGGAGCAGTGGCTAATTCGAAAGAACCTAGAAGTCACAAGAGAGGTAAACACATAGAAAGGAAATATCATCTTTTAAGGGAGATTGTTCAAAGAGGTGACGTGACGATTACCAAAATCGCGTCAGCGGAAAATCTAGCAGATCCCTTCACAAAGGCTCTACCTCAGAAGAGTTTCGATGGGCACCTAGAGAATATGGGCTTGAGAGATATGACACATTTGCTATAGCGCAAGTGGGAGATTGTTAGGATTATGCTCAATAGCAAGAGTGTAATAGTGTAATTAACAATCTTATTCATATTAATAAAGTGATTTCTGGTTTAAACAAATCTTATAGCATTTATAGTTTAATAATTGTTAAAGTAAATAATCATAAGGTCTAAAGACTATGAGAAAAGAAGAATTGTTCATACATCTGGATATGTATGTGGTAGACACAATTCTTTAGTTAGTCTTGAATATCGTTCACAACTTAAGTTAAAGGTTGGACACCTTTATCTTGTTAAAGTTGTAGAATTCTTTTGCTAGCATTTGAGTGGGATCAAATGAGATATGATGAGTCTAAAATCATCGGAGTGTCTTCGAGCAAAAGGATCTAGTGCACTGGGTGCATTGAACAGGATCACAATGAAATACTTTATCTATAACCGTCAGTAGATAAAAGTAATTTCATTATCAGGACAATCGGAGAGTCTATCTTAATCCTGAGATAAATGATGGACTTATGGTTGCAGGTGATATCATTTGAGCTATCAATGAGTACGATTATATCGCATAGTCTATCCTCGATAGTTTGGTGATATTCATTTGTTAATCGATAGAGGACTTCATTTATAGATATGGACATCGTGGCTCCATTTATTAAATGAGAGTATAATATCATCATATGGATGTTTTGAGGTAATTAGATATTAAATCTCAACGTTGAGTTTTCAATAGTGTCTATTGAAAACATGGCTTCTGGACAAGTCAAAATATCCAAGTTCAAAATGTGGTCATATGAGTAAATATGGTAACTTGGAGAGTTATAGGCGGTCTATGAACTCTTGGCGATTACTGATATTAATCACGAGGATACACTATCTCCAATATGATTGTCTAGGGTATGAATGAGGAAGCATCTTCCTTTTCTGTCTTTATTTAAGAGTTCAATTTTAGCTCTTTAGTGGAATGAGCTAAAATTAATGGATCGGACCTAAGTGAATCATTTGTTGATTGTGATTAGGTTATGTCTATTGGAGCTTAAATTTAGATAGCCCGCCAAGATCTCCAATCCACACGGACTTGCATGGATCACTTGATATATTCTACCGGACCAATTTAGGGTCCATCTAGAATTGCAGTTTAATATATTAAGAATATAATTTGCACATTATTTATGTAATGGGCTGCACAATTATATTTATATATTAATGGATGACATGTGGGCTTGTTTCTTTTAGTAAGATTGGGTCTAGTTCACATGTGGGCTTTTTAATTAAAGTCATATGGATTAAATGAAATAGGAAAAATAATATTTGGCCCATTACTAATATGGGGCGGCAAGGTTAAATAATAACCTAAAATATTATTTTGTTTTCATTATTTAATTAAATAAGAATTAATTAATTAATTAATTAATTATTTAATTAAGATACAAATCTTTTCTCATTAGGAAATATGTTTCCTAAAGGTATACTATTGGTAGTAGTATAATTAAATAGAAAGACTTGTTTGACAAGGAAATAAATAATTAGTTTTATTTATTCAAACAGGAATTCTTTTTATTTTAGTCAAATATGAGAATAAAAAGATTTATGAGTTTGATTAGGTTTGGGAAATCTTTTCTAAATAGGAATTAGGGTGCAATTCAAACTAGTCAACTAGGTTTGGAAATTGCGGCAACCCTAATGTAAAAAGGAAGAGAATTCGGCCAACCCTAAAGCTAAAAAGAAAGGAGAAAAATTTGGGTCATATATATATGCACATATATTATTTTCGGCCAGCCCTAATGCTTAGTGTAGAAAATTATTTTTCTTCTTCTTCTTAACTCATAGATAGAGATTTTATTCTACTAAAACAAGAGAAAAAGGAACATAGATTATTCTTTGATGGTGTACTACTTGCTTAATCATTGATAAGCTTGTGTATACAACATCGATCAAGGTTCACGCGAGTTTCGATCATTAGATTGAGAACTCAAAAGTGACCGGAATAATCTTAGGTTTCTTTTGATTGTTTTTGTGACTAACGATCAAGAAAGAAAAGTTTGTTTAATCCCATCACAGGTTTGCAATTCAAAGAGAAGGGAGACCACGCTCCTAGGTGATCCACGTTCGTGCTAGGATTGAAGATCTTGCGGATTACCATCGACGCAAGTCAATCGGATCACGCGACAAGAGGTATTAAACTTTTATTACTTTGTTATATATATTTAATTAATCAAAAGGGTTTAAGGTTCATAATTGGAAAAATTTTAAAAGCTACTCAAACACTATTTTCTAGTCTCGCTTCCGCTGCGGGTACGTATATTTTTCCCTACAATGGCAACACCACCTGAATTCTTCTGTCGCCATGGCGCCCAAATAGCGACCTCATTTTGCTCATATGGCGAGAATGCCCTGTTTCACCTATCTGTGTGTCTTTTTGCACTAAAGTCATCATCTTCTTCCCAAATGCTCTTGAAGCCTAAAAAAACCTGAAACACTCGATTTTATAATATTAAATATGCGGAAATGCCCGAGAATCAAGCATAAAAAGACAGGAATGATGGCTAAAATCATATCAATTTTGGCTTGATCAAATACCCCCAAACCTATATTTTGCTAGTCCTCGAGCAAAACAATCACAAATCAAACCCCCAAAAACATGCATCAAGACATCTCAAAGGCTTTTTACTTTCTCATGGTCAATATGCGAAACCAAAATGAAGAGATTAAAGCAATTATGCAATAGTGTGGACTTCTACGTGTAAGAGAATGTCAAGTAAAGATTAAAAACATGCCACTCTAGATATGATTGTACGTAATGCGATCTTACATTCAAAATGCCAAAGCTTTAAAGCAAAGATGCTATCCAGTTTAGAATGTAATTCGCCTTGATACTAATCCTCACCAGATTCTCTCTTCTTTTCTCTAAGACTCCTAGGTTTCTCTCAAAAAATGCATGTGCAATATGAATTCATGTTATGGATATCTAATTGATTGCACATGATGATCATTAAAAATGCAATTTCTAAAAAGTAAGTCTCATGAATGGAATTGCAAGCCATGAATTAGAAAGAACATGTATCAACCAAATTTCACAAAATGGACAATCCTAAAGATCATAAAGGTCTTTCTTTTGGTTGTAATGGGGCTTTAGGTGATGGTGAAACAAAGAATGGGACAATAGATAACAAGGAACCAGATGATTACACTAAGTCATACATTCTAATTATGAGTTTCACATGCTTCACACAGATCACACTTAAGACGTCCAGGCTTTCAATTTTACATTTGCATTCTACTCTAATTTTTATGTTGAGTAGTTCCTTTTACTTTTCTTTTTCTTCTAGGCCAATTGTGTCTAACTCTTGGTTCTCTTTTTCTTTGCTTTGCCAATTATTTTCCTTGCTTTGCCAATTCTTTTCTATGCATTTTCTTTTCAAGCTTTCCTGCTTTGCAAGACTTTTTGCACATATTTACGTGCCTAGGTACACACCTTTACATTTTTAAGTACAAGATCTTACATTGATTTCCTAAGCCTTAGTAAATCATTTGGTCAAGGTACGTCAATATTTTAAGGCTTATAAGGTTCATGTAGATGTGGTTTATGAATGAAAAGCTTAAAACGTGTTTGGTTTCAAAGGGGCTTGGGAGCATACATATTCAGATGGGTTGGAAGTATTTTAGGCCAATTAGTGGTTTTTCACATGCATTGCCTAAAATCATTTCTAAAGGCTTGTCCACTAAGCAAAATAAAGCATCCACAAGCAGTCCATAATATTCTATGGCAAACAACCTTTTAGTGCAAATGAGACTAATACATGCTTGGATGAGTGTTTAAGAGTGAGTGTTTTAAGAGTGAAATTTTTGACAACTCGAAATATGCTTTTTAAGGCCGTGTTTGTGATCTTCATGGGAATCTCCACTATTAATTCATGGCCTTTAAGCAAATTTAATAATTCACTCAACATTAAGAGAAAAAGATTAACGCACTTTGTTTAATGACACCCTAAATGGCATGATGTTAATCTAAACCAAACAATAGCAAAGATGCACAATTCCTCACTACTTCATGTAAAGAACAATCTCAACAAGCAAAACATGCTCAAATATGGCATTGTCGCAAAAATTTGAAAAATTCAGCTCAAATTTTAAAACCAAGCAAAGTGGTGTTGCGCAGATGTACCCCCAAACCTAAATTGGACATTGTTCTCAATGTTCATGGGAGGTAAAAATTGTCAAAAATGTAACAAGAATTCATATATAGAAAAATATTCAATGTATGTCAAAAATTTGGCAAAATGCCCTCTCCTCCTAGTATGCACAACTCATCAAAAAACAATTATTCAATCATGAATAACATATCTCCAATATTCCAATCAATCAAAAATCATCGATAAAGCACATGCATCCTAAATCCACTACCAAAATCCATCTCACACCCTTATTCTAAACAAGAAAACTAAAAAGCAAGAAATGAAACTAATTAAAATAAGCTAGAAAGAAATTATACCTAGGTGGGGTGCCTCTCACCAAACGCTTAGTATTACGTCCCCACTAGACGTGCTACTTGGATCGGTCAACCGAATTCCAAGGTTTCAAATATGCGCCTATATGCAATTAGGTCCTGGAAGTATTTGTCGCCCGCTGGTGTGTTCCTAATCACATAAAGCAAAGACAAGTAAATGTACACTTGAAAAAGTGGTTTAATAAGTTTAGGAAACAACCTATACCAAATGCTTTTAAGTAGGCGGCTTTGAGATATAGTAGGAGGGACATAAGGCTTTGGTTCCTTCATTTCATCATTCGTCTCCTCTTTTCCTACTTCTTCACCTATAAAACTAGAAGACTCATTAGCAAAATTATGAAAACAATTTTGCTCTACATTCTCACCATCCCAGGGGATGGTGGTAGCTTCTTCTAGCATATGTGGACTTGGGAACTTTTGGCTCTCATTCCTTTGCATGGCTTCCATGATAGCTCCAAGGTACACTTCCATTCTTCTCAACGAAGCTTCTAATCCCAAAAACCTAAGTGCACTTGCCTCCAAACATCCATTCAAAGTATGCTCGTATGTCATTTGTGATGCTCGGATGGCCTCTAGCATTTCTTCCTCGGGATTCCCATCCTTCGGCCCTGTATTGGAAGAATTCGAGTCATGAGCTCTTTCTTCCTTCGAGTGCCTTGAGGCAAATAACTCCATACCCCGGTTGAATATAGCCAAATGCAAGTCAAAATAATCCATTGTTCCTGAAAAGAAAACAAAAAAAGAAAAACGACAGAAAACACAAGATACAAAAGAAAACAAAACTAGAAAATCTAAAAATAACGAAAATGATACACTACCTAAAAAAAATAAAAAAAAATCTAACTACAAAAAGAAATAACACAAATCAACAAATCTAAACACTAATCCCCAGCAGTGACGCCATTTTGATGAGCCATCGTTGTGTACTCAACAAAATAATGTCTTAAATGTTCATTTTGAAAACCAATTTCACCACTTAAAAATCCACTTAGATAGAAAATTAGTAAAGTGGTAAGTAGGATTCGTTCCACAAGGAATTAGAGTAATTAGTTGAATTATTTAACAATTCCTAAAATGCAAAATAAAGTAAATCATGGTAGTTTGGATGGTGTATGGTTTGAGAAACAACCAAAAATAAATGGAAAATAAAAGTAATAAAATGTAAAGATAATATGAAATAGATAGGAATCCAATAACAACAACCTAGACAAGATAATGATTAAACAATTAATTAGAAGTCTAGGGAGATAATAGAGTAGCTAATGGACTTTGAGCAATTCATCAATGGCTTCATTAATGCACTATTTGTTAGGATTATGATCAATAGCAAGAGTGTAATGTTGTACTTGACAATCTTTTCATATTAATAAAGTGATTTCTGTTTGTTAACAAAATCTTATAGCTTTTATTATTATAATTGTCAAAGTAAATAATCATAAGGTCAAAAGACTATGAGAAAAGAAGAATTATTCGTACATCTGGATATGTATGAGGTAGACACAATTCTTTAGTTAGTCTTGAAAAACGTTCACAATTTAAGTAAAATGTTGGGCACATTTATCTTGTTAAAGTTGTAGAATTCTTTTACTAGCATTTGAGTGGGATCAAATGTGTTGTGATGAGTCTAAAATCATCGAAGGGTCTTCGAGTAAAAGAATCTAGTGCACTGGGTGCATTGAACTGGATCACAATGAAATAATTTTTTCTAGAACCGTCAATAGATAAAAGTCTTTTCATTATCAGGACAATCGGAGAGTCTATCTTAATCTTGAGATAAATGATGGACTTATGGTTGCAAGTGTTATCATTTGAGCTATCAATGAGTACGATTATATAGCATAGTCTATCCTCGATAGTTTGGTGGTATTCATTTGTTAATCGATAGAGGACTTCATTTATAGATATGGACATCGTGGCTCCATTTATTAAATATGAGTAGAATATCATCATATGGATGCTCTGTGGTTTTGGATATTAAATCTTAACGTTGAGTTTTCAATATTGTCTATTGAAAGATGACTTCTAGACAAGTCATAATATATATCCAAGTTCAAAGTGTGGTCATATGAGTAAATATGGTAACTTGGAGAGCTATAGGCGGTCTATGAGCTTTTGGCGATTACTGATATTCTTCACGAGGATTCACTATCTCCTATATGATTGTCTAGGGTATGAATGAGAATCGTTAACTTATTCCATATTTATTTAAGAGTGCAATTTTAGCTCTTTAGTGGAATGAACTAAAATGAATAGATTAAACCTAAGTGAATCATTTGTTGATTGTGATTGAGTTATATCTATTAGAGCTTAAATTTAGATAGGCCTGCCAAGATCCCCAATCCGCACAGACTTGCATGAATCACTTGATATATTCTACCGAACTATTTGTGGGTCCATTTAGAATTGTATTTAATATATTAAGAATATAATTTGCATATTATTTATCTAATGGGCTATTTAATTATATTAATATATTAATGAAATGCATGTGCGCTTGTTTCTTTTAGTAAGAATGGGTCTAGTTCACATGTGAGCTTTTTATTAAAGTCCAAATGGATTAAATAAAATATGAAAACAATATGTAGGCCCAAGTTTTAGTCATGGGCGGCAATGGCTAATTTTTAGCCCATTATATTGTTTTATTTTATTATTTAATTAAATGGAAATTAATTAATATGTTAATTAATTATTTAATTAAAAATCAAATCTTTTTCTGATTAGGAAATATGTTTCCTAGTAGTATACTACTATTAGTATTATATTAAATATAAAAGACTTTATTTGTTTAGTCAAATTAGGAAGTCTTTTATATAGTCACAAATACACTAAAGAGTTGGATTAGGGTTTGAATTCTAAGAAGTCTTTTGTGGAAACACAAATTCTATTTGGAAAAGGACTTTGGTGATCACCTTGTTGGACAAGGTAAGAATTCGGCCACCCTAAATAAACTAGGGCAAAACATTCGGTCCCTATATATGACTAGGGATGATTTTCAGCAAGACCGAGTTTTTTCCTTGAATAATTAATTTTCTTTCGCAAAAGTGGAAAATTAAAAAATCCTACTCTTAGAATAGTGAGAATTTCAGCCAAGAGGGTTTTGTGAGAAAATAATTGTTCTTGTTTCGATAGTGTACTAGTGATCTTAACATCAAGAGATCTTGTACACACTTTCGAATTAGGCTCACGCAAATTTCAATCTTACGATTGTGAATTCAAAAATGACCGGAACATTCTTAGCATCCTTTTGGAAATTGTAGTGACTAACAGAATCAAAAAAGAAAAGTTTTTTTTTGTCCATTCTCAGGTTCACAATTCAAAGAAGGGAGACCACGCTCCTAGGTAATTCACGTTCGTGATCGGTTTTGGAAGATCTTGCGGATTACCATCGACGTTAGTCAATCGGATCACGCGACAAAGGTATTTGATCTTTTCGTATATATGTTTAATTAATTAAAGGGTTAAGGTTCAATATGGGAAATTTTTAAAAAATATACTAAACTCTTTTTAGTCTCGCTTCCGCCGCGTGCAAACGATTTTTCCCTACACTATTCACACAATCAATGACCGATCTCATTCAAAAGTGTTGTTTAGAACGTCACTATAAACCCTAAACAACTTCCCACCGCAATGCTTAACCGATTAAGGGAGAGGGGGTCACGGCGGGATCGGTTAGTAACGATCGAGTGGTCTAGGCAATCGTGGTAGGCCTACCCTTCAAAAGCCTATCCTATTCACTTTGTGCTACAATCAATCAAGTGTGTCAATAACTCAACCAATTTTATCACAAATAAATCCTACAACATATTGTAATCAACAAGTGTGTCAATACTCAATCAATTACATAAGTGCAAGATCTAATTAAAAAGTGAATAAAACTATAATTGATTAAACATAATATTTAAAGCCTTAATAAATACTCATTGTCCAAAAGTGTCTCAAATCATCCCCCTAGAAAGGGGGTTTAATTACACATAATCACAAACAAAGAAAGGAAGTAAAATGGTTTGAGAAATCACATTTGGGTCTCTCTTGTAAGCTTGATCCTTCCTTGAGCTTCCTTGCTTGAGTGACACCACCTAAATTCTATGTCGCCATGGTGACATCTCATGGTGACACCACCTAAATTCTTCTATCGCCATGGCGACCTCATGGCGACAATTTCAAACACTGGAATTTCTACATTGGAATTCCAACGTTGTCGCCATTTGCCGTTGTGTGTCGCCATGGCGACCTGCAAATGGCGACACCTAATGCTTTAACAAATCCTCTGTCGCCATAGCGACCCTAGGGCGACCTGAGGGTGACACCCCTGATGCTTGAATAATTCCTCTGTCACCATGGCGCCCAAATAGCGACCTCTTTTTGCTCATATGGTGAGAATGCCCTGTTTCACCTATTTGTGTGTCTTTTTACACCAAAGTCCTCATCTTCTTCCCAAATGCTCTTGAAGCCTAAGAAAACCTAAAACACTCGATTTTACAATATTAAATATGGGGGAAATGCCAGAGAATCAAGCATAAAGAGACAAGAATGAGGGCCAAAATCATACCAATATTGGCTTGATCAATTATTCACTAACTGATATGATGAGTGAACTGAGAAGAGGTATAATTGTTAAACCTCTTCTGAGTTCACTCATCTTGTTGGTTTGTGAATGTATAGCAAAATTCATTCAACTGTGAGACTTTGGAATCAGCTATAATTTTGTGAGACTTGAATCTTATTTGGTTGTCTATATGTTTTTCCACTGTGCCTCTCATTGTATGAATTATGTTATTTACTAACTGTTATGGTGAGTGAATTGAGAGAAGGTATAATTATAATACCTTCTCTCAACTCACTCATTTTGTCGGCTTGTGAATGTATAACCAAATTCATTCAAAGGTCTGGATAACAACTATTTCAATGGTCTCTGACATAATATAAAAGTCTCGGACATTTTTTCCAAAAGTCTCGGAGAGTGTTATCAAAGTCTCGGACATTACATAAAAGTCTAAAACATTTTTTTCAAAAGTCTCGGAGAGTGTTACCAAAGGATATTGCATAAAAGTCTCGGACATTTTTCCAAAAGTCTCAGGAATTGTTTTTCCGAGACTTATGGACTTTATGTCGAGACTTATTAACTTTAAGTTTTTATTCATTTTTATTGTATAATCCCCACTGTTATGTCTTATGATACACCAACTTCATTTTGTTAATGTTTGTTGTGTACAGGAAAATGGATCAAGTCAGAATAGTTATATCCTATAACGGTCAATGAGAGCAACTACTAGACAGAAACCAGAGATTTGTTGGCTCGGATAATCAGGGAATATACGTGTCAAAGAATATGACCTTTGATGAGCTTTTGGCGCGTGTGCAGTCCATTGTCCACTATGATCCAAACAGATACAATATTGATCTACAGTCAATATCATGTGTTCCTGGCACTACATGTCGCACATTTGTAAAGAACGATGATGATGTTCAATTTATGCTAGGGGAAGATAAGGTGATTCCTCAAGTCTGTGTTAGCATAATTGAAAGGAGATATGGAGGTGTGATCGGTGATGCCATCCCTCTCTATGGAAATTCCCAAGAGTATCCATCTGTCAGCGGTAGTAACCAAATATTGACACAATGGAGTGGGACCGATACCGATGGAAATCCCCAAGGTGCAGAAAACACATTTAGTGTCCCACCTGCAACAGTTGACCTTGCAGCTGACGTTCAACATCATTTTGACTGCTACTTTGGGCATCAATTTGAGGCCAATATAGAACCCAATCATGATGATATAGGTGATCGTGAAAACGTTATTGAATAACTTGTACAACGTCAAACTAAAGGAAGGCATGTACAAGGTGACCGTCCCTATTGTAATGCAGCGGATATGGCGGGGACATTCGATGTCCCAGAAAATCTTAACACCATGGGTTCCGATAATCAATCAACTTGGTTATTCCCGGATCCGAAGTCTATTCATTTGGTCAAGTGAAGAACACCATGGGATCACATAAACCTAACACTTCGATTTACACAAGTCAATTTTTTCCCAAAAAAAGCGATTTAAAGAGGTTAGTATGTCTTCAGGCAATGAGGGAAAACTATGAATGGAATGTGAAAAGGTCTAACAAGTCAGTTCTGCATTTGGTGTGCAAGATTGACAATTGTTCGTAGAAATTAAGAGTGGTGAGGAGAGATGAAGGCACATACTTTCAAGTGAGAAGTTTTGTAAGTGAACATAGTTGTCCCTTAGAAAAGGTCCACCGGCGTGCGTCACCGACAAGCTAGTGTAGCCATAATCGATGAAATAATAGCCCCTAGACTCCAACAAGAGGATGACCGTCTAATGAAACCTAAAGACATAATTATGGATATAAAAACAATGTATTGCATCCAAGTTATGTACAATAAGGCCCATTAAGCTTTGCATTATGCATTGGCATTGACATATGGAGGTCATGAAGAAACAATCCAATTACTGCCATCTTTTGGTTATGTTCTAGAGCAACACAATCCTGACACAATCATAGATTTACAATGCACAGAGGACAATAAATTTTTGTATTTCTTCATGGCATTAAGGGCTTCAATTAGAGGTTTCTGGTAGTGTATGCGTCTTGTGATTGCTGTTGATGGTACCTTTCTAAAAGGGAAATGTCGAGGTATAATGTTTGTGGCAATAGCACAATATGGCAATGAACAAGCATATCCAATAGCTTTTGGTTATGGAGATTCAGAAAACAACACTTCTTAGGAGTGGTTTTTGGATTGCTTGAAGGGTGCCCTCAGTTATAATGAAGATTTGGCATTCATTTCCGAAAAATATGCAAGCCTAAAAGGCGGGATAACTAGCGTCTTCCCACATGCAACTCATACCATATGTGCTTGGCACTTTTCTGAAAACATAAAGAAACGTTTCCATAGAAAGGATGTAGTAGGGCTAATGTTTGCAGCAGCAAAAAAGTACCGAGAATTGCAATATAACCATATAATGGGCGAGTTACATAACCTGCATCAAAATGCATATGAATATGTTGTCAATGCTGGGCCAGAAAAGTGGTCTCAGGTCCATTGTCCCCAATGAAGATATAGGTTGATGACAACCAATATTGCCGAGTGCTTGAACTCATGCATGAGATTTGCACGGAAACTGCCAATGCTGACTTTGGCTGAGTTCATAAGGGATATACTGCAACGTTGGTATTACGACCGTCATCAAACTGCACTCTCCATGTGTTACCAACTAACTGATGCTGCACATTAGGTGATCTCGAAACGTATTCAGAAATATAGTTTCATGACCGTAACTCATGTTGATAGGAACACATTCTTGGTTAAATTGAAAGAAGATCAGTGGACGGTCAACTTGTTGCAAAAAACTTGCACATGTAACAAACTCCAATTGGATTATCTACCATGTTCTCATGCACTTATAACGGCTAGGTAATTTTGACATTCCATGAAATATTTTTAATTTCCTCATATATTCCTATGGTTTTTTATTTTCACATGTTTTGTTCTATTATTTTAGGGAGCGAAACTTGGATTACACTTCCTTATGTGCAGACTACTACAAGAGGGAAACACTTGTGGATGCATATTCGGTGCCTATCATGCCGGTTGGGCATCCTAATACTTGGGAAGTGCGTGAAGATATAAGACAGCGTGTGGTATTACCTCCAAAATCCAAAATGGACAGATAACAAGAAGCTAGTCCTGGACGCCCGTAAGAGAATCGATTTCAATCTGTTTCAGAGAGGACATCCACACAGAAGTGTAGAAGATGTCACAAAACTGGGCAAAACAGTAAGCAATGTCCTAACCCTCCGATGGATCCAGGTAGCAGTACCCAACCTATCCCTAACCAATTTCGTCGCAAGTGTAGCGTGTGCCACCAAGTCGGGCACAACAAACAAACATGCCCGACCAAGGAGACAGAAATCCCCAGACACAGTAATCCAAAATAAATTAAGAAATGTTGTTTTTGTAATGTAAAAAATAAAAATCGAGACGTTTTATATATGTCTGAGACTTATTTGTATATGTCCGAGACTTTTGTGTGTATGTTCGAGACTTATTCGCCAATGTCCAAGACTTTTTGTATATGTCCGAGACTTTTGTATGAGTTGTTTAGTGATTGGATTCCAATAGCTCTATAATTAGGAATCCAATTCATTTTGTAATAAAATTATAATGATTGCTGTATCTCAAATCAATATACTGAAGCAGTAACAACTCTTTATTATCATTTCATCTAATGTTTCTGAAATTCCCTTTAAAGCAATAGTGTTTTATACCTAGAGGGGGGGGGGGGGGGGGGGGGGTGGTGAATAGGTATAGTTCCAAATTCTTCCAATATTCAAAAATGCGGAATATAAGAATGAATTGAATACTTGAAATGATACAACAATTGTATAATATGAATCAATTCATGTAAGCATCAATATACAAAAGAATCAATACAAGTGAACATATGGAAGATAAAGAAATATAAAGCGAAAATGAGACACAATGTTTTTACGTGGTAAACCTCAAAGAGGAAACATCCACGGGTTGAATCCACAACCACCGGCAAAGCAAATCCACTATACGAAAAGTACTTACACACTCAAAGCTATCAACACTATGATATCCACTCCAAGCTATCAAGACCTAATCAACCCTTGGGCTAGTGATTTACAAAGCCTACTCTCTATCCAAGATGTGTCCTACACCTCTAGAGAGCAACTTCCTATCCAAGGCTCTCAAGCCTCTAGGAAGATTTCCTTGATTAGCAATCTAGATCACTAGGATCCTAGTTAAGCTATCCAAGCTCAACCATCCGGAGTACACAACTCCTTGCTAAGACTTCTTGCTTAGTTATCCGAATCACCTTGATTCTAACTAAGGCTTCTTGCTTGGCTATCCGGAAACCTTTCCTAGCCAAGTCTTCTTGCTCAAGTCAAAAGGCTTCACTCACCTTAACAAGAGACTTCAACCTATTATAAGGCAATGATCTAAGTGATGCAAATGATGCAAACACACACAAATAGAGTAAGTAGATCAAACACACTCTATGAACATGCTTAATGATAATCTAGAATCTACTATCAACACACAATCACAAATCTATCTAGAAATCAAAGCATGCCAAAATAATAAGAACAAGATTAGAATATTCAATATATGTCACAAAAAACCTTAGTTCTTATATCATGAAATTGAATATAGAAGATAACATGAAGCACATCATACAACCAATTTCTAGATGCAATTTCAAGTAAAATTAAGTCTAGCAAAAATATATTCAAGAGAGATCACAAAGCTAAACTCAATTAACTAATCAATCATACAACCCTAGCATATGATCTAACATACTTCTCAACATATTTCAACAATAAATTAGAAAGAATCAAAAAGATGATCAAGAGAAATTGAAAGAGAAGAAGTTTCACATACAACCAAAAAAACCTCAGACTGAAATCAGTGTGCTGGGAAAAATGACGAAGTCAAATGGCTCTGAAAATACTAGAGGTTTGTAGCTCTCGTTGAGACCAATAATTTTGGCTTTTGAATCACTCGATTTCGAGTTCATATGAAGAAGTTACGATCAAAATAAGAAAATGAAAATCATGAACAATTCTGCAGAAATTTCCAATTTGATGTTGTTCAAGTTGTTAGGAATGGAAGGAAGGGAAGGTATTTAAATGAAGGAGAAGGAGGGCATTTTTGACCAATCAAAAGAGGCCAAACCACCCTCTTTCCCATGTGGGGCGCATGTGGCACACGAGACCAGAGGGAGGTTCTGGCCGTGTGGCACACAGCCTCCACACGGGGTGGCCTAGCCAAGGCCAACGGCCATGGCTTCTCCTCTCGCGCACCTCGCACGTTCTTCGACCATATTCAGTCCTCTAAACTCTGATTTCGAATCCGTTTTCGGATTACGAATTGTGACTCCCTCACACACAACGAAGACTATGAAACTTTGATGAATAGTTGAGGATTCATCTCGAAAAACGATGACGAACACAACTCAATGAATGAGAACGAAAAGTAGCGTAGCTACATCGTTTGGACTCGAAACTTAATGTATGAGTAACCAAAATGACCGGGACTCAATAAGGAATCAAATAAGATCATGTTCAAGACCAAAACACAGGACACACAAACAAATAAACACTATTCAACACAACCATGCCATATCTAAGCGATAGTGAGAAAACATGCAATTCTATAAGATTGTCAACAATGAGATAAATGCATGTGCATACTAAATGTGTGTGAAAGTGTTATACCAAATGTTTGAACAATGATGCAGGGACACACATGTATGAATTGTGTGTGTGTGCACTAACGCCTTGCAAGAGGAAGAAGAATCTTGATACCTTAGCATCCAAGTATGTGATGTTCCCCTTGAAGACGATATTTGCACAAGATGTTGCTTCTTCACCTTTGAGGCTCCTTTCTTCCAAGAAACACCTAAGCAACTACTAATACAAATATAGAGAGTTTTGCAATGGAATCAAGCCAATACAAATAAAATATCTTACAGTTTCATATGTTATTGTTATTGTCTCGTTTTACCTCATCTATTGTAATTTTACATGTTATTGTTATTGTCTCGTTTTACCTCATCTATTGTTTTACATGTTATTGTTAATTTGTTATTGTCTTGTTTGACTTCATCTTGTTTCTATTATATCATCTACTATTTCAATTTTATTATAACAACACTGTATTCAATAATACATATTACAAAAAAAATATTACAAAAACTATTTCCACTAATGAAGGCAAAGCCTTGGAGTTACAAAAGACTTCAACGGCCATCTTCAACTGTATTGCCTCCATATCTTTATCCTTCCACTCGAACTTCTTCTTTTTTCCGACTGTGTGCTTGATCAATAGGAGCGTATAGGGACCACAGTTACCTCTATGAAACAAAAAAAAACACATCAAATATGAATAAAACGCAAAATCAACAAATTGATTGGAATTAAAGCAACAATGTCATTTCACTTATAACTTATCCCTTTTATTGTTGTGGCATATTTGGTTTCGGGATTATGGCCATATGTATTTGATTGGCTTCCACCTTACAGAGCGGCTGGTCATTGGTTATGTTCGTATAAAATCCCACCTCTGCCAACATCGATGGTAACAACCACTGTAAACAGGCCACCTGTTTGTTCCTATGATGAAATGGAACATTTTGCATAAATAGATTGTACAGGTGGATATGTCAGCGAACGAGATCAATACTAGCCATAATCCAATGGCACCCTCCAACATTGCATGGCACCAAAAGCTATAATGCAGTATAAAGTCATGTAAGATACGTTAAAATATGAAATCGAATTTCCATTTTCGTTTCCAGTACACTCACCGCGTCAACCTCGTGCCATAGCCAACATCCAGGTGCTCTTAGTCCGTTGGCCCAAACAAGATTGCCCTGATCGTCCCAAGTTTGAGTCAACACAGGCCATTTCTCCTCGTTTGGTGGTGTCTCGACATCACCAAACAACGTTACCCACTTGAGGTCCATGTGTGCCTGAATAACAATTAACAATAGTTATATTAGACACGTTTGTAACCATATAATAATTACTAATATAACCGTCCGTATAACAATTAACAAAGAACTTACATATAATTGTGTATCAATGATCTCTACGCTATAATTATAGACCTCAGAAAATGCACACTGGCAATTCCGCATGTTCTGTAAATATGTTTTCATATGCTAATAAAAGGAACCAAGACTAACGTTAAAATACATTTCAAAGTCAAAAAAAAAAAAAAAAAAAAAAAAAAAAAAACAGCTGATATACCAAATTCATACCGTATCTTCCAACTTTGTATGGTTGGTTTCAAACTCCACGAACCAAGGGACTCCAAACTGATTCCCCTCATCCACAACGCGCCTATATCATTGAAGATGAATAAACTTTAAAATTAACAAGTAGTTATAAAAAATCTAAGAAAATATTACCAAAAATGTAGTATGTTATACATTTCCGTTCTCTTCTCCTTGAACTGCAGGTACTCGTCTAGGTGTTCTCAGTGCACTGGATCAACAGGGCGAAATTTGTGGGCTGCCTCAGCCCTAGACTTCTTTCGCTTACATGGGTCAATGTGGGGGTAATCGTTTGTGAAATGCGTTTACGTAACCGAATTGGTCAGTCCACCTGCAAACTAGGGTCTGGTGGAACAACTGAAGTGGCTGCAACAATGACATGCTGAGTCTGTGGACCAACGTCTGAAGTGGATGCATTGTCCTGCTGACTCCGTGCTACAATAGCTGAACTGCCAACAATGTCCTGCTCAGACTGTGCATCAACAACTAAATCGCCTACAGTGACATGCTCAGTCCGTGCACCAATCGCTGAACCGACTGCAATAGTGTCATGTTGGGGAGAAGGTACTTCATGTTGTACACAGGGCAATGCCACAGCAACCTCAATATGGGGAAGAGGTACTGGATCAGCTGCATTGTCCCTCTGTCTGGTAATGCCCTATCGAGGCGTCACCAATGGAGTCTGAAAATGAATCGGCTCATCCATATGGGTATAAGTCGATGTCCCCTGAAGTGACTGTATCATACAGACCAACTCCTTGTGTTGCTGGTCTCTGACCTTGTCACTCTCCTTTCTTGCCAAGTTGCTTTGGTAGACCTCCTCCCGTAATTTCTCTACTTCACTAACGAGATCGGCCAACCGACGTTCCAATTGATCTGGTTCCACCTGAAGAAGAAAATCATCACAAGTTAGATTTATAATTACAATTCTTATCTCAAATTTGAAAATAAATATAAACGAGTCCTAATATAATCTAGAGGGAGGGGGGGGGGGAGTGAATAGATTTTAATCCCTTTTTACCAATTTTTCGAGATTAATCAAGATTACAAAATTAACCCAACTAGTCAACAAATGAAATCATGTGTAGACAATGCGGAAAGTAAATAACACATGATTTTTACGTGGAAACCCACACGGGGAAAAACCACGGGCTGTTTAGTGCGCCACACTAGAACCTCAATCCACTACTTGCAAATACGATTACAATCTAGGTTGAACGCATCACACCTAAGATTACTAATCCGTCTTTGCTACCCACGGGCCTTTAGAAGTGAACCTAGTTCATGCTTGCAAACTAACAACAAGGCAAATACAAGACTTGACTCTAAATGAAGAGATAAAACAACCTAGTGTGAATATGTGCAATATTTAAGATGCTCAAAATGCAAGGTTAGACATTTTAGCTTATCTAGGCATAGATGAACATGTTAGACATTCCTAGATATCATCTCACTAAGTGGCATGCATAAAACATAACAAAATAGACAAACAAAGTCCTATATGCAATATCTACCACAATACAACTCACAAAACACAATAACACAATCTTGAAACTAAGTCAAGTCATAAAGAAGCAATCTTGAAACTAGTCAAGTAATAAAAGAGCAATCTTGTAGAGAAAGAACATGTGAAGTGATGCAAAGATGTTCTAACTACAAGTCATGTAAGCAAAGATGAAAACCCTAAGAGAATCATGCTAGATGATGAATGAATCATGCAAGAATCATGGGTTTTGATGTTTTGAGAGATAAAAAAGTGTTCTTGATACCTTAGCTTAGTAGCAACTCAAAAGGCTCTCAAAAGTGTAATATTTTCTCTCTAAAAAAGAAGCCAAGGCAAACAAGACATATATATATAAGAGGCAGAGCAAAACGGCGTCGTTTGAAACAAAGACACAAAACGTCGCAGAGGACCGCTGCCGTACCGCTGCCAAAGCGGCAGCGGTCTTCACTGCCAAGGCCACCGCTGCCTATAAAATGGCAGCGGTCCGGGAGCGGTCTCCACTGTCCGCGAACCGCTGTCCTACCGCTGCCCTACCGCTGCGAAGAAAATCACAGCGGTCCTGGGAGCGGTCTGAGGTAAAAATTGACCTCTATAAAAGCCTTCAAGCAACTTCCAAGGCCAATAAACATGCCAAAGAATAAATACACAATGATAGAGTGATCATGCATGAAAACTAATATGCAACAACACAAATCACACAACAAAGAATATAGAACATAAGATCATGAAATGTGTGTGTGTGTGTGCAACTAAATCTCTTCACATAAAGAGTCAAGTTCAAGAGGTTACCTTCCATGAAGCTCTTGAAATCCACAATGAGGTCCTTAAGCAATTGAGAAGTAAAACTTCAATCCTAAGCTACCCTTACAAGATAGATCCCCATTGTGATTTTTATCAACGAAATAAGCCAATCAAAGAGTGAGGCACTTACAATCTCCCCCTTTGGCTATTTCGTGACAAAATCACCACTCACAAGAAACCTCACAAAAACAAAAAAAAATAGTTGGTCAACAAAATTTCTACATTACAAATAAGCCCTAGTCTAAGTCTTGAACATCTTCAAGTCATTACCAAGCTTGTAGAAAAATCCAACCTACGCACAAACAACAAGAAACAAAATACCTTGGAAGAACAAGTGTGTGAGAGATGCTTGATCAATAGGAATTACAATCAAAAAATGTAATCATGCAATGCAATGCAACTCCCCCTAAATGCATCAACTCCTAATAAGGGTTACTCTCTCTCTTAACTCCCCCTAAATGCAATGCCAAATTAAAACAAATCTCCCTATAACCTTACTCCCCCTTTTTGTCATGAGATAGGCCAAGGGAGTCTCCCCTAATAGGTAAGCATGTAGCAATGAGAGCTTGTAGCACAAAAACATATGCATAATCATATGAGCAAATTTATGCAACTCAATTAAGTAAGAGAGATTGAATGAGTTTTATTTAAAGAAAACATGTGTGACAAGGATGCTTTGCAAGCAAGACATGTTGCAATCAAACTCAAAAACAATGGTATTTGGCAAAGCAAACAACAAAGGTATCCTTAAGGAATTCAAACCAATTTCACCCATTGCATGGAAAAAGATGAGAATATAGAGATTAAACATTTCAAATTTTAACGAGCAACTAAATCCAACTTTATAAGCAAAACAAGACATGGGCGACTTTGCACCTTATTAGATTTTTCCGGGTGAGATTCCCGTATGATAGTAGCCTTGTTCTACAAATAAAGAGGGAGAGACTATGGATATGAAGATCCTTATTGATTGAAGTCTCAAAGTTAGCTTTTGCACACAAAAATTTCCATTCAAGATAAAGCACTTAGGCATATCATACTTTTCACTTAAGCATGTCAACAAAAAAAATCATCATGTTATAGGAATCAATTAAAGGTCATTCATCAAGTACTTCCAAAGTACATTTCCTATTCCAAAAATGCATGTTTGAGCATAATTATAACATGGTTTGCAAGCAAGTCATTAAGTCACACTTATTAAGAAAAAAATACATATAAGCATGAATAACCAATCATCTCAAGCAATTAAAGAAGAGGCATAAAATATTTCAATGTAGCACAATGCATGTTCATGCAACTTTGCTCTCTTTGCTTGAGCTCCCCATATGGGGTCAAGACACACCACTTCAACCCAAGTGACAAATCCCAATAGACTTGCTAAGGTTCCCAAATCTAAGAGTGTCTAAGGGTTTTGTAAACAAATCCGCTAGTTGGTCATTTGTTCCCACATGTTCCAATGCAATGATTTTACTCTCAACTAGCTCTTTTATAAAGTGGTGTCTAATGTCAATGTGCTTGGTCCCAGAATGTTGGACGGGATTCTTAGAAATGTTTATGAAACTTCAAGACACACCACTTCAACCCAAGTGACAAATCTCAATAGACTTGCTAATGTTCCCAAATCTAAGAGTGTCTAAAGGTTTTGTAAACAAATTCGCTAGTTGGTCATTTGTTCCCACATGTTCCAATGCAATGATTTTACTCTCAACTAGCTCTCTTATAAAGTGGTGTCTAATGTCAATGTGCTTGGTCCTAGAATGTTGGACGGGATTCTTAGAAATGTTTATGGCACTCATGTTATCACAAAATAAAGTAAGAGTACCTTGCTCCAAGCCATAGTCGGCTAGCATTTGTTTCATCCACATCAATTGAGTACAAGTACTACCGGCGGCAATGTATTCCGCCTCGGCCATGGATAGGGAAATTGAGTTTTGTTTCTTACAAAACCAAGAAACCAAGTTGTTTCCAAGGAAAAAGCAACCACCCGATGTACTTTTCTATCATCACAATTTCCCGTCCAATCAGCATCACTATATCCAACAAGACTTGGATTAGTGTCATAAGAGTACCAAATCCCATGGTTTGAGGTACCATTCACAAACTGAATGATCCTCTTTACCGCAACAAGGTGAGATTCCTTGGGATTAGCTTGGTACCTAGCACAAACACCCACACCCACACTAAATGCTATATCGGGCCTACTAGCGGTCAAGTAAAGCAAGCTCCCTATCATGCCACGATAAAGACTTTGCTCCATATCCTTTCCACTAGCATCTTTGCTTAGTTTCAAGGTGGTGCTCATGGGTGTGTCACAATGTTTGGCATTCTCAAGGCCAAACTTCTTCACTAGGCTCTTGGCATATTTAGCTTGGGATATGAAGATCTCATCATGCATTTGCTTAATTTGCAAGCCTAGGAAGTAATTTAGTTCACCAACCATGCTCATCTCAAACTCATGAGACATGATATCAACAAATTGTTGAACTTTCAAGTTGTTGGTGGAACCAAAAATAATGTCATCAACATAAATTTGAGCTATGAATAGCTCATCTTTAGTGCACTTGATAAACAAAGTCTTGTCAACACTACCTCTAGAGTAGCCATTGTCAACAAGATAGAGAGTGAGGCGCTCATACCAAGCCCTCGGTGCTTGTTTCAACCCATATAAAGCCTTTTTGAGGCGATAGACATGAGAGGGGTGGTGTGGATCCACAAACCCCTTGGGTTGCTCAACAAACACTTCCTCATGCAAGAAGCCATTGAGGAAGGCACTCTTAACATCCATTTGGTGTAATTTGAACTTGTACACACAAGAAATGGACAAGAGAAGCCTAATGGACTCTAAGCGGGCAACGGGAGCAAAAGTCTCCTCAAAGTCAATACCCTCAATTTGAGAGTACCCTTGTGCAACAAGCCTTGCCTTGTTTCGCACAATGTTGCCATCCTCATCGGATTTGTTCCTAAACACCCATTTAGTGCCTATGACATTGGTGTTTTTAGGTCTAGGAACAAGAGTCCAAACCTCATTTCTCTCAAATTGGTTTAGCTCTTCTTGCATAGCAAGAACCCAATATTCATCATTTAAGGCCTCATCAACCTTTTTGGGTTCTATTTGAGAGGTGTAACAAGTATAGCTAATTTGATTAGCTATTTGACGTCTAGTCCTAATACCCTCTCTAACCTCTCCAATGATATCATCCTTATCAAGGAGTTTTCTAACCCAAGGAGCGGGTTCATTAGAGTCCAAAGGAGGAACTCTATTTAGAGGTAAATCATCTTCTTCATCTTGGTTTGACTTCACACCACTTGAAATCTCACCACTTTCCTTTAAAGGAAGATCATCTAACTCACAAACATCCTCCTCATGGTCATCATGTTTTGGCCTACAATCATCAAAGACCACATTTGATGATTCCATCACACTTCGAGTCTTAAGATTAAAAACTCTATAGGCCTTGCTATCAAGTGCATATCCAATAAAAATACTCTCATCACTCTTAGCATCAAACTTGTCAAGTTGATCACGGTCATTAAGTATATAGCACTTACTTCCAAAGATATGGAAATAGCTCACATTGGGTTTTCTACCCTTCCATAACTCATAGGATGTTTGTTTAGTCCCGGGCCTAAGGAATACTCTATTCCCTATGTAGCAAGCCGTATTAATGGCTTCGGCCCAAAGATTTCTAGGGACTTTGTTGCTAAGCAACATCACACGGGCCATCTCTTGAAGGACTCTATTCTTCCTCTCAACAACTCCATTTTGTTGAGGAGTCCTAGGGGCCGAAAATTCATGGGAAATGCCTAAGCTATTGCAAAAATTCTCAAAGCTAGCATTTTCAAACTCTTTCCCATGATTACTTCTAATTTTCTTAATGCTTTTAATGTGAGAAGTTTTCTCATTTTGAATTTTGACACAAAGCATTTTAAATTTCTCAAAGGCTTTGGACTTTTCCCTTAGGAAGTAAGTCCATGTAAACCTAGAGAAGTCATCAACAACCACAAGGATGTACCTTCTACCACCTAAGCGTTCGGTTTGAATGGGACCCATAAGGTCCATATGGAGAAGCTCCAATGGTTCTTTGGTGGAAAGGTATTTGCCTTTCTTGTGGACACTCTTGGTTTGCTTGCCTTGTTGGCATGGTCCACAAACACCCTCAACCTTTTTCCCAAGCTTGGGAAGGCCTCTAACAACATTCAATCTATCAAGGACTTTCAAGTCCCTATAGTTCATATGGCCAAGTCTTTGGTGCCACACTTCAACTTGCTCACTAGTGGACAAGTTACAAGAGATGAGATTTGACTCAAGACAATAACAATTGTCACTTGATCTCTTGCATTTCAACAAAACTTGCCCATTTTCTTTAAGAATAGAGCAATCAATTTTGCCAAACATAACCGAAAGCCCTTCATCACTTAAGTGTGATATGCTAATAAGATTGGCTTGCAAGCCATCTACATAAAGAGCATTGGGCAAGGAGGGCAACCCGGGAATAGATATGTTACCTTTCCCTATAACTTTTTTCTTAGACCCATCACCAAAGGTGACGAATCTACCATCCTCTATTACAAGAGTTTTGAAGAAACTCTTGTTTCCGGTCATGTGCCTAGAACACCCACTATCAAGGTACCAAGTGTTGGAGGCATTTGCTTTCAAGGCAACTTGGGCCACAAAGCAATAATAATCATCATTCCTATTTAATCTAGGTGAAGCAAAGTCATTCCTAGGAGCCATTGGTCCATTGTCTCTAAATTTCCTAGGAGCATGCATTGTGGCTCTTCTAAGCATGTTTTTCTCAATCATGCTTTCTCTTCTACACAATTTAATATACTTGAAACAATTAGGCTTAATGTGGCCTTCAATACCACAAAAATGGCAAGTAGGAGAGAAATAAGGATCCAAACCATAGCCTTGTGCAAGCATTTGTGGCCTCCTTCTATTTTGAGTTGCTCTTGGGTGTTGAGGCAACTCTCTCCTTTGTTGTTGAGCAAGATTGACATGTCTCCTCGGTTGAGCATGAAAGACCCCATGTTGAGCTTGTGGGATCCTTTGTTGTGGAGGTCTTGGTTGAGGAGGTCTAGCTTGAGGAGCTTTAGCTTGTGGTGGAGCTCTTGTTGGAATCCTTGCTTGTGCTTGCTTGGAGGATTCACCAACTTCAACCCACTTAGTTGAATGTTGTGGGGTTTGAGCACTTTCAACTTCTATGCTCTTAACAAAAGTTGTCTTCTTCAAATGTGTGGCTTCCACTTCTTCCACATATCCTAACCCCTTTTTGTCACAAGGACTCTTCCCACAAGAAAGCATTTTGTCAAGCTTCTCGGTTCCGGAAGTCATCTTAGCCATCAAACCTCTTGCTTCCATGAGCTTTTTCCTCAAGCTTTCTTCATTCTTCTTAGCCAAGACTAGCTCCATCTTTAAACCTTCTTCCATCTCTTTAGCTTTACTCATTTCCTTGCTCAAATGAGTTACCTTGGAAGTCAATTCAAGCTTCTCCTCTTTCGACTTTTGAATTTCCTTTTTCTTCTTTGATCTTGAGTTATGAAAGAATCTCATGAAGTCATCATAATCCATTTCTTCATCAAACTCAAAATTTGAGCTAGAAGAGTTGCTTTCACCATTTGAGTCACTTTCTTCTTGCTTGTCCTCTTCTTCTTCTTTGTCGCTCACAACTTCATTGCTATTGTGAGAAGATGAGAAAGCAATGAAGTTGGCAACTTGGTCTTCATCATCATCCGAAGACTTATCTTCCTCTTCTAGGTCATCACTATCACTCCATGTCACCGCCATGGCTTTTCCTATCTTCTTCTTCAAGTTAGCACATTCAGGAGCAATGTGTCCAAAGCCACTACACTCATAGCATTGGACACCCTTCTTGTGGTCCTTCTCTTGAGTTTGCTCCATTTTCTTGAAGGGAGCCTTCTTCTTCACAAACTTTCCCTTGGAGCCAAACCCTTTCTTTTCAAACCTCATAAATTGCTTGAACTTCTTTACCATTAAAGCAATTTCTTCATCCGAGTCTTCTTCATCCTTTTCTACCTTGATGCTTTTCAAGGCAAGACTCTTTTGCTTCTTTTGAGGTGTAGATGTAGGACCCTTCATAGCTTCATAGGCCAAATGCCTTCCAATAACTTCACTTGGCTTCATCTTTGAGTAATCACTATTCTCTTCCAACGCCGTCACCTTAGATTCAAACCTCTCGGGAAGCGACCTCATGATCTTTTGCTTGATTCTTCTATCCGAGTAGGGATCACCAAGTTGGTGACTTTGGTTCACTATATCCATAAGCTTCACTTGGAAGTCATTGAAGCACTTATCCTCCTCCATCCTTATGGTCTCAAATTGTGTTTGGAGAACTTGAAGCTTGGAGTCCTTTACCACCTCGGTTCCTTCATGAGCCGTCTCCAATATATCCCAAGCTTCCTTTGCTATCCTTGTAGTTTGGATGAGTTTGTATTGGTTGTCATCCATGGCACATATAATTGCATGCATGGCTTTGTTGTTCCATTTCGAAGCCTCAAACTCTTGGGGGGTCCATTGTCCCTTTGGCTTGGGAACTTCCTCTCCACCTCCTGTAGGAGTCATCATAAGTGGCGTGTACCCATCTTCAATCGCCATCCATGCCCGATCATGAATTTGGCACACATATGCTTCCATTTTGCCCTTCCATGATGCGTAATTGACTCCGGTGAGCAAGGGAGGTCTTGTGCTAGAGGCACCCTCGCCTCCAATACCATTTCCACTCATAGTGTTTGGGTGAGAATGATATGAATGCACACAAACAAGCAAAACAAATGCAAACAAATGCAAGGGACTCAAACAAGAGCAAGGGATCTCCTAATTATGTTAAGGAACCCGCTCTGATACCAATTGAAAATAAATATAAACGAGTCCTAATATAATCTAGAGGGGGGGTGAATAGATTTTAATCCCTTTTTACCAATTTTTCGAGATTAATCAAGATTACAAAATTAACCCAACTAGTCAACAAATTAAATCATGTGTAGACAATGCGGAAAGTAAATAACACATGATTTTTACATGGAAACCCACACGGGGAAAAACCACGGGCTGTTTAGTGCGCCACACTAGAACCTCAATCCACTACTTGCAAATACGATTACAATCTAGGTTGACCGCATCACACCTAAGATTACTAATCCGTCTTTGCTACCCACAGGCCTTTAGAAGTGAACCTAGTTCATGCTTGCAAACTAACAACAAGGCAAATACAAGACTTGACTCTAAATGAAGAGATAAAACAACCTAGTGTGAATATGTGCAATATTCAAGATGCTCAAAATGCAAGGTTAGACATTTTAGCTTATCTAAGCATGGATGAACATGTTAGACATTCCTAGATATCATCTCACTAAGTGGCATGCATAAAACATAACAAAATAGACAAACAAAGTCCTATATGCAATATCTACCACAATACAACTCACAAAACACAATAACACAATCTTGAAACTAAGTCAAGTCATAAAGAAGCAATCTTGAAACTAGTCAAGTAATAAAAGAGCAATCTTGTAGAGAAAGAACATGTGAAGTGATGCAAAGATGTTCTAACTACAAGTCATGTAAGCAAAGATGAAAACCCTAAGAGAATCATACTAGAACATGCTAGATGATGAATGAATCATGCAAGAATGATGGGTTTTGATGTTTTGAGAGATAAAAAAGTGTTCTTGATACCTTAGCTTAGAAGCAACTCAAAAGGCTCTCAAAAGTGTAATATTTTCTCTCTAAAAAAGAAGCCAAGGCAAACAAGACATATATATATAAGAGGCAGAGCAAAACGGCGTCGTTTGAAACAAAGACATGAAACGTCGCAGAGGACCGCTGCCGTACCGCTGCCAAAGCGGCAGCGGTCTTCACTGCCAAGGCCACCGCTGCCTATAAAATGGCAGCGGTCCGGGAGCGGTCTCCACTGTCCGCGAACCGCTGTCCTACTGTTGCCCTACCGCTGCGCTACCGCTGCGAAGAAAATCACAGCGGTCCTGGGAGCGGTCTGAGGTAAAAATTGACCTCTATAAAAGCCTTCAAGCAACTTCCAAGGCCAATAAACATGCCAAAGAATAAATACACAATGATAGAGTGATCATGCATGAAAACTAATATGCAACAACACAAATCACACAACAAAGAATATAGAACATAAGATCATGAAATGTGTGTGTGTGTGCAACTAAATCTCTTCACATAAAGAGTCAAGTTCAAGAGGTTACCTTCCATGAAGCTCTTGAAATCCACAATGAGGTCCTTAAGCAATTCAGAAGTAAAACTTCAATCCTAAGCTACCCTTACAAGATAGATCCCCATTGTGATTTTTATCAACGAAATAAGCCAATCAAAGAGTGAGGCACTTACAAAATTGACCTCTTGCAATAAAAAGTTATATACCTCTCATACAGGAGATCATCGCTCTACATCGTCACCCACTATTTGAGTAGAGGACACGAATCTTAAACAGGTATGCTGTCTGGTAGCTGCAGCTGCAGCTGGGACACTGCTCCATCTGGTATGGACACTTGTATCTGCATCAAGGACACTAATGGCTCCAACATCATCAGTTCTCTACTGCTGGGATGCATTAGAACTAAACCTAGTCTGTCTGACTGTGTCTGCCTCTCTCAAACCCACATTAGGTTCAGCAGACGATGGCAGATCTAGCATAGTCGCCATCAAATCCTCATCAAGGTACAGATTGCCTGCCTCGTCAATCCCCTGATAGTACCATAAACCTTTATCCACTTCTATAGGGATCAGCTTTGGCTCCGCGAATATCTAAAATTTTACCATAAAAACACCCATGACATCAAACACTTGGATTGACAATTACATTCAGACATGTACTAGCTAGATAATTACCTTTGTGGTGAAGATCTTGTCCAGTTTATCCCCCCTCAGTCGGTTGTGCAACTCCCACTTCAGAATGCAAGGGAAGGGTTGCTCAAGTTGCCTAACAGTCGCAAATCTAGTGGCAAGGGTTGGAATAACTTCATAGGCAAAAACCTACAACACAACCAATGGAAATATTATTGGTTAGTTGGAAAACATAACAATCTCGATAATTAATTTATTTGTGGTAATTATGATTCCAAAAGCTCACCAGTAGCGCGTATCCCAACCCGAATATATTCTATCTCTTCGGCCGCTTGACAAGTGCCTTTTTCAACCCAAATATAGTGTATGTGTATACATGCGAACCCCACGGGAATACATTGAACGCATCCAAGTCATCAACAAAGCGCAATTGCCATATAGGGACGTATTTCCTCTCTTCCGTACCGATCAAAACATAATTCAATATGTACAGGAGACATAGCTTTACTGCATCCAAGGGTTGCTCTCATTGACCTTGTTCATTCTTTGCTTCAAGTTCTATAGAAGTGACCTCCTGTTGACCATGGAAATACCTGTGGTGTATGCCATTCGGGACATCCTCATATAGCTTCGTGTCCGGAATGGCTCTAAACTTCAACCCGGTGATCAAACAAAACTCGACCTTTGAAAACTGGACAGTATATAGACCCAACATAAACCTCATCTCATCAGTAGGTCCGTCGTGGTGTATCTCACGCAATAGCATCTGATGCATAACACCACCAGAAAACGCCATTCCTCGCTGCATGTGTTGCCAATGGCCAAAACATGACTTCTGATAACTTTGTTGCACTTCATCCCTATTTTCCACAACTCCATCAAGTGCCTCATCAATTACGGCCAAGTTTGTCAAATGGTTGTGGTGAGTCATCTTAAACTCATACCACCAGTTCTCCTAGGGAATTTTTAAACTAGCCCTCAAATTCCTCAAATTTCTTATCTGCAATTCACAACCATACAAAAGAGGTCAAGAAATTATTCACAATGAAAAGTCTAAGATGCAGTATAAAAGTCTCGGAACGCATTAAAAAAGTCTAGGAAAAAAGTCTCAGTCAGTGTTAGAAAAGTCTCGAAGCATAATACAAAAGTCTCGAACGGTGATACAAAAGTCTCAGACAGTGATACAAAAGTCTCATAGTGTGATACAAAAGTCTCGGAGAGTGACCGAGACTCTTGTAACACTGACCGCGACTTTTGTAACACTATCGAGACTTTTATATCACTCTTCGAGACTTTTGTATCACTATCCAAGATTTTTGTATCTCTCTCCAAGACTTTTCTAACACTGACCGAGACTTTTACTAACCTATTGACTGCTCATCATCTTCTCTGATCTAACCCTAGAAACCAGAAACCAAGTATAACATTAAAAACACTACAAACAAGTTCTAATGATGCAAAAATACAAAACAAATGTATAACCCAACAAACAAAATCAAATCGGTATTCAAAATCAAATCGTTGAAATTACATACCTTGATTTTGACCGAAAACGAAATCGAAATGGAGGACTAAACGTTGCCGTGTATTGTAGAAATCTAATTGCTTGGAGTCTCAGAACAGTCGCTGTCAAAGTGAAAGTAATCTCAAAGTGAAAGCGAAAGTGAAGAGTGAGAAAGTGAAAAGTCGTTGTCAAGTTAAATGAATAGTGAGAGGTAAAATGAAACATGGGTTTTCAAAATAGATGACGTGGAAGTGCTTTCAAAGGCATTTTTGTTCGTTCACCATAATATGTGCCTTTTAAACATAACTTATTAAAATAGTGACAGTCTTGAAAACCTACCTTAAAAAAGTGCTATTTATTTTTTGAACCCCATCTATTCCGGTTCACTCTTCATCTCACGGAATCTTGATTTTCATTTATTTGGATATATAAATGGAGACTCAATTTTCATATGGTTTTTGGTATACGAGAAATATAATTTTCGCAATTGTTGGAGTTAGAGAAAAGAAGAGATTGTGTGTATGAAATTTAAAGCTGTTAAAAAAAAAAAAAAAAAAAAAAAAAGAATTGAAGTACCGAGTGTTAAGGTAAAGCCTCATCAGAATTTACAAGCTACTCATTAGAATTTACAAACTACTGATATGCAAGAGCAAAGCAACAAGTCTCAGTAGTCTCAGCCATATAACTCAGCTATCTCACATGGTGCAGCTCCTTCACATTGTGCCTATTACAGCATCAGTCAACACTACAATCGAAGATTGAAATGGAGCTAGAGAGTATGCTGAGATGGCAGCTGAAGAATAAAGTTAGTTAGGAATTAGTTAGTCTACTGATATCAGCTAATGTCATGCTGAGATCAATTGATATCAAAATCAATTAGAATATGTATTTAGTCAGAATGTTGGCTACATTCATGATAACAAATGTATATAAATTGGAAGCTTAGCTTGTAAAGTTCATTATGAAAAAGAAAATGAAAACAAAGAATTCTCTTATTCTCAACTATCTCTCTCAGTCCTTTTAACAAACACTTTTGTACATACATCCCTTGCTTAGTCTGAAATTTCACATGGTATCAGAGCCATTGACCAACGTCAATGACTACGTTTGCTCCTACCTCCTCAACCAACAATTCCTCTTCTTCTGCAGAAGTTCATTCAGGTGCTTCGATCATCAAGAAAATGGACTTCTCAACTCTTGCAAAAACGTTGAACTTTAATCCTATCAAACTTGATAGGAGCAACTACATTCACTTGAAAACTCAAGTTTTCCCTGCCATATCAGCTCAGGATCTTGAAGATTTTATAAATCCAACTAAGAAACCTCCAACTAAGCTTGTTGAGGTTCGTAGTGTTAACTCTACTGGAGAATCTATTATTGAACAGCAACTCAATGCAGATTTCTCATCCTGGAAGAAGTCTGATCAATGGCTTCTATGCTGGTTACTCTCTACTATGAATGAAAAAGTAATTGGACAAGTCACTCATTGTAAAACTTCTTTGGATTTCTGGTCAAGGCTGAAAAATCTCTACTCACAGCAATCAATGGCCAAAGTCATGGCACTCAGGCATCGGCCACAAAATATCAAGAAAGAATCTAGATCTGTGAGTGATTTTGTGCTAAAAATCAAAGAGATTGGTAATGCCTTGATGGCAGCTAGAGAAGAAGTTAAAGATCGAGATTTAATTCTGACTTTGATGGGAGGTATTGGTCATGAATATGATTCAGTTGTAACATTGGTTTCTTCTCAGCAGAAAACAATAACTCTAGAAAAAGCTCAATTCCTATGTTTAATGCATGAACAACACATTGAACAACTGAATTCCTCTGTTCAAATCAGTATACCTGAAGCATCTGCGAACTATGCTTCTAACAATAATGTTGGTGGAGGAAAACGTAATACAAACTCTTACAATGGAAATGGTCGAAACAATAACAACAATTATAGAGGTAGATGAGGTAAGTCCAATAATAGGTCAAGAATCTATTGTCAGGTATGCTCAAAGCCTGGTCATAAAGCTCTCAAATGTTATAAACGGTTTGACAAGGATTTTCAAGGCTCTCAATATAACTCTCAGGCTCATATGGTTCAACAACATTAAGGTTTTGGAGCAATGCAAACTTCTTCAAACAACAACTCACAATCCTTCTCTCACGATCAGCAACCAGCCTATCATCAATCTTCCTCAACATATTTTGCTTCTCCAGAAACAATGAGTGACCCAGCATGGTATATAGACAGTGGTGCCACAAACCATGTCACTGCTGATATGAAGAATCTCTCTCTCAAATCTACATACTAAGGTAACAAAAAACTCATAGTAGGTAATGGCTGCCAATTACAAATCTCTAATATCGGTGAGTCTTTCATTGATTCACATACTAGTCCTAGAAGCAAGTTGCATATGAAGCATGTGTTATATGTACCCACAATCACCAAGAACTTATTAAGCATCTCTAGGTTTACTAAGGATAACAATGCAATAGCTGAATTCTCTGCTAATCAGTGTGTTATAAAGGATCAGAAAACGAGGAGAATACTTCTTCAAGGTATCCTTAAAAATGGTATCTATCAGCTGAAATTGGCTGGATTTTCTGGATCTTCATCTCAAAACAACCAGCCGGCTGAAGTCATGACTTCAAGCTTGGAGTTAGGAAATGTCAATAAAGATTGTAATAAGAGTTGTAATGATGAAGTGCCTAGGCTTGAAAATCTAAATAATGTCTCCAGTAGTGGTAATAAATATGTATACACTGCTGTGGCTTCAAAAACTAACTCTAGTATATGGCATGCCAAGCTAGGACATCCTTCCCCTTTGATTTTGAAGAAAGTTCTAAATTCATTACATTTAGCTTGCAACATAAATGACATTGATTTTTGTGATTCTTGCAAATTGGGGAAAATGCACAAATTACATTTCTCAAATTTGGATACTATAGTAAATGCTCTTCTGGAACTTGTGTACAATGACATTTGGGGACCCTCACATATGTTGTCCACTGAAGGATATAGGTATTACATATCTTTTATAGATGCTTTCACCAGGTTTGTGTGGATTTTTCCATTGAAACTAAAGTCTGATGCTTTAGGAGTGTTTAAAAATTTTCAAAAGAGGGTTGAGCTACAACTAGACAAAAGACTTAAGTGCCTTCAAACTGATATGGGAGGAGATTTTCTTAGTTTTGTGCCCTTCCTAAATGAAAAAGGTGTTCAAATTCGGTTTTCATGCCCTTACACACATCAACAGAATGGTGTTGCTGAGCGTAAACATAGACATGTTGTAGAGATTGGGTTGTCACTTTTAGCTCATGCAAATATGCCTCTCTCATTCTGGTTTGAGGCCTTCTCTACTACCACGTTTGTCATAAACAATCTTCCTTCAACTGTTCTGTAGTTTATCTCTCCATATGAGAAACTTTTTAATAGAAAACCGAATTACATGTTCCTTAAAGCTTTTGGTAATGCTTGTTTTCCATACCTTAGAGACTACAACAAGCATAAACTTGCTTTCCATTCTTCGAAATGTGTATTCATAGGCTATAGCCTTCTTCACAAAGGTTATAGATGTCTCCATCGCTCAAGAAAAGTTTACATCTCAAGACATGTTCTTTTCAATGATTTTGAATTCCCATACAAACAACTTTTCAGCATTGCACCATCTCATTCTCGGTCCAACAGTCCTTCTAGCTTTCCCATATCTATACTTCATTAGATAAAGCCTACTTCCTTGGCAGTACCAAGGAGTCACGATCAACATGGTTCTAGCTTGAATTCTGGTTCTATCAACTCATCTCCTGGAACATCTTCATTTGTCCAACAGTCCCTAAATGAAACTCATTCACATGATTCTACTACCTCTCTACACAATCCTCAATCGAGTATGGATGTTCTTGTGCAATCAAAAGATGTGCCGGCTACTTTACCTCTTGATAATAATCATCCAATGGTGACTAGAGCTAAGAGTGGAGTAGTCAAACCAAGACATATATTCACTTATATCGCTGACACTGGTATTTTAGCTGAACCTAAGAATGTGAAGGAAGCTATGGCTGATCCTAGATGGTTAGATGTTATGAATGATGAGTTTAGAGCACTACAAAGTAACAATACATGGTCATTGGTGCCATTTTCAAATGATATGAATTTGGTGGGTTGTAAATGGATATTTAGAGTCAAGTATAAACCAGATGGATCAGTTTTGAAGAACAAAGCAAGGTTGGTTGCTAAAGGCTTCAATCAAACTCCTAGACTTGATTATTTTGACACCTTTAGCCCTGTTGTGAAGGTTGCCACTGTAAGAGTGATGCTCTCTATTGCAGTTTTCTACAAATGGGGCATTCAACAAATGGACATTAATAATGCTTTCCTTAATGGGGATCTCAAGGAAAGAGTTTTCATGACTCAACTTCAAGGTTTTGTTTATGACAAGCTTCCTATTCATGTCTGCCAACTTAACAAAGCCTTATATGGACTTAAACAGGCTCTAAGATCATGGTTCAACAAAATGAAAGCAGCTCTCCTATCTTAGGGTTTCATGAGTTCAGTCTCTGACAATTCCTTATTCATCAAACGTCATGCCTATCATGTGATTTATCTATTGGTTTATGTAGATGATATCTTGATAACAGGTGACAGCAATTAGTTGATACAAGTGCTGATTTTTCAGCTGCACAAAGTATTTGCACTTAAGGCTCTTGGATCATTAAGCTACTTTATAGGATTTGAAGCTTATAGGGATTCAACTGGACTATACTTGACACAAACAAAATACATCTTCGATCTCCTTAAAAGAACAAACATGTCCAGCTGTAAACCGATTGAAGCTCATGTGTGTTCTAGTGCAAAACTATCCTTTCATACTGGTGATCCCTTCCCTGATCCTTCTCTTTATAGAAGTACAATTGGGGCACTCCAATATCTAACCTATACAAGGCCTGATATTGCCTTCATTGTCAACAAACTCAGTCAGTTTCTTCAAGCTCCAAAGCAACCCCACTAGCAGGCCCGCAAGAGGATTTTGCAGTACAAAGGTCTTCACTTCAAGGCTAAAGAAAACCTGACTTTTGAAGCTTACTCCGACGCAGATTAGGCAGGTTGCCTAGATGACAAGAGGTCTACAAGTGGGAATTGTGTGTTCATTGGTGGTAATCTGGTCTCATGGAGTTCTCGCAAGCAACAAGTGGTTGCTAGATCAAGTACTGAAGCCGAGTACAGATCCATGGCTCAGCTGGTAAGTGATATCCTCTGGTTTCAGGTTTCAATCCTTGTTCAAGGAACTTTATATTTCTCTCCCTAGAACGGCCATTGTGTGATGTGACAACATTGGTGCAAACTCTCTTGCACATAATCCTGTTTTTCATGGCCGAACAAAACACATAGAGATCAACATTCACTTCATAAGGGAAAAAGTTGCTTCTGGTTTGGTTGATCCTAGGTTTGTGTCTACAAAAATGCAAATAGTAGACATTTTCACTAAATCCTTTGCTAAGGAAAGATTCATATTCTTGTGTGACAAACCAAACTTGGTTGACTCACCACAGTTCAGTTTGAGGGGGAATGTTAAGGTAAAGCCTTATCAGAACTTACAAGCTACTCATCAGAATATACAAGTTACCAATATGCAAGAGCAAAGCACCAAGTCTCAACAGTCTCAGCCATATAACTCAGCTATCTCACATGGTGCAACTCCTTCACATTGTGCCTATTACAGTAGCAGTCAACACTACAATCGAAGATTGAAATGGAGCTAGAGAGTATGCTGAGATGGAAGCTGAAGAATAAAATTAGTTAGGAATTAGTTAGTCTGCTGATATAAGAAAATGTCATGCTGAGATCAGCTGACATCAGAATCAGTTAAAATATGTATTTAGTCAGAATGTTGGCTACATTCACGATAACAAATGTATATAAATTGGAAGCTTAGCTTGTAAAGTTCATTATGAAAAAGAAAATGAATACAGAGAATTCTCTGATTCTCAACTATCTCTCTCAATCCTTTTAACAAACACTTTTATACATACATCCCTTGCTTAGTCTGAAATTTTATAGGAGTTGAGAAAATTTGGTTGCAGTGAAGTCCTTAACGGAGAATACGCAAATGGGCTGATGAATTGAGAAAATTTCAGGCTTAAAATGAGAAAGAGGTTTAAGAATATGTGACTTGACAAGTTTTGTATGACATGGTAGATGTTATATATTGCGGCATTGATAATTGTGGGGGTTTTTAAAATATAATGAGGTGTTGAAATTTTAATGCATAGACGTGCCACGTCAGGTTTTAAACCTAAGATACCGAAGCATCTCTAGTTCATCACACTAAATATTTTTCTTTTCTTTTTTATTATTTTTTTATTAAATTTTCTAATTTAATCCCCTTATGCTTAATTATAACAATATTTATTTCATAAAATATACTGTTAGAAAGATCTAAAATGACACTAATATTGATATACATTTTAATTTATTTAATTTATTTGTTAATTAGATATTTAAACTTTTATAATAATTTAAAGATTTATTGGAAGAATAATTTTTTTTAAGATGCTCTTTTGGTGTAAAATTTGCTATGAACTATTTAGTGTAAGAATAATCTCAAAATATGCTCTTTTTACATTAATTTAATGTAAATTTTAGTACTCTCCATTGGAGTTGCTCTAAAGACTTTTATCATCTAGAGAATTATTTCGTAAATAGAAAATAAAGAATAAAGAAGCATAAAAGAATTCAATGAAAGACACGAAAGAATTTGTACGAATCAAATCCGTAGCTGTTGAAAATTTTATGCATAAAACATGTTCCTGGTATTCACTAGTCGGTCAGTGACTCTCAGTATTGATATTCTCTCTGGGTGTCTTTTTGTGTATGCACTGTAGAAGAGATGGACTTGAGTGGCTTTCTTTCTGATTTTTCTTGTCAATCCATTTGGATTTTTTTTTTCTTCACTGTTTTCACTTTATATGAGAAAAAAAAATACAAGTTGAAGATCTTGAAGTTTAATATATACCTCATTTAAGTAGGTTTTAATTGTATATTGAAAAAAAAAAATGTATGTTTTAAATGGTAATAATATATTACCACGGATAAAATTATGTTGTGTTTTTTGAAAAAAAAATATATACATAAAAACAAATTCTGTTGTATTGTCTTTCTCTAGTTAGAGCATCTCCAATATAAAAATAACTTGCATGTCAATAATCGTTGACATGGTAACAATATCAAAAGACTTGCTTCCAATGTAGCATTAAAAATAGACTTGAAAGGCAATCAATTCAAAATTTGGTCTTCAATGCTTCTGTCTAAAACACAATTTTTTTTAATGATGTGTCCATTTTTTTTTTCTATTTTTTTTTTTCCTTACCAAAAATATATGAAAAATTAATATCAGTTTTAATTGTTTGCTGAGTCAATCTAAAAAATAGCTATGCAACAGACCTGAAAGTAAACGTTCATATTGACAATGTCTAATTTTTTTTTTCTTTTTGCCACGTAAGCTTGAGGTTAAATATGCACGACTGCTTTGGAGACACAATTATTAACAGAACATCTATTTATCCTGCATGACATCTCTTTTTTTCACAAGACACGTTTACATTGGAGATCTCTTAGGATGTCCTGATTTTAATTTTATTAGTACTTCATTTTATTTTATTTTTGAAATATTACATAAATTCGGGATTTTTTTTTAGATATATTTATAACATACTAATACACATCATTACACGTTTTCCATATAAACAACATAACTTCAATCATAAGAGCATCTCCAATGCAAAAGTGGTTTGCATACCAATAATTGTTAACATAGCAACAATATCAAGAAACTTACTTCTTATGTGCCATATAAATAAACTTGATAGACAATCAATTCAAAATTTGGTCTCCAATGCTTCCGTCTAAAATACAATTTTTTTAATGACGTGTCCATCTTTTTTTCCTGTTTTATTTTCTATTTTATTTCCTTACCAAAAATATATAAAAAATTAATATCAGTTTTAAATGTTTGTTGAATCAACCTAAAAAATAGATGTGCAACAGACCGTTTGGAAGTGGATGATCATATTGACAATGTCTAATATATTTTTTACCACGTCAGCTTGAGGTTAAATATGTACGGCTGCATTGGAGACACAATTATTAATATAATGTCTATTTATCTTACGTGACATCTCTTTTTTTCACAAGTTACGCTTGCATTGAAGATGCTCTAATAATACACATGGCAAAAGTGTGATGATGTGTATTAGTATGCTATAGATATACTTAAATTGTGTTTCTATGGGAGAAAAATTAGAAGGGTTTACCATTGGACCAACTCATCTCGTCAATTTTATTAGTAATTCAAATCTCATATTTAACGATTATTAATGAATAAGTTAACTAAAAAAAAAATTACACGTTATTTTTCATTTTAGTGAAATCATTACGTTGATTTAGCAAAACTTATTTTTATGACATGGAGTCAATTGTGATTTAGCACAACTTATTTTTATTTTTATGACATATAGATTATGGTAAAATCGAGATACGGAGTCTTGGTGTTAACATAAATAAATAAAAGAAAATAAAAAGGAAGTTTTCATAGTTAATGTTCTGTGGGAGGTAAGAAACTCATTGTTGATCGGGACTATTGAACAATAAAAAAAATTAAAATTCATAATAAAGACTTTATTTATTTATTTATTTATTATTTGTATTAATACTATAGAGCTTCTCACCTACTAACCCCTGACATATAACAACCCGGGGGGAGCTGACTACATAGGTGTAGTTTGTTGTAAAGCTGACTACTAGGTTTGTAATAATATTAATAAGACTATAAATGTTCTGGTCTTCAATGGAAGATTGTACTAGCTAAAATAAAAGGATCGAAAATATTTTTGAAGTTGGGCTTTTTATAGTTTAAGACTTTAAGTTAAGAACTCAATTATATCATTAACCAATGTAGTTTGGTCGTAAAAGATTTAACTTGATAATATTTTAGATTTGAGTCGTTAACTTTTTTTTTTTAGATTTTTTATTATTTACATTTAAAACCTTTATCATTTTTAGTTAGGGTAAATTGCACAAACTTCGCCCAATTTTAGACCTAATGGTAGTTGGATAAACCTTCTACTTGAAATTGCTTAAAAAGGTTCTTTTAAAAAAATGGAGAATAAAAAATATAAAAATTAAAATTAAAAAAAAAAAAAAGGTTTCTTTAATTGTATTTGTCTTATTTGGAAAGATAAAATGGTAATTTTACCCCTCAAATGTTAAAAGTTGACGGATGTCAACTAACGATATGGGAGATTTGTGCAATTTTAAGCAAAATATCCATCCACTTGCAATTAGGCCTAAACTCAAAGGAGGTTTGAGCAAGTTCTCCTTTTTAATCATCATAATGGCATTTAATGAATAATTTATAGTAGTGTGAATCATACCATGCACAATTATTTTCGTAAAATCATGATAGAAATTTTAATTCATTTCTCAACTTATATGTGATAGTGTACTTGAATTCAACTAACTTATATTGTGATTTGTGTGTAATAATATATGTCAGTACAGGTTGGGTTGGGTTTGGGTATAGTTATGGTTATGGTTGTGGCTGTGGGTTTGTGTTTGGGAATTTTAATTTCATTTTCAGTTTGGATTTCGATTTAGTAAAAATTTAAGGATATGATGTTTGATTTATGTATGCTTTGTTTGAATTCAGTTTGGAGGTTATCTTCTTCTCTACTACTCGATCTCTTTTTACTGGACCCTAAAATTTTGTCTTCAATCTTTTAATATTCTAACACACAGCATCATCTTCAATCTTGTCTTCAATTGATTGTAATAGTTTGAAACAGGCCAAAGGAGTGGGTAAATGGATTGTCTTCAATAGATTGTTGAATCTTGAATGTGATTTTTTTTTTTTTTTTCATTTTCTGTTTTATGATTACAAAAAATAAATAAATAAATAAATAAAATAAAATAAAAAAAAGATGAAGGGTTGTTTGTTTTTTTGTCTCTAGACCGAATAGTCTTGAATTTACTAAAAACTAAATAGTGACTAAAACATGAATCTGAATAATATGTTTGTTTTTTATTTTTATTATCTCTGAATAAAATGTCAACTTACTTGTTTTTTATTTAATATAAAATGGTTTAAAAACAAGTAATTTGACATTTATACCCTTATTATTATTAATTGTTATGTATTTTCATTTTATATGATACAAATAACTAAATAAAAATAATTTAACAAATCCTAAAATGTTTTTATGTAATGATTGCAATATATTATTTATGATTAAGATATGATAAATAATTGTTTTTTTTTTTTTTTTTTTGAAAAAAAAAGGGATAAATAATGATTTTGAAATGGTTTTGATTGTTAAAATAAAAATAAAAATTGAAGGTTTAATGATTGTGTTGAAAGTTACAATGTGATTAATGTATTTTTTTTATTTTTTATTTTTGGATATGTATACCATAACTAATAGGTTAAAAGAAATAAATTTGTATAATATAAAATTGTGAAAAAATTGAAAGTATGTTATCTTTAGTAGGATAATCTTTGAAGAAAATATATTAAATGTAATCCAGTGATTTGAAATTAAGTTAAAAGTCAGTATTTTTTACTTTTTATTTTAAGTTGTTTTTTGGTATTTTTAAGTTGTTTGACCACTTAAAAAATAAAAAATAAAAATAACTTAATAATTTCAATTCAGACCCATTAAGTTTTAAGTGAAAAAAAACAAACAACCCCGAAGTGTTTTTATTTATTTTTTAGTTAATTGTATATAATTATAATATTAGTTTTTTAATTTTTTTAATATTATTTAATAATTTTTAATTCATTGCTCTACTATTTTAGCCTTAGTAACCTATCATCAAATTTAAATTTTTAATGGAAAATTGACTATGGGTGTATTTCGGATAATAAATTAAAAAACTGAGTGATTTTTGGCTAGTAATGAAACTAGAGAATGATTTATTGTTAATCATTCAAACTAGAGGATTGTTTTTAATAATATCCCTAAAATATATAACGGATTATTTAACGGTAGAGGATGAAAATGAGGAATATGGCAAACAATTGGACGATTTTAGCAATTAATGAAACTAGAGGAGGATAATGAGGAATATGGTATATATTAGGGGAAATTTTGGCTATTAATAAAACTGAAGGGGGAAATAGAGAATATGGGAAAATGCAGGGCGAATATAATATTCCTGTGCAGCAGCAACGGCAGTGGTGGCGGCGGCGGCAAGTGAGCTTGAACTCCGAAGAGTCGGTCGGACACGTGGCGAGAAAGCAGCGACCAAATCTCGAACTATTGATAATCGAAACGTGTCAAGTGGATTTTCGATAGAGCATGCGTGCACGTGCTCACTGTCATGGAATCTGCCTTGAACCGTCAGATGAAAGATTGAAATGATCAGAATTCAGAAGAGGACCATCTTGTGATTGGAATGAAGATGTGGCGTCGACGGCTGATGAATGATGATGGTGTCGCATCAAAATGTCGTTTGTAAAGTTTCCTAAACACCAACTACACTAATTGGTTCCTTGTCTTGTTATAAATGGGAATTTTTGTTTTTCTTCATTTACATCCACAAAATAAATATCACTAATCGGTCAAACTTTATAATAATATCTATTTACTGTAAGGGAATATCACTGATATTCACTTCCTTCAAAAAAAAATATATATATACATATAGTTTTTCTATTGTCAGTTAGTCCTGATATAAAATATATCAGGACAAAGAATTTGGAGTATTATATTTACATACTTTAACTCAAAATGTATGCACTTGTCAAAACTTCTCCATAATTTATGGTCCACATTCTTCGTCCTGATATATTTTATATTAAGACGAACTAATAATAGAAAGATTATAGTCATGTCAATACATCTTTTAAATCCAATGATCCACATACAAAGATTGATATAATTCGAACTGATAATAAAAAAACTATATATATGGTAGGGGATTTGTGACGCATTGATAAAATTCAATTAATTTAAGTTAATTTTGAAATTGTTTTTTAAGGATGATAAATCTAAGTAGTTTACGAGTTTTATACAAATCCAGGCCTTTTACATAGGAAGATATGGGCTATTTCAAATCTCATAGAAGAATAAGCTAGGGTGCGTTTGGTACAGGGGCGGGACAGGACAGGGTGGGACCGGACGGGACGGGACGGGACGGGACGGGACAAGATAGGATAAGACAGTTGTTTCGTATTGTGTTTGGAATGTCTGGAACAGAACTATTAAGGGCTTAAAAAAAAATTGTCACTATTTGAGCCAGGTTTTGTAAGAAAGTCATCATATTACTAATTCACGTTTAAAAGGTAATATTTAGGTGACCAGACCAAAATACCCATTTTTTGTCACTTTATGTTGTTTTCAAACCTAGAGAGACAAACTAGAGAGAATAAACAGTAGAGAGAGAAAGCATCAGATACAAGAACATACGCCTGAAAATCTCACGGTAAACTCACCGGCGGTGGCTCTACAGTTCTGAAGTCAACGAGAATCTGCAATTGATAGTTTATGTGTGTGTTTGATGTTGGGTGTTGTTTAGACATGTAGATTAATTTTAATTTGTCGATCTGAGTATGGTTCTGGGTTAGGTTAGGGTTTTAATTTATGAAAAATTTGTGTAGAAGACGATGAAGATATGGGTTTCCAAGCCTTTTAACACTTTTTTTTAGCCTTTTGAAACACTGTCTGAACTTTTTAAATTGTAATCCGAGCTTTTTTAAAGAATATGAATAGGTTAGTCAAATTAGAATCTCCGAGCCTTTTAACATTGTCTCTGAGCTTTTTGAAACACTGTCCGAGCTTTTTAAATTATAATCCGAGCTTTTTTAAGGAATATGAATATGTTTGTCAAATTAGAATCTTCGAGCCTTTTAACACTGTCTCTGAGCCTTTTCAATAGTAATCCGAGCTTCTTTTTTTTTTAATTTTTTATGAATAGGTTTGTCAAATTAGAATCTCCGAGCCTTTTAACACTATCTCCGAGCCTTTTGAAACACTGTCCGAGCCTTTTCAATAGTAATCCGAGCTTTTTTATTTTTTATGAATAGGTTTGTCAAATTAGAATCTTCGAGCCTTTTGAAACACTGTCCGAACCTTTTAATGAACTTATAAGCTTTATTTTTTTTATCTGTGAATATGCATATGAGGAATCAGCTCAAGGATTCGCTTAAAACTCCAATGGGAGAATGGTACGAGGGAAAAATAACTCGGTATGACCATTTCGATGACCTTCAAGATATCGGCAACGCACTTAATAGGGTATCTGAACATCTTGCGGTCAAAAAACGACGTCGGTATACTGAGTCATGTTTTGGACATTTCCTCGTGAGATGACGTTTTTAGCTGGCATTGTCCATCGGCTACTTATGCGTGAATTGCATAACAATGGGGCGGAAGATAAGATGAGATTTATGTTACGTCGTCTGAGTTTTGTTTGATCACTGGTTTGAAGTTCAGAGTCATTCCCAACACGGCAAGCTATGATATGGTAGAGAATGGCATACACCATCGGTACTTTGAAGGTTGAGATGAGATCGAGTATGAACAGCTGAGATCGATTCTACGGATTGGTATTTTTGAGGAGCAGTACGATGCGGTTAAGCTGTGCTTATTGTATATGCTCAACTGGATACTGATGGGGTTAGACGAGAGAGAGAAAATTCCAGTATGTTAGATGCACCTAGTCGAGGACTTGGATGCTTTTGATGCGTTCTCGTGGGGTGCACACGTGTATAAGCAGTCTATTTTTGGTTTCAAGCATGCGTTGGACGGTCGATGGGAGTGGTTCGAAAAACGATAGCAAGAAAAGGGCATTGACGTACAACATATATGGTCTAACTCACGCACTGTTGGTGGAAATTTAGAATTTGAATCCGTACTTTAATGGCAATTGTTTTCATATGAATGATGGAATACATATATTGGATTTTTACCGTACTTATATATTACGTAGATATTTCCTTTTAAGGTTATCCCCAAGCTTGGCAACCAATGTGGGACCCCGTAGAGAAATCGACCTATCCCCCCATATTCAGTGGGGGAGAATTATGCCTAAGGGATTGTGGGTAAACCCCCTAAGGATTGGTCTGTGCTGAAGTACCAATGGTCTAATGATGACCTTATGGTGGTACGTGGATTGCTCCCGTCAGGAAACCGGTCATGGCACGAGGTTGATGTGATGAGTGTTTAAATTACATGGTTTCAATGTGTATAATAAATAAATTTGACACTGATAACACTTTGTTGAAACACCTACATGTTCTGATTTCTTGCAACCTTGGGCGGCAGTATTAGGTACTAACCAAGGTCGACCTCATAGTCAGGAAGATCTACCTATTAGACCCGTTCAGATAGGAGGTTACATGGCACACCAAGAATGAGCAGGTCACGTGCTTACGGTGGTTTTACCCTTGATATTGCATCAGTTCGCATTTTACAGGAACAAACGGAGGGGTGATATGACGTACCAATTGACGGATAAGCCCCTTCCGATAAGCATTTTGTCTACATCACATGTGCGGTATGACTGTTTCAAAATCTTATTTTATCCCAATTGATTTTAATAACATTCCATTCTAACAGTTGTTCATGTGGTGAATTACAGGGGAAACTATAGTGTCAATACTTTGAGATTGGTAGGGTACTTGTTGACAAATAGGGATACATTCGACTGGTCGAAAGAGGATATGGACGTCATCTAGGAGAAAATGGCTGTGAAGGTTTATTGTAACTCGAAACCCAATTTTGTTCTGTAGTTGATGTACATAACATTTGAATTTTTGGTTTGAATTATTCAATTCAAATACACTGAGTTGTATTTAAATTGTATAGATTATACGTTCGATCTCCCAATTAGTGAATTAATAGAGAGGTTATATACAATTTGAAGTCATGCATGAGATGGGACCAATGAAATGAAATGATGGCCTGTGATTGCTTTGAATGGATGAACAAGAATATATGAGCCACGTGGACCAAGTGCATGGACAACTTTAACAAATATTTACACATCATCACATCAACTATTAACTATCAACTATCAATCAACTCAAATATTTATTTAAAGAGACTAATTATACAAACATCCCCTAATTTTAGGTATAATTGCATGCATATGGAACTTTTATTCATAGTTACATAAACATCCCCTACCGTTAGTTGACTTCCCTTAACTCTAATTGTTGATCACAATTTTAACCCATAATGACTAAAATCCCTATAATTACCTATTTTATTATTTAAATTAATAATTAAAATCCGAAACAAAAAAGACAAAGAAAACAATAAAACAAAATCAATCATTTTTTTTTTCTCTTTAATTTTCTCAACCCCCAAATACAATCCTAAAATAAACTTAACAAACAACCAAAACTCAATCCCACAAATCAAAACCAAAGGTCCAAAACTCAAATCCTCAAACAACAACCAAAAATCAAATCCACAAATAAAACCTAAATCCATCAATACCACAACCAGTTAACCACATCCATTTAAATATATATATATATATAACTTCAACCTAGAAAGTTAAAAATCTACCGTTGAAGTTGTAATATTTTTATTTATTTTTAGATGGATGTGGTTAACTAGCTGTGGAATTGATGGATTTGAGTTGTTATTTGTGGATTTTATTTTTGGTTGTTGTTTGAAGATTTGAGTTTTGGTTTTGATTTGTGGGACTGAGTTTTGGTTTTTGTTTGTTAAGTTTATTTTTGGATTGTGTTTGGGGGTTGAGAAAATGAAAGAGAAAAAAAAACTTTGTCTTTTCTATTTCTTTTTTTAATTATTAATTTAAATAATAAAATAGGAAACTAGGGGCACTTTAGTCATTGTGGGTTAAAATTATGGTCATCGGTTAAAGTTAACAAGAGTTAACGGAAGTCAACTAACGATAGGGGACGTTTGTGTAATTATGGGTAAAAATTCCATATGTATGCAATTATGCCTGAACTTAGGGGACGTTTGTGCAATTAGTCCTATTTAAAATATATCCAATCTTCCAAAGATTGAACCATTTTATAGGATTTGATTGGACTGTATTGGATAGTGTTAACCGAAAAAATGGGTAAATAAACCAAGAACTTTTCCGCCAAATAAACGCCTAATAGGAAAGCAGGCCCGGCAGCTGAGCGCACCTAGTCCTTAGAAGCACAATTAGTAAAGAAGCAGAGGGAGGTGTGGTCCCTTAGGGGGGGGCCACCTCCCTAGAAGCGCCTAACAGGGTAGCAGGCCCGGTAGCTGAGTGCACCCGATCATTAGAAACATAATTAGTAGAGAAGCAAAGGGAGGCACGATCCCCGAGGAGTCTGCCTCCCTAAAAGCACCTACTGGAAAGCAGGCTTGGTAGCAGAGCGCACCTGGTCCTTAGAAAGCCCAAGAGAATACAAAAGGACTGGTTGGGACCCCAGGAAGTATTCCGGAAGCCACCCACCAAGCCAATGCAAGCAGCGATCCCTCTTAGTGGGTAACGTAAACCTTCACGCCTGGCCACATGGGAGAAGGAGAAGAGCCTGAGGAAACCTACCAAACCCCAGCATTAGCTCATTAATGCAAGACAGCAAACATAGAAGAAGGAAAACATGCAACCAACGGCTGTGATCTTGTGGAGCCTCACTACATCAATGGTCTACCCCCCCCCCCCCCCCTCCCCTCTCCACATAACCCTAATGAAGGTCAACTACCCTTGCATGAAAAAGGATGTTGTAATCCCTCGGTAAACATGAATAAGGAAATGGTGGAGAAGGGTGTCTGACAGGGTGCAGCGTGATAGACGCTAACACTTTCTCCTGCCAGATTCATTCTTGATACAACCTCCCATTATTGCAGGAGTCCCTTTCGGCCAATCAAACCCCCTCAAAACACCACCAAACCGCCATATCAGACCTACTGAAGCCTCCACCTAGGTTTAAGGCATAGGTAGAACGATCATAGCCCTTGAGGGCATACGCTAGCCACATCCCAGCTTAGGAGCGACAGTTAGGATCAACCCCACCAACCCCGGCCTCAGAACCAGTCACTCCCACCTACCTAGACCAGGGTCACAGCAAGGGACGTGTATGAAACTAGGTTTTAATTGTAATTTTGTGAGAATTTATTTTGGTTAAAAATGATCCAAATAACATGGTTAATAAACTAATGGTGATTGATCAAGTTAATTTAATCATGTTAGAGAGGTAGAATAAATATCATATAATTAAAAGTAAAATCAATTACTATTAAGGATTTTTTTTTTTTTTTTTTTTTTTTAATAAAAATTGGACTGACCTAAGAGGAAAAAGCATCACAGGCGACATATGCTGAAAAATCCCTAGGCAGTAACCATATATAAAAAAACATAAAAAAGAATAAAAGAGTGACAAAAAGCAACAAAGTACAAAAAATCAAGGGGAAAACAACCCTAAATAAAAAGAAGCACGTAGGCCATACCAAAAAGAAAAAGAAAGTATCAAGAAAAATGAAAAGACTCTCGGCCCATGCAATCATTGCCAACTAAATAAGAATATAATGGTGGGGCAGAGAACCACCAAAAATCAGTCTCAAGCTCGAAAGCATGCTCAGAAAGCGCATCTGCAACCTGATTCCCCTCCCTAAAAATATGGGAAACCTGAAAATCCATTTGCAAGATCTGGAAGATGCAGCGCTGCCATGCCTAACGAACCCTCCAAGGAACTATCTCAGAATGAGAAGAAAGAAGTTGAACCACATAAGAAGAGTCGCTCCCAACCCAGATCTGATGTCATCCATACTTCAAAACAAAATTAATGGCCAACGAGGCCGCTAGAAGCTTGATCTCAAACACAAAAACCAGGCCAAGAGGAATAGCAAAGCAACCCTTCACAAAGGCTCTACAGTTCCGAAAGATGCCACCACAACCACCAAGCCCCCGAAGAGCCCATAGCAGCACCATTTGTATTCACTTTGATCCAACTAGGAGCTAGAGGCAACCAAACCACACTGTTGATCATTGTGGCTTTAGAAGGGTGACCTTGAAAACCAAATCGACGAAGAATCAAAAGGTTGTCCATACAATTACACATACAACCAATCTCCAGACGATTAGCCTCAAAAACCTCACGCCAAACCAGAGAGAGGACGGATCAAAAGTTCACCGACTTCCCTTCAAAAATTCACTGATTACGGGCTGTCCACACCCCCTAAATCACTGCATGGATAGCCGTCTTCCATAAAATCCTAACCTGCTCACTAGAGGAAACCGACATGGTCTGCAAGAAGAAAGATTGCAAGTATCAGTAAAGACACGTCGCTAGAAAGCCGAGAAAACAGCCTCTGAAAAGGCAACTGCAAAGACAATCCTCAATTCCTATTAAGGATCAATTAAGTAATGATTATCATCATTAATTTTTCCTCTACTTATGAGTTAGACATAGATAGGTTTTTATGCAACCCAAACTTACCTTATAATTTCATTATTTAAATTCTCACTCGTCAAGAGCAAATTTTCGCATATTAAGGGGCCTCTACTGATTTTGATGTGGTTAAGATGATTAATTGAATAAGTTTTGAAGATAAATTTCTAAAGTGAAAGCTTCTTATTAGATTAGCATACGGATATGGATGATGTGAAACTATGGTTTCAATGAAAATATTTCTTTACCATTGCATTTCTTTTATTTTTAAGGTAAAAAGAAATACTTCAAATTTCTCAATCATAATGTTATAACACTCAAAACCGGTGTTCTAGTAAACGTTAGGCACTAGTCGGACTGCAGATCAACGCCTAGGCGGCTATATTCAAATTTTAGAGAGTGCAACTAGGATATACAATTGACTTTGATTCCGTCTAGACCGATTTATCGGCAAAATCAACCGACTAATTGGCCAAATCACCCGTTTTTTACCCACTGCCTAATACGTCCGATTTTGTCCCAATCAGGATGGCCGAAGACCGCCTAGCGCCTAGGCGCATTTTTTCGAACACTGCTCAAAACTCATATCAATCACTAGTCACTACTAAGAATTTGGGTTCTCATTTAATTAATTGAGTTTCTATTTGAGTTCATTTTATTCTAGTGATCGACCGTTAACAAAAAATGAGAATAAAAATGAAATAAACCAATTTTTTATTTTTTATTTTAAAGCCCATTAAAAGCCTAGTTCAATAAAGTATTCTAATTTCAATAGAAATTAAGGTAGTCTGATAGTAAATCCCTCACACCCATATTGTGAAGTTGAATTATTGATTCGAATCTTCATTCTCTAAAAATTTTAAATTTGTAACAATTAAAAATGAAAAGAGAAAAGAAATTAAACAAAGTCGTCTGATTTGACAAACAAATCGAATAACATCCTACCTAAAATTTGACTTAATTAGGTCATGGGTTCTTGGAGAATGTTGGAATAGTAATCAATCATAATTCATACAAACACCTAAAATCCAGAGAGATCCGAGCTTTCATTATCCAAAAAAAAAAAAAAAAAAGTAGATCATATGGGTTTGTTTAGCTTAATGAAGAAGGCATTCTTTCTTGAGGGCAAAAGTCTAAGTGAATGGGACCCCAAAAGATATTTAAAATCAAGTAATGCTTATTAATTATTAATTGGTCATGATTTTTCAAGCTTGAAGCTTCCTATCTTGGACCAATCTTCATCATTTTTGTGTAGCTTCTATCTCTTTAGTCTTTACCTTGATTTGTCAATTGATAGTCAATTCATGTATACAGCTAAAGAGCTTCTATGACTTAGCTCCAAAGTTAAATTTTTTTTATTTTTTTATTTTAAATAAATAAATAAGTAAAATGACATTAAGACTCGACCCAACAAATTAGCATCGCAAACATAACAAGTCATACTATATAGTATATAGTGTACATTTTTACATGTTTATTGCTAGGGTTTTATTCAAATGTTAGTATTCGAGAAAATTATATTCAAGGAGGTCGCTTTCTCTCTATCGATGCGATAGACAATTGAATTGTGGGAACAGGCCTAATTGGAATTTTTAACTTGAGTTTATATAACATTAAAATAAGTGACTTTTAAAAATACCCTTTTTTACCTTCTTTTTTTTTTTTTTAATTGTTTTTCACTTTAATTTTTCTCTTTCTTCAACCTCTCTTCTTCAACTTATCAAAACGAATTCTCTCTCCAAACGAATTCCATCTTCAACTCCCAGCTACTGAAAATCAAAGTCCATTTCTCTAAAAAGGCAGATCCCCTTCGTTCGAGTTTGTAAGTGCTAAAAAAGCATAAATCTGTAAAATAAATAAATAAAATAAAATAAAATAAAATAAAAGCTCAAGAAATTTTCTATAGACAAGTCTAGAATTGAGACTTATTTCGGTTTTTCCAAAACTTATTTTGATATTTCTGAGACCCATTTTGCAAATTCAAGACTTATTGGGAAAAATAAAAAGAAAAAATTATTAAGAAATTTTTACAAATACAAAACCTACTAAACAAAATAAGATTTTTTAAAGATTTTTTTTTTTCTTCATCAACTTCCATTGATAGAGGTTTTCTATCAATGAAGATTTTTGAAAAAAAAAATTCAAAGAAAAAAAAAAGAACAGAAAAAATAATTAAAATAAAAATTGGGCATTTTTATAGGGAACCATATTTTGGTGTTATTTAAATGGTGTCAATCCCAAAAGAGCCTCTTTAAAGAGTGCTAGAAATTTTGTGGACTCTTTAGAGTTAGTATTTAGTAAAAGAAATTTTGAATATGGCACCCCATGTCCCCATCACATATGTGGTTATCTAGTTCATGGAAGACTTGTACTATAACCGTACAACTATCCAATAAAACAATTTATCTTAGTGGAAATTACACAGAATAACCACAAAGATCAGGGGATATTCTTTTTTAACCACAAACGAACTTTTATTTGTTTATAACCACTTTTTTGAGCAATTACAAGAAAGCCCTCATTTATAAACCCCCACATCAGCTCTCTCTCTCTCTTCTTTCTCTCTCTTCTGCTCTCTCTCCCCGACTACTCTCTCTCTCTCCCCGATCTCTCTCGCCGACGGGCTTTGGAGGTCGCCGAGCGCCGGCGAAGGTGTTGCCGGGCGCCGGCGACCTCACCTTCCCCTCCCAGCTCTCTCTCGCTCGCTGGCTGTTGGGGCGTCGCTGATTTAGCGACTGGGGAGTGGTGGACAGGTGACGGGGGACCAGGCGTGGGCGCCGGCGACCTCCTCGCCGTCCGCTGCTGCTTCATCGGCGACGGGATCGACCCCCCTTCGCCGGCGAGGTGATCTGCAGAAAAGGGAAATCAAAAAAAAAAAAAAAAACCTAATGTTTTGAGGAAGAAGAAGAAGAAGAAGAAGAAATGTAAAATTTCAATTTAGTCCAAATTTCAAGTTTTGATATTTTAATTTATGCCTAATTTCAAGTTTTGATATTTCAATTTATGCCTGATTTCAAGTTTGAACATTTCAATTTACCCATGATTTCAAATTTGTTTCGAGATTTAAAATAAAACAATTTCAGGGGTACTCTAGTAATTTATGGACATACACTGAAAGTTTTTTAAAAAAGTGGTTATTAACAATTAAAGTTTCAAAAGTGGTTATTAAGGAAAGTTTATTGTTTTGAATGGCTATTTCTAGTTTTCTCTCTTTATCTTAAGTAGATATATATCATATAATCGACTATGATTGTAAGTTTTATAAGTTACAACAAATCAATCAACCAATTACACTACCTTATTACTTCGATGATGGAAATGCAGGCACAGGCAAAAATACAAGTGACGTTCAACAATGTATATAGTGTCGGAAAACCATGCTCATCGATATTAAGTCACTCGTTCAGCTTGCAAATATCGATGAATTTCTGTACCGCATTGTGGTATTGAGTTCCCTGCAACATTGACACACATTACATACTTGAATTATCTCACATATCTGAAGTATTATCGATATATGCTTATGCTCATGAACACAACTCCATTGCATCCAAGCAAAAAGAATATTGAAACTGTGCCTGTTGCCTCCACACAAACATCAAATATAAACATATGACCTCTACCACCAAAATGGTACCTAAAATGGTCATCCAGGCTGACCATAGAATTACGGTTTGAGCAAATTGGGCTTCTCATTTCAGGCCATGAGCCAGTAACTTTATCATCACATTGACATCGAAAACATTTTTACACGCAGAGCCTCCAAGCCCTTTGAAATTATATACAAATATGAAATAAGAAAAAAGCAAATGACGCTTGTCAAACGGCATGCTGCAAAATTATCAGATGGATTATCACAAGTGCTGTAAACTGGTGTTTTAATTATTTAAGTGACATGGTCATCTTCAGAACGTAAGGAAAATAAGCAAGAAAACAACCAAGTTAATAGACAGTTACCTCCCAATAAAGTTGGTGGCAATCCATGCATTGCCAGAACTCTAAATTCTTGTCAAACAAGCAGTTGGGTATTTTTTGGAAACCTTTTGCAGCTTCAACAGCCTCTTCCGTTGAGAGGGGTTTGTGAATAAACCTCCCATTGCATTTGGTACACCTTGTCATCAGCTGATCCTCACTGATTTTCAATTCAAATGTTTCAATAACCTGAAAAAGTTACTCAATTTTAGTCTCTTGATCAGCATTTGACCCTCACGTCAAAGAGTCATTATTCAGGCGAAAGTGTAGACCAATGACTTCCATGAAATATAGATACAGGGAGAACCTGATAAAAGAGAACAGATAAAAAAGCGAGGAAAAAAAAAAGACAAGTATTGATATGAAGAGGTGCAGATATCAATACTTGTCTTTTTGGATACTAAAAAAAATAAAAATAACCCCTAGCCTAATGAAACATCAGTCCTAGGTCCCTCCATGACGATCTTCACCATAAACTCTCAACAGCTATATACAGTTCTTTGAACTGAAACCCTTCCACCATTACTTACATGTTTCCTTATGGTCAAAAAAATGTTTAAAGATTTGCTAAATTGGAATTTTCTTGTAGTTTAAGATGATCTAGTCACTTGCAAAACCAATTTTTCTTTCACCACATAGCACACAATGAATCTCCTTTTGCATATAAATATATGATAGCAAGCATACCTCAAGTAGCTGTTCGTTTTTCAGAAGACTCTTCACCCTATATACATTATTCTTTATCAGATACTGGTGTCTCAATAGCTTGGCATCTCGAGTCAAAAGTACTCTATTTTCCTTGGATGCTTGATCTATTAACTCCCTAAACACAACAAGAAAGTGGTATACTTCTAAAAGTCAATACACATAAAGCAAACATCTTTGTAATAACTCTGTAGTAACACATTCATGCACATCAATTAAACATGAGAGGAATACCTAGATTCTGGCTTTTTCGATCGTGGTATTGCAGCATCTATCCCGACACACCGCAAATGTTTTGCCAACCCTTCAACCTGAGTAAAATTATATCAGCATCAAACTTAATAACCAAACATGATTTATAAATTTTACACTACACTTCAGTAAAAACTCAAAGTAACTGTTGTCTAAAACAATCCTAATAGAAAGAGGATGAAAAGGTGAATAATTTCTGGTGGGCATTTGCAAGCATGAGCATTTGAAGCATCAATTTATTTTCATTTTTATAATTTATTTATCTACTTTTCTTTTGAGGGGAAGGTGAGAGAGAAACCGTGTTTTAAAGCTTAAGGTCATCTTCCAGAGAAAGGAGATAATACAAAAATGAGCTAATGTATATTATGTATTTACCATCACATCACAAAGAAATTTTGGGCATTCGTCACCTCCCGAGGACAAATCCCATGGTGGGGGGCCTTGCCAATCACCATCATTCTCTAACTGCTTCTCTACAAACCACAGCCACAGAGGATTGTCTTTTCCCTTTCCTTTTGGACGTTTTTGGTGTTTTATCAGATTCTTTCAACAAAATTACTTCACCATACTTTCTTACTATCTTCAAGAGGGATTCTTCCATAGGCATTGTATTTATGCATGACATTCTGGAAACTACTCTCTCGCCTATGTTCTGAGTATACTGAGAAGCAGCAGTAGCTCGGACTATATCCAGAGCTTCAGAAAATTTGTTCCTAATAACTTTATTGTCAGTATCAGGCTTCTCAAGAATTTCCTTCAACCCAAGATCCACATTAGACGGATGCAGTCCAGAGTTGTCGATGCAAGAATTCCCTGCAATAAAAACTAAAGTATATTTTTAACAAATTCACAGCTTTGAGAATACCACATGTTCAATTAACAGAAATGCTCAGATATGCTCTGCTTCCGGGCATAATAATTCTGTGTGAAAAGCAAGATGGGAGGATGGGACATAATTGTAAATCAAGTTTTTAGGAAGGTGGGTGCCAAAACATTTCACATTTAGATTGCTTCAACAATGTTTCAGCCAGAAACATCCAATTAGATGGTCTGACCAGCCAGTGAAGCAACCAAAAGTCTCTGGGAACGCACTGCTCAAATTTTTTTTATCAACCTTTCAGCATATAAACAGGGATCAAATATACTACTAACTCAATATGCATAATGCATCATAATGAAATTAGTTCCAATCAAACAGAAATTAGCTATATTATATCAAAATGGGTAAGAATGCCAATAAACTATCTCATGAATATAGATTTAATATCTCATAGACATTTCCCTCTGTCCATTCTTGAAACTTAGGCTAATTATGAGACAAATAGGCTCAACAATGACAATTGGTTTGACACAATTTCAAACAACAGGCGCATTGAAATGGTTCATAGCAATAACCAATAAGAACATGCAAATTTTGAATTTTGCAAGAATCACAACAAAATCAAATAACAATTGTCTTGTTCTACAAAATTTTATATGTAGACATAACATATGATTAGGGATGGGCGTGGGAGCCCAATGGGGTGGGGGAGGGTCCCCCCCCCACCCCCATCCCCATTCCTCAACCCTTCCCCCATCACCTCCCCCCAAACCCATTTGGGGGGACTGGGGGTGGGGCCGTTTTGGGGGGAGGTTCCCCCTCCCCCACCCCAAACCCCATTTCCCCCATTTATTTTTATTTCCAATTCTAAATTTTCAATTTCCAATCAAATCCGGTCATTCCAATCTCTAGTTTGACCCTATTAAAATATTCAATCCAAAAAGTAATCAAAATATTCGTTCTAAAATATATAATTGGTTAAAGAAATCCAAAATAAATACAAATACTTCTAATAAAGTATTACACAATAAATCAAATTTAAAATTTACATTTTCGACCAATACTCTTGTACTAAGTACTACCTAGTAACTACTAACTCATGTTAATATTATAATAATTTTTTTTTTTTTTTAATTGTTAAAACTTTACATAAATTAAAATAAAAATAATATATATATTTTTTTTGGGGGGGGGTGGGTGGGAATGGGGGAATGGATTTGGGGGAGGGTCCCCCCACCACCTCCCTCATTTATAAAATGGGGGCCAAGTTTGCCCCCACCCCCACCTCCAAAACCTGTTTAGTTGCAAAATTTGCCCCCAAAACCCCATGGGGACCCGTGGGGTATGGACCCCCACGGGGAAACGCCCATCCCTACATATGATGCATATGTCGAGAGCAATTAAAGACACGCTAGCTAAACCACGCTAGCTAAACCTCTCTAACATTTCAGACAGCACACAAGACAATTATTCATCAAATCCATTTTTATTTTAGTTTTTTTTTTTTTAGAGAAATTCATTCAATCTTTATAAAGCAAAATACTAAATAAAATTCTCGGACAAAGTAAAAAACTTTTAAAGACACACTAGCTAAAGCCATATAACATGTCAGACAGCACACTCTTAGACAAAGTATTCTTCCAATCCGTTCTCTAAAGCAAAATACTAAATTGTCGAGCATGCAGCACAAGAAAATACAACTTACAGACGCACCAACCACCAAGTAATTTTATAAAGTTACAGTTTGCGTGACAGATCCCAAATAAGTTCTACAAATTTTAAATTTACACATTTCATATCTGTACCAACACAAACCTTCTTGGGAAACCTTGGTCTGGAAGCAATTAAATATTTCGAGCAAGCAGTGGGCGTCTCTGGCTGCATAGGTTTTCTGCTCTTCTGTAAGAGGACGATGTGTCCAATCACTACATTGAAGTTCCTAAAGAAGACACAGCATTGTTTAGCATCTTGAACAACATAGTCCAACATCCAACCCTCTATAAGGTACTGGCTAGATACCCCTTAGTAACTCTAAACAGGCTAAACCAATTCAAAACTGATCCAAAATCAGGATTGTGTACCAAGGAAATGTCCTATTTCTTTACTTTACTTGAGCATGTGCCATAACCCAAAGAAAAATCCAACATGTTTTTCTATATACACCTCCATACAATAACATTTGAGGAGAATAATTTAGCACGTCAATCAATACTGGAAAACTACAAATCTCCAAAGTGAGCTACAATTCCTACAGAGTTAGTGGAAACTAGATAATAATATTTAATGAGCCAGAAGATTGAAGCAGTTTGCAGGTGATGAAAAAGTTCCTAAAGATTACTAAATATTTTGATTCTTTAATAATTATTTGATTCTTCAACTGCTATATATATTGACAAGAATTTTTCTAGTTAATAACTCTTCGATTTATACAGCATCCATGCCTCCAAGGCATCAATTTCATTTAATTTTTATGCAGCATCAAAAGGAAATATTCTAGCTGGGTTAAAGGCATCAGCATGTTAAACCATTTAATACCAAAGGAATTATTTTTTCAGCAAACAGTTGCACCTTACATCACCCTTGGGATTGCAGTTTCAGTCTGCCCCACCACAAATCTCATGTGGGTCCCACAACTGGTGCAATCATAACAGCAGTAGTTTCGTTAAAATGTTTGTACATATGTTTTAACAAAAATATCCATTCATCTTAAAAATCACTTGTTTTCAGCATACAAGCATTAGCAAACTAGATTTCTTCTTTAATTTTTCGATTAAAATTGAGGAAACATACATTAATCCTGTCCTTACACACGACTAAAACATCAAAAACTTATGGATATTTACTGAGAAATGGGGTGGGTGAAATAACAAATCTCATGAAGAATTTCAATTACTTATATTCAACTGACATTTTGCTGGATACGCTGAAACAACATGTAAACCTGAACTGGGTGCTCGAAGACCATACCTTAGAAAGAGAAATACCCAATACTTCTTTGCATATAGTAGCCAAACTCTTGTTTTCCTTCGGTAACTTCCTCCCATGTTGCTTATATTGAAGATAGTTATATAAGCTTGTGATGTCCAAATAGGGCTCCACCTATTCACATTGCTTCGATAAAATGAGCACTGTTTTATTAAAATGTTTTATGAACAGGTGACACTCTAATGCATAATTAGAAACAAAATGTTAACTACTGATGACAATTTACATTCAAAAACAAAAAAGATCACTTCAAGTAAAACCAATTTAATGGAGTCTTTACAATCACAATCACTAAGGATCAGCTATTATAGTTTATTTTTCCATATAGCTGTATATAGGAATCTAACCGCTACCAAATTATCGGTCATAATGTACTATCACAATTCATAAGAAGAGGGTAAACAGGTACTCCAACTGTATATGACTTTTAATTCTTTTATACCAACAACATTGAATAAGTATTAAAGTAATAGAAAATCAGAGCAAAAGCGGACAGTTTCATTTGGACATTGTTTTATAATCTCAGAACCTTTCCCAATCATCTCATAAAATGTAGCCACATTGAATTCCTAATTAATACCAATACCTTAAAAAATTTGTTATGAACCTCTTAAACTTAATAGGAAACAAAAAATTCGAACCTTTAAAGTCAGCTATCTCGAAAAACATCGAGTCAACATTCACCTCTTCACTACACCAGGAAATATGACCGTCAATCTTGGACAGAACATTAACACTTATTCAACTACTTACTACAGCCCTTCATTGAATATATCATATAGAAATTCACAATTACAACAAGATCAACTATATACCAAATGTTTGACTTATCATTCATTACAAAATTTGATGCTGAACAAATTCATAAAAGCACATTACACATTAGAATTAGAATATAACTATCGAAGCTCCAAAAATAAGGAACAAGTCAGTGTCCACAGGTGAAACAAACTAAAATAAATAAACCATTTTTAAGCTGGAATATCAATAACCCAATTCAAATAGAACATCTCCAAAAATTCAAAATCAAAAATTGAGATTGAGATTGAAAATTCAACACTTACCCTATCAAATCCTAGTTCACATTTTTGTGAGCAAAATGTAGAAGACAAGTAAATCAAATCTTGCTTGAATTTGAACCCTAATTTCAACACGTCCGGTGAAACAAACACGTCTCTCAACAATTCCCAGATTGAAAACAGAGGAATCGAGGACAGGTCGAGCAAGAAAATAACCGACTCGTCCGACTCGGAGCTGAGTCGAGAACCAAGTTGGCAGGCAAGTTGGAGGAGTGAGATGGTGGGGAATTGGGACTGGTGGGAGCGGAGGGGCTTCCACTCGGCGTCGAGTCCGATGAGTGAGGACCGAGCCAGGGCCCGGGTTAGATGGTGGAACTCGGGCGACTCGGTTGAGTCAACCAGGTGGATTTCGAGGGGCTTGTAGTCATGTCTGGTGTCCATTTTGAAAAAAGAATTTTCGATTTGAGTTTTCCAAGATTTGATGTGGGGTTTTATTTGGGCGCTAAATCGGCCCAAATAGAGCTCAATTGACTGACAGTTTCCTCTAGCAAAAAGGGTCAAATCGGCCGGGTATGGGCCGACCTTCAATATGTTGCTATGCCCGACACTCCCCTTAGAGTAAACTTGCTCGTGCGAGCTTAGGTGTCCCGTCGAGATTTAACATATTTTGAATGTAAACTTGTTACCAATCAAGAATAATATCCATAGAAAGGGAATTAAGTTTATAGTTTTGAATTCCAATGTTTACTAATATTATAGGGAATTAAGTTCCATGGACCTTATATACAAATCAGGAATTAAGTTTCTAAAAAAAAAGGGAACTTGATTCCTCCACTCACCCTAGGAATCTAGTTCCCTTTCCTAATTATAAGGGAATTCATATATTTTTACTAAAATATCATCATATAAAATTAATAAATAAAAAAAAAAACAATTATGTATATATTTTTTTAATTAATGTCTCATATGAAATGAAATTACGATGTAAGTAAATAAATATATATTTATTCTTTTTTTATTTTTTTATTCATAATACTCATATATGTATATATATATATATATCTCTCTCTCTTTATTTTTAACATAAGGGTATTTTTATAATTAACTTTGTAAAAATTTGATTCCATTTCTAATTCTGAAGAATTAGTAAACACTGAAATGGAATTTCATAATTTAATTCCGATTCCCCTCTATTCCCTTTCCAATGGAATTTGAATCTGATTCCTTTCATCCCCGATTAGTAAACGCACCCTTGGTACGGTCACTCCTAAATTCTTTTCAGAACATATAGTTGAAAGTAACAAAATGGAGGAAGAAGAAATATGAGCAGTAGATACTTGGTTATTTCGAGGAAACCAAAGACCTCCTAAAAGTAATCTGACTTGAATATATTTTCTGGATACCTTATTCAAGATAATAGACTTGCTTAAATACAAGTTGAAATTAACAAACTAACATTACGCAATATCAAAGATTCAGGTAACAACCTTCCTTATTTTTCTAAGACTTAATTACTAAAAGAAAATGTGCAGTAAAAATAGATGATTAGGTTTAACTAAGTCCTTTTACAGCCTGATAGCTGTAACATTCCTTCCCACTTAAAGAGCTCCCTTGTCCTCAAGGTTGTAATCTGGATATTGCCTATTCATCAACTCCAAATCCTCCCAAGTAGCTTCTGCTGGAGAGAGTCCTTGCCAATGAACCAACACCTCATTTCTTCTGTTACGAATCTGATAGTCTAATATAGCTTGGGGTTTGAGCAGCATGTGTTCATTATCGTTTCCAACCAAAGGAAGTTGATGATGCACTTGTAGGAACCCAGGTTTACAGATTGCGCAGCGGAAAGGTTTTAAAATTTTTTAAAAGCAATCAACAAATAAACTCATTTGTACAGTAATAATCGAAAACAATAAGAAGGAAGAAATTATTTCATACCAACGTTTGTAGACTCCTTCACTTTAATACGATCTGCTCCTGATTCGAACCACTTGATCTTCCTCGCTATCTCCAGAAATTGGTAACGGCGTGTGGGCGCATCACGGTACTCAGGAACAAGAATTGAGGTAGAAGAAAAACACACAAAAGGATAACACTTGTTCTTTTTGTATATGATGATTCAGCCACCCAAGAAGAAAATCTTTAAAATTATAATATATATTTTTTTCTTTTGTTTTTCTTGGTGACCGCACACCCTCATTTGTTTCTTTTCTACTTTTTGTTCGTCATTGATGTTGGTGTCGTTTTTGTTTGTATCAGATACAACAAAACTTAATCCCCTTCTTTAAAATAACATATATCATATATATATATATATATATTAAACTTAAACTAATTAATAAAATCTTTTAAGATATCAAATATCTTTTAAAGATATTAATTAATTTATTTCGATTTAATTTAACTTCAAAACTCTTTTAAATTCAAAATTAAATATTTAATTAAATGAAAATAAAATAATCAAATTATCTTTTGTTCATTTAAAATTAAATATCAATCAACACCCTCCATCTAATGATTAATTACACAATTAAATAATCTAATTATTTAATTAACATAATCATTCATATTCATTAATTGAATAATCACATTATTCAATTAATTCCCGAATAGACACGTGTCACTTTTGTAACACAATTAATTGGACAATCAAATTAATTAACCGTGACCCTTGTTGCCTAAATCAATTGGGCTAGCAAGGGGACCTAATAGACCTTATAAATAATTAATTAAACTCTTTAATTAATTATTTCATGATTATTAACTTCGGTGTTATTCAACTAAAAACCTGAAGTTGCACTCTCTCAACTGTAGACGTTTTTACACAAACCAATAACTTTTTGTGTCCATTGATATAGCTATTACATATGGTATGATCCTCCACAGGTAGTTCATAATTAGAGCTGTGTCATAATGTCCGTTATACCCCTCTAATTATATCTCTCCATTAAGTAACATTGATTCTCTAATGAACAATAAATCCTACATTCCTTACGGAATTAAGAGAGCTCTCATATTGTTTAAGCCCCGAATCAATCCTTAAGGGAACTACTATCTACTTCTCACAAGAAGGAGTGGTTTCCACTATTGTGTGCAATCCTTCCCAGCCACAAGCCAAACCGCGATCCCAACATACGGAGCATATTGATCAGGAATGCAACTCCGACCTCACCCATGGTATATCAAAGACCACGATCTAACCTGAAAGAGTCGGTAAGACACTCAGGATTAAGATCACCCACATATAGCCATCATTTGTTGATATATATGAATCTCATCATATAACGGATCTTAGTGAGAGATTCACATAGATCATGGCCTAGTCCTATATGATCATATCATATAAGGTGCCTCCATTCTCATATCTCCATATGAATGATCTAGGATAAGATCACCGTACATTACGAAATGGACCGTAGCTGTAGACTGGCCACAAATAAAGTACCCAGCTTTATTTGCTATCTACGGACTCTTTAGATTGCTCGTTTCAAACTGAATCCATTTGTATATGACATTCATATACTCAGTTTGAAAATACATCCGGCAATCTTGGATGTTAAGTACACATGTTATTATAAATGTGTGAGATAATTTAATGAATAAACTACTTCCTTTATTTATGTTTAATTCACATTTACAAATTACAAACTTTATGGCAAAAACCCCAACAGCAATTTAACTCCTTCTCCCAGCTTCTTTTTTAACACTCTCACATGAAAGACATGATAAATTCTTAAACCCACCAGAAGCTCTAATTTATAGGCCACGAGACCTATTTTTTGAATCACTTTGAATGGCCCAAAATACCTTGCAGCAAGCTTGGTGTTTCTTCAGAAAGCGATCAAGCCTTGCCGGTATGGTTGCAGTTTAAGATAGACCAAATCACCAACATCAAAGTCTACTTCCCGGTGATACGCATCGTAAACTTTCTTCACTCTTGCTTGAGATCCCTTCAAATTAACCTTGAGCTCTCTAAGTACTCTATCTCTCAGTAAGAGTTCATGTTCCACTACCTATACTCTAGCTATTCCAGGAAGATACATTAATAATGAAGGCGGGGCTCGACCATAAACCACCTCAAAAGGAGTTCATTTGATAGCAGTATGCCAACTCATGTTATAGCAATACTCAGCCCATGTGAGCAACTTAACCCAATCTTTTGGTTGATCACTGGTAAAGCATCATAAATACATCTCAAGGGTTCGATTTACCACCTCACTTTGGCCATCCATCTGCGGATGATATGCTGAACTGAAATTGAAGTTGGTACCGTTAAGACGAAATAACTCCACCCAAAATGAATCGTTGAATGTAGGATCACGATTGCAAGCTATTGTTTTCGGCATTCTGTGCAACTTGAAGACGAGATCGAAGAATATTTAGGCCACACTAGCTGCTATATATGGATGTGAAAGAGTTAAAAAGTGTGCATACTTTGAAAATCGATCAACCACAACCAAGAACTCATAGTGGCCATGATGTGTCCGAAACGTAGTCTTTTCCACATCTTTTAGAGCAACTCTAATATGATGATATCCCGAACACAAATCAAGTTTTGTTAAATATCTAGCGCTATTCAGTTCATCAAGTAATTCATCTATGACAGGGATAGGAAATTTATCTTTTATTGTAAGCTTATTCAATGCTCGATAATCTACATACATGCGCCAAGACCCTTTTTTTTCTTGACTAAAATCACCGGAGAAGAGTATAGGTTGTTGGAAGGTTGAATCATGTCAGATTTCAGCATATTAGCTACCAATCTCTCAATTTCTACCTTTTGGTAATGTGGATACCTATATGGTCTCACACATACATGTCCTGCTCCCAGAATTAAATTAATTTTGTGGTCTTGAGTGCGTGAGGAAGGTAGACCGGTTGGCTCTTGAAAAATTTCTTTGTATTATTCCAATATCAAGCGTAGTTCTTCATTTACTTGCTCTGCTGCTTGCCATTTATCTGGAATTCCCAAAGAAAATAACCGATACGCCATGCTACCGCTTTTCTTCTTGGTCATACGAGCCAATTCACCTTCCTCAATCACCTTATCTTCTAGAATAGAGATGCCTTGGAGAATAACATGCTTCTCGTTAATCTGGAATTTCATCTGTAATCTCACAAAATCCCACACAATAGGCCCCAAAGTTCACAGCCATTGTGTACCCAACACTACACCATATCCTTCCAAGTGTAGTAAATAAAAATCAACAAGAATGGAAACACCTTGCAAAATTAAATTGATTGCCTGCATTTATTAGAACTTGACAACTTTTCTCTTGAAGCAACTACCACCTTAAACTTGCCTCCAAAAATTGGTTGTAGCCCTACCTTTTCTATTAATTTTTCATCTCGAAATTATAAGTGCTCCCAGAATCAATAAGCACCACATCCCCTTCACTGCCAATTTTCCCATAGACTCTCACAGTCTCAAGAACTCTAGTACCAGTAATGGCATGTTAAGATATGCAGGCACCTTTATGTTTTCTCTCGAGTCATCCACATCGTCTTCTATGACTACGTCATCGTCGTCGTCGTCATCATCTTCATTACATACCTCTATCAAAAACAATTTATGGCAATGATGCCCATGGCGAAACTTATCATTGCATTTGAAGCAAAGACCTTTCTCTTGACGCTTTCGAAGTTCCGCTGGAGTCAAGCGTTTTACTAGTAGCTTTAGTTTTTGCACTTGGCCTCCTCCGTTTGAGAGAACATTTTTCCTTAGCTTTAGAATGGGCATTCTTTTCTGGGATACATTCCTAACTTCATATAAACGTGCCAACCCGATTACTAAAGACAAGTTGTTTGGCCTTCCAGCTAGTACATCAGCCTTGATATTGTTTTTTAAACCACTAACAAAGCAGCTAACTTGTCTTTCATTAGAAAGTGAGCTAGCCTTGGCAAATAGTTGTTTGAATTGGGTCTGATAGTCTCTTACACTTCCCATTTGCTATAGTTTGGTGAGCTTGCTGAACGGATCGAAAAATTGAGTTGGGCCATACCGTGAATGAAGACCATTTTTGAACTCATTCCAACACACATGCGTTTCCTCCTATTTGAGTAGCTGGTACCATAATTGTGCCTCCCCTTCCAAGTGAAATGATGTTAATGCTACATTTTCCTCCTCCGATGTGTTATGAAACTGAAAAAATTGTTCAGCTCTACACAACCAACTGGTGGGGTCCTCTTCGCGGAAAATCTAGCTTAACTAATTTTGGGGCATATTAGTGGAAAAGACTTGATGTTCTCTTGTTGCCATTACTATTTAAAGCCCCAATTGGAGCAATTGAACCCTAGCCTACTTCATGAACAGTTATGTGCCCTTCATTGATAGGAAGATGTTGAAATAACTCTGTGATCCTCTCCAATATTTGTTGTTGCCCTTCAGATAAAAAACTTATTGATTGCTCCACTTGCTGCATTCGCTCATCCATTTCGAGGCTCTGATACCACTTTGGTATAGTCACTCCTAAATTCTTTTTAGAACCTATAGTTGAAAGTAACAAAATGGAGGAAGAAAAAAATATGAGAAGTAGATACTTAGTTATTTTGAGGAAACCAAAGACCTCCCAAAAGTACTCTGACTTGAATATATTTTTTGGATACCTTATTCAAGATAATAGACTTGCACAAGTACAAGTTGAAATTAACAAACTAACAAACATTAAGCAATATCAAAGATTCAGGTAACAACCTTCCTTATTTTTCTAAGACTTAACTACTAAAAGAAATCGTGCAGTAAAAATAGATGATTAGGTTTGATTGAGTCTTTTTACAGCCTAATAGCTATAACAAAACTTGTTGATTTTTTTCATTCTTCAAGGTCAACACTGCTCTAAAGAATCTAGCTTTCTCTACCCAATCAAAAGGCTTAAACATGTGCATTAATTTGAGGGTCGGGCATAGCTGCTCTAACACCACTACTAGAGATCAACAAACATTAATCTAGTGTGACTCAAATATTAGCCTACTACCACAAAATAATGAAAAAACTTCTCGCACTTTTTCAGTCTCGACCCATTCAATTTGGTCTTTACATTAACTCAAACAAGCTCATTGACTTATGATTATGTTAACGATAAGGAAACGTAGTGTAACCTGAATATCAACATAATCGTATAAACCGGAGAGAAAACATTTTACAATTGCAAAGTTATAATTAAGACAAGACTCAAAATACCATCATAAAAAATAAAATAAAAAAGTATATAACTTCCAAAGTCTATGTGCAATGTTAAATTATGAGATATTATCTAAAATCACCCTCCAATTTGCATCATTGGCCAAAACCACCCTCTGTTTTTATTTTAGGCCAAAATACATTGTAGTCGATCAGATCTACAATTCATGTCAAGCTAGGCACAAGTAACCTGCAAAACTAAAAAGAAAAGATCAACCGAGTGCTTGGACAACCGAGATGGTGCTAGCCAAACACTCTCTGATACTCAAGTTTGCATATTATACAAAATGAGTCGAATAAGGAATATAAAAGGCAAGTATAAGAAAAATGTGAGTTCGACGTGGTTTGTCATTGAGGTTGGAAGTTGCATGAAGGTCGACGATGGGTGTCGAAGGACTTCTAGTGCGAGAGTTGACTGGAAATTATGCAAGACAAAAGCGACTAGCATCTGCACAGGGCTTGGTTTGACTAGGTAGAAAAGGAATGTTGCTCTACACGCATTGTCGTGGGAACAACAATTAATAAAGAGCGAGAATTGCAGAGCAAAATATAGAGATATTTCGTGTGAGAGTTGAGAAAAGCATGACCCATTACTCTAAGGAGGGGTCTGTAGTTGATCAGATCTATAATTAATCTGAATTGTTGAGATGGGCATTGGCAACCGGGAAAAAATGAAAAAGGGAACGGTGGCGGACCACTTGAGGGGGTGTTCCCTTAGGGGGACTCTTTGATGCTCAAGTCTGTAAATCATTTGATTAAACAAATGAAATAAGGAGTTTGGTAAGATAAACTGTTGCGTTCGATATCTTGAGTTGAGCTATTTGTTGGTATGGTTGGATCATCACTGGTTATCGATTGATCTGATAGGTCAACGTCAAGCGAGGTGAGTTCCCAGTCGAGCTATTTGTTGGTACGGTTAGATCGTTAGCGTTGAGCTAACATAGCAAAACGTATCTCACTCGGTTTTCCCAATAGCATACCCAAGTGCTTTTCCAAATAAGTCGGCATCTTCGGGGTGGCTGGATTGCTAACAGTGTTTTATATGCACCTGGTCAGTTCGGCGAGCGCGATGGGATTACACCAGCTTCTTAGTCTCTCGAGCACCTTCACTTACCATGGTAGGTGTTAGCACTGTGAGTTTCTTTGGTATCATAGATGATCTTATGGCTTGTTCGAACACTATTCTTGGCTTAGTGGCTACGAATTCCATTGTATTGATAAAGCTGCAAATTTAACAATGCTAAAATGCTAATAAACTAGAAAAGACAGAAGAAAAAAAAAAGTTAAAGTTTAGTATCTCGGGCATTTTTTCCCTTGGGGGTAGTAAACTTTTAGGTACTGCGCATTACACGACCTTGGCAGCTCTACCCCTTCTGGTCAAGCAAGGTAGTATGCTCCATGTCTGGCATTCCCAGTTATTTAGAAAGGACCTTCCCACTTCTCAGCTAGGGTGTCGGTTTTACAATCCCTGGTTCCTAGGTTTACTTTCTTTAATACTAGATCATCGAGCTGAAATTTTCTTAATCTGACATGTGAATTATTATATATAGCCGCTCTCTGCTGGTAGGCCGCGTTTCTTATAAGAGCTTGGCCCCTTCGTTCTTCCAATTCATCCAAGTTTAACCCCAACATGTCTACATTGTGTTCCAGTTGGTGTAACAGGACCATTGGGGATGTGAAAGCAACTTCTACAGCGATGACCACTTCAGTGCCAAAAGCTAATAAGTAGGGCACTTCTATAGTGGATGTTCTCTTGGTTATTCGATATGCCTATAAGACTTCATAAAGTTTGTCGACCCAGCTTCCTTTCTTAGCCATTAACTTTGCTTTCAAGTTGTGCTTTATTATTTTGTTCACGGCCTCAATCTGTCCATTAATGAGTGTGCTGGGGTGGCATAGTATTTCTTGATCTTGTAGGTTAGACATAGATCCTTGAAGTTTTTATTGTTGAACTAGGTCCATTATTGGTGATGATGACGTCCGAGATTTCATATCTGGGTAGAATATTCCTTTTGACAAAATTTGTTTTATTAGCTTCGGTTATATGCACGAGTGATTTAGGTTTTGCCTATTTGGTGAAATATTCTTCTGTTACAATTGCGTATTTTGGTCCCCTTAGTTCCAATCAACATTGACCCGATCAGGTTGAGTCCCTACATGGAAAATGGCCATAGAGATGTGAGATTTTTCAATAGCTCCGGAGTGCCAATAATCATTGGCTATCCTTTGGCAAGTTTCGCAACTCTTTACTACTTTCTATGCGTCTGCAAACAAGGTATGCTAATAAAAACCTTACCTAAAGGTCTTGTGTGCCAAGCTTTTACCTCCAGTGTGGTTAACACAGACTCTATTACGGACGCTTTTCAAGATCTTGTTTGCTTCTGTGGGACTGATGCCCCTCTGTATCATCTTTGAAAATCTTTTCTATGGAGTTACCCTCTAATTATCGTGTACTGGGTTGATTTATACTTAACCTGTCTTGCTTCTTTAGGGTCCTCTTCTTTAGGGTCCTCTAGGAGGATACTTCTTTTAATTTAGTCTCAGATGGGAGTCATCTAGTTATCTTCTCCACCACCAATCTCCCATATAAGCAGCTCATTTTGTTCCTTGATGCTTGGTCTAGTCAGATGCGCAACTGGAATGGTCTTCAGCCATATACAGGTCATTGCCAAGGCTAATTTAGAAAATGAGTTTGCCTTTTCATTCTTCTCCTAAGGTATTTGGGTGATTTTGAAAGTCTAGAATCGGCTTAGAAGTTTCTTTGCTACTTCAACATCCGATTTTACAACTTTAACATCCGGTTTGGTGAACTCGGCCACGAAGTCTGTTATGGCCTGACCTTTTATTAATGCTTTAGAAGTGTAGGTGATGTCAAACTCACTTAGCTCTCTCGTCTATTTGGTCAATCTGCCTGACACTTTCGGCTTTTGGAAAATCTATTTGAGTGGATAGTTCATGTAAACTTCAATCTTGTGAGCTTGGAAGTAAAGTCTTAATTTCCTTGCAACCGTAATTATTGCTAAACTCATCTTTTTCGCAGGTGAATATCTGGTTTCACCCGGGAATAATGCTTTGCTTGTGTAATAAACCAACTTCTGAACGCCTTTATCTAGTCTGACCAATACGAAACTTGTTATTATCGGGAGTTACTGATAGGAATAAATACAGTTAATGGTGGGCACGGTTCATTGAACCGAATCGGATCGACCTGAACCAAGTCAAAAAATGGTGTTCGGTTCGGTTTTAAGGGTGAGTTCGGTTCAATTCGGTTTGAACTGAATGAACCGTATAAAATATGGTTCGGTTTTGGTTTCGATTTTGGGCCTTCCAAAACAAAACTGACCCAACGAACCGAGCTATAAAAAGAAAAGAAAAAAAAAACCTAGTTTTACTTCTCTCATCCAGATTCCAGACTAGCAAACCCTATCTCTCATCACTCTTCCGCCGCATCTCTCTGTCTTCTCATACTCAGTCACTCCACGTCTCCATCTCTTCTCACACGTTGAACTGTTGAAGCATCTCTCACTCAGGCTCTACTGCACTCGTCTCTTTCATGGATCTACCTACACTCGTCAATCTTCAAGGTTTTATTTCTTCTATTTTCCGTCGAATCTCCATCTCTCAGTGTTCTTATTCTGGTTTGCTTTCTTTGTTTTATCTCTTATGGAAGTTTTATGTTTCTTTCTTTCATAGTTTCATAGATGTTTGAGATGTTTTATTTTATTTTTAACATGTTTAATTTGATGGATTTTATTTTTGCATAGTAACTAATTTGTTTAATTACTATTTCTAATTTTTGTTGTAAGACATGGAAGCTGTTTTATACTTCTTTATTGATTTTGTATACTTTATTGTATTGAGGATATTCTTTTTGATATTGATTTTAGTTCTGGTATCAGTATTTTTGTCACTTTATTTGTTCATCTTTTGTGTAATCTGGAGAATATTGTGCTGGATAGTTCTAGTTGTCTTTATTCTATAGGCCATTTGAACACCGAAGAATATCTGCCAATATTATTTGTTTGTTGATTACCCTTAACAATTATAGTTCTAATGTTTACTTCAAACTAGCTACATCTTGTTGAGTGCCTTTTAAATTATTATGGCAGTGCCAATGTAAAGAAAGCACATGTTCTAAATAAAGAAAATAAACAACTATAAATTAGAGTCATAACTCAAAAATGTGCAAGTTAAAATAACTGATTTCATTCATTACTTCAAATACATGTCAATTTTTTGTTTTACTTCGTATTTGCTTGTTTAGTTTTGTATTTTCTCTATTTATAATTATGTGTTTTGTTTCTATTAGTTAATTTATTTTCCTTTTGTATAGGTGAAGATTTAAAGTGGAAGTAAAACATGATTTGAAGTTTAATTTTATTATGGATTGGATTGTATGTTGAATTATTTATGTGTGATCTTATTTTATTTTTGACTATATTTTGGACTGTATTTTGGACTGCATTTTCGACTTCTATCATTGTGTAATTGAAGTTATATGGACTGAATTTGATAGAACTGTGGTAGCTATTGAGCAGGACAACAGGTTTATTTATATATATAGAATGGTGATTGATTTCGATTAAATTTGATTAATGGGGTCTATTTAGATGTGTTTTGAAAATAAGAGATTAAAAAAAAAAAAAAAAAAAAAAGCCCAAAATCAATTGTCCAAAGGTCCAAATACAAAATAGCTATTAAAGGATACAAA